>OX104115.1:90950443-92150443 GCA_944474755.1 Limnoperna fortunei
ACAGCACATAACCTTTATCATTTATCAAAGTTGTACTGATCCAAATTGCTTCACAGGGACACCCATCTACAGAACTTATCATGATGTCAATAATTACTATACATCTTTATTCTTTCAAGTAAAGCTCAAATACTTATCAAAGAAAATTGTTAAAGTACATTCTCTTTGAAAGAACTGAAGTTTGAAACCAATTAAAGTGTTTGTTTATCAAAAATATTACGATTTTTAATTATGGGCCGTTGTACATTACTTTTCTTCGTAGTTCACTTCCGGTAATTAGTCACATCCGGTAAATAAACAAATGGCGCGTAATACATTTGAAAGACGTAAATCGTTTGAAAATATGTTAAATACGCATATTGTTTGCCGTTTTTTATTGGAATTACACATTCACTGATAAATTGGTAGTCAGAGTGAAGTATTTGGACCAGATTTACAAGTATCTTATGCGAACCATCGGGCGACTTAAGGGAAATGACAGGGCGACTTCGACTTCGCTTTTGAGGCGCATTAGGGCGACTTCAGGTCCTAGTGGGGCGACTTTGTCGCCCACTTCGCCCAGTGTGGTGAGCCCTGGCCATAGTGGTTAAAGTAATTAGTCATCTACTGATGTCACCGGCATGTCGAGACTTCTTGCAGGTCCGAGCTTAACTACAGACAGGATGTGCTTGACTCAAACCTTAATTGATAAGGATTCACCAATTAAAATAGTTTAAATAATGTCTAATGCCCCTTTCGGCAATTATTCATCTATATCATGTTGTCAAGTTTTTATTGGTGGAGGAAGCTGGAGTACCCAGAGAAGACCCAAAACCTGAAGTAGGAAAACTGGCCTTGTCAAGTAGGATTGGAGTGGAGTACACTCTGCCCACAGTGAGACTCAAACCTGCAACCTCAGTGTTGACAGATCAGGTAATCAAAAGTGGACAACTAACTTAACCACTCTGCCACAGAGGCCAGTTTGTTTCAATTAAGAAAGAAAACTACAGAAACCTATTGAATTAAATAGGTTTTAATGAATTTTGAGTCAATTATTTCTTGTGTGGTAAGCAATTTTAACAAGTTCAAGGTTATACGCATCTGTAGGTTTGAATCACATATGAGAAATTATTAGTACTAGTATTATGGTAAAACATACTATAGATGCCTTACAAGTTTGTATCGGATTCAGAATTTAAAATAAAATGTTTGTTTACAGATAAGATGGCAGGGGAGCAACCAGCACACTTTACCGTGGTAGAGACTGTTCCTGTGATGGACATACCTCCAGCGCACCATGATGGAAAGCTCTTCAAAAGGAACCCTGCAGTTGATGCAGTAGTAGATTTTGTAGCTGGATGCAATGGTAACTACTGTATAAAGTAATACCAGAGATCTTAGTGCATATAGCTAGGAAGATCACACATATCAGTCTTCACGGAATGCGTCGGTCCGACGGACAAAACGATATAAAAACACTTGGACCAGTAAAAAATCGTGTTTCATCAGTCTGAAAGTCAGACATTGTTATTATTGAAGTTCAAGTTGCCCTGATGGTTCGTTCACATAAAATACTTATATATCTGGTAGTTACTGATTCACGCAGACTTCCAACTTTTTAGTAAATATGTAAAACCAATAAAAATTGCAAAGATCCTGCGCTCATTTTTGAAACGTTTTAGTTTGGCAAATGGATTGCACGCCATTTGTTTATTTCTGGGATATGTCTAATTACCAACAGCGAGAAATGAGAAAAAAGTAGACTACAGTGGTCTTTAATGAAAAGTCGTAACTGTTTGATAAACACTTTTAAATGCGGTTGAAACTCAAAAGTTCATTTAAAACATTTTATTTTAATCATTGGCTTTGATAATATATAAAATATATACATGTACTAGTAAGCTGAAATTGAAGGAATAAAAATAAATGGTTATCAATGACCTCGTGATAATTTCTGTAGATGTGTTTCCATGGAGCAGTTGCTTTCAGCTTTGTAAATTATTTCTGTGTATAATAAAATGTTATTTTATTTATATTCTTTTGACATTTTTGTCCAGATATACACAGTTTGTTTATAAGTTATGAATAGT
Organism: Limnoperna fortunei; assembly: GCA_944474755.1. Taxonomy (NCBI): domain Eukaryota; kingdom Metazoa; phylum Mollusca; class Bivalvia; order Mytilida; family Modiolidae; genus Limnoperna; species Limnoperna fortunei. Next base: position 90,952,513 of record OX104115.1, read on the forward strand.
ATGGTGTTTACAATAACTTTTATGTATGATATATATACATTTCTGTATCTACATGCATATAAGGTAGCTAGTTAAATGTAACAATGACAACATTGGTCTGGCAAAAGCTGCTTCGATCCAGCATTTCTGGGGAAGTCGGTGGACCGAATGTCCACCATTCTTTGGAAAGATTTCGTGAAGACTGACATATGTAGTTATAGTCTTGTATCTGTGATGTTTATGTTTTTAATGACGAATCACTTCTAACATGCAAGTTCACATTTACATAAACACACAGGACTACTTAGTTCGTCATGGAATACACAATTGAAAGACGCTCTGGTTGTTGATTTGCATATTTAGTATCTGACCAATCAAATCTTATAATACTGTATTTTCAGGAATATAAATTAAAACATGGAATAATGATTATGTTGAATCTGTAGTAAATGCCTTGAAAAGCTAAAAGATGTTTTTTTCTTTTCCTGAGGACTGAGTGATCGTTTCATAAGTGCGATAAGTTGGGCCAGCTACTGGGCATGTATACTAGTTCGATCCCTACTTACATTTACTAGACAATGTTGTTCAGTCATGCCTAAATATCAAACACTGACCTAAAATGTTAATATGCTTCATAAAACACAAACATGGTTGTCACCATGATTTACATTGCAGCTGAAATGTTTGCTATTTACTTATTCACTCAGCTCAGTTGATCACAATCTGATTTTCTTTTTCAGGCGGTATTGCTAATGTTGTAGTAGGACAATCATTAGATACTGTTAAAGTCAAAATGCAGACGTTCCCAACATTGTATAAAAATGGTCTAGACTGTTTTGTAAAGACATTTAAACAAGATGGGATTAGAGGACTGTATGCAGGTACCGTACCAGCCTTAACAGCGAACATTGCAGAAAATTCTGTCTTATTCTGTTTTTATGGTGTATGTCAGAAAATCGTTATGTTAGGATCAGGGAAAAAGGACATAAGGCATCTAAATCCTTTTGAGAATGCATTAGCTGGGAGTGGTGCAGCATTTTTTTGTTCATTCACATTATGTCCAACGGAACTTATAAAGTGTCGTCTGCAAGCAATGAGAGAAATGGCAACTCAGGGAAAACTCGAGGGTGGATTAGAAAGACTAAAAATGTACGAGTATTTGTTGTAAGGCCAAATAAAACTATATGTTTGGTTCTTGGAACATTCTGAGACAATTTTGGGTCAGGAACTTGGCAAAATTTTCTTTTTTATTTTTTTATAGTCCGCCCCACAAAGTGGCTTTTCATTATGTGTTACCCTCCATATGGATATGACGTCCATCTGTCTGCCTCAGTGGTTTCCAGATGATACTAGTAACTTGAAAAAAACTTGATTTTGTTTAAACTTTACACAGCTGTTAAGTACAAAAAATGAAGATCAAATGCAATTTTCAGCACAATCAAGTTTGTAGTTTTCGACTAAAATTGAACTTTTTTTTGTTAGAATTTTTTTGGTTTCTAGATGATAACTTTAATATGCATCAAAAGATTTTTGTTAAACTTTGCACAGGTGTTGAATGCTATAAAATGAAGATCAAGTTCAAGTTTTTTGCAATCCAATTTGTAGTTTTTTTAGCTCACCTGGACCGAAGGTCCATGTGAGCTATTGCTATCACTTGGCGTCCGTCGTCTGTCGTCCGTCGTCCGTCGTAAACTTTTTCAAAAATCTTCTCCTCTGAAACCACTGGGCCAATTTTTTTCAAACTTGGCCACAATCATCCTTAGGGTTCCTAGTTTCAAGTTTATACCCAGGGTGTTGATCAACAGACAAATATGGCCGCTGTTGCTAAAAATAGAACATGGGGGTCAACACAGGTTTTTGATCATTATCTAAAAAACTATAATAGCTATAGAGAAAACCGTTACTTCAAATTGATCAGCACATTAAGGTCTACAATAGTTGCTATTAGTGCGAAGTTGTGTATTGGCTTCTTGTAGGAGTTATTGCCCTTTTTTGACGATTTTTGACAAAATTTTTGGTATTTACAATATAACCTGAAAAATATACGAGGTAGAGTGAAACTGTAAATGGCAAAAATGATCAGCAATAAAAGCCCTACAATTCACTTATTGGTCTGAAATTGTCAGATGACTCCTTATATGAGTTATTGCCCTTAAATGGTAATTTTTTATGAAATTTTCCGTTTTTGTCCTGTAACTTTAAAACTATAACAGCTAGAGTAAAACTGTAAATAGCAAAAATGATCAACAATACAAGCCCTACAATTCACTGTATTAGTCTGAAATTGTCAGATGACTCCTTATAGGAGTTATTGCCCTTAAATGGCAATTTTTTATGAAATTTCCGTTTTTGTCCTGTAACTTGAAAACTATAGCAGCTAGATTGAAACTGTAAATTGCACAAATGATCAGCAATAAAGACCCTACAATTCACTTGATTGGTCTGAAATTGTCAGACAACTCCTTAAATAAGTTATTGCCCATAAATGACAATTTTTTATGAAATTTTCCGTTTTTGTCCTGTAACTTAAAAACTGTAACAGCTAGAGTGAAACTGTTAATAGCAAAACTGATCAGCAATACAAGCCTTACAAATTACTTTTTAAGTCTGAAATTGTCAGATGACTCCTTATAGGAGTTATTGCCCTTAAATTGCAATTTTTTATGAAATTTTCCGTTTTTGTCCTGTAACTTAAAAACTGTAACAGCTAGAGTGAAACTGTTAATAGCAAAAATGATCAGCAATACAAGCCCTACAAATTACTTTTAAGTCTGAAATTGTCAGATGACTCCTTATAGGAGTTATTGCCATTAAATTGCAATTTTTTATGAAATTTTCTGTTTTTGTCCTGTAACTTAAAAACCATAACAGCTAGAGTGAAATAATAAATTGCAAAAATGATCAGCAAAAAAAGCCCTACAATTCATTTAATTGGTCTGAAATTGTCAGATGACTCCTTATAGGGGTTATTGCCCTTAAATGACAATTTTGTTATGAAATTTTCCATTTTTGTCCTGTAACTTGAAAACTATAGTAGCTAGATTAAAACTGTAAATTGCACAAATGATCAGCAATAGAAGCCCTACAAATGATTGCTTAGTCCAAAAATTGCAAGATGACTCTTTATAGGAGTTATTGCCCTTTCATTATGAATTTGGACAAACGAACAGTTTTTTAATTATAAATTAGTCTATAACACACCTATTCGTAGAGTAAAACTGTAAATTTCTAAAGTACCCTAAAGGACAATGCCTAAAAACCATTTAATTTTCAGAAATTGTCGATGGCACCTTATAGGAGTTATTGTATTTAACAAATTTTTTGAAGAAATGTTTAGGTTTTGCACAGTAACTTAAAAGCTATAACAACTAGACTGAAACTGTTAATTTCAAAAATTTTAATATAGTTTAAGTCATTTGGATTCCAGGTGAGCGATTACAGGCTCCTGGGAGCCTCTAGTTTTCCAAAAGCTGACAGTTTGCAAATGATTACTAGAACACCTCAACAGATGTGAAGTGTTATAAAATTCAGATAAATTTCAATTATCTCAATCGATATCTCTTTTGTTGTTTTTGAGTAAGGCCAATTAGAAAATAGACTATTATGCTCAGCTGTTCCTATAGGCAGATTTGAAATTCAGTATAATGTGTTCATGAATATTAAAAAAAATGCAACATGGCGGGTTTCATTTAATGACCCATTAGATGCCCTATTTTTTGTATCTGTGTTGAGCAGCAGAAGGAATACTTTTTGCAGTGCTCTTGAAGAAATTGATTTGACAGTAACAGGAATCACACATATTATTTTATTTGGCCTTATATTGACACATAATTAGAACTGAATAGAACTAAGGAACTTTGAAATTTTATTTCTGGTCATAATTGTAAGTTCTTTTTTACAAGGTAAGGATTTCTAAAAACAGTTTTAAATGTGTTTATAATGATAGTAAATGTTAATAGGATCAGTTTGTATGCCAGAGCATAGATTTTCTAAACCCGCAATAATACATTAATCTTCAGTGATGTTCAGTTTTTTTTTTTAATTAAGGCCTGGGGAGAGGTTTTTAAATATATATGTAAGCACAAAAGTAAATCAGACTGCCAGTTTAAAAAAAATATACAATATAAAAATTTTAGCTAATATGGAGTAACCTATTTACTGATTTATGTACCTGTGCACAGAATATAGGTTTAATGCAATACACTATACTAATTAATCATCTTAATGTTTTAATTCCTTTTTTCTAATTTGATTAGAGGCCCTATTGGGTTAACAAGGGAGATAATTAAGGCTGAAGGAATTCCAGGTGTTTTTAAGGGTCTCACAAGTACCATGATGAGGGAGATACCTGGATATTTTTTCTTCTTTGGAGGATATGAACTTAGTAGACATTATTTTACTCCTGAAGGGAAAACTAAAGAGGATATTGGTAAGTATATTTTTTTACATGCACATTGTAAAATTAATGCAAAATATTTAATATATACAAAAAAAATTCTCATGCTCAAGAATTCATGGAGATATGTGGACATACTTAAATCTATGCCTGCATATGGTCAGTGATGGTGTTAGTATATATTGTATACTTATAATCAAATACGTATTCTGAACAGGCTGTTTAGCAATGCTTTTACAGTGGTGCTTTTTTTGCTGCAGCGCTCTTTGATCTACCCCAGTGCTTTAATTTCATGTACAGTGGTATCTCTGCGCTATCCAAAACAGTGACACTTGTCACTATTTCTTGTTGTATTGTTTATTCAATGGATAAAAGCTGTGGGCAATACCTTCTGTTAATTAATGCCTCAGGAAAATTTTTACCTGCAGCTGGACAGGTGTAAACATAATCATGATAGTGGCCCTCAATAGACCCGATTGCCAGTTACTGTTAGATTCATTAATAGCAAGCCAGATTGATTTCTTATCTTTACATTTGTGATGCAAAATTGTCAATAAAATAAGACAAAATTTTGAGTGGTTTTAGGGGCTCAAATATGCGGTGATCCGAGGTACGGGACCTTTCCAATTTGTGATCGGACTTGTGGTTTGGCTATTATTTTAGCATGATGGGCCTTCGTTTGTTATGATGCAGATTTTGTTAAAATATCACATCATGAAAGTTGAAGAAATGGGAGGACCTAGTGCTTTTCCTGGTGGACCTTTAACTTTTGTTACCAGAAGGTCCAGGACCTTTTGATCACTAATGCTTATTTGAACCCCTGGGTTTTCTACATTTTATGTAGGTATTGCAATTTAAAACCTGCACTTAATTTCCCCTACAAAAAATTTGCCTATGATAGTAATGGCAAATTTAGACTTTCAGTAGACTAGACACTTTGCATGTAGTTTGTTATTTGAACAGAAATTAGCATTGAATTATTCAACTGTTTGTAATTAAATTGTGGTCGAGCCACAGACATCTGCATAAAAATGTATACACTGATAAATTTTGAAAGCCAATAGGACTCACCTGACATGGTTATTATTTCACCTGACCCAAAGGTCATGTGAACTATTGTCATTAATATCATTGGTCTGTTAAGTTTTCTTTAAACATCTTCTTTTCCAAAATCACTGATTTAAAACTTTGGACACACCATCATTAAATGTCCTCTACCAAGATAGCATAAATCATGGTCTGCAACCAACATTGCCACATTGACTAAAAATAGAACAGGGGGTCATAATTCAGTTTTTGGCTTCTAGTTCAAAAAGTATAACATAAAAACCAGAGACCTTTCTACTTCATGATCACCACTAAGTTGAAGTTGTATGTCAGCCCCTTGTAAAAGTCATTGACCCTGAATTGTCACGATTGATGAACCTAAATTTTGAAATTATTAAAACCAGAAAAGAAGTTAGCATTGTAGAATTGTTCAGCCCCTTAACCATGTTTACAGTGTTTTTTCATTAATGTTTTAATCTTTCTGTAAGAATCACTATATTTGTGAATGATGTCATGGCATCAGATTTGAGTTGTGCTTTTTATCTCCCTTGCGATGATAGTGGCTTGAGCAGAGACATATATTGGAATCCTGCCACGGCAGCGACGTCAACAATTGAAAATTTGTTTATATCTTTGTAAGATTAAGCCCTAGGTCCATCAAATTTGGTCAGTGGTAGCTTATGATGAGTACTAGTACTTGCCAGTTAGTCACCTGTCACCTGACCTTGACTTCAATTTCTTGGTCCATTTAAAGTTTTTTGGATTAGGGCAGTTCCTCTAACCATGCATGGGTTTATGACAATATTTGGTATAAAGTTTGCTGATTAATTGTTAATGACTGTTTGGTAGGTGTCACCTGACCTTAATCTCAATTTCACAGTCCAGCCACTATGTTAAAGTTTTTGGATTTGGGCAGTAACTCTGTAACCATTCATGGTAGAATGACAATATTTGGTACATGTATATAGGTTGCTGATGAATAGTTCATAACTGTTTGGTAGGTTTTACCTGACCTTGACTCAATTTCATGGTGCAGTGTCTATAATTTAGTTTTTGGAATAAGGGCAGTTTCTCTGTAAACATGCATTGTATATTTTAAATAATAAAAATGTAATGCTATTAATGTGATGCTAATGATGCAAATTTTTTCATTACTGATGCGGAATGCAGGTGAGACATTTTTCTGTGTTCCCACTTGTTTTATACTGACATAGATTTCCAAATGAAGTACACGTACTGGTAACGGGCTTTATAAAAATGACACAAATTAGCACCCATGTTCATTGATCAGAGTCTTACATACATGTATGTTTTTGATTATACTGTTGGCATAAACCTTTACAAATTCTTCTGTAATCTATATTGCTCAAGATTATCAATATCTAGTGTTCTGAAATAGGATATTGATGTTTCCCTTAAAAGCTTATTTTCAGAAAAGTGTTTTCCAATTGTTTGTATTCATGTATATGATATTACAGGTACCATCAGAACCATGGTGTCAGGTGGTTTGGGAGGTATAGCTTTATGGACTGCCATCTTTCCTGCAGATGTTGTAAAATCCAGGATTCAGGTAGAAAGTACTGAAGGTGTGAAAGCGCCATCTTTCTACAAAACACTTGTGCAGATTTACAAACAAGAAGGTAATTATTATCTGATGACCATGTGTTCAACTGTTGCCTGTCAAAGTACAGAAAAATAGGTCCAAGCTTTTTAAGGGATATCCTAGCAGTTGTTTGTGAAGATGACAAGACATCCCACTTAACGGGCATACTTGGTAACTGATGTTGGTAGCATGCACATTAAAGATGAGTGAACAATAGGGATTAGTTGTCTGATGTAATTTGTTTATCCTCCTTTTCTGCTTGTGGCTGTCAGATCCCAGCATAGCACTAAGTTTTTTCCCATTCCTTTAAATTTTTCACTCAGTTTTATATTATTGATACGTTCTTTAATTTGTCCTGAATATTGACCTGAATACTTACATGGTGTTTAGCAGCTACAGTACCAATCAATATCTTTTGACTTCCAGGTGTTTTACAGATATGTTAAACAATTCCATTTAAGTAGGTTTCTATATCAGTATTATTTGAACAGTAAATAATTATGTTTTGTTTGTTTGAATAGTGTATCAGTATTTCTGCTATATCATGGTGTCCAGTTTTAATTGGGGGAGGAAGCCTGTACCAGAGAACCAAGTCAGAACACCCATCCTTTAGCAGGTCAGCTGACAATTCTAATGCAATTCTTGATTTAACATCAATTCTTATTGGACAACGTGAATAATTTCTTGGCATCAATTCCACAATTGATGCAGTCTAACATGTCTACCCAGCGAATGTATAAAATTCCTAACTGACAAATATATGTCATATTTATAAATTTTTAACTATATAAAAAAGTATTTTACTTCATAATTCAGTTTGAACTATTTACAGTAGTATATTTTAGCAGGGACAGTCTATACTAACTAGTATAGACTGTCCCTGTTATTAGCTACAATTACAATATTTTAGCCGTTATACTTTAAATTTTAGGCGTAAATAACAATAATTATGAATAATTTTAGTTTTAAATAGTAGAGGGTAGGACTGATTGTATCATCCGGGGGAAGGGGGGTAAAACTGCATGTATATATAAGGTAATACGGATGTGCGGCGCGAAAGGATCACCTTTTTAGCTTTCCAAAATATGTGAAAAGGTTTTTTCATTGAAAAATATATCACTTGATAGTTTTAAATTATCTAATAAATCAATTCTAATTACGCCCATGTCAACCACGGTGATTTTACAAACAAAGTGCTCCAATAACATCATTTTATCATTTTTGTAGTGAAAAGACTATTTTGTCAATAGGATGTGCAATAATAAAATATATGAATATGACTGATTTAATAATTCGATCTATGATTAATTAGTCCCGTTTCATAAACGTTCCAATATGAATAAGGTGGGTTTTCAAATCTCCCGTTTGCAGACCTGCACCTTAAAGTATCCCTAGTTACCACCCCGCCCCCGTGGATTTAATTGCTTCTAATATTTAATATTTCAAACGTTGAAATATTGACACAAATTCAACGTTGCTTCAACGTCAGACATACAACGTTTAACTCGACAATCCTAATTCAGCGTCGATTCAACGTTGTTATTTCAACGTTGAAACCATCGACGTTGATTCAACGGTGAATTTAACTTTGTTTTTAATTGCCGAAGCATTAGAATGGAGATAACCGGAATGTATTTGAAGATTTGCCGGCATCAATTGGTGGTCTGATGGTTGGAAATATCTGTTTACTGGTTCCACTTAACCGTCGCCAGTAAACTCAATTTCCGACCATCAAATTGATGTTGGCAAATCTTAAAATACAATACAGTTATCTCCTAATTCTTATCAGTTAAGATTTGATTGAGCACACTTGCTCATACTGGAACTCACTATCCCATTAGTAGCTTTTGACAGGTCCTTGCTTAAAGTCATACTCACTTTTCCATTAGTATCTGTTGACCAGTGAAAACAAAATACTGCAGTTTAAACCTCTCAACAATAGTTATGGACTCCACAAACTAACTACTGACATTGTTACCTTCTACTATTAAGAGTAAATGCACAGTGTACAAATAGTAAGAAGGTTTGTCAAAAATGGTACAGCCAACTATTGAAAACTACAGCCAAAAATATCACAGCAGATATGTATGGTTTATAATGGATGTGTTAAATATGTTTTGAGGATATTTATTGTTCCTACATGTTTAATGTGTCTGAATAAAAATTATTTGAAAAAATTAACTTATTGTTAGTTTATTAAATTTATGGAGTCAAATTTCAGGTATAAGAGCCCTTTATAAAGGACTTGGACCATGCCTTCTGAGAACATTTCCATCATCGGGAGCTTTATTTTTAGCAGTTGAAGTGACGAAAGATGTGATGTACAATGTGTATGATAGATTTGATTGAGGTTCTGAAGGTGTTTTTTCAAGGTATTCATAAACATGTTAAATAAAAATTATTTATCAATTCTTTATTTACTTAACAGTGCATAATGTGGAAAATTCTAGTTTACAAATCCTTGTTTTAACTGTTTTGATTTTCCCTGCTTAAATTTCTCTTCCAAATTTATAGTTGGAAACAAAGTAAAGCCTGTCCTTCAAAAGCTTGAAAACAAAACATTAGTGCTAGCACATTACAGTATTGTCACTAGCCCCAAGAGAAATTTTACTGATATTTTCTTACGATCTCAAATTTTACTATCTTATTTTTTAATCCCCATGCATTGGTTTTTTAACTCGAGTAAATCTAACATATGATCACCTCACCTGCTGGTGATAAAATGTGCAAACACTGACATTTAAACTCAAATGTTTAGTTTGATCTCTGTACTCAGCTATACATGAAGCAAATCGTCTACATATTTTATTTTGCAGAAAGACCAATTCAGACCATTCGTGACAGATTTTGGTAGTGGATTATCGCCAAAGACTTTTAATTACTGCAGTGACTTTGAACTTAGCAATAAGAATGTTTTATGGGCAGTTTTAATAACACAGTGTTTAATTGGTTGCTACGGTCTGTAAGGAATATATAAGAACAAATAAGACATCAATAAATATAGGTCTGGGAGCTTATATAAGCAATTGAAAATTAGGCAGTAAACAGTTCTCAAGAAATTATTATCGTAGGTTTTGTGTTGACAAGTTTATCTCAAGAAGCTGTAAAGAAATAGCGAGAATTTCGTCATCATTTCTAATTTGACTGTTTTCAAAATCTTGTTTATGCAGATCATTATAATTTTTTATCTTTATTATGAAAAAAAAACATCTTGCACATGTCAAGATGAAATAATTTTTATATGTTAAATTTATTGATATTTACAGAAATTATTCTGTAATATATTCCTTAATAATAGATGTGTTTTTTAACATTAATTATAAACATTGATCATGTGCATTTTTTTAAAGTTCATTTTTTGCTACTTTGACTTTTATTGCAATGTTATACAGAAAGATTATTAATCTTGACAAAACCTTTAAAGATCTTTTTCAGCTGTTTCATTTTTTTTATGATTAGATAACTAGAATCTGTGAATCTCGTCATTGTTTTAAAATAAATACTTGTACAAAGATATATTGTTTTTTTGTATAAAGAGCCAAAGATAAACAAGTTCTTATATCGTTGGAAAAAACGGTTCATCTTCAACAAATGATAGAAATGTCTACCCATAATTTGAGTGCATTGGAATGAGGGAAAAGACAGAAGTGGAAGATCACACAGGCATTCCCAAAAGCACCCTTTACTACCTATTTCTCTAAACCTAAAGATTCTCCATTGATTAGTATCCGACTTCCAATCAGAATGCCTGAAACACGATTGTTAAACAAGTACCCTGTTAGGTTACCACACTCTTCGGCACGGAGAACATAACTGGTTCCCAGATATAACCTCTGCCACACGTCATTCTCCATTTACTGCGGGACTACATTTGTCGTCTGCTTGTAACGTTTGTAAACTAAGAGTGATGTTTGTAAAATAATACACAAGATCTTTTTTATATTTATATAGTCTATTTATAAACTTTTGACAGTTTTACGTTGCAATTACTGCATTTGTATGCGAAGCATATCTGCCATGAGAGATATCTCTCACAATGTCAACCAATGGTATGGCAGAGGTGATTGTGGTTGACGTAGGATACCCAGAATCCTTTGCATGGAGATTGATGTTACCATAACAAAGTTCTTGTGTCAGGTATATTGGGTATTTTGATTGGATGATGCAACGAGTACAGATCAGTGCAAGTAAGCTCATATGTACCAAAAACCAGCACTCTAAAGGTCACATTAAAACCAGGAACCTATAAATATAGTTATAAATATAGTTATACTAGTCCCAGATTAAAACGCATAATTTAAGAACATAGATTTATTGAATAGTACTTAGTTTTACATAGGGCCCTATGGGAAAAACATACAAACAACTACTTTGTGGAAACTATTCCACACAATGAAGTCAAATTATCAAGAAATGAAGGTTGGATAGTTTACTTATTATTTTTAGTTTTCGAGCAAATTGCAAATTCAACATGGCTCCAGGACCATTTCTGCTTTCTGATTGGCTAAAATTTCACAATCTTCTTCTTAAAAACCACATGGCAGATTGAGTTAAAATATTGTATAAATTTCCCTTAGATTTGCTGAAATTTCAAAAATTTGTTGATTTGTGATATTGTAGAAATATACCTCAGATGGTGCTCTACTTATTTTGAGTTTTTTGTTTCAATTCAAATTACAAGATTGCTGCCACCATAGAACATCACTTAACCTAGTAACCTACGAGAAAAACAAATCGGCTTCTTCTCTGAAACGGTTCTACAAATTGCTGCCGAGTAGAAATTCAACATGGCTACATTCATAGAAACAGAATCTTCACATAAACTCTTAAGCATTTAATATCAAACATTGCAAAAAAGAAAAGTCAGGTCTATAAAAAAAGTGCTTGTAAGTCAGGTGAGTGATACAGGCTCTTGAGAGCCTCTAGTTTGGTTCATACCTTGACCAGAGGACTGTCAGAATTTCTTGGTATTAACCTCGGTATAGTTCCATACAATCTTTACATCATTGAAGAACAACATATACTTGCATATGATTTCATTTCATTGTAGGCATCCACCATGTAATAGCTGACGTATTGTTTACCAGCGTCATCTACCAACAAGCATCAGAATCATCCATGCATGTTTTAAAATGGGAATCGCTCTAAAATTGCTATCAGTCCCTATTTTGTGTATTGCCCGAATTCTAGCTATACTTAAAGAATTTTAATATAATGTGATCAACATTATAATACGATAATTTATACAATAATACTGATATGCAATAAATGACAGATAGTTCTTAAAAGAGAGGCAAAGCAACAATATCATTATGTTATACTGCCTGCCTGTTTAAATGACAACTGCCTCTTAATTATTTGCATATAGGGGAAACTATTAACATTTTTTGCCCTACCTTAGGCACCAAGTTTAGTTGAGTAATGAGAGACCCCTCAAAACAAGCCAAATAATTTCAGCTATATCACATTAAATTTTCGGGGTGTCATGTCAGATAAAATTTTTGGCAAATTTAAAAACCCCCCCAAGGGTACTCAAAGAAACTCACAAACATCCATACAATAGTCCAGAAATGGGCTTTGCACAATCAGCTGAAAAATAACCAATATATTTACATAACAAATTATATAAATAAATATATTCATCAATTTTGTATGAAGCTGCTTTTTAAATACAGCTCTAATATCAAAATTCCATTGAATAATAAATCCACTGTCCATGCTACAGCTCGGCACAAAATAAGAAATAATTTCCTCTCAAAGTCAAAGGTCATTTACAGAGCTGCTGTCAAATATGGCTTAGTCTAGGCATCTCTTCCAATAGTTTGCAAGCTAGAACAACATATTAGACATGTCATTGTTGACCAGTTATACATGTATTAGGACCAGCATACTATCTCAATTATACAACTCTGTCTGTCTGCAGGGAGAGGGGCTCCTTCTATATGTTAGAAACTTTTTGAAACTAGAGGCTCCCAGGAGCCTGTATCGCTCACCTGAACCTGAAACCAAACAACCCTTTTCTATCTAGCTTTTCTTTGCTATAAGGAATTGCCCAACACTTCTGCAAAAGTCATTAATGTTGACCTTTTAAGGGAAATAATTCCTATAAGGAGGAGCTTTTGATGCTTAGAGGGAGAAGGGAGGTCTTCGGGTCATGTGAGCTAAAAAGGTAACAATTTTGGGTACTCCTGGCACTTTCTGAACTACATTTAACGAGTTTCATATTCCCCTAATGAAAGGCTGTCTTCTGCATCCTTAATGACAGGCTGTCGTCTGCATCCTTAATGACAGGCTGTCGTCTGCATCGTTAATGACAGGCCATTATCTGCATCCTATATATTCATAACATAACATTACTTTGTACAAGTGGGGTGTGATCCCTCCCCTGTTCCCACAGCGATATCAGGCAACAGATTTTTTCTGAGGAGTAGGATGAGAACCACTGATGGAATTATTCTGCAAGTAATGGTACAACAAACAAATAATAAACAAATAACAATATATTAATATTTTTAATAATTTAGATCTGATTTGCATATTTACATCTTGTGTATCACGATAAAAAATGGCAAGATCAAATCATAATAAATAAATTTGTTTACAAAATCTATTCTAAATGTAGCAAAATGGCAAAAACAATCGGGGACTAGTTAATTCATGATAAATAAAGTTACCAAATTTATACAGTAAATGAAGTGAATTGTTTTGTACAAGGATTTATGTCACAGCTGTTTTTATAATAGTATATTCTTTTACCTGAAAGAAAGCCACAGTGTCCAGTAAGAACCTCTCAGCAGGACAACTGGCCATCACTGTCTATTAGAGTTGACCAAACCTGGATTCACATTGGGCTACCAAGGCCCCTATTAACTTAATATAATGCCTTTAAATACAGCTATTTAGTTAAAAGGTATGTTTTTTCCCTGTGATTTTATGTAAATACAATGGAGCAGTGAAATCCTGCTAGTGACTTTTGATTGAATAAGCACCTAAACCTTAATATGCTACAGTGGCCTTACAGGTAGAACTATCTTGTCCAATCAGTTACATGTACCCCTAGATTTTGAGGGCCACAATAAATTTCAAACATTTTATGGCAACTTGTGTGGCAAGTGTTTAAGTCATGGAAGAAAATGGATTCATGGGTAGACTGGAAATAAGCATTCTGATTTTTTGTAATTCTACAGGAAAGAAAGGAATGCAATCCTAAAACTGGGTTTAATTCACATAAGTACATGTACTAGTGTAGAGTGTTTAAATCACATACCGATCAGTACATTTCAGAAACATGTTATAAAATTCTAAATGTAGTTTTCAATATTTAAACACATTCAATATAAATTTATGAAAAAAAACTTTTAAAACTATGCAAGTTATTATAAATGCACATTGTAAGTATTGTACTTTTCTCATTTGTAAAATACTGTTGTATGTATGAATATACAAAACAAGGAAGTTTAATAAAAACATTAATTGGCTTCAAAAACACAAGACATTAACAATACAATCAATAGTCTAGATATACACTCAGGTACAATTTACTTATCATTTTATAAATACAATGACTTATTGTCATCATTGCAAGTTTTCTGTTGTGCAGACAAGTCATCGCATAATGAAGATGTTTTAAACAGTAATTATACTACTCATGTTTTTTGCACTGTGCATATTTTGTGACAAGCCCATGGCAAATATCCATTAATATAGTCAATGCCCTGAAATAGTGTCATTTCTGCAGTGGTGAAAACCAGCCAAAATGATTCTTACCTACAGCTCACTTTGTTATTGTCACAGCATGGAATATTAAACACAGCACTTTGTAATTTTCACAGCATGGATTATACACAGTGTTCAATCAATACCACTGTTTTATTTCTCACACTCGTATAATGCAGTCAGATCTTTTACAATTTTCTACACCATCCAACATTTATGTTTATTTCAAACATTCAGCAGACTTGAAGCACTTCAGGATACTTGCTGAATACCAACTATCTCATAAATTTTGGTAATATATTGTGCTAAATTAATCCCTCAAGATTCCAACGCCATATACTTGAGTTTGGTTGAAACGAGTGTGGACTGTAAGCAGGCTCACAAAGGGATACCCCGCTGCGCTTTCAAGTCCAATTATCTCCCCTTAATGATATCCGAGGTCAATAAAAATCCTTCATGCACATCTACATATAATGCACTTCCTTTATGCTAAGTTTCATTAAATTTCATCAAGCGGTTTAGGAGGAGTTGCGCTTACAAGGGATGCGGACAGACAGACAGGGTGATTCCTATATACCCCCCAACCCCACAAGTTTGCTGGGGGTATAATAATGTTGAAATATAGAAATCTAAGATTGTGCTAGGTTTACCAGTTGTACATGGTGTTATTGATTAACCAATCATTGTACAAGGTGTTATACACAATAAACCAATAAGAATCTGTCTTCAAATCATGTTGACGAAGACATTCTAAGAATTCATCTCAACATGAAGCCACTAAAGCATCAATGGTGGAAGCAAAAATGACACATTTGCCAAATAACAGAGAAAATACAGATTGTAACTTCCTTATAAACATTCAGTACAAAACAGTTCTAAAAGATAAAACAGCATTACATCACTTGTTCGTATGTATATTCTTACATGGATGATCCAATCTTTTTGTTTCTAATAAAGTTTGCCCAAGATAAACTCAATAAATACTCTTGTACTGCATTTCTTGATAACCGATCCCCATTCAAACTGGAGCAATATACCCTAGTACTGGATTTCCTAATAACCAATCCAAATTCAAACTGGCAATATACCCTGGTACTGCATACCTGATAACCAATCCAAATTCAAACTGGCAATATACCCTGGTACTGCATACCTGATAACCAATCCTGGCATCTCCATATCTGCTTTATGGCAATAGATATGTACATTGTATTAACAATCTTGTAATCACCAATATTATCATTTAAAAGTCATATTGGTCCTCAAATACACAATTTTAGTTTAGAATTGAAAGCCTTGCATAAAACCATACAATTTTAATTTACTGTAAAAATGTATGTTGAAAGCATGCAGGAACCTATAAATTATAAATTAGTTTGGTCCCAACATGGAGCAAGTTTTCTTATTATTTTGGCATTAATGAAAAATTGTTAAATCACTGCATAAGTTTGGCAAAATTATCGAAAGGAGAGTTATGAATGCAGCAACCATCTAGCACTCACCACATGGGACAAAGTATTAGTATTTCCTGTTTTTCAGCACACATGTAGCTACAAGTACATGAATGAACACTTAACAACATTTTTTACTTTGTACATTACAAACTGCCATACAAAGTTCCAGAACATGTATTTATGACTACAAATATATATAAGAATAAATAAAATAAAAGCTGGCTAGTTTTACTTTAGGAGACCAAAATCATTACCAAAAAAGCAGGATAGATCCTAATAATAAAATCTAAGTACTGAATTTTACAGAAAAATTTGTAGTACTGTATGCATTACATTTTTTAAATTTCCTAAAAGGTTTGGAGTCCTCTGAAAAAAAAATGCATTATGAATTAGTCATATTTTACAAGGGGACCTATCTACAGGGTCCCTAGTCATCTAAAGTAAAACTAGGCCATATAATCCAAATCAATGATAAAATCACAGAGCTCTATAGTAATGTAAAAAATGCCAATGTGTAGAATTCATTAACAAACGTTTCAATATTTTAACTACGTAACATTAGTTCGTTTTAATATTTATAATTTGCACATAAAAGAAATTTCAATACAGAGGAAGTGTCAGACCTTGTGTTAAAAGTATGCTGATGATAAAAATTTAACCCTTAACTTGTTTTTATAAAATTATACATTTCAGGAGAATGTGATTAGTAGTTGCTGAAAAAACTGTTACAAAAATTTTCCCAGCGCGCCAGCCTGCCCAACATTCACCATACTATAACCCAGATTTTTCACTCCGTGAAATCCGGCCAATTATAAAACAGGGAGCAGCAACAAGGCGATCGATGGATCAAGGGCTTATTCATTCACGATATTTACATGTAAATAATTATACTTTAGGTGGTTTACGTGCAAGTCCCAAAAAGGTCCAATGCTTTTGCAGGCAAGTACAAACAATTACACTTTAATCATTTCACTGATGTATATTACTACATGTAGTTGATTAACACAAGTGCATTTAAAAACAAATCTTAATTTGTAACAGCATATGTATACTTGATTTTGCCTAAATAAACATTAATATTATTATTATGGTGTTTCAAGAATTAGCCACCAAAGTCATTCACACCCACAAAATTTTTTTTGTAGTTTTGGAAACTTTGTAAATAATATTTCACTATGTTTTTTGCTATACACTAACAGTTCAGTTGGAACCAGTAGAAAAAAATGGTAGTTGAAAAAAAACCCAAAAATTCGCACTTAAGTACTCTATGGCTAGTACTCCAGAAATGTAACAGATGTTAAAGAGACAACTAATAAGCTTACATTTAGTTTACAAAGAGACATAACTCATTCAAATCTAAAATGAATTGACTGATATGCATACACCAAATTAAATGATAATTTAGGTAGGAATTTGATGTATTATTTAGCTACCTGAATTTATTAATTAATTTTGCGAAAATTCATTGGTCGCTTCTATTTCTACATAACGAGGTTCAACGGTACTTTTAACACCATGAGTCTTCCATAAATGTCTACATCGGCTATCTGATCGAGTGAAAACCTTCAAACAAATATGACATCTATACTGCCCTTCACCTCCCCCTCCACATATTGTCTTTTCATGACGTGATCGTGTACACTTTAGTGTAAAACCCTTTCCACAATGGCGACAGAAATATTTCTTTTCTTTGGCTGCATGTGTTGTGATTAACCTCTGTAAACTGATACTGAGGGAGTCTGGTAGTTTCATTTCAGCATCATCATTTGTTGTCGAGTGTAAATCTATCATACTGATATCCTTTTCATTTTGTGGATTTGAAAATGAAAATTTGGTCTTGTCTGTCCCTTTTTGTTTGTTTGCACTATTTTGGATTTCTTCTGCACATTTATTCATAAACAAATTATCTAGAGTTTTTATTCCTTTATTTGAAGTCAACCTGTTCTTTCTAATCAAGCTGTCATTAAAAGAAGAAAAATGGCTGTTACTTGTGTTACTGGCAAACAGTGGTGAACTGCATGATGGGAAATCTTGTCCATGTTGTTTACCCATTCTTACTGTGCTCTGTTCCGTATAATCAGACATTTCTGTTAAGTCTAGCTGACCTACAGAATGCCTCACTTTGTAATTGTCCATATTAGCTGTGTGGCTTTCTTTGCCATTTCTAATGAATTTGTTACTATTTGGACTACCATAGCCTTCGGTGTGTATTCTTCCATCTATTGTGATGAGAGATTCTCTTGGGGGAGTACATGACTGTTCTTCTTCACTGTCTTGAGACGGAAGTGTAATCCACTGTCTGGACCGCTGTGTTTCACAGTTATACTCTGTATCAATATTACTCTCAGACGTTTTTTTCTGGGCTGGAATGGCATCAATACTTTGATGATTAACAATGTCATCATCATCAAAATTTTCAACTTTAACGACAACATATTCATTTTCAACACTTTCACTTAATTTACTTATGCTTTGAATCGGGGACAGTTTGGGATTTTCAAAAGGATTAATCTTATGTACATTAATATTGTCTTTGGAGGTATTACCATTGGATATTTCATCATCTGAGTCAGACAGAACTTCCAATTGTTCAAATGAATTTCTCTTTCGTTGTATAACTTTAAACATTTTTCTTTTGGACTTGGAACTATGACCGTCATTGTCATATGACTTACTACCCGTAGTCTGGAAGGAAATAGGTTCCATTCCGGGGAAAACTGGCCCCCCAGAGTGGAAATGAGTTGCTCTTTTATCTTGTTCCTCGATATATGAATGTTGCATGCTATCTTTGTCCTCGGGATCTCTATTAAAGTCATTTTGTTTAATTTTAGACCCATCATCATTTAGTGACTTCTCATTTCTTTTCATAATCAATTTCTCTTTTTCAATTGTCATTTCATCACATGATATCTTTGACCTGCTATTTCCCAGATGAATCTTTTCATGAATTTTGACAACATGTTGATCTGTGGAATCTGGGAAAGATATGCAAATTATTCCATCCACTTCAAGATTTTGTGCACACTCAGCATAGTTCTTCTGACAAAGATTCAAAACAGCTTTTTGAAGCAAGCGTCTTACTTGAGTCTGACGTGTTACTCTTTCAAAATAAGCCTGCTCCATTTCCGTGTCTGAAATAGAAAATGAGCTGTTTTTACATTTGAATGGTTAATGGTTTACAGTTTGTTGGAAGAAGGTTTGGGTCTGTGTAAAAAAATGTGGGAGGAGTTGATTAGACAAAAGAAGTACCATCTTCTGCAAATGTTCTGGAAAGTTAAGACAAAAAATCTTGATCAATTCCATAATTGGAAAACTTCAATACATGTGCAATCTGTGTTTAAAACTGTTAAATTTAAGATATTCTAATTTCCACGCCTGCCCTATCGACTTTACAATACTTCAACCAAGGTTTGCACTTCATGCGACCCTGCCAAACAAAAATTAAATCTGTTATAAAGGGATTTATCACAAAAAAGGAAGACATGTCAATAAAATTCATGTTGTAAAAAGAGAAAATTTGTAAAGTATTTTCCACTATATACTATTGTTATGGTTTTTTACCAACACAGGATGGTGGAATTCTGCAGTATAAGGTACATGTCCACTACATACAATGATCAACCACCATGAATTGTTGTATTTAGACAACACATTTTGACAAAATTTGATCTTGAGAACATTCAATCAAATAACACAAAATTGTGCAAAAACACAGAAATGCGAGTTATTTAACAGGAACTCATTTGAAAGAAAAAGTCCAGTACAGAGTTTCATAAGATATAAAAAGAAGAGGGATATGGTATACACAACTTTTGGGACTTTAGGACTGTGTAATACAGTTGCCATGGTAAAAGCCTTTAACTGTATATTGCATGTAAAAGGGTTATGTGTAAGAACACTAATCTTGTGCCCACATCTCACAAAGCATTTTTATAAACTATATTTTATTTATTAACTACTGACACGTTGGGTCCTGGTCTATTACCTAATTAACAAAGATTTCAAGGCACAGAGGAACATATGGCAGTATGGTCCCTTTTTTCTCATAGTTCACTGCTGGTAATTAGACGTATCACAGAAATACACAAATGACACATAATATATTTGATAAATGTAGAAAAGTGAAATATTTGAATTCTTAATTTTTATTGGACCTACAAATTTAACCAAAAGGTGGCAACCTGGGCAATTCAGTTCAATAAGATATACAAGTATCGTCTGTGAACCATCGACTTGAGGGACAATTCACAGTTCAATCAGATATACAAGTATCGTCTGTGAACCATCGACTTGAGGGACAATTCACAGTTCAATCAGATATACAAGTATCGTCTGTGAACCATCGACTTGAGGGACAATTCACAGTTCAACCAGATATACAAGTATCGTCTGTGAACCATCGACTTGAGGGACAATTCACAGTTCAATCAGATATACAAGTATCGTCTGTGAACCATCAACTTGAGGGAGATTGTTAAAATAACAGGGCAACTTGAACTTCACTTTTGCGGTGCCTTAGACAAACTTCATTGCCAACAAAATAAGGCAACTTTGCAGCCCACTTCGCTCAGTGTGGTGAGCATTGGCAATTTTAGTGATATTTACCTATATGCTATAAAATATTCCTTTTACCCTACCACATGCCTGGTACATGTAATTGCCAAAACATTAAAAAATTGCCTTTTTGATCATTGCAAGATTTTTTTCCTACAACAATTCTTTCAGAAGATTTTTATTTTTACCTCAAAGTAAACATAACATAATTAGTCAATTTTAAAAGCTGAAAATGTTTCCATAGTAATAAATAAATAAATTATATATAGAATAATAACAACATGGCTAATGCAACCTGTGATCCAAGAAAGATATGCTGGCAAAGACAAACCATGATATTCAGTTTAATTAAGCAGATACATGTACATGAATATCATGTTGAGAGGGATTCATGTGTATTTGAAAATAAAATACCTCTCAAGAGAATCAAATTTCCCTCAATTGGTATTTTTCACAATCGGGCAAGAGAAATTGTTATCACTTCATAAAATACTTCTACTTCATGCAGATACAATGTATATCTGTCCATCATAACAGATAGCTTCTGGTGTAACAAAACACAGTCTACAATTATACAATGTACCACTACAAATAAATAATTAAGAAATAAATCACAGAGTCTGTTAATTATTTCTATTCTAATAAGACAATAACGGTACTTTTATAATATTTTTGTGCCTATAGAAAACATCATTTCTGCCATGAACTGGCTGTTCTGTCAATGTAACACACAATATATTGCAACGGATAATTATAGCGTGTGACGCTTTTTATAAGACTTGTACGTCATACGCAATAGCTTTCCGGTGGGTGTTACAGTTTTGTAATTGGAACAGCCATTTAAACCTGCCCTCCTCAGCGCATGTTGCTCATAGATAAATCATGTTTTGACCACAGTTGTGGTCTCAAAGCCTATAAAGCATGTCATATTAGAATTAGCAATAATCATCTAATACCTCTATAACCAGAATCCCCCAGAACAATTGTTGACCTGTTTGTCAATAGAATAGCACAAATAGATTTTCTCAACTCATACACAATTTTTTAGGACCTAAATTCTAAAATGTATTCTTAATACAAAATTAAGCATATTCAAAAGTTAAAACATTTTATTTTTAAATAATTACTATTACAAGCAAACTTAAATGAGGAAGACCTATTCGTCTCCTCTGGTAGTTCATAATGGCAACTATCTCCAGCAGTGTTTTCCCCAGGCCCTTGAAGCACCACGCTACCGCTGTGCTTTATTTTTTACCACGATGATATATATATGATCTACCGAAGTGGTTTAATTTCATGCCCCAGTACTATCCAAAACATTGACACTTGTCACTATTTCCTGTTGTATTGTTTATTCAAATTCCATGGATTAAAGCTGTGGACAATACCTTCCGTTAATTAATATCTGGGGTAAGGTTTACCTGGACAGGTGTAAACATTGGCACTTACTAGACCAATTAAATTATCTAATTAACCTCATTAGTAGATGTTACTATAGCCATAGGCAACAGGTGAGTTTGAATATTGGAACACGGATGTCACTGGTAAGCTTGTTTAATCATTCAACCTATAAAACAGAAGGGGTTTTACCTTAGATAAGCATCAGGTAAATGGGGGTAATAAACATCGGTTAATTAATTAACAATCATGTTTATACAGCAGGTGGTTTTAATAACATCCTCACTCAGATTTTCACACCTGTAATTAACATGGAGCGTTAAAATTTATCAAAGTTAATTTTCCATTTCAAAAGTTTTCAACAGGAAAACTGCAGCTGTAGTTGCAGTTTTTAGTATCGGAAGCGGACACTGGGTGGCGTTTTTTAAATTGGAAAGTGGTCAAATTAAATTGACCCATTTCCAGTTTTACATGATTTATCTCCCATTTTACTCCCAGTTAAAAAAACTACGGCTATTATCACTAAAAGACTATGGTATTGTAATATAATTTGCATTGTTTTTTGTATTGTTTGTCTATGCCAATTAAATTATCTATTTAACCTCATTAGTAGATGTTACTATAGCCATAGGCAACAGGTGAGTTTGAATATTGGAACACGGTAAGCTTGCTAATCAACCTATAAAACAGCAGGGGATTTACCTTAGATTAGCATCAGGTAAATGGGGGTTATAAACATCGGTTAATTAATTAACAATCATGTTTACATAGCAGGGGGTTTTAATAACATCCTCACTCAGATTTTCACAACTGTAATTAACATGGAGCGTTAAAATTTAATAAAGTTAATTTTCCATTTCAAAAGTTTTCAACAGGCCAAACAGTGGCTGTAGCCATAGTTTTTTGTACTGGAAGTGGACACTGGGTGGCATTTTTCAAATTGGGAAGTCGTCAGTTGCCAGTTACCGTTAGATTCATTCATAAATAAATAACCATACCAAATTCTTTTCTCAACACTTTTAATACACAACTTTTAATAAAACTGGACAAATTAAGTTTAATTTCGAATGATTTCATTCATTTCATGTGGATACTCAGGGATAGAGCTTAACTTTTTTCCTGCAGTAGCCAGCTGGGCCCCTAGCCTTAAAAAATCCAGGAGCCCAACAATATAGTTAGGGGCCCAACTTTTTTCAGCTCAAGTGTGTTTTAACTATAAATTATATGATCATGTGTACAAATTTGCTTATGTACATGAATTCAAAAGTTATTGTCTTGTTTTTATATTATTACTACCTACCTTGGATCACTACATACAATTAGATATTTGAGTCTGTTGAACGCTTGTATTTTGTTTCCAGAAATTAGATTATCTCTCAGAATGTAGGAACCTCCCCCAAAGCTACCGACTATTTGACTCTAAATCTACATTTCTGGCATTTTTAGCATGTTTAGCTACCTTTATTCTTCAATATTAGGAATTTATAAAACAAATTAACTTATTTCCATTTTAAGTATGCAGGAAAATGTCCGCCCATTTTCATTCTAGATTTAAGATTTGTAAGACAGAAAAGACTGCCACAGATGCTAACAATGCACACACAAACATGACAAGTGTATGATTGAAATAGCTACAATCTATAGAGTGCTATTGTATTTGTTTTGTTTTTTTTCATAAATAATTGATATTTAAACTATAAACTTGCTATGATAATGAGTAGGATTTAAGTTTATGTGTTGTCTGTCTTGTTTTGCATTAAACAAAACAATGAATGTTTTCTATATTTAAAATGTGCAATAAATTTAATCTTTCTTAGAAAATGACATCATTGCAAAAATATGTATATATTCAATGGAAAATGCTCTATTATAAATTCTTTAAAAAATTGTAAGTGATATGTTATTGTAATTTAATTAATATACTAAAAGTTACTTCCAAAATACTAATTATTATTATTGTTTTAATCTTGACAGTTAATAGGAAACATCGTACTTAAAACCTCCGGAATCGAAATCATATTTACTCCCGGTGATTTTCGTAATTTATTTGCTTTGTACTGGTTTTGCAGTATTAACTCCATGGTGGTATTGACAAAGATAAGTCAGGCGGGAACCAGCTTAGGCGGTTTTGATTATTCCCGTTTGACAAAAAAATGTCATGTAAAATATTTCATGATGATTCCTGATGCAAATGTCAATTAAATTGTTGTATCTATTCAAGATCTGGATTATAATTACGCCACTTCACCAAATATCCTACACGCTTGTAATATGTCCAATAACATTTTAAAGGGACAAAACTTGAAATGTAAACGCAAAATGCGTCTAAGCGTTCTTGTACCGGGAATCGTACTATTATGTTCGCCAACTGGGCGATCTAGACACACGCATTTGGTCGCCCAACAAAAATTCTACTCGCATTGGCAACTGGGCGACTGTTAAGTTTCATCCCTGAATACTGTAATTGGAGTTAACACTTAATTTCCTTAAGTTCTCCCACAAAAAATTTGCAGATCTTGGTCACAGCGATTTGTGAATTTCTGACAGTAGAAACTTTGCACATGTAAATTTTAATTCTGTTATTTGAGCAGAAATTAGCAGAATTATATAAACTATCTGTAATAAAATTGAGGTTGATATGCATAAATCTGCATTAAAATGTACACTGATAAATTTTGACTAAAAACACCAAGCACATGTACCAGTCCAGATTTGCTTCTCCTGCATTAATGCTTATTATGCAGTATACATGTATTTTGTGTTCTTGGTGTAGTATTTTGATCAAAAACTGCTATCCAAACATTTTTAATATATTTTTAAACAAAATAATAGAATTAATAGATAATCTCTAAATTCTTAAATGTAAATTTTGCAGAAAATAATGGAAATTAATACTCTATTAAATGAGAAACCAAATTTATTCACATCCAGTGTTTTTTGCGAAAGATTGATCACTGAACTTTTCAAAGTGTTGGACTGTGTCTAGAAGTGAATTATAATTGAAATTATATGTATAGCTTGTTGAATTATACACTAATTAACTATGACCAAGTTTTGAGTAACACACTTAACTATATATATATACATATATATATATATATATATATATATATATATATATATATATATATATATATATATATATATATATATATATATATATATATATAGTCTAAAGGAAGCTACCAACCAATACACTTACTAAGTATCGTCGCCAACATGACGATGCAGCATAAACGAAAAAATAATATATAAGTCTAGAGAATTATGCAACGATACAAATATAAAGATGTTTCTACTATAAAATAGTTATATTAATAAATATGACAAAATTTTCGACCAACTGATGGCCTTCTTCAGTGTCAATATCAATCTATAATAAACGATAAAATTTGGATATAGGTACATCATCACCGGATGCTGATGTACCTATATCCAAATTTTATCGTTTATTATAGATTGATATTGACACTGAAGAAGGCCATCAGTTGGTCGAAAATTTTGTCATATTTATTAATATAACTATTTTATAGTAGAAACATCTTTATATTTGTATCGTTGCATAATTCTCTAGACTTATATATATATATATATATATATATATATATATATATATATATATATATATATATAAATGTATTTAATTAAAAATAATGAGTTATACAAAAAAGGAAATAAGACAGGTGTTAAGATAACACAAAATGTTTGTACATGGCATATTGCTGGTGTAGATTTCGTGTTATTTGTTATAAGTGCCAATGTTCATAGAAGCTTTGTATTTATATCTGTTATCACCTGTTATGAATGCCAATACTTTAACACAAACAAATTAAAAAAAAAATTAATACTATCTCATTTATTACGTGTATTAAATTCAACAAAGTTACCCCCTGTTAGAGATAACACACACACTTGCATGTGATGCATGAAACATATGACGTGACATGCAAAATTTGAACTTTTTAAAAAATGACACCACAGTGGTGGTCCGTATTTCCAGTAGCCCAAACTTGAGCCAGAGACAAAATCCTCGAGACAGAAATCGACTTTTAAGATGTTCGTGGTTATTGGACAGAATTTTCACAAAATATTTGGAAGATATACATGTAAAAAGATTATGATATTGAATTATTAAGTTTTAGTCAAAATGTAACTAAACGTATATTTATGAAAATATTGCAATTTTTTTGTCCCATAGGACGGTATTTCAGGTATGCTGAGAAGAGAGGTAACGAAGGTCAGCTAACTCACGGTGATAAGTATTTACTAATGTTTTAATAAATTTAAAATTTTTTATTTTTATTATCATTTTTATCAAAAAATTTATATTTAATATTATTTATAATAATAATAATATTATTATTATTATAAATAATATTAAATATAAATTTTTTGCCTTTTTTTCTTTCATCAAGACAATAACCATAAAAAAAATATTGGACCCAGGCAATTTGGCAGTGGTAACCAGTCATTTGGTACCATAATTAAAAACCATTTCCTACCATAACCATTTCGTACCATATCGTACAGTGTAATATTATAATTTCGTACCATATGGGAAGTGTATTAGTGAAAACCTGCATGCATTTTCAGCATAATATTGCTCTTTTGACCAAAGTGGTCAATAAAAATAAAAACTATTTTTATTTTTAATTTATTAACATCATCATTTACGTCATAACATATCATAGAAGTGGAGCTAGCATGTATATACCTTTGTTGTCTGAACAAGCATTTTTGTTCCTGTTCATTCCTCCACTTCATTGTTTGTTTCAGTTGGTCTCAAAAATATGGACCAGGGTGAAATTGACCATACAGTGCTGTGTAACCACGTGTCACTAACGTATGTGGTTAGCTCTTTAAGCTTTACTGTGTCATCGTCAAGCTGGTCTTGCAGGCGAGTAAAGGCTGGCAAAAAATAATTTCTTGTCCAAAAATATTTTAAAAATATTTATATTACAAGTAACCTTTTTAAAATTAATAATTGAATATATTTTTCAAGAGTTGAATTTAACGATTTTTAACAAATTTTTAATTTTTACTCAGTGTAGTTGTAAAACATATTCATTTAGACTAAGTGTTGACGTATTGTGGAGAGGAATTTTTGTGTGAAAAATGAAAACGCCTTACCGCTTATGGTTCAGCTTATGCTCCTTTTGTAGCTCAAGAATACTACTTTTTGAAATCAATAATAATTTCCTCAAGATATTAAGCATTTTGAAATATGGCAGTTTTTAGATTTTGAAATGGCCATTTTCCATAATAAAATTTGACCTCAACTGGAACGGAAATGTACTTTAGGAACAATTGCTTGTTGTCTACTCGAAATCCTTCGGGTGATGTCGTCTGCAGTTAAGGTGGGAAAAGTCTCGTGGTTTGTCCAAATACCATTGAACGTCACAAAAGCAGACGAACATATGTAAACATCGTAATGTCCCTTTAGAAACAAAATTGGCTGACCTATTATGTAACCTTCCCGTAGCAAAAGTCAAGGACGATTTGTAACAACTTAATACCAGAGGCATAGTATAAAACATGGACAGGTTATCGTATCTACATTTTTTCTACTGAATATTCGTAATAAAAAGGTAAAATATAGAATAATGAAAAAATGCAAGCAAACTTATTTTCCCAAGGGGGGTTGGCATTTAGTATAGTTTATACATTAAAGTATTTCAATTTTAAGCATGCTTCAAAATTGTTTACATATGGTACCAAAGGCAATAAGTTATGGTACGATATGGCTTTTCAATGGTACGAAAAGGTAATTTTGGGTACAAAATGGCTATGTTAAATTTGGGTACGAAATGGCAATGGTACGATTTGGTTATGGTATGAAATGACTGAAATTCTTGGCAGTCAGGGCTGACTAGTTTAGCAGACTGTAAACTACATTTATTAATAAGGCTTTTTAAAGAAACCCTACAACTTTATTCACAATTAAACAACCCCAAACTCGCTACATTATTTAAAATGTGATAGGCAACAGGTCCATGGTCATGGACCATGCCAGTTGTTACAATTACTGTATACACTGATTGTTACTTTTCTTTAGTTTCGTAATCGACACGTTCAGTAGAATTGTATTGGATGAAAGGAGAGATTCGATAGTAAAACATACATCATAAGGTTCTGCTAATTCATTTTGGCTAAAAACCATAAAAGGTAATGTCTTTTGATGCTTGTATTTCTGTTATTGAAATCAGGAAGTATCAAAGCCAGCAGCGACATCTATTGGAATTCGAGGTAATAAATCCAGAACGGGATGGATTAGAACAGTTTCCGGTTTTAGTTTATTTTAGAATTGAACTATTTGACTCCAATCTTAGCAAGCGGTACAAGCCTGTACTGTTCCGACGGTACCACTTCCAATTGATGATACGGAAAACCGCACCAGTTTATTTGTAAATTGAAATAAAAAATACCTCCTTTCACAACTGGTGAGGTATAAAAGTGTGGGGCAAGATCTTTTCTGTTAATGTCTTTGGGCATTTGACTGAAGGGGGCAGGAGGGTGGTGGTGGGCAAGAACCTTTCTGTTAATGTGTTTTGGGCATTTGAAAAGGGGGCGGGTGGGTGGTGGTGGGCAAGAACCTTTCTGTTAATGTGTTTTGGGCATTTGAAAAGGGGGCGGGAGGGTGGTGGTGGGCAAGAACCTTTCTGTTAATGTGTTTTGGGCATTTTTACAGGTGTGTTAACTGTTTTTTTTTATAAAGCAACTGTTAACTGTTTTCAAACATTAGCTGTTATCTGTTTTCTTAAAAATTGACTCTTTGTAGTTAACTTCGATTATTTTGAACTGACTGTTTTCTGTTTTCTTATGTAAATTGGTGTTATCTGTATTCATTATTTTTAATTTACTGTTATCTCTTTGGGGAAAAATAAAAAATCCATTAATCTATTAATGCACACCCTCTAAACCCCCCCCCCCCAATTAACCCACCCCCATTTGTGTTAACTGTTTTTTTTTAATATAGCAACTGTTAACTGCCCTTCGATGAGGTTCTGCAGTTATCTGTTTTTTCGACTTTTGAACTATCTTTTTTCTCATGTAAATTGCTGTTATCTGTTATCATAATTTCTCAAATTTTCTGTTATCTGTTTTGGGAAAAATAGTTACCCTGCTAATAGACCCCCGCTCTAATAAACTCCCAGAATGAGAGTTTCGCACCATTTACCCAAGAGCTTCTGGTGCCGCTCAAGGATCATGTGGTCTTTACTTTCCAATAGCAATTATACTAAGTGCTAGCATGAACAACATTATCGGATGATTTAGACTTCGTCTTTTAAATTGATGGATTGATCGATCGATCGATCGATCTGATTGATTGATTGATTGATTGATTGATTGATTGATTGATTGATTGATTGATTGATTGATTGATTGATTGATTGATTGATTGATTGATTGATTGATTGATTGATTCATAAGATCACCTTTGATTAGAAAAATTCTGATACCTAGTACAAACGAGATCTTACAACTATTCTTGCACGTACTGTGCACTCGACACGGGGGATAACTTGGTAATTTTTATGGTGGGGATGTGCCGTTTTTGATTTGAATTCAATACCCATATTTATATAAAATTTCTAATTTTCATGACCCATATTTATATAAAATTGCAATTTTCATGACCCATATTTATATAAAATGAACAATTTTCATGACCCATATTTATATAAAATGAACAATTTTCATAACCCATATTTATATTCAGTAAACTTAAAAGAAGGTCATATTTATATACACAAAATGATAACAGTGAAGAAGAAAACACAATGTCATTATTAAAATTACTTTTTATTATATTATAAACATGACCCATATTTATATGAGACCAGGTTTTTTTCAATTAAGATTAAAAAACATATCCATTTTATATAAGATTGTTGTAAAAACAATACCCATTTTTATATAAATTTTCAAAAAAAAGCCTACCCATATTTTTGGCACATATACATATACCTTTATATAGGAAGTTATATTTATGACCCATATTTATATAAAATTGCAATTTTCATGACCCATATTTATATAAAATGAACAATTTTCATGACCCATATTTATATAAAATGAACAATTTTCATAACCCATATTTATATTCAGTAAACTTAAAAGAAGGTCATATTTATATACACAAAATGATAACAGTGAAGAAGAAAACACAATGTCATTATTAAAATTACTTTTTATTATATTATAAACATGACCCATATTTATATGAGACCAGGTTTTTTTCAATTAAGATTAAAAAACATATCCATTTTATATAAGATTGTTGTAAAAACAATACCCATTTTTATATAAATTTTCAAAAAAAAGCCTACCCATATTTTTGGCACATATACATATACCTTTATATAGGAAGTTACCCCCCCCCCCCCGTGGCACTGGAACTACACTTTTTAATGCATGTTTTCCGGAGAACAGATTCCGACCGTGTCTTATTTTGTTTTTTTTTACACCCACCGGAAGTTGCATGTGAAGAATTTGTTTTTCTTCCATCCCATTTCTTCTCGAGATGTTTAAAAAGTCAGTATTTTAGACAAATACTGAACAGAATTGAAGATTAGGCGATGTTTGGGGAATACTTTTATGTTTATGAAACATATTAGCAAAAATGTGTACATTAACAAAATTTGTCCAAGCAGTGACCACACATACCTTTGCGTATCATATGGTGGGGGAGTCCGAGAATCCTTTGCCGTCCAACGCTTTTTTATGCGTGGGACGTCAGAGAGCTCTCCATAAGCAAAACAGCGGATTTTGCGACACCGGTCTGGGTCGGGCAAATTTCATCGTTTCCGTATTCTTAACTTTTATCAGTTTTTTTGACAAGTTTTGTGTGAATTTTTTTTTTATTTAGATTTCGGTTGTGATAGATTGATGCATTCTTAAATTTATTTTGTTCACTATTGTCATGATAATTCATTTTATCACATTTCATTATCGTATGATTTTTGAATTACTTGCGGTATTTTCTTCTTCTTTTAATTTTATTTTGTAATGTTTCCTATCGTTAAGTATTTTTAATTTATTATTATTTTTTTAATCGCTTTCAACAGAGACATATAATTAATGTAATTATATGTCTCTGCTTTCAAGTAAAGTCTAATTTTTAATCTGTTTTAGTGTTAGTCTGTTTTACATAATTTAAACGTTTTAATTAAATTTATTTAATTTTTATTGTCTCTTGATGCTTTGTTGTATGATACTCATCGATTATGGCATGTTGTCAAGCGCTTAGAGTGGTTTGTATATTATATTAGGCGCTATACAAAAAGCTTGTAATAAAAAAATAAATAAATGTTAACAAACATAATATTTTTCGTCCAGTTAAACCGGTCATACTAAACCCATCGAAGTGAAGAGAAGTAATAACAAATTGTTTTTTTTTTTAATTAAATAAAGGTATATTATATATAAATATGTTTTTATAATGTATAAATGAACATAAAGAAGCCCATATTCATTGTATATAATGGTTGTCCAATATGAAATGTCAATCCGGAATTTAAATCGGTAATCTTGGTGTAATTATACTAGTATGCACATTTGTTTACACAATGTACGGGAGTGTACACCTGGTTTACTTTCTATTAAATCACTCTTTTTTATGCCCAATAACAATTTTTTGGTGTTCATTGTGATGGAATAGTTCTTAATCATACTTATTACATAATAAACATCATGTGTAATACACTATACAGTTACTTCTCTCTACTCTCTGCCATTACAACCTATTGTCAAACTGCTCAAAATCGTCTATTCACAGACAAATTATATAGAAATAAGGTTGTTTTTAGTCAATTTTGTTAAAATTTTCCAAAAAAAGCAAATATATATATAATAAACTTTATTTAATCGAATAAACCATTTTTTAATTACTATCTTCACTTCTCTGCATTTCTCTGCACTACTCTGCGTTTTGTAGGACCCAGTTAAACTATATATAAATCGCTTCTTTAGATATTTTTCTCTATGAATATAATCATCATACTTTTAATCAAGATGATTTAAGTCCATTTCTAAGCTAATTTCCATCGATACCCTTACATTCAGACATTTCACTTTCATTTTGAACAAAAAGTCACATGACAAAAATTTGACTTAAATCCGGTGCTTAAATTAGCTTGATTGAAGGAATGATGATTATATTCATAGAGAAAAATATCTTAAGAAGCGATTTATATATATAGTTTAACTGGACGAAAATGTTTGTTAACATCTGGAAAAGATGAAATTTGCAGACTGAGACCGGTGTAACAAAATCCGCTGTTTTGCTTATGGAGAGCTATCTGACGTCCCACGCAAAAAAAAAAAAGCATTGGACGGCAGAAGATTCTCGGACAAATGGTGGGATCACTCATATGTGTCCTAAAAAGTCCTTCATTTGGACCATATTTATTTGTAACTGGTTATAAAGTTGCACCAAAGGCATGAAAATTCAGTTAATTTTGGAACATGGTTACATTTAGGTTACATCATTATAAATGAGTTGGAAATAAACTAATTACTATATATTTGTAACTCTTTACGAATCTTTACTTCATCTATGATTACTGGCACTTGTCTCGTGGAAATTAAATACCATCCATTTTCCCTTGTGGTAAGGGACAAGGTGTAGAATATTTATTGTTCAAAGAATTGAGTGCCTTTGGAATTCTAAAAAAAAAAATGCATCTCAGAGTCAACAAACGATTTTTGTGTATATATACAAAATTTATATAAAAAAAAAAAAAAAACACAAAAAAAACCACACTTAACCATCATGGAAATTAATAATTTTCACTGTTGACCACAGCAGCATATCCACACTATCATGGATTAGTCATCTTAATTCTACTGTGGTTGCAATTGGATGCATAGAGTTTGGCATGTCTACACAGCAGGAATTGGGCCCTTGACCTTTTTGTAATCTCGGTCATCCTCCCCCCCCCCCCCCCCCCGCTCCAACACACACACATACACCTTGTTCTCCATGCATCTGGGGTGCCTGAGTTTGGGATTTAGAAATTGTCAATCATAAACATTGTCAGTGAATTGATTTCTGGCCTGAACATTGTTACAATGAAAGAAAACTTTGTTCTATAAGCAGTGCTGGTATACCTGAAGATCATACATTAGTTCAACCAGCAGCTGGTTGTTATGCATTAAATACCACCTGGAAAAGTTCAGTACATTATCTAAATTTAAATCGCCATATGCTCTCATTATGTTTAAGACCGTGAATTACACTGTATTCTCATACTGTTGTATACAAACTAACTTCAATAATAACAAATGAATTTTTTTGGACAGAAACATGCAATTCATTGGTGATCTTTTTTGGTATTTTAAACTTTAAAACAATATAGAGGGTCACCACACTAAAAAAGTAAGGAGGGTGACCTGGCACCCAAACATGGAGAAGTGAAGCCATTATAAGGCACTAGAGAGGAAGGAGCTACAATCTTCTTTTGTTCTTTAATTAACTTTTATTATACAATGTACCATGCATGTATTATTTATACAGTATACACAGGCATAGATTTGACATGGTAATTTTCATGCTCGGTAGCTAGACATGCTGTCTACAAAAATATTAAAAAAAGATATGCAATAAAATACTTAAAGTTAACTTTTATATCCCACTGAAAGTACTTAAACAAAAAAGACCTGTACCTTCATATTAATCATGCATACTAGAAGATACATGTTTTTATGACTGATATATTGAGCTAAAAACATGAAAAAGGTAAGTGAGCTAAAAACTGAAAAGTGAATGATTGATTGATTGAATTGGATGTTTAATTTACAACGATGGAGCAGTATTTCAGCTACATGTATATTCAGGACAATCAATGTGAATGAATTCAAACCACAAGTAACTGACAAATTTATTTAATCCTGGCCTGTGCATCATAAAAAATTCTTCGCTTTGAATTTTGTTATTCTCAATTTTATCCAATCAAAACATGATTTTCTGTTGCCATGGTAATAGAGAAACATTACTCTGAAAGTTTGTATGTCACTGGGGCCTGATGTTGAATTGTTTTAATTTTTTTCAGATTTGATGAGAAGGAAATGGTATCAGGGGTAAATAACCCCAAGTCCTCTGTACAACGAGGTATAAGGCAGTCGATTTTAGAAAATTACCCTGCAATAGAGTCCTATCTTGATGCCATTATACCTAAGAAGGGAGACATCAAGATCGTAAAATGGTATGTGTTCACATGTAAGCTAACATGTTTACATAGATGTTAGCTTTCCAGGGGTCACCACACTCTAAAAAAGTAGGGAGAAGTGACTTCTCCCTGGCAGCCAAACAGGGAAAAGTCAGGCCCTGATAGGGAGACTTCATGAGACACTAGGGAGAAGTCAAGGGGACCATACAAATAATTACCAGTAATTTTGCAGTAGTTTCATACATTTTTCCTTATTTACATCAATTTCCAGGATTATTTCTCTTGTGTTTTAAAACCATAACACACTTTGATTCAGTTTTTTCTTTCTTTTTATTATTATTCATGCTATGCAATATTAAACAACACATAACCTTTATCATTAATCAATGAAAAAAAACCACCAGATATAGGGACTATTTTTCTATTTACTTCAGTACTTGTAGCCATACAAGGATATTTATAAATAAAATAGATCAACAAAAATATTTGTATATGTGTAGACATAAACTTCATTCACGAGTTCTTGTATCATAATATTCCTAACAGTTTGTAATGAACATGCCATGGTTATCTGAGCAAATTTCCAAAGAAAATAGATAGAATAACATTACATTAAACGCAGAAATAATTCTTCTGTTCAGCACACTTCCACTTAGACAAAGTTGTGCTCATCCAAATTTCTTCATGGGACACCCATTTACAGAACTTATCATGATGTCAATAATTACTATACATCTTTAGCTCATATACTTATCAAAGAAAATTGTTAAAGTACAATACTCTTTGAAAGAACTGAAGTTTGAAACCAATTAAAAGTGTTTGTTTATAAAAAAATTATGATTTTTCATTATGGGCCGTTGTACATTACTTTTCTTCTTTGTTCACGTCCGGTAATTAGTCACATCCCGTAAATAAACAAATGGTGCCTAATACATTTGAAAGACATAAATCGTTTAAAAATATGTTAAATACTCATATTGTTTGCCGTTTTTATTGGAATTCCACATTTTCTGATAAATTGGTAGTCTGGGTGAATTTGGACCAGATTTAAAAGTATCTTATGTGAACCATCGGGCGACTTGAGGGAAATGACAGGCGACTTCGCTTTTGAGGCACCTTAGGGCGACTTCAAATCCTAGTAGGGCGACTTTGTCTCCCACTTCGCCCAGTGTGGTGAGCCCTGGCTTTCCTTATCACTAAGGGTACTTAGTTTCAGATTTGTTTCTGGAGTGTTGATCAATGGACAAAGATCATGGCTGCAGTTACTATAAATATGTTACCTCAAACTGATAAGCACTTTTAGCTTTACAAATATACATATTAATCCTTAGTTTTGTAATGACTTCCTGTAGGAATTCTTGCCTTTAAATTATGAATTTGGACAAATTTTTAAAAATATATCTACCTTTATAGGAGTAATTGCCCTTTAATGATGATTTTAAACAAAATTACCAGTTTCTGCATTAGAAAATTAAATACTTACATGCCTTGAGTAAAACTATAAATGGCAAAAATAATCAGAAGGACTAGGCCTACAAATCGTTTAACTGTCTGAAAATTGTCCGATGACCCCTTATGGGAGATATCGCACTTAAATAACAGTTTTTTAGTTTTTTTCCTGTAACATAACTGCTATAACAGCTAGACTGTAAATTGCAAATATGATCGGCAAGGCAAACCAAAATCACTCAAGTCATACAAAATGGTCAGATAACTCTTTATAGGAGTAATTTCCCTTTAAAGACAATTTCAGACAAACCTGAAGTACCCAGAGTACCCAGTGTGGAGATTGTTGTTGTCGTTGGCTGTAAACTTTTCACATTTCAATCTTCTTCTTAGAAACCACTTGGCCAATTTGAACCAAACTTCACAGGAATGGTTATTGCTGATCAAATATTAAACATGGGTACCAGGGTCATTAATGCATTCTTATTGGCCGAATTTTAAAAATCTCACATGCTTGGCATATTTATTTGAAATATTGTAGAAATGTACCTTAGATGGTCCTCTACAAAGTTTGAATTTTTTGGGGCTATCCCAAATCCAAGATGGCTGCCACAGTAGAACATGGCTGCCAGGGTCAATCATTAATTCATTTTGATATGCTAAAATTTCAAGGGTTTTTTCTGACAAACCACTTTGCAGATTATTTGTAATATTGCAGAAATATACCTTAGATAGTCCACTACAAGGTTTGATTCAAAATCCAACATGACCACCATTGTGGAGCATACATGTAGCTCAACATACATGTAGGACTGCACAGGGAAAAAATACAAACAGCTCCTTCCTACTGTCATATGTATAAATTGCTGCTGATAGGAGATGCAACATGGCAATATACATAGAAACAGTATCTTCCTATAAACTCTTTAGTATTTATGAAATTTGTAAGAAAAGTCATGTCTCATAAAAATTGTTTGTAAGACAGGTGAGTGGATACAGGCTCTTGAGATAATGGTATGGACCCGTGTAACATGGTATGGTATTCTAATTTAGAATAAAAAAACATTTTTTTTATCGAAGGTTTTGAACAGGTATTCTAATAGGACGTGCTTCAAAGGCTTTTAGATCACAACTGTGGTAAAAAAATGATTTATTTATGAGCTACATGTGATGGGGAGGGCGTTTTTTGATGGGCTGTTCCAATTACAAAACTGGAACTCCCACTGGAAAGCTATTGCATATGATGTATTAATCATATAAATATCGACACATGCTATAATTATAAGTTGCAATATATTGTGTGTTACATTGACGGAACAGCCAGTTTATGGTGGGAATGTTGTTTTCTGTACTACCTAGATATCATAAATATACCATAATTGTTTCATTTGAATAGAAATAATTCACGTAGGCTGTGATTTATCTTTGTTTCACAATGGGATGACCATTCATTTCCTTATTTAAAATCTCTGTGTTGCTCGGGATAAAATAATATGACACTAATGATCACCCTGTTGTAAAACAGTGATAAATCACTGCGTCAGTGAATTATTTCTTAATTAGAGTGACAGAAGCTATTTAAGATTAACTTGCTACATTCTCAAATTAAGCTTGAATTGTTTGAATAGCCGTTTCCATGATAGGTAAATATTAGATGTATCATATCACATGATTTATGGTATCACCTAATTTTATTTAAGGCACTTTTTTCAAGGAACCCTCTTTTTAACAGCGTATGAATGGGATAAAACTCGACCAGCGCCCACAAATTTATGTTTAGTATGGGCTTTGTACACTGGCACCACACAGCACAGGTTTTGTTTTTAGCATCACATTTCTTAAGCTGCCCCATTTAGTTTTAAATGTTGCAGTTTTCTTCTAAAAATGCCCTAAATTATTATGAAATCACGTGATCAGCATTACTATTTTAACTTCCTTTAATGAGAGTAATTACATCTTGAAAACAACGTATTGGATACTCTACTCTGAACAACTTTTTTATCTATCGGTACATCACATGGATTTGGCCAGGCCACTAACTTTTCCAAGTTAGAAATAGCCAGGGTGATTACAGTAAGTTGTGTCAGACGATTGTTTTTGTACTGGTACCCTTCTATGACTTGCATACCAGTTTATTAAAATTCTCCTATAAATCTACAGTATAATTGGCTTTTCTGATCATCTATTCATTTATGTTTCAATCTAGAGGGGGCCTTGGTGTCAGAGTAGTTATGCTTGTTAGTCATCTATCATTTGCCTTTCAATTATCAGATGCGAGTCTCACTGCGGTTAGGATGTGCCGGACTTTGATCTTACAATGCCACAATATAGCTGAAAAATTGCTGGAAGATTAAATTTTTATTGGTGTAATTGGTCAGGTGTATTTGTCTGAAGTTATCAAAACAAAATAATATTATGTAAAAATTGTTAATTCACAGTGTGACACCTAAATTGTCTATAAGAATCAGTTTATTGAAGTGTTGTTATCCATGTTTTATTGACTGTGAAATAACATTTCTTCTACTAAAGCATTGCATGTGTTTTTTTAGCCATGAACATATAGAGATTATAGCCAATGCACAAGGAGAACCTGTGTTCTTTAGGCAGAGAGATGAACCATACATGCCAACACTGCGGTTGTTACATAAATGTAAGTATAGGCAAAACAACTAAGGCTGTTACATAAAAGTGAGTATTGGTCAATAATTTGATTTGCTTTGTAAGCAGAAATCAGATTGGCTTATTCAAATGGAGCAATCCACATTATACGATATAACTTGCGTTTTTCACATGATCTATTCTAACACTATTAACATTCAAAGTTCCATGACGTCATTGATGTTTTTACCATTAAAATTGTCAAGATTTATAGTTAAAATGAAATTATAATATAATAAACTGTATAATCTGTCTTGGGTCTGTTTCCACTATTAAACTGCTTTGTGATTTATTAAGCGTAAACAGACACAAACCATTTGACATCAAATAACCTGTTCACAACTTTGAAATATTCCTTTCTAATGACTTTTACTTTTAGACAGTATTTCATTATTTACAGTTATTCATTGTTAAATTTTGTTTTGAGCTAGCAAAGTTAAATAGTTATTCTATGAAAAACTTACAGAACTTTTGTGTGTGATATACTGAAATTTTGGGGATTGTCCTTCATTCACTTTCAGCAATGTAAACAATTGATCTAAAGCAAAGTGTGCTGTTAAAATATCTTGCATTAATTTCTTTAAACAAATGATTCCTTAATAATAATTTGTATCATAAGAAAGCATTTTTCATTTGATCTGTTATCGATTTATCATACTATCTGTGTGTTGTGCAAAATCATTGTTTAACACGAGACTTTAAACACCATTCAAAACAAACAAAACTTTAGTCTGATCAAGCAACTTTGAAGTTATTCCATATGTAAGCCCCACCTTTTGCCGTCATTCAAAATACCCAGGGAACTGCAAATTGCTGCGGACAATAGATTGTCTATGCCGAAAACCTAGCACATTTTCGTCTAACAAATGCAATGATTATGTCATGTCCATTAAAAAAAATATTGATGGAATTATGTTACAAAATATACCTACCACACCTTACTCATTAACATACTTAAACAAACGTGCTGATGCATTTGTTTGTTTAAATATGTTAACTAGTTAAAGGCCTGGTATATATAATACATACCAGTATTTCAGCTTAATTATGATATCTTTAAGCGATACAATGTGCAAGACATTTTCATCACTAAAATATTAGTGTACTGATATGTGTAATAGTTTATGAGCTCATTCAATACATCTCTGGTGCATTGATTTAGAGTTTGGAGCTCATTCAATATATCTCTGATGCATTGATTCAGAGTTTGGAGCTCATTGAATACATCTCTGGTGCATTGATTCAGAGTTTTGAGCTCATTTAATATATCTCTAATGCATTGATTTAGAGTTTAGAGCTCATTGAATACATCTCTGGTGCATTGATTAAGAGTTTTGAGCTCATTTAATATATCTCTAATGCATTGATTTAGAGTTTAGAGCTCATTCAATACCTTTCTAGTGCAATGATTCAGAGTTTTTAGCTCATTTTATGCCTTTTTAGTGGAGATTCAGAGTTTGGAGCTCGTTCAATATATCTCTTGTGCATTAATTCAGAGTTTGGATCTCGCTAAATGCCTGTCTGATGCATTGGTTCACAGTTTGGAGCTCCCTCAATGCCTGTCTGATGCATTGGTTCAGAGTTTGGAGCTAATTCAATACCTCTCTCTGGTACATTGATTCAGAGTTTGGAGCTCATTCAATACATCTCTTGTGCAGTGATTTACAATTTGGAGCTCATTCAATGCCTCTCTGGTGCATTGATTTAGAGTTTGGATCTCATTCAATGCCTGTCGGCTGCATTGATTTAGAGTTTGGAGCTCATTCAATACATCTTTTGTGCAGTGATTTAGAGTTTGGATCTCATTCAATGCCTCTCTGGTGCATTGATTTAGAGTTTGAATCTCATTCAATAACTTTCTAGTGCATTGATTCAGAGTTTTGAGCTCATTCAATACCTTTCTAGTGCATTGATTCAGAGTTTTGAGCTCATTTAATGCCTTTTTAGTGCATTAATACAGAGTTTGGTGCTCGTTCAATATATCTCTTGTGCATTAATTCAGAGTTTGGATCTCGCTCAATGCCTGTCTGATGTATTGGTTCACAGTTTGGATCTCGCTCAATGCCTGTCTGATGCATTGGTTCAGAGTTTGGAGCTCGCTCAATGCCTGTCTGGTGCATTGATTCAGAGTTTGGAACTCATTCAATACCTCTCTGGTGCATTGATTTAGAGTATGAATCTCATTCAATGCCTCTCTGGTGCATTGATTTAGAGTTTGGAGCTCATTCAATACATCTCTTGTGCATTGATTTTGAGTTTGGAGCTCATTAATGCCTCTCTGGTGCATTGATTTAGAGTTTGAATCTCATTCAATTCCTGTCGGCTGCATTGATTCAGAGTTTGGATCTAGTTAAAATATATCTCTTGTGCATTGGTTCAGAGTTTGGAGCTCATTCAATACCTCTCTGATGCATTGATTCAGAGTTGGAGCTCATTCAATGCCTCTCTTGTGCATTGGCTTAGAGTTTGGATCGCATTTAATGCCTTTCTGGTGCATTTGTTCAGTATGAAGCTAATTCAATGCCTGTCTGATGCATTGGTTTAAAGTTGGGAGTTGCTCAATGCCTGTCAACTGCATTGATTCAGAGTTTGGATCTTATTCAATATATCTCTGGTGCATTGATTCAGAGTTTGGAGCTCCTCTGGTGCATTGATTTAGAGTTTGAAGCTCATTCAATGCCTCTGGTGCATTGATGTAAAGTTTGGAGCTCATTCAATGCCTCTCTGGTGCATTGATTTAGAGGTTGAGGCTTGAGCTCATTCAATACATCTCTGGTGCATTAATTTAGAGTTTGGAGCTCATTCAATGCCTCTGGTGCATTGATTTAGAGTTTGAAGCTCATTCAATGCCTCTGCTGCATTGATTTAGAGTTTGGGGCTCATTCAATGCCTCTGTTGCATTGATTCAGAGTTTGGAGCTCATTCAGTGCCTCTCTGGTGCATTGATTTAGAGTTTGTAGCTCATTCAATTCCTCTGGTGCATTGATTTAGAGTTGGGAGCTCATTCAATACATCTCTGGTGCATTGATTTAGAGTTTGTAGCTCATTCAATTCCTCTGGTGCATTGATTTAGAGCCTGGAGCTCATTCAATGCCTCTGGTGCATTGATTTAGAGTTTGAAGCTCATTCAATTCCTCTGGTGCATTGATTTAGAGTTTGAAGCTCATTCAATGCCTCTCTGGTGCATTGATTTAGAGTTTGAAGCTCATTCAATGCCTCTCTGGTGCATTGATTTAGAGTTTGAAGCTCATTCAATGCCTCTCTGGTGCATTGATTCAGAGTTTGAAGCTCATTCAATGCCTCTCTGGTGCATTGATTTAGAGTTTGAAGCTCATTCAATGCCTCTCTGGTGCATTGATTTAAAGTTTGAAACTCATTAAATTCCTCTGGTGCATTGATTTAGAGTTGGGAGCTCATTCAATACCTCTCTGGTGCATTGATTCAGAGTTTGAAGCTCATTCAATGCCTCTCTGGTGCATTAATTTAGAGTTTGGAGCTCATTCAATACATCTCTGGTGCATTGATTCAGAGTTGGAAGCTCATTCAATACCACTCTGGTGCATTGATGTAGAGATTGGAGCTCATTCAATGCCTCTCTGGTGCATTAGTTCAGAGTTTGAAGCACAGTTAATGCCGGTCTGGTGCATTGGTTCAGTTTGGAGCTTATTCAATGTCTGTCTGATGCATTGGTTCAGTTTGGATCTCACTCAATGCCTGTTTGGTGCATTGTTTAAGACTTTGGGGGTCTTTCAATGCATTTATGGTGTATTGGTACTGAGTTTGAAGCTCATTTAGTACCTCTCTGGTGCATTGGTTCAGAGCTCTGGTGCATTGGTTCAGATTTTGAAGCTCATTTAGTACCTCTCTGGTGCATTGGTTCAGAGTTTGAAGCTCATTTAATAACTCTCTGGTGCATTGGTTCAGAGTTTGAAGCTTATTTAGTACCTCTCTGGTGAATTGGTTCAGAGTTTGAAGCTCATTTAATAACTCTCTGGTGCATTGGTTCAGAGTTTGAAGCTCATTTAGTACCTCTCTGGTGCATTGGTTCAGAGTTTGAAGCTCATTTAGTACCTCTTTGGTGCATTGGTTCAGAGTTTGAAGCTCATTCAGTACCTCTCTGGTGCATTGGTTCAGAGTTCCTTGGTGACATTACAGTTAGATATACTGTTTATTCTGACGACAATTGAAGGATTCCTAACTGCATGCTATTTTATGTTTTTAAAAAAAGTTAGCATGCTTGATTTCTGCAAAGTTAAAATATTAAAGCATTTTTTGATAATATTAAATGTCTGCTTGATCTAGCTGGAAAATTGCCAAAATGGTAATGTAAACAAATTACAGTCTTGTGCTTTGTATTTCAGACCCATTCATATTACCTCACATGCAGGTAGACAAAGGTGCAATCAGATTTGTTTTAAGTGGAGCTAATATCATGTGTCCAGGCCTTACCTCACCGGGAGCTAAGATGTCAAATTTAGAAGGTGGAAAAGTAGCAGCTATTATGGCCGAAGGGAAAGAACATGCTCTGGCTGTCGGCAGATTAGTAATGTCCACACAAGAAATGTAAGACCTTAACAATAGGGGATACATTTCCTAAACAATATAGGTTTATTTTTCTATTGACAATCAATATTTTCGTAACTTTTTCATTTTTTACTTCTGTTTATTTATTTAATCATATTGGACATGTGAATATCTACAAAATAGCAATCTCAAGACAAGGGTATATTTGGCACTAGCTTCTGATCAGATATCAGCTAGTCCACGTTAAAAGTTGGTTGAGGCCATTCATTTACAATACCCTAAAAATTCCAATAAATTCCTACATGTACAGGTTTGGCTACTCTAATGGTCGTAACAGATGAAGGCGTGGAAAAGACAACAAACTCCCTTTACTTAGTTGCAAGTTCTTTGGTTTAAGATAATGACTTGGAATCTTTTCTTTTCATCCCTTTTTATACCCCCTGCTTTTCAAGCAGGGGGGGGGGGTATATAGTGATGGGGGTGTCCATTTGTCCATTGGTTACACTTTCTCTTATTTGCAACTCCTCCTACACCACAGAATGGAATTTGATGAAACGTACACAGAATCCTTGCCACATAGTGCCATTGTGCAGGAGATATTTAACATTTTGATCAGAATGATATTTGGGGTTTCCCATAGAAAAACATGGACATTGTCATTGACTTAAGGGGATACCCTTCTCTTATGTGCAACTTCTCCTACACCACTGAATGGAATTTGATGAAACTAAAACAGAATCCTTGTCACATAGTGCCATTGTGCAGGAGATATTTAACATTTTGATCGGAATGATATTTGGGGTTTCCCATAGAAAAACATTGAATTAAGGGGATACCCTTCTCTTATGTGCAACTCCTCCTACACCACTGAATGGAATTTGATGAAACTTACATAGAATCCTTGTCACATAGTTCCATTGTCCAGGAGATATTTAGCATTTGATCAGAATAATATTTGGGGTTTCCCATATAGAAAAACATGGACTTTGTCATTGACCTCAGGGGATACCCATCTCTAATGTGGAACTCCTTCTACACCACTGAATGGAATTTGATGAAACTTACACAGAATCCTTGTCACATAGTGCCATTGTGCAGGAGATATTTAACATTTTGATCGGAATGATATTTGGGGTTTCCATTAGAATAACATGGACTTTGTCATTGACCTCAGTGGATACCCATCTCTAATGTGCAACTCCTCCTACACCACTGAATGGAATTTGATGAAACTTACACAGAATCTTTGTCACATAGTGCCATTGTGCACCTGATATTTAACATTTTGATCGGAATGATATTTGGGTTTTCCCACAGAAAAAAATGGACATTGCTATTCTTTGAGGTGGGGGAGGGATGAGGGTTCCCATGTTTTATCTGCAACTCTTACTACACTAGATTAAGTTTCAAGTTCATAAGTAAGAACACGTGCCTTTTTGAAGAAATCATGAAGTGGGGGGTATCAATGGTGAGCATTGCTCACAGTTTTTTTACTCTAGTTTTTCCTTATATATTTTTGATCTATTTACTTTCAAGAAATGTTTTCATTTAAAAAAAGTTTATAAATAAATATTTGTGACACAATCAGATTATTACATTTTTAGCTCTCTGAGCCAAAGGGTAATATGAGCTATTCTCATCCCTTGGCATTTGTTGTCGTCTTCATGGGCTGTAAACTTTTCACATTGATAACTTCTTCTCTAAAACTACTTGGA
This sequence comes from Limnoperna fortunei, assembly GCA_944474755.1. Classification (NCBI taxonomy): domain Eukaryota; kingdom Metazoa; phylum Mollusca; class Bivalvia; order Mytilida; family Modiolidae; genus Limnoperna; species Limnoperna fortunei. Next base: position 90,997,173 of record OX104115.1, read on the forward strand.
TAATAGGAACCAAAATTGGCAGAAATGTTAATTGGTTTGTTCTCAACAAAGTTTAAGTTTTTTGTACTGATGAAGCATTCAGCATTGCTGTTGGTGCCATTTATGCATTATGATTGGCTGACGTTAAAAATATTGCTCTTACAAACCCTTTAGCAGAAGGATTTGAATTATTGTTGAAATGTATCTTAAATGGTCCTCTACAAAGTTCAAGTATTTTGTGCAGGTTCAAAATCCAAGATGGCTGTCACTGTGGAACTAGCTTTACTCTAAATGCAAGACCCTTTGGGAAAATCATACAAATAGCTTCTCTCTGAAACTTTTTCACACAATTAAGCCAAATTGTGCAAGAAGAAATCTTGGATAGATAACATACATGTATAGTTTTGATTTTTTAGCTGCTTAGAAATTCAAATGCTTGGGCTGTTAATTTGTTCTCATTGGCTGAAATTTCCAAATTAATTTCCTGACAAACCACTTAGCATGTTGATGATAGAATAGTTCTCTTATAATTTTGAGTTTTGCTGCTGATTAGAAATTTACCATGGCAACATACATGTACATAGACAAGCACCTTCTCAGAAACGGACTCAATTAAGCATTTAATATCAAAATTTGCAAGAAAAGTCATGTCTTTTAAAGCGTTTTGTTGTAAAGTTAGGGGAGCTTTACAGGCTTCAATTTTATTTATTTGCTGCCATTTCAATCAAAAAGTTACTCTCCAACTGTAGTTACTTTCGACTTGTTTCATAGGCCCCAATAATATACAAACAAACTCAACTAAGCATTGATTCTCAGAGCTTACAATGTTGCATTCCTCACAGAAGATCCGGTTGCTTGTAATTAGAAACTGATATGTTCCTTAAAATATGAAAGAGTTTAACACTAATGCAGTACAATTCTCTTTTTTCAGATTAGAAAAAAATAAAGGCGTGGGTGTAGATAATATACATTATCTAAATGATGGACTTTGGAATATGAAACAAGTCAAATAGAATTAGATATTTTAAATTACCTAACAGATCTGTCATTGGCATTGTTGTTACTGTGATAAATCACATGTATGTAACAGTTACATATACATTTGGCATGTAACAGTTACGTTCACATATGTATGTAACAGATATGTGAATGTTAGCTATACATCTGTTTGTGACAGTTGCCTGCACATGTAAATGGTACAGTAACCTATACATATGTATGGGGAAGTTACCCGTGCATGTGTTTGTGATAGTTACCTGCACATGTGAATGTCACAGTAACCTATACATATGTATGGGGAAGTTACCTGTGCATGTGTTTGCGATAGTTACCTGCACATGAGAATGTCACAGTAACCTGTGTGAATGAAGCAGTTATATCTACATGTATTTGACAGTTACCTGTATATATGTATGCCACAGTATCCTATACTTTTGAATTGGGTAGTTACCTGTGCATGTGTATATGACAGGTACCTGTACTACATATGTCAGTTACCTGCACATGTGTATGTCACAGAAACCTTTACAAGTGTATGTGACAGTTACCTGTACAGGTACATGTGTATGCTACAATTACCTGTACATGTGTATTGTGGATATTATAATGATGTTTCTATATATGATGTCAAGTATATTTTAAAATACATTTTGGATACATCAATTTATTTATTTAGAAAGTTGATACCTTCTTCCATTATTGTCGAATCCTGTGATCACTAAATTGTATGCAAACAATAATTTGAATACTTTTTACGCTCACCTTATCCACAATGAGCTTTTTCTATCCAAATTTGTCCATTGTCTGTAGTTGCCAATCTCTTTTCATGTTTTTATCTTCTTCTCCTGAACCAAACATGTGAAGGGGATTCAAGTTAGTTTTAAAAAATGGTCAATGTGCAGGTAGCCAAGAAAAATATGAAAATCTTATTTTTTAATAGAACCTATTGTGCTACTTTCATTACATCAGTGGCATTTACCCTGAAATAAAATCTCGGGTTCCATCTTTTATCTTAAAAAGTCGAAACACAGTTTTAGTATGGTGAGCAAAAAATCATAATTGAACACAGACCGTGGTATTATTTATACAAATATTTGTCTAAAACATTGTTTAAATTCAACTTATCAGCTGTTGAGGACTTTATGGTTGAAAGATAATGAATATTATATTGGTGCAACTTTAATGTTTGTAGTGTCAAGTTAATAATTATTTTTGGTGTCAGTATTGTCTGTATGTTTTAATATTTATTATAAGTATTCTGGAGAATATTTCTGTTTGAAACATTTGCAATATTGTCATCATAAATAAAATGAAGTATAAGTATTGTTCTGTCTTCATTTAACTGGTTTCACATGCCCAGTGCTTGTTTATGACAGGATCTTCTATGAGGGTGTATTAAAAAAATTCATTCTGTTGTATTTCAAGAGGAGTTAAACCAAACAATCACTGCAAGGCAGAACACCAAATCACTATAAAGAGAATTAACAAAAAAATAATATTATGCAGGACAAATATAACATACTTGATTGGAAGTATCACTTTACACCTTATTTGGTTTAACCAGTTAAATGGATCACATACTGCCAGCTGCGCAGAAACCTTTTACAGCAATTAAACTCAAAGAATACCTTTATAGTCAAAATACTATGACCTTTCAGGTATTTTCTACCTATTGCTCAATCAATTTCAAAAGTAGATAACGTTGTTTAGAAAACTGCTTCAATCTGTTTTCTTGAAGGTTCTTACTAAGAAAGAGCTGGACATTTAAATTGCAGCTTTTCATGCATGACTCTGGTAACTTAACTGGAGCGATTGTCATAGGGTTTAATACAAGTTAGAAGTTGAAGTTACCCAGAGTCACACATGAGTAGCTGCAATTTAAATGTCCAAGCTATCACTGATGAAGAGCTTTAAAGAAACCAGATTAAAGCAGTTTTCTAAACAGCTGTTATCTGTATAAAGAATTGGTTGACCAATAGGTAAAATATACCTGACAGGTCATTGTATTTTGACTATAAAATGCAGAATCAACACAACGCAACATGAACAAACATGAGACAAGTATAAAATACAATTACATACTTAAGAAAAATTGACAGGGGAAATGTGAAAAAGGAAAGATTTTTTATTTTTCAATTTCTCATGACCAAACTTGCACCACTGAAAAAGAGGTTTTGTCATGAGACAGTTTATCTGCAGTCAACAAATCTTCTTTTGGAGACTCGTTACCAACTTTCTTCGTAGAAAATGTACAGAATTAAAATTGTATATGTAAGACATATTGAATGTCTTGTGTTTACATTTATAAACAGCTCAAATGTGTTATGTACACTAATGGACTAGAAAGAGCACAAAATACAGATGCCAATTATGTGTCCATGTATATGAAGTCAGTTAGTTTCTTCCCTCATTCTTCACACAAGAAATTGTCAATGTGAAAAAGCAGAACATATGAAAGTGGTAACGAAACTTATTCAATCTGATCAATTCTGAAAAAGTCATGCTAGCATCAAATTAAAATTGGGGAAATAAAAATTCTTTCTCAGATTTAATCAGTTGCCAAGGTAGTATAAGCCAGATAATCAAGACACATTGGCATTCAAACCCAATATGTTGATGTGTCAAAAATTAGGACACAAGTGTAATACCAGTACTTACGTACACTTTCATGAAAACTGTTCTCCTTGTCCTTAAGCCCATATATCTTAACTAACAAATCCAGAAATCACATGCCTATATACATTAATTAACAGCAATAATATACAAATATCACATGCTCCATTTTACATTATTAAACTGACAAGTATGAAACAACAATTTACATACACTTTCATGAAAACTGTTCTCCTTGTCCTTAAGCCCATATATCTTAACTAACAAATCCAGAAATCACATGCCTATATACATTAATTAACAGCAATAATATACAAATATCACATGCTCCATTTTACATTATTAAACTGACAAGTATGAAACAACAATTTGTATATTGGAACATTTTCATGCTTTTTAAAACAGTTTTTAATTTTTTTTCTTTGTGTGTGTTTTATGACACTTTCAGAAATTTTCAGTGTGTCTTCCAGTTTTTATTGGGGTAGGGGGAGTGAAGCTGGAGTACCTGGTAAGAACTGAGACAACAGCAGGAAATCTGAGCTGTCTAAAAATAGCTCCTGTGTGCTGCCTTTCTGGTAATCCTGTCAACACTGAGATTGCGGGTTCGATTCTCACTGCAGGCAGGGTGTACTCGACTCCAATCTTAATTGACAAGGATTGCCAGTTTTCCTACCGCAGGTCGGGGGTTCTCTTCGAGTACTCCTGCTTCATCCCCCAATAAAAACTGGACGCCAAGAAATAGCTGAAAAAAATTGCTGAAAGTGGCGTTAAAACACCATTCAAACAAAACAATAATTTCCAATCCATACACATATTAAGTACAGGCTATTCATAATTATAAGCCATGTGTTGAGTACAAGCTGACACATGGAATTGTGGTAAATGGATAATAAGAAGTTGTTTTCAAGGTTGTAATTTAACAAAGTACTGTTGGTTGGTTTGTCTGTATGGGGGTTTAAGGCCACTTTCAGCATCCTCTCTGTATGGGGGTTTAAGGCCACTTTCAGCATCCTCCACTGTAAGTGTCCACGAAACCTAGCTGACAAACTTAGCTTGGAAATTCCCGGGCTAGAAGTCACTATTTTGATTGGCTACATCATACCTTAATGTAGCCAATCAAAAGCTCGCTTTCATTCACGATTTGGTTAGGGGATATCCCGATGTCGATTGTAAATAAACCAAATGGATGTGTTGCATAGCATGTGAAAATCAGTGTATTTTGTACAGTAGTGTTAATAGTTTGTTATTACTGTGTTATTTATTAGTTGCTTTAGGTTTTCTTCCCACTCAAGAATGAGTAAGTTATATTTATAGCACGGACTTCTGAGTTAGACAGATACACCTTCGAGCGCTTTAGCGCGAGAAGGTATTTGTCTAACGAGGAAGGCGGTGCTATAAATGATTTGTAACATGAATCCCGCCCATTAATAATTGGTTATAAATAAAGAGGGCAGTGTTAATTATGGTGCGACCGATATTCGACTAATCAAATGAAAAGCTAATATTGGAAGCTCGTGCTATCCTTTTGCGTTGAAAATCAATAAAATTTGACATAATTAAGGCGGAGTTTTACTGTGCATTATCGGATAATTGTAGTTGGTTATTGCATGGCTATTTTCCCTCGAGTTTAACAGGCACACGTGACCTTTCATGCAATATTATACAAGTGTTTTAATTTAGAGCATACCTACTCGTCGTCTCTTGTTTATTCGTAAAAAAGAACAAAGGATTCATGTTACAAGAATGACTACTGCCAAACACTTGCTTCTTTCAAGCAATTTTTGAAGGTTTGACGTCATAGGTAAATCTTCTAGCCCGGGAATTTCCTAGCTAAGTTTGTCAGAGTTTCGTGGACACATGTGAAACCCTGACTTGTGAGGATGACTTTCAGCAGATCATGCCATTTATTCATTGTGGGAGTAACTGAAAACCCCTGAGGTTGTAGTCAATTATACAACAGCTGTGTCATACTTTATGGTTCAGAATGCTGGCACATGAAATAGAATGACCTACAGAAACTGTCGACTTTCCACTCTAAAAAAGTTTTTTTTTAGAATTTTCCGTCCAGATAAATTCTCAAATCAATACTTCTTAAACAATGCCTGTTCAAAGACATGACTACATGTAGTTATCAGGAAAAGATTATGTTCAATAGGCCAGGTTCCTTATAATGATCAGGACTGTACAAGTAACAACAATATGGTTTAATTCTTCATTAAAAATAGTCAATAAACAAAATAACAATGTACATCAAATGTATAAAACAAAGAATAATGTCAATTTACAAAGAACATGAAGAAAGAAGAAAATCAAAGTTTCAAGAAATATGAGTTTATGTACACCGTTAACTTAAAATAAGAATGGGTCTATAAAATGGTCTACATGTGTAATGGATATGATAAAAAATCTAATTAAGGTATCCGCCATATAATTGAAGTCTCCGTTTAAATTTTATTTTTCAACTAAGAAATACAGCTTTATTAAATCAATGTATTGCTAATTAATGATACAAATTAAATATATTGTTTTATTTCGAGTCAATGTTAACAGTTTTGAGCCGAAAATGTTAGTTACTCAAATAGTATTTCTGATGTTTGCCGAACATTACCAAGATCTGCTCCATTGAATAACAATGGACATCAGGGACACCAGATATGATCATGTGGTCAATTGTGGTCCGGATACCTTAAACATGATGATATTGTTTGGAAAGTATTTACAACTGTTGAACAAGATGTTTTATCAGTAAAATGGATTCAGAAAAACATAGATTACAGCCATATTTACTGGAATAATGTAGTTGATCTAAGGAAAAATTAAACTAGGAAGCAACATATAAAGTAATCAATACACCAGTACACATCAATGGTAACCAACTATCCTAGCTACATCTCCTTGTTAACAAATGTTTTGATTTTAATACAGTTTAATATATGAAAGCATTATTTTTTGGTTTGTCACTGTTACAAATACTGGAATGCGAAGCAAGAAATATTTCTTTTATGAACTACAGTACATTTATATGATTTCCGACATCATACTGATGTGACCTGCCACTAAATAAACTAGATGTACTAGTATGTATATATATTTTTTGTACCTTCCTAAAATAAGACATACAATACATGTATTAGTGTGGCATTGAAATTGAAAAATATAGCTTGTATTGGAGTATGAGACTTACATGTAGGCAGTGGGGAAATGCAAGGCTGCACAGAGCATTATCCTGTCCTGTGCCCAACACAAAATACAAGAGCTATATTGTGGGTGCTGTTAAAAAATACATCAAAATATTTACATGTGAAAAAATACAGGTCTGTTGTATTCTACCACCTGAATTTGTCAAATAAAACCGTGCTGTTAAATTTTGTGGTGAAGATAGTCATAACATACAATGCAGGTCAATACAAGAAGTTGCTTTAACTTAAGGGGCTAAATAAAATTACAAAATATATAAAGGACAAACAATATTTGTGTGATTTGTAAAAAATAAAATACAAAAAATATATTATTCTTCACTGAAACCCGTTGTTGCTCACCTGGAAGGTAAATGATTTTGATCTTTCATCAGGAGATGTATGAACAAAGATAAAAGATTTGCCAACTCTTGAACTCTTGTCAATATAATCTCTGTATAATTATATTATTCTTAACATAAGCCTAAAGTTGCATACCTAGAAGGCAAATGACTCTAAAGCTTTCTGCAGGAGGCAGAGATGTATGAATAAAGATAAGAGATTGGTCCATGTTTTCTGTCAATAGTTTCCCCGTGTACAGTCAATAAAATTCTGTATCTCCTATTATTCATTTTTACTGCTTACAGCCTCTTTTTAGTTATAGTATTTTAAGACAGTAAAATATGCAAAATTTGGGAAAAAATGTCATTCAAGGATAATAACGCCCATAAAAAGTCAACTGATAATTGCTGATCATGCAACAGGATGCTTTAGGCTTGCTGATCATTTTACATGTTTTATTGAGTTTTCTAGTCAACTACAATATATTTGGTTTTCAAGAAAAGAGCAAAACTGAATATTGTGTAAAATGTCATAGAAAATTAATCACAAAAAAGAGTTGGTTTATTCTTAAAACGTCTACTCGCAAAATAAATATCTAATTAAGAAATGGGGATTAAGAGGGATGAAGTCCATTTAAAAGTTTATGATTTTTTTTTATCTTACATATAAAATAATATTGTCATTTTTTGTTGTTTCACAATTAGAAAGTATGTTAAACAACAAATTAATAAAATATATAAACAATCAGTACCATAAACTGTGAAAAGTTTATGTATTAAATTTAATTAACATAATAATTAGATAACATTAGTCCAGCTGACAGTTTTTGGATACAGTCCAAGAAAATGTAAATTTGGCAATCTTTCAGCTTTTATACTTTTTATATTCTTTAAACATCATAAAGGTTTAGCCATATATGGTTTATTCTTAACATGTCTAGTCACAAAATATTAATTATTTTACAGGTACTACTGAGAAAAAATCCTTCAACAGTCCTCCATTTCTTAATTAGATGTTTATGTTGTGAGTAGTTATTTTGGGAACACACCAAAGAGTCATTCAAAAATTCAAACAAATGCAGGTTTTCACTTTTTGATAATTTTTTTCCATGTGACATTTACCATATTATATTGTAAATGTTTTTGTTTGTTTAAATGCTGTTCAACACCACTTTAAGCAATTTTTCACTACTTGTAAATATAATGTAATAGCTAGGATAGAAAAACATGTATATAATGAAATATTGCCATAAGCATGATAAGAGAAGATTGTTTACATACTTTTCCTTCCACATAAATATAAAAACTAATTGATCACATGAATAAATGTAGTATGAAATTCAGACTTAGCCAGTGAATAACCTTAAGTAAAATGCACATATTCATTCCCACATTCAGTCATCCTCACCAGTCAGGGTTTCTGTGTCCATATATGTCCACGAAACCCTGGCAACTTTAGCTAGGAAATTCCCGGGCTAGAAGTCACTATTTTGATTGGCTACATCATACCTGCATGTAGCCAATTAAAAGCTCGCTTTCATTCACAACTTGGTTAGGGGATATCCCGATGTCTATTGTAAATAAACCAAATGGATGTGTTGCATAGACCATGTGAAAATCAGTGTATTTTTTACAGTATAGTATTAATGGTGTGTTATTACCGCATTATTTATTAGTTGCATTACCTTTTCGTCCCACTCAAGAATGATTAAGAATGACTACTGCCAAACACTTGCTTCTTTCAATCAATTTCATTAGTTTATATTTTGAAGATTTTGACGTCATATGAAAATCTTCTAGCAAGGGAATTTCCTAGCGAAGTTTGTCAGGGTTTTGTGGACACATGTGGACACAGAAACCCTGACTTGTGGGATGACATTCAGAACAAATGTTGTCAAAAGAAATTATATGTATCCTCATCAGTTTTAGGTTTTTTCAAACTTGACAAAAACTGGAGGAACATTTGATGGGGTGTTTTCCAGAAGTTGTAATGAAACAGTTCCATCTCCATTGTCAATCTGGTTAGCTATTTTATGTTTCTTACGTAAATGTTCATCTTTACTTGCTAAATCAGAGAACATATTGATACACAGCGGACATTTTATAAAGCTATCAGAATTCTTCTTAGAAAATGGCACAATAAACTTCGTCACCAATGTCTTGTCATGTTTACTGCTTACTGAGGGAGATTCAATGTCAAAATTGGGCTGTCCTAAAGATTCTATGCTTTCAATTACGAGACCAGATCCATTGGTTTCTTCATGGTCCTTCAAAGTTTCAAATTCATACTGCTGATCTTGCGAAACTTTTGAAATTGTTTTAAATTCTTCTAGTGCACCTTTCCTATTTTCTTTGATTTCATCTTTTTGTTCATCTGATAAAATCATATGTACTTCCCATAAATGTTTGTTCCTGGAAGAAGTATTAGCAAAATATCCCTTACAAATGTGACAAACAATAAGTTCCTTGATACAGTTTTCTTCTTCATGAAGATCTCGTTCAAGACGTTCCATAAACCTGAATTGGCAGTGAGAACAAACATATCTGTAATGAGACTGTTCTTTACGGATCTTCTCTTCTTCAGAAATGTTTTTGTCCTTTGAATATTCGGCCACTTTTGACATTTTTGATGTTGACTTGATAGCAACAGGCCTTTTCCTAGTTCTTTTCTTTGGCTTCTTGTTGCATGGTGACGAAGTATATTCTTGATCATCAGTGTCAACATTCAAATCTTTTTTTGGTGGTAAATATACATCATCGTCTTTATCACTGGATGGCGATTCAATGTCTTCTTCTTCATCAGAACTAAAATCAGCTGGCTCACAGTAGGTTACAGGTGTCTTTTTTCTTTTTCTCTGTGGCCTTTGTCGTTTAGCAGGAGACTTGTCTTCTAACATTTTACGCATTAAAAGTTCCAGGTTCATTCCTGGCTTTGCACTGCTTTTTTCTTTTTCTTCAGATAAAGACTCGATGCTGCAAGCATCACTATGCTGAGACATCTGTGTATCGCCAGTAGGACCCGCTGGGAAAAGATCTTGGAATGTGACAAATGGGAGGCGGTAGAGCAACGAGTTATCTTGCTCCTCACTTTTTTCCACAGCTAACTTTGGGTCTTTTGAAAGGCCGATCAATGAATTTCGACTTCTTGTATACTGCTCCTCCCTTCCATTTAAAATGTTTGCTAATATTGACTTGGTTTTTTTTGCAACTGAATCATGTTGATTTGCAGCATCAATTATTAGTCCAGAGGAAAATGTCTCATGCTTATTCCTGGCTTCACTGACAATTTTACTTTGAGTTTCGTTATTACTTCCACTCTGTGATCCTTGACTGCTGTCACCATCACTTTGTTCCATCTGTTTTGACGTTGATGTTCCACCATACTCTGATTCATTCCAGTTTGGTTCTGGTTTTATTTTTATTGTTTCAGGTTTTTCATTCAAGAATTCCATTGAATTACCAACCATCCCATGTCTACTAGTAGTTAGACCTTGATCAGTTATTTCCTCATCAACTGGTTCCTTTTTAACTGACAACAATACTTCAAAATTGTCCTTTTCGTTAAAATCTCCCCTGTTTTCATTCCCATGCTGCTCTTGTTGTTGCTTCTTAGAAGACAGAATTTTTAAGAGATTTGAGGCAGGTCTATCTGTATTTATAGCACTGCTAGAAACCATGCTTCCAAACAAAGAACTCCTATGTTGTAGTGTTTGTTCTCCTAATGGAACTGTTGGACTAGCACTTGATGCACGGTTATCAGGATTATACTGAATATTACGACTTTCTTGTAAAGTTTGAATCAAAAAAGGAAATCTTGCCGAGTTTTCACTTGTAACTTGTATAGAAGCACCTGGTCTTTGCCTATTCTCACTGGAAGACACACTAGGATTATTTGAACTTTGAATATTGTTATTTTGAACAAACATGGCAGGACGAGGTTGAATCTCACGCAGATTCCTATTAAAATTAGCTTGTGTTTTATTTTGATGCTCATTACTCTTTGGAAAACTACTAGTAAATAACTGGCCATTTTCAGTTAACAGATCATGAAGTTTAACAATATGCTGTTCTTTGGAGTTTACCACAGATATACAAATTAATCCATCAATTTCTATTGCACAGTTGTAGTTTTCTTTGCACAAATTCAACACAGATTCACGAAGAACAGAACAAATCTTTTCTTTCCCAAAATCTTCCTCAACCTACAAAAACAACCAAATCAAATACTAATGTAAGATACGTGAATAAATAGTACATGTATGTTTGAGTTTGTAAAGACAGCTATTTCATGACATCCAGTGTGGAGAAATGATAAAAGAAAGAGTATCCATTAAATTAGAACCCACAACATTCAGCAGGAAAACTTGCACTACAGTCTACTTGGAGTTGTCTGAAGATATCTTATAGATGGCTATTGACCACATGGCCACCAAGGTCCAATAATGATAATGCAAAAATGTGTGCAACAGGTAGACATAAAAATGCAACTGCTGCAAAAAAATTGTGTACCACATGTATTATTAATAAAAATTGTAATTTTTTCTGGGTGACTGCATTTCATGGTAACACTGAATGATTTTTTGTGCAAGTTTAAAATGCAATACATACTCCCAATCGGAATGTTAAAATCAGCTGTTATGTAGGCTCTGTATACTATGCACTACGCCACTATTTAAAGGTAGTGGCTTCATATGTAGTAATATTATATGAAGTGAACATAACAGCTGATTTCAATTACATGTAGATTGAACATCCTCCAGGCATCATAAGCACATTCTTGAATCTGTTACACCAGCAAAAATCTTGGAGTCATGATCACTTTAAATACCAATCTTATTTAAAATGGAAATTATACATGTAATATCAAATGCAAATAAATCTCTTGGATTCCTTCTAAACCTAAGAGTATCTAATAATTAAGTAAAATCCACAGCTTACTAAAGGAAAATAAGAAAAAATTTGAAATGGTACATGTGGCCAGATACACAACAAACAACTACATGTAGTCACAATCACTCACTGGGCTGGCTACCATTAGCAGAGGGCTGTCTCAAAGCTTGCCTAATAATATTTTATACAAACGTACACTGTACAATTTACTGATAAATAATCTATTGCCCATCAACAGCAGGTTCAGAAAGCACCATACACGAACATATCAAAACATCCAAAGATACTAGTACATACAATGGTCACACTTTCCACATAAAATCACACAATGGAAAATGCTACCATCTCAACTTGTTAATGCAGACTCAGTCGATTCAATTTGGTCACAGTTAACATCAGCACTAATTTAAAAATAAAATTTCATGTGCATAATTTTGTTTGTTTGAATGGTGTTTTAACGCCACTTTCAGCAATTTTTCAGCTATTTCATGGCGTCCAGTTTTTATTGGGGGAGGAAGCCGGAGTACCCGGAGATAACCCCCGACCTGCGGTAGGAAAACTGGCAATCCTTGTCAATTAAGATTGGAGTCGAGTACACCCTGCCTGCAGTGAGAATTGAACCCGCAATCCCAGTGTTGACAGACCACGTGATCAATAGTAGACGAACTACCTTGACCACTCGGCCACCGAGGCCCCCTCATGTGCATAATTTAAAATGAACTCTGTATACTAGCATGACTACTGACTAGTATATCAAATTTGGTTTTATTACATTTTCTAATTAAAACTTTGTTGTAATACCTCATGCATGCATATGGCCAGTTATCTTGAATTTGAAGTTTTATTTGTCAAAATTTAAAAAAAAAAAAACAAGTGTGGACACAGAAAAACGTCTCGCCTGCATTCTGCATCAGTAACGAAAATAAATTTTGTCATAAGCATTACGTAAATAGCATCAAATATCAGCAGCGGCCTGTATATAAAATATTGTCACCATACCCTGCATAGTTACAGGGGAACAGCCGTAACCCAAAAACTTTAACGTAGTCGCTAGACCGTGAAATTGAGGTCAAGGTCAGGTGGAACCTACCAAACAGTCATGTACTAGTCATCAGCAACCTATATACCAAATATTGTCATCCTACCATGCGTAGTTACAGAGGAACTATCGTAACCCAAAAACTTTAACGTAGTCGCTGGACCGTGAAATTGAGGTCAAGGTCAGGTGACACCTACCAAACAGTCATGTACTAGTCATCAGCAACCTATACACCAAATATTGTCATCCTACCATGTGTAGTTACAGAGGAACTGTCGTAACCCAAAAACTTTAATGTAGTCGCTGGACTGTGAAAATGAGGTCAAGGTCAGGTGACACCTACCAGACAGTCATGTACTAGTCATCAGCAACCTATACACCAAATATTGTCATCCTACCATGCGTAGTTACAGAGGAACTGTCGTAACCCAAAAACTTTAACGTTGTCGCTGGACCGTGAAATTGAGGTCAAGGTCAGGGGACACCTACCAGACAGTCATGTACTAGTATCAGCAACCTATACACCCAATATTGTCATCCTACCATGCAAGTTACAGAGGAACTGTCGTAACCCAAAAACTTTAACGTAGTCACTGGACCGTGAAATTGAGGTCAAGGTCAGGTGACAGGTGACTGACTGGCAAGTACTCATCATAAGCTACCTCTGGACCAAATTTGATGGACCAAGGGCTTGGGCTTACAAAGATATGAAGCAAGATGTCAAGTGTTTACGCCGCCGCCTCCGGATTCCCATACATATGTCTCACCTCCAGCGACTTTCGTCGCAGGCGAGACAAAAACTGGATGATACTAGTTCACATGAGGACATCAACTTCTTTCAAGTGTACATTATGATACATATGTAAGTTCTGTACCAAGACAATTGTAACTACTGAAGCAGAAAATATTTCTAAATTGGTCTATTTCACTTATTTGTCTGCAAAATCAGCTGAAATTAACTCATATAAATAAATGTATCTTGATATTTTCAATTTTCACGGAGAGATGTTAAATATAAATGTGTTTATTATATCCATATTAAGGCATGATGATGTGGAAATATTTTGAGAGGAGACTTGAGGCTTCAATTGCAATTAGAATCCTGTAACCCTATCACCTAAATTGTCTTTTTTTCTCATCTAAAGGAATTATGTACAAGTATATTTGACAGCATCCTGCAATTTTTTTACAAATCACAAAAGTCTAAAATGGCCAGTTTGCCAAACAAGTGCCTCAATGGGAATGATTTACTATTTGTTGGAAGGTTTTGGGTTTGTGTAAAAAATTTAGGATGAGTTGCTTACACAAAATAGGCACAATCTTATGAAAAGTTCTAAAAAATGACTAAGTTCCTGAGTCTGGAAAATAAGAAAAAAAATCTGCGAACAATTCTATAATAGCAGGTGCACAACTTCAATACATGTGCAAACTTTCTGTGAAGTTTCAGAGATTTGCATCATCTGGGTTGAAAACTGTAGGAGGAGTTGATTACACAAAATAGGTACTGTCTTCTGCAAAACTTCCCAAGTCTGGAAAATTAGAAAAAAAAATCCTTGATCACTTCCATAATAACAGGTGCACAATTTCAATATATGTGCAATCTTTTTGTGAAGTTTCAGAGATTTGGGTTGAAAACTAGGAGTAGTTGATTACACAAAATCTGTACCTATTTTACCCACCCAAAAATCATCTTATAACTGGGTTGGCACTTCATGCAACCCAACCAAACATTAAAAATCTTTTGTGGTGTCTTGAATTATAATTTATACAAGAACGAACAGAGTGACAGGCAAATGAAGTCCTTAGCTACAATGGCTGTGAGGGAAAAGGAAGGAAAGATGTGAAAAGAGCTTTTACGTTTATTTTATGAGTTACAGGTAGTGCTAGGTTAGGGTAAGATTATGGTTAGAGTTAAAGAACTGTATGTATAGGTGGTTGGTCCCTTAAAGTAACTTCCATGTATACCATGTTGATCCGTCTGCCGGAAAGTTATATTCAATTTGTTTAATGTTTTCCGTATAGAGAGAAGAAAGGTGTCTGGTCAATTGGTCCCACATGCAAATTGGTCCCAGCAAATTTGTCCCGTCTTTGCCAATTGGTCCCACTTTTGGAACAATTTTGGGTTTTGTACACCAATTAATAATAGGTTATTGAAATTTAAGAAGCTCACAATACAAAACAAATTATAATTTGTTCAAATTTGTTATTTAATAGACAGAAGTAATGACAAATATTATTAAAAATAATTTGAGAATTGAGCATTCTTTTGAAAATATAAAAGTTGTAAAGTGTAATAATTTTTTTGAGCAGCATGTGCATATAATTATTACTTTTTTATCTTTTGAAAGCATAAGGTTTAAGTTTTAATTAAAAATTTAAGAACCTATAAATGTCTTGGAATGTTATACAAACATCAACCAGTTAAATGTTCTGAACATTTACTCTTAAACCATACATTTGTATATTTTACAATTAAATTTTTTTAATGACTGTCCATTTTGAAGTCTTACAGAAACAATATCAAAGACGCAGCAGCACATGATTGTGGCTTTGGCTTTGGAGGTAGGGATGAAAAAATAATGTCTTATGATAGGTCAATTTAATCATTTAATAAAATAATAAAATAGCAAATGTGTAGCTCTAAAATTCACTTTATTCGACATCATGTCTTCTGATTGTGTACTCTTCACCATACCAGTTTGAGTGAAACAACATGCCTTTACCGTTCAGGCTTTGTGTTGTGGGTTATGCAATTCTTGGACACACAGATGTAGTTCTGGTAAGTCTTATTTTTTATACTTGATTCCATATTTTACATTCCTTGACCATAATCATTTATAAACTTAAATGTTGAACAATAAGATTAAGGGACAATCAATCAATCAATCAATTCTTTATTTCCTCTAAACAAAAATTACAGATAAACAAATAAGTGAATTAATAATATACATGTGTAGTATGAATAATTAAAAGTCATAGAATGACATAGTTAAGTATAGCTATAATGTACATGTGATATATAAATATCAGTCTTTAGTACATATATCCGTAATTAACAAGTTATGAATATGCCTTGAGCACCATGTCTTGCTAACAACGTCGATATTAGGTATCTATAAAATGCTTTTTAGCATCCGGTTGTATTCGTCAGCAGCTCGGATGACATGTGTGAAGCACAGGGCACGAAATTCTGATAAACCAAAGTATTCAAAATCAGTAGAGGGCTATTTCCCGAGTAGTACACAATATAGAGACGTTGAGTTGTAACAGCTTAACTCAACATACAAATCTAAGTGAAAGTTCTCAATAATAAGTTCGAAGAAAATGTCTCTTTGGTTAGCTGTGTAAGGGCACTCACAGGACGAATGCATCATTGTTATTTAATATACAGAAGTAATGACAAATATTATTAAGTCTTATTTTTTATACTTGATTCCATATTTTACATTCCTTGATCATAATCATTTATAAACTTAAATGTTTTACAATAAGATTAAGGGACAGAAAACCTTATTGATAATTACATTTAAGTCTTGTGTATTCTTACATCACAATATAAATCAATTGGGTTTTTTTTAATTGCTTATTATATTTAAAATAACTTGGTCAGCAATGAAACTATCAGTATTTTTAAAAAATGGTAAAAATCATAATTGTCTTCAAAGTCTGTTAATCATAATTCAATTAACAATGTTGTCAATGGCATGTGCACTGTTTAATTGGCTAATTAGATTATCTGCAGCTAAGTTTTATTGCATTTGAATTTGCTAAATATGATGAAACATATTTACTTTTATTTATTCAGTTGTTTTATAAAAATTTACATTGAAAAGTGAAAAAAGTGAAAATTGAAGTTGATCTACATGTATATTAATTAGATTCCTATTGTTATGTTTTTCAATGGATTTGTTTGTCTAATTTGTCTAACATTTTTTTTGTTTTTAATTTTATTATTATATTTTTATAGTAATTTTAATAATATGTTTGTATAGTTTTTGTTTATTTCAGGTTTTACATTCCATTTGTCATGCTTCAGTTTAGTTTTGTGCTTTGTTTTAGTGCATTTATGTATTTATGAATAAAGTTGTAAGTGTGTGAAAGTGTTTTGTGTTTCGAATGAATAACATGTATATCCATTAATTTTGAATATTTTCTATAAGTTAATATGATTGTCAGTGTGAGAACGAATGTGTGCAAGTAGGTATGAAAGTAGCAAGTGAGAAAAGTTAGAAAGACAGTTTGTATGCAATATTGAATGGGTAGGAATTTTCTCACTAATGAGACAGCGTGGTACCTATTTTTAGCCGGCTGAGATATCCTTGTCTCAACCAGTGGGTGAGATAAGAGTTTCACACTCCTTTTCCTGTAAAAATGTATTGTGATGTCAGCTGTTGGTACAGCAATAAAAATTATAAAACATTTGCTTTAGTTGTGTTGGTTTACTATGTTTTTTAAATATTAACATGAAAACAACATATCTGAGCTTCCACGACCCAATTTATACCACAATATGATAGCAGTAAATATCAAAACAAACACTGTGACGCAACACGTGTACACTGGAGATTACGTTCAGGGTAGATAACTCTATTTGTTGCCATCTTCCAACAGAACAGAACCGGATTTTTTCTACGAATTTGTGATAGATAGAATCAAACACTGGGGGAAAATCTCAGACAACCGCGTGAAAGATTTCTTTTGGTCTCAAACTAGGCAGAGCCTCGTTGGAGACCAGAAATCTTTTCACTTGGGTGTCTGAGATTTTCCCGTCTTGACTTCCCACCGTTGTTAGATCCTATATATCTTAATTAAGAACATAAACTTGTTTTGTCTTCTATTGTTATTATTTTAACATATCATGTTTACTAAGACTCTTAGTAAGAGCACACATTTTATAATAAGTTCTAAATCAAAAGCATAAATATACATCAATATGTCAAAATAATCCATAAATAATCTCTTTAACAAAAACAAAACATTTTAAATGCAAGTTGGGACCAATTGACTTGGGACGAATTGGAATTGGGACCAACTGACCTGTATTCGAGAAGAAGAGAAGAAACCGTCAACTATACCTTATTCACATTTCTCCAAGATTCGTTTAGCTCTAATTTAAGCTTTACGGCTTTATTGTCTGAATTAATAACTCTTTCAATTTTGTTAAAACAGCTTATACAAATTCCAGTTTCCTTATTGAGATCTTTTTTAAATGTAAACTGCTCCACTACGCACTGTATCATCGATATTCTTTCTCTTGTCAATTTCAATTTCCTTTTCAGGAACTTTCTGCATTCAATTTTTACACCTTCTAATGTTTGTACATCTTCTACAAACACAAAACCACAAATTACACATATGTTCTTCGGAGAATACTGTTTAACTGCTGGTTCTGACTGCATTTTCTTTTAGTCGACCTTTTTTAAATAGATAATGATTATGGGGGCTGACATATTTATTTTGCACCATTCGATATTTATCGGGAATTTCCCTTATATAAGTAATCTTCATTGTATGTTGCTCCTTTCACCGGAGCACAGCCGTTAACTTTTAGTTTAATGCCACTTTCAGCAACTTTTCAACTACATTATGGCGTCTGTTTTCTTTTTGTTTTGTTTTTTTTTTTTGGGGGGGGGGGGGGATTCGGAGTACCTTGAGAAAATCCATGGTTTTTGTAAGGAAAATTGGCAATCCTTGACAATTAAGATTGGAGTCAAGCGCACCCTCCATGCAGCTTGTCTCGAACCCACAATCTCCAGTCTTGACAGATCAAGTGATCATTAGCAGATGAACTAACTCAAATTTAACTGCTAGAAAACTTAATGAAATGCGTGGAAATACAATATAAGAATATATTTAATTCAGAACAAAATAAAACAATATTATATATTATATTGGTTTAATTTTTTGATTGATTACCTTAGGCAGAGGATTCTCGGACTATGATTACCTTTCAGCAAAGTTCAGTGTCTGGTATTAAATAAGCAATTAACAAATAAACAAGGCACATCTAATATACAATTACATAAAATAAATAACTCCTTAGTTGTGATTTAAGCTCAATCATAGGTAAAGTCTGCAATGCTTCCCAATAAAGCTAATGTAAAATATTTTTGGAAAATAACCTACCTATCCTTTTTCTATCATGTAATAGAAACCTGCATATTTTATTTTGACCTTATTTCTATTAATATTCTAGAGAGACAATTAGGGGAAAAATTAATTAATATAGTTTATGTTATCACTTTCTGGCCTTGACAAATTTTGCAAAATTATTATTAAAGCTTTATGTTAAAAATTGTGTACTTCCTGTCAATTATCATACATGTATCATAATAATATAATTATGTATTTCAACACTGCTTTCTAAGGTGCATTATTTTGTTACTTGTAAATATGTTCACACTGTTGTTATGATAAAAAATAGTACTAACATAACCCATGTGGGGTCTTTAGTGTAATTAAATGTCTATGTCTAGTAATCTTCTTTACTTTTGTATTGGAAAAAAATGCCTGTTAAATGACTGTAATTTATAGCAAGAAAAAATCCAAAATGTAAATAGGAGAATTTCTATCAAATTTCTAGGTTGAATATTTTGGTGTGTAATCTGGTGGCTGATTACACAACATCACAAACCAATATTGTATTAAACATGTTGTTAAACAAGAACAGAAAAACTCAATATTATTGAATGTGCAAACTCAAGTATCAAGCAAGAGACTCTCAGATACTTGCACATTAAAAAAAAAGCCTAATTGTTTCTGCCACCTTTATACTAAAAACTTACATGAAAAAAAGGTATCATAAATTTAAAGCATTAAAGCAATTTTTTCTGAAAATTTCACAATAATTAAAACACTGATTCTTTTAATTTTATCTTAAATTCCATAACATTTTTAAAAATTTACCACAGACTTTTTAGGTCTATTAATTTATTTAATGTTGAAGTCAGTATTAATTACAAAAGATTATGTTTTATTGATTGATCTATTAAGCTTTCACATTTCCTCAAATTTATATTGTTATTTACTTCATGTGACTTTTTGTACTGTAACTTTCACATTTTATAGTATATATATCTGATTGAAATAAATAGATTTTAACTGTAATGCTGATGAAAGTGTTCCCAGTGCCTGACCCACAGAGCTGCTCAGCACATCCCTATGTGGCAGATAGGGCAGACTATCTCATTGATGTTTGTCGAGTCACAATACAGAAAAGCCTGATCTTGGATTATAGCGAGCACCATGTTTGTACAGCTCCACAGTTCTTTCACAATAAAGATTCCTTTTGTAGGAAAAGGGTTGAAACAATGTAGCTGCAACTAAAAAGCTAAATTCTCCACCCCTTTACCAATACTGCATACATTACATAGCCCATCCTATTTTCCAAATTTATTTGTTGTTTTTAACATGTTCTCATTATTAATAGAGCTGAAATACTGCTGGCTGGTGATTTAGCAACCACAGTTCAAAATACAGTTCAAATTTCTGTTAATTTTTTTGTTGATAACCTTAAACAGACTCTACACCAAGGTGACTTTAAATTTGCCCAGTAGTTTCCGAGGAGAAGTTTAAAATTATTATACAATGGCCACAAAGCTCCCTACCTTACCATGCTTACTATCAGTCAAGTAGGAGAAAGTGTTGTTTGTCTATACATGTA
The DNA here is from genome assembly GCA_944474755.1 of Limnoperna fortunei. Taxonomy (NCBI): domain Eukaryota; kingdom Metazoa; phylum Mollusca; class Bivalvia; order Mytilida; family Modiolidae; genus Limnoperna; species Limnoperna fortunei. The sequence goes on from OX104115.1 coordinate 91,017,873, forward strand.
CAACTCTTTGCAGTACTCACAGATGCTTCTTTACTGAAATGTATACCATGGACTCTTGCCATGTGTTCTGTAAGTTGTCCAGGTCTGTTTTGTGGAGCTGTGTAGGAACATTTTGGATGGACACAATTCATGATATTGCTGGGAACTGTATGTGTATAATACTGTATACTGGCTACTGTATCCGATTCTATAAATGATTCATCTCCATTACAATAATATATCTTCCTGAAAATGCAAAACAATGTCTTGCTATATTTTATTATGAGAGTATTGAAATTAGTGCATAATAATTGAATCTGCAACTATATATTTTTTATACAAGAATGCATATAATTTAAATTTAAAATTACTGTTTTCAGGTGCTTTATGGTGTAGAAAATTTCAGTTTTTATAATGGATTGTACAGTCAAGTGAAGTTGGCACGAGCAATTCTGTTTTATGGAATTTTCTGAAATTTGTCAAAATGTCTTACACATTGTCCACATATGGACTATTTATATTGATCCATTAATGACCCCTTCTCTGTCAAAACATACCAGCAAGTATATAATAATGACAAAGAAATCTACTTGTAAATCCTGTATTTATTGCTGATGACAACCCAATCATGCCAATTATTGGTTATAAATCAATATTGAATTAAAAAAAAAATTTGCAAGGGAAAGAAAAAACTTTGTTTCTTAGTTCAAAATTTGACTTCAAAACCTATTAAGAGTTTGTTTTACTCCAAAAGAGTTCTGGAATTGTGGATAAGTAACCCATCCATTTTTTTAAAAGTACATTAATTAATTGAAAATCACTATTTTATTAACAATAACAAATATTTTAGAGAAAAAAATGTTGGTTCTGGCCCATGTCCATAGTTCATAAAAGTAAATCTGAACAAGTATGGTTTAATTAATTCAAAAATATATGGACATGAATCAATAAATCAATTATACTTATCCCAGGGTATAGAAGCGTATTGACCTCCTACTTTCTTCTCAGTTGAAAATGTATTTTTTTATTTCAATAAACACATTTTAAAGGAAACAGAAAGGCACAACAGTTCATAACAATAAAAAAGTTGAAGTTTGGCTAAATTGTTCAAACAGGTAGATGAGTTGTGGATAAGTAGATAATGAAAGCCCCCTCCCCCCTTTTTTCAATGCAAATGGAAAAGAAATATTTTGTTTAATAGTAACATTTGGGATGGAAACAATATAGCAGGTTAACATCAACATTTCTTAAAAATGAACAGTTACAAGTTTGATATAAAATTATCTTTCCACTTAGTGCCAGTATGAACATGATGAAGTCGGAGTTACAATGTTTGGGTCGTTTCGGTTTTTGAGTCGAGGGGACAAGTCTCAATGAATCAAGCGTACAAGATCTTGACTGTATGACATCATCATGTAAGCAAAAAAAACCCACAAAATCATTTAATGTTGCCCACGTGATGTTGCCATCATATGAATTCGTAAGATAGGTCAGGAAGATTAAAATATAAAATATGTTGCTTGATTAAATGTTTGTGTTTCTATGGAAACGCTAATTCTGTGTACTAATGAAATAATAATTTAAAGAATTACGAACTAACCTCAACGATTCGACTTATTCACAACACAGAAACACTGAAAAATACAAAAATATGGCGATTTTATTTCCAGCCGTCTGTTGAACCGTTGTAGTAAACGACCTTGATCCTTTATCTGGGGTATGACCTTTGGACGTGTGACCCCAAAATTAACCTTGATATAGCTTGCAATATAAATGAACTATTGTTTACAATCTAAGATACAGATACCGAATAAACAACAAATACACACCATGTTTCAATCGTATATGACAAAACAATTTATTAACAAACTTAAAACATGTTCCGGAAGTTTACCTGGGTCGTTATATAAAAGAAACCGTAAACGGGAATCAACAAACACGGGTTTCGTTTACAAAAAGTCATATTTATTAAACGTTTTTGAAAATTTTGATTTCCATGAAATAACTTATTTATCAAAGACTAGTATTACTTTCAAAATTGACTTAATATAATTCTGTGAATACTTTTACGTATAACCCCTAGTCACCTGGTCCTTGGGGGGGGGGGGGGGGGGTGTGAAGGGCGGGGGGTGGGGGATTAGACCGACTGTTCGAATATACCAACAAATTACATCTTTATTGATTTTTTTGTTGTTGAAGTTTTAAAATTGTTAATGTTATCACCCTCCTGTCTTTATAACTAAAATAATTTGAAAGTGTAAATTAAATATTCTTTCAGAATTGTGGATACCCCTATTGTCAAAACCACAAGTAATGCCGCAATTTTCCCTACAAAATCGTTCAAAGTAACTGCTGCTACGCTTTGGAAAAGTCTTCTTAACCACTTCAGCACTGAAAACAGCTACTCTTAATTTAAAGGTCCAATCCAGTCCCGGTCGTTACTCCATTTGCAACATTTCGACAAATAACAGGCACCAAGTTTTTGATTCAAAGATATCCCGCTGTGGACATCAGTATAACGTATAAGATATAACGGCTTATCATCTGTAGCAAGACTGAGTGTTCGTTACACGGTGGCGCAACAATAAAAATAATGGTAGCACAAAAGCCCGGGCATACACACAACTTTCGGCTCTGTCCTGGACCTGCCTAGACCCGACCCTCAGTGCCAATAAGGACTTACACATTAAACTATATTTGTTGCCCATACCCACGGGGCATACATTTTCTATCTGTCTCCCCCCTCCGATGTAATTTTTTTATGATCGAGTTTTGAAAGTTTAAGAAAGAGAAAAGGTCTTGTAAGAACATATTTATCACAAGGCAGTGGGATTGTATTAAAATACGATAATGACAAAAATGCGAAAAGTTGGTTTCGGACTGTTATCTCTCAACATATAAGAAATAAATATGCATTCTTATTAGTTTAAATTTGTCTGTTTTTGTCAATTATAACAAATTCATAATTTTTTGTGTCCACTGTTTTTGCTTTTAAATTTTAGTTAACTTTATTCATGTTATTCCTTTGTGTTGCTTTATATAGTTCCTGTATACACGTTAATTCATAAACTTTGTTTTAATTACAATGATAGCAATTATGTTTTATGCACGCCAAAAAAAGAAAGGAAAGCCAGTGAAACATTTAATTGTAATTTAATTTATATAAAGTAAAACTGGTCTGTATTTTGACCAAACTGAACAGAAATTTAGACACACCATAGCAACATGCGGTATCTTGCTGCAATGTTCCAATCCGATTCTCGATATTTTGCGAACGGAGAACGTACATGTAGGCAGTAGATGGCGATCTGATTCGACAGGAAGTGTGTGTAAACCAGTTAAACATTATTATTATTGGAAAATGGAAAGTTTTATTTATGGACGGGATTACAATAATCGAAAAAAAACATTCGTAGGTCATAAGTAAACACTAGTTAACACAGTTCCCTTTTGTCCAAAGTACTGTTTGAATGATATCCATTATGATTGATTGAATTATTGCTCGACGTCCAGTAGTATCTAGCTATAATGAAGACGTGAAAAGTTAACATTTAATAAGTTGATATGAAATCAGAATAACAAATTTTATGTGGAATTAATTTTGATTGCCACTAAAAAAATTGGGTATGGTCGTATTAAACGTTTATAGTGGCTACAGTGGGCTTACTCTATTTCGAAATACTGGCAGTCTTTTTTGTGGAAGGAGCGTGGCACTTCTAAAAGTGATACCTAAATGAGGGGGTAAAGATCTTTTCTGTAAATGTGTTTTGGGCATTTTTACAGGTGTGTTTTTTTTTAAATAAAGCAACTGTTAACTGTTTTTCAACCGTTAGCTGTTAATTGTTTTCTTAAGAATTGACATTGCTGTTAATACCGCAGGTTGGGGGTTCTCCCCGTGTACTCCGACTTCCTCCGCCAATAAAAACTGGACGCCACGAAATAGCTGAAAAATTGCTGAAAGTGGCGTTAAAACACCATTCAAACAAACAAACAAATATTGCTGTTAACTGTTATAATGAAAATAAAAACCCTGTTTGCTGTTATTATTACTGCCATTCGATAAGATTCTGCTGTTATGTTTTTTTCGATTTTTGAACTCACTGTTTTCTGTTTTCTCATGTTAATTATTGATATCTGTTATCACTATTTTAAATTTACTGTTATCGGTTTCGAGAAAAATAAAAAAAATGTTAACATAATAATAATAATAATAAGCTTTATTTTACGTCGGCATGGTAAGATAACAAACAACAACAAGCTCTAATGAGCTTTTGACCGACTAAACCTGTTAATGGACCCCCCTCCTGAATAGTTAGCGTCCAAGCTTTCCGCAATTTATTCTTCTTACAAGTTCTTCTATTCGCCACATGGGTATGCACTAAGCAGCTCTGATGAGTTGAGCCGTTGGCACGGTCACATTATTACTGAGAGTTGATAAGTTAGTTTAATATTAGGATTCCCTTAATGGGAAATGAGAAAAAAAGGAAATTTTCCTATATTTATTATTAATGATAGTCTCTGAAACATTCTAGCGAGATTTTTTTACTAGAATTTATTTATCCCCTATTTATAATCCAAATTGTCACCAGCAATGATAGTTTACACAGAAGGCGTAAATACCTGCACCACAGTGCTTCTGAACGATTTCTGTCAACAGTAACAACCTTTTTCGTAAAGCCACATATTTCAGTGCACAATGGGTGGTCATATATGATGGGATTTAAACAATTTTTCAGCTATATCGTGGCGTCCAGTTTTTATTCGGTGAGGAAGCTGGAGTATCCAGTGAAAACAACTGACATTCAGCAAAACAACTGGCTATAATCCTGGTCAAAGTTGAAGGCAAGAACTCCCTTCACGCAGTGAGACTCGAATCCGCAACCTCAGCGTTTACCAGCACTTGATCAATAGTAGATGACTAAATACCTCGACTATTCTGCCACCAAGGCCTCAGACCAAAATATTACCCTTTGTGCAGCACTTTATATCAGTCTATAAGTTAACAATTAACTTTACATGGAAGATCATTTATTACTTCTTTATAGGCTGTTTCTGATTGGTCCAGTTATTGCCTTATGATTAATAATCATTTATCAGAGGTTTAAAATAAGCAATAACTTCTCTTCTTTTGTTATGTATAATTTTGTATGTTGAATATACAGAGGCATTCTTTTTAGATAAAAGTTATCTGTAGCCCATCAGTACTTAAATCACAGCATTAGTAAATTGAATTGGCATCTAGAAGTTTTACTAGAGGTAACAATTTGTCATTTTTAACTCAGCATATCTCTTTGAGTGGCTCTTAAATCTTTTTTTAAATTTATATCCGTAAAACTGTATCCCTATATTCCAGTATCAAAAGAAAATTTGTCTCAAGTGACACTGATGTCCCATTCAGAATATATTGGTGCACAACCCCATTTAAGTTCACTGAAGCAAAAAATACTTGGCACAGCCTTGCAGAATTTGGCCAATGAATAGATCTTTTCATGTTTTAACTGTGTATCAAGTTTCATGAAGATGTGAAGTCATCGGCATAAAAAGCAATCTTTGATGGAAAAACCTGAGGTGGAACGGAGGACTAATGGACGATTGAACGAACAGACCGAACGGACCGAAAAATCTATATGTCCCCTTACTTATGTTGGCAGGACATAAATGAAGGAAATTTGATAGCCTGTAACAAGGTATAGTTTTGTTACATTCTATTATTTTTATGATAAATTATCTATACTAGTTCTTAATTTATGTGGTTCTACACCAAAACTTGACAACGTTTGGTACTATAGTTACTCCATTTTGAAATACAAGAACTACAGAGTTTAAGTATTTGATATTTTATAATGTAAATATGAACATGATTAATCTCCTTTATAAATACATCCATACAAAACAATAACATTAAGAAAATGATGTCAAATTTTGACCTTTTAAATCTGACATCTATCAAATCATATTGATTATAATACAGCATCCGAATTCTCACTATATAATTCATACAGGCAGATAATAATAACCTTATGTATATATTCAAATCATGATCTATACTAAACTGGTATGAAGTATATATTACATAAAATATAACAATGCATAAGTCATTCATAACAAATATTGACCAATACTTTATATCATGGCAATAATTAGCAGAAAAATATATGTTTACAAACTAGACCAAGGGAAGACAATGGAAAATGATTTACTGCAAGTTTAATAAGCAAAACAGTACAAGTATGAGCTTAGTGCTGAACAAAAACATTGACTAGTATATAATTATTATTGCTCAAATGTTATCCTTCATAAACTAACAGCCTGAAAAGGATGTTATTAACAATTACAATGTGGTATTCACACAAGTGTCCCATGACTGTTATCTTACAACCTCTCAGCATGTTCAGAACTCTTCTTTATCTGATTAAAAAGCTGAAATAAAGCTTTAAAAAGAAAAGGAAATCATCTCTGCTACACAATGTTATTAGGTCATCTTAAATTTTCAACTCCAGAAAAAAAAGGAACACAAGAACTTTCTTAGTTTCCAATTTTATTAAGTGTTAAGATTTACACAGCTTTTATAGTCATATGAGTATATGGTATCACATTACTCAAAGTAATGTTATTAAAGTTTTGGGCAACAGACCAATAAGGACTACAGCTAGCCTTTAGAACAGTTAAATGGAGGAAGAATGCTATGTTTGATTAATAAGGTTATTTATGACACTGTCAGCAGTTATGGTGGCTATGAATAGTTTTATTGGTGGAGTTCTGGAAAAGCTGTAACATAAAGTTGTGATTCAAGTTAATCCTTATATAACTGTCAGCAAATTTTCAGCTATATCATGGCATCCAGTTTTCATTTTGGGGAAAAAGGGGCATGCAGGGGGTCCGTAGTACCTGGTGATAACCTGCCATCTTCAGAAGAAGTTACTAGCAAACCTTGTCAATCATGCTTGAAGTTAATAGCAAACCTTGTCAATCATGCTTGAAGTTTAGCAAACCTTGTCAATCATGCTTGAAGTTAATAGCAAACCTTGTCAATCATGCTTGAAGTTAATAGCAAACCTTGTCAATCATGCTTGAAGTTAATAGCAAACCTTGTCAATCATGCTTGAAGTTAATAGCAAACCTTGTCAATCATGCTTGAAGTTTAGCAAACCTTGTCAATCATGCTTGAAGTTAATAGCAAACCTTGTCAATCATGCTTGAAGTTAATAGCAAACCTTGTCAATCATGCTTGAAGTTAATAGCAAACCTTGTCAATCATGCTTGAAGTTAATAGCAATCCTTGTCAATCATGCTTGAAGTTAATAGCAAACCTTGTCAATCATGCTTGAAGTTACTAGCAATCCTTGTCAATCATGCTTGAAGTTAATAGCAATCCTTGTCAATCATGCTTGAAGTAAATAGCAAACCTTGTCAATCATGCTTGAAGTTACTAGCAATCCTTGTCAATCATGCTTGAAGTTAATAGCAAACCTTGTCAATCATGCTTGAAGTTACTAGCAATCCTTGTCAATCATGCTTGAAGTTTAGCAAACCTTGCCAAAAGTCAGCCTCAAACCAATAACCCCAGTGTTGGCACTAAACATATGACTAACTACCTACACCACACCCCATAACTGTCTGACAAGGGGAACAACCCCAGTGTTGACATTATTGCCAATAGTATGATTAATCACCTGGCTGACAAGGGGAACAACCCTAGTGCTGACAATCCAGCCAATAGTATGACTATCTACTTGGCTATGGACAACCCAGTAACTGTCTGACACAGGAAACTACCTCTGTAAAGGTCAGTTGAAGTGAAGGAAAGAAAACAGAAAGTAAAGAAATAAAATATGCAACATGACAAATATACAAACGCATAGAAATGTTTGTAGAATGTGTAAATAAAATGTTAAATCATATCTGGAAGCAAAATTCTCTATGCTGAAACATTGAAAATCAACAACTGGTGCAATGGCTGAGGTTAATTAATTTTTATAGTCCTGGGTACACCCAAGATATCTTTAATAACTGTTTTATTAAATAATAACATGAGGTTGACACAAAACTCTCTATTCTGAATAAATAAATCACTCAGGAAATAAAAAAAAATTTGAATACTAAACAATAACGGTACTCGCTATACTCGCTATTCATGAGGTATATACTCATCACTATATGGACCTAGTCCAAGATAGAAAGACTGAGGTCAAAGGCCAAGGTTAATCAAATATTTAATAGGTGCATTTAGTGCCTAGTACACCTAAGTAATGGCCAATAACTGTTTGATTAAATAATAACACGAGGTTCACTCCCTGCACACAAGGTGTACTCACTAATGCTTACTATATATTACAGTCGAGAACATGCTATCTATACCAATAAGGAAAAGGCAAAATTCTTTATTATTTGATAAATTCTATCCCTTAATCCATAGAAAATCTCTTAATATCTCTCAGTTTGTGAGGAAAATAAATCCCACAACTAGCAACACTGAAATAAAAAATATCTTCATGTCTAATTAGCACTATATCATAGAACACTTTTCAGGTAATTGCATATTAAATTAAAATCCAACCTAAACATAACATAGTTTATAACAATATCTATGATATTAAAGTACACTATTATATTTTGTTGTCTTAAGAAGTATTAACTCTAGTTATTTTATGTAGTAATTCATCAATGTTATGAAGTAATTGTCATAAATACAATAATAGGGGTAAGGCATAACTTTCCAGAGGTCTCACACAGGGAGTGTTAAATATGGCAATAAATTCAGGTTTGTACTTGTAATTTTTACAGCATAAGGAGCTGTTCCAAAAATAAATGACACACAGGAAAAGCACCATGAAATCACTTCCATATGTAAGCACTTAAAACGTCTCTCTCTTGGAAAGTGAATGATTGATTTATGTTTATTGTGAAGAAGACACTAGTTCAGCTATATGCAATAGGTGACTGAAAAGTTAACTTACTACTATGGATGCTCACCCTATTTTTAAAGTCACTTTCATTTTCCTAGATACCATGTTTCTTTCAACAGAGGGCTAGGTGGTTAAGGTAGTTATTTATCTAATATTGGTCGCATAGCCTGTCAACACTGAGGTTGTGGGTTCATTTTCTCCAGCATCTTCTCCAATAAAAACTGGACGCCATGATATAGCTGAAAAATAGGGCATCTAATGGGACATTAAATGATACCCCGCCACGATATTCATCAATAGTTAAATATATTTGTATATATTAGTATACTATACTGTATATAATATACATCCACTATATACTAGAATATAGAGACATGAGTTATCTTTCTTAGACCAGAAAATTTCATTATTGTCAAATTTGAAAATTTATAAAGTGGCAAAACTATTAAAAAATATTTTTCGGATCATCCTGAAAATTGAACTTGACCTGTATTTTATTGTACTGAACAGCTGTGCAAAATATTTTTCAAATCCCTTGAGGAGTTTTCAAGTTATCATCTGGAAACCTTCGGGGGACGGACGGACGGATGGAAGGACACCGAACTAAACTGAGGGTATAACATAATACCTCGCCACTTCGTGTGGCGGGGTATAAAAATGACTGAAAGTGGCATTAAATACATGTACCATTCAAACAAATACATAATCAAAGCAGACCTACATTTACCAGTGATAAAAAATGCCTTTACTTAATGACTTTGTTACAATAAAACTGACCTCAAACACAAGCAGTGACAAGTCAATCTTATTATGCTTTTATGAATAAAACAGAATGAAAACCCATGATTAAATTCTCAACAATATATGGCCATCAAGCATTGATAGATTCTCTGTTTCATTAAGTAAGTAAACTAGCACATTGGTGTCATATGGTAGCTTTAATTTGGCATATTAATAATTATATGATTTGCAAACATTTCATTGAAGCCTTTTATGTCATATTGGACTTTGGGTTTAATATTAATACATATGATTGTTCACTGCAGGCTATAATTGTACATGTGTATCACTTTATATCCTGTTCACAATAAAACAATACACTAGTGCAATATAAACAGCTTTGCTGAACTGGTAATGCACAGCGGCAGCCATATTAAGAGTTGCTTTACTGGGTAAGGAATGGAGCAAATATATACTCTTTTCCACAGATTGGATGCAGATATAATTACGGACATATAGGCCATGTCAATCAGATATTAATTTGAAATAATTGTCAAACTAAAGGCTTTGATAAACTAAATCCTGATCTGAGTATGTTGCATAAAATGATAAAAATTCACAGAAGTGTTTTGTTCAAATCATGAGATATTAAAACAAACTTTGTAAAAGAAATATGCAGCTTTTTTCACACTGCATCTTAAAACATGATTTTGTTATGTTCTATTTTTGGCACATTATACACACACATTATAATATCAAGATTTCTGTTTCAGTTTACTCATCATTGCACTGTTTTCTTTCTTCATTTGCTGGTAATCAGATGTTATCTTCTCTAAGTTGGTCAACACTTTACTCTTACTTTCATGTTCAATCTAAAACAGGAAAATGATTGGACATAAATTTTCCTAAAAGATAGTATTATACAGTGCTTAAACTAAACCCCAAATGTACCTTAATTTCTGTTGAAAAACATGTACCATTCATGGTCATGTGAAGTACTCATGGTTCTATTGTGTCTTCACATTCTGAACTTTGAAATCACAAAAAAATGATAAATTGCATGTAAAAGTTTCACAAAATTCAGCTACAAGGAACTCGAGTGGATGTCCAAATCAATGCACAAAGAAAACAAACCATTGGAGCCCTATCTGTAGGCTTTATAATAGCATGTTGTGTTTTCATTAAATGCTTTCCAAGACTGTTGCAGCTGAATAATCCGTAATTAAGACTGTTTCTCTGATATGCAAAAGATTTGTGAATGTAAAACTTGGCTAACACTTAGCATTGCCTAACTGTGAAAGTATGCCCAATGTTACATAACTGTGCTTAAGATAAAATATTAACCAAAATGGTGAAAACTTAAATTTGGTCATTTCAAATCTTTACATTTGGAAAACTGTAAAAGATCTTAAAAAACTGTCAAAACACTACTGAAAAGAGAAATCGAATAAAAAATCCCAGCAAAATTGAATAAACAATTAAAATGCAATGAGGTTTGTATTCTATGATGTAACAATACAAACAGTGGTCAATTTTATGTTAAGGTATCCGGACTAAACATCAGAAATACTATTTAAGTAACTAAACTCAAAACTGTTAACAATTACTCAAAAGTAAAACAAAATATATTAAATTTGTATCATTAATAGGCAATGCATCGATTTTATAAAGCTGTATTTCTTGGTAAAAAAAAAGGGGGGGCAACTTCAGTTTATGGATCTGATACCTTAATTGACAAACAAAATGATTGGTAAATGATTTATGTATATAGAGCTCCAACAAACATAATGATTGTGATATATTACCTGATCTTCAAGTTCTCTGATTTCTCTCATTATAGTTCCTGTCTGTTCCACTGTTTTGATCAGTTGTTCACAATTCTACAAAAATAAACAATCTTTAAAGTTACTGAGAAACATTTTCTTTTTTACAATTCTCGCAGTACTGACCAAAAGCAAATACATAATCACATACTCTGTATTCACTATTTGTAAAATGTTAGTGTGGCCATGGAACTGACATAGGCCACTTCACAATCTGTTGCATGACAGCATTTGGTAAAAAAAAATGGTTAATAGAAAAACTTGTGTTTTTAAAAACTATAATGCAAGACACTCAGGCACATGTTTGGAAACCATTTGAAACTACCTTTGATACAAAAGAATCAGACACTGCAATTTACATATTTTTGAGTACCTGAGTTGGGATATTTCATTATGTCGTCATTTACACATTGAAGTAATTAAAGATGTTACTCAATTTTAATCATGTGATAACTTCTTCAACAATTATGATGATTAAGCTTTGGATGGTTTGATCGCTTTTTCGGACTTAAACAAGATTTAATAACATATCTGTACTTATCCGATTATGAACTGTGTTATAATTTTTGTTAGTGCTAATGATATCTATGTATGTAAAAAATACAAAGTAATTTAATATTTAACCATTTTTTAATGATAGATGATGGATGTTTATTTAGAGAACATTTCCATTTTATACTGCATAAATTATGACACGCCAACCACAAATCAGAAAAAAACAAAATAAACATGTTTACGGTGAAAACTCGGATGATATTTCACAAAGATGCAAATAAATGGCAAACAACAGAGATTTTTGTATTTATTCAATCAAGGTACAAACATTACTGATTATTATTGATGTATAAGGCCAAGTTTTACTGTAACTAGTAGTCAGGAAACGTGCTTCGTTTTGCCAATGTCATTCAATTGACTTCCCTTAACAGCCCTGAGCTATTATTCGGTCTATTTTTTTTACCTAAATTTTGGTATTTTTCTGTTTAGCCGCCTGGGCAATTTTTAATAGATTCCAAAACTATGACTATTGGTTTGGATAATCTAAATAAATCCATGCATCACTACGACTGTGCAGCCAATAGTCAAAGGTCGTAACAAGTACTCCAGCTACATGTACCTACATAGAAAATATAGCCGGAGGTTCTAATGGGTAATCCTGCTTCCTTTTAGGTGAACAGCTAAAAAATTGCTGAAAATTGTGTAAAGACATAAACAAACAATATATATTTTTCCAACTCATTGGATATGTTAGACGTATCACCTATTATATACCTCATGTAATGCTGCTAAATATCTGTAAGCTTTCTTAACTGCTTCATCTTTCTTGGCATCCTGTAATAGAAATCAAAATTGGTCATCATGTCCGATTTATATAACTTGTTGTGACATCTAAATTAGATACAAAAATACTTTCACAATTCCTTTTAAGCGGTACAGGATTGTCTTATTATATTACAGTGATCAATATAAAATTTTATGACATATACAGGGATCTGAAAGTTTTCTCAGCCCATTTCGATCATTTTTCCCCCTAAAGAAATGACTAAATTCCCAGGTAGTAGATATTATTTGTTGTTTTGCCATGGGTTCCTGCAATAATATGCACCATGTGAAAAAGAAAAATATATGTAGGAAGACATTTTCCTGCCTAAGACTTATTTATTATAAAATGACATGTTATCTATGCAACAATGTAATGGAAAACAACATTTTTTTTAATGAACATCAAAGAGACATTTTCATTAACCAGAAGTATGAAATTGTTACCTAACAGATGTTAACGATATTCTGTGATGGACCATGCTTTTTACAAGTTTTTATTGATAAAATGAAATAATGATTTTTGTTTTAATCATTTTAATAGACTTAAATAATTCAAATTGGTTTTCTCCAGTTTTACACACATCAGTAGATTTACAAAAGTCATGTCGCTGCATGCACAATTTTCATTGACTGCACATTTTATTTCATTAACTTGTCAGATTGTCACCTGTTGAACAGGAAATAGCCTAAGGGTAGATTTAAAAAAAAAATGTTTCTTTCTATCTTAAAACCAACACAAGGCTTTTTATTTATTTGACATTTTAGTGTAAATTTTGGGCATTGTTCGGCAAATATGACTGTTCCCGGACCCTTGGACATATATCATTTTTGCTTTTTTCTGGAATAAACTAAATTTACCAGTTCTCTTTCTAATCTACATATATGTATTGAAAATAAATTTTGATTCACTTCAGTTAGCCAGCTGATATTATTCATATTATCTTCTGATAAAATGCATGCTACTTCTGAACATATGTCAAAAAATAAAACAAAAATTTATTGTTGTTTTATTTCAAGGTAGATAAAAATCCTACCCTGAAGATCAATTCATCTGTAACAGTAAATGTACGATCCAGTTTACCAGATAACATGTTGATTTCTTTTTGAACAGTCCTTGTATCTACCAAAACCTGTGAAAAAGATACAGTAATGTACTATCATTAGAAACACAAACATACAAAGTAATGAGATAATGAAAGTTCAATTGTTTTCCAGAACAATTATGTGGCTTTCCACTAGCCACATTTAAAATGATTCTCCCTGCATTAAATTGCCTCAACATTTGACCTCTAAACAATACAGGTCGAAATGTAGAACACAATGATACTGACCTTTGTATATTAAAATTGAAAAACTCAAATTAAGAACAATTACTAAAAAGAATATGGTAAATGGAAAAAACAGCAATCAGTGATCTAAAACTACAAGCAACACATAAATATCATGAAAACATTACCTATTGTCTACAAAGAATCTTACTTTGATAAAAAAATTGAAGAGTGTGTCCATGGGACACGGATGCCCCCGCTAAATGAAGTCCCAAACAGGAAGTAGTTGTCCGACAGGTCTGAAAGTCTCTTAGGACGTACAACTTGTGATACTGAACCACCCTGCCAAATTTCAAATTGTGCTGATGTACGGTTTCTGAGAAAAGCTTGACGGCAATTTTCATACTCATGTTAACACATTTTCATATCGGCCCAGTCGCAAACAGGAAGTAGTTGTCCGACAGGTCTGAAAGTCGCTTAGGACGTACAACTGGTGATACTGAACCACCCTGCCAAATTTCAAATTGTGCTGATGTACGGTTTCTGAGAAAAGCTTGACGGAAATTTTCATACTCATGTTAACACATTTTCATATCGGCCCAGTCGCAAACAGGAAGTAGTTGTCCGACAGGTCTGAAAGTCGCTTAGGACGTACAACTTGTGATACTGAACCACCCTGCCAAATTTCAAATTGTTCTGATGTACGGTTTCTGAGAAAAGCTTGACGGAAATTTTCATACTCATGTTAACACATTTTCATATCGGCCCAGTCGCAAACAGGAAGTAGTTGTCCGACAGGTCTGAAAGTCGCTTAGGACGTACAACTTGTGATACTGAACCACCCTGCCAAATTTCAAATTGTTCTGATGTACGGTTTCTGAGAAAAGCTTGACGGAAATTTTCATACTCATGTTAACACATTTTCATATCGGCCCAGTCGCAAACAGGAAGTAGTTGTCCGACAGGTCTGAAAGTCGCTTAGGACGTACAACTTGTGATACTGAACCACCCTGCCAAATTTCAAATTGTTCTGATGTACGGTTTCTGAGAAAAGCTTGACGGAAATTTTCATACTCATGTTAACATATTTTCATATCGGCCCAGTCGCAAACAGGAAGTAGTTGTCCGACAGGTCTGAAAGTCGCTTAGGACGTACAACTTGTGATACTGAACCACCCTGTTAAATTTCAAATTGTTCTGATGTACGGTTTCTGAGAAAAGCTTGACGGAAATTTTCATACTCATGTTAACACATTTTCATATCGGCCCAGTCGCAAACAGGAAGTAGTTGTGCGACAGGTCTGAAAGTCGCTTAGGACGTACAACTTGTGATACTGAACCACACTGCCAAATTTCAAATTGTTCTAATGTACGGTTTCTGAGAAAAGCTTGACGGAAATTTGTACATACAGACGGACGTATTTACGTACAAATGAAGTCCCAAACAGGAAGTAGTTGTCCGACAGGTCTGAAATTCGCTTAGCACGTACAACTTGTGATACTGAACCACTCTGCCAAATTTAAAATTGTTCTCATGTATGGTTTCTGAGAAAAGCTTGACGGAAATTTGTTCGGACGTACGTACGTACGGACGGACGGACGGACGGACGGACATGAGTAAAACTTAATGCCCCCCGACATGTCGTCGCGGGGGCATAAAAATCAGTAATAATTCACTGTTGTTCAGATTTTATTGTGTTTGGTACAGAAAATTAACGTGATTTTGTTATTTATTGTTTTTAATTGGATAATTGACATAGATTTGAGGTTTGTTTTTTTAATAATTTCCCAGTTGCCTAGTAGTCAAGATAGTTAGACATCTACCATTGATAATGTGCTGGTCAGGTTGCTGTATTGAGTCATACTGTTGGCAAGTCTGCTCAAATCCAACACTGATTAACAAGAATTGAGTTTTGCTGATGATTGTTTGGGATTTAGCCAGTAACTATGGTTTCCATGCTCCACCAATTTCCACAATAATAAATAGAAAATAGACAGTGATACAGCTGAAGGTAGCATTAAAACCCATTCTAACCGTTGAAAAAAAACAAAAATAATTTGTTTAGACTGTTTGGTTACTCAAATGTTTTGGATGTTGTTCCTAAACTTGCTATAAAAAAATTGATTTTTATAATGTACCTGGATGACTTTTTTATTGTTTGTTTTAGGGGTTGTTTATGAACTGTGTATGAACTGTTTTACCAAATTTGTTTTTGATAATTAACCAAAATTTGTTGCTGTATGTTTGAGATTCTGTGGAAGTACTTTTCTTTGTGGCCACTAGATATCAGTGACATGGTACCCATCTCTGTGGGCCCCGCCGACCTTCAAGTCAAGGACAAAGGTCATCAACCATGGTATGTGACACATCATCTTGATATTATCTACCCACATTCCAAATATCAAAAGCCAAGCTCAAAAGATAAAAAAGTTACAGCCCGGACTTGAATTTGTCATACAGAAAGCAATAATGTGACCTTAAGGTCAAAGTTCAAGATCAAAGGTAATCAACCACTGTATGCGACACATCACCTTTGATATTATCTACCCACATTCCAAATATCAAAACCCTATCTAAAAAGATAAAAAAGTTACAGCCAGAACATGAATTTGTCATACAGAAAGCAATGTGACCTTAAGGTCAAAGTTCAAGGACAAAGGTTATCAACCACGGTATGCGACACATCGCCTTGATATTATCTACCTACATTCCAAATATCAAAAGCCTATCTCAAAAGGTAAAAAAGTTACAGCCCGGACATGAATTTGTCATATAGAAAGCAATAATGTGACAGTAAGGTCAAAGTTCAAGGTCAAAGGTTATCAACCACGGTATGCAACACATCGCCTTGATATTATCTACCTACATTCCAAATATCAATAGCCTATCTCAAAAGATACAAAAGTTTCAGCCCGGACATGAATTTGTCATACAGAAAGCAATAATGTGACCTTAAGGTCAAAGGTTATCAACCATGGTATGCGACACATTGCCTTGATATTATCTACCTACATTCCAAATATCAAAAGCCTACCTCAAATGATAAAAAAGTTACAGCCCGGACAAGATTAGTTCGGACGGACGCACGGATCATTATAGGAAGTGCGCCACAAAGTGGCGGGGCCCTAATTAAATTTCATAGTTTGGCAAACAAATTATGTGGATTCTTAAATTCGTTCATTGACCGTTACAGAAGATGCAAAGAACTGAAGAAGTAATCAAACATAAATGCTTACAAGGAAATACCTTCCACTGTTTGCAGTAAATTGATTACGCAGATACAAGTTACATAGCATGCTGTTGTTTAACACCTGATAATGACTGTTTATTAATGTATTCATTTGCCGTAATTGATTATTGATTGATTGATGTTTAAAGTCCAGCAAGCAATATTTCATTTGGACGTCTATCATAATTGTGTTTATTTGATTAGAATACAATTTGAATAGTGTACTATATTAAAACATAGTATTTAAATGTGAGATCTTTAAATTATTTTCATGTAACTATCAGCTTAAGCAAAATAAAAATCAATAGCTAATCATAAATTTGGTATTAATAAATTAATTAAATGAATGCAATTTGAGTCTATTTAATTCGTTTATTGTTATCAAACCAAGCAATCCTAGCATAAGGGTCATTTTGTCACTACAGAAGTTGCTAAACTTATAAA
The DNA here is from genome assembly GCA_944474755.1 of Limnoperna fortunei. NCBI lineage: Eukaryota > Metazoa > Mollusca > Bivalvia > Mytilida > Modiolidae > Limnoperna > Limnoperna fortunei. Next base: position 91,035,563 of record OX104115.1, read on the forward strand.
ATGGTGTAATTCAGTAGTGTGGTGTAATTAAACTTGTTGTTATATGATTGGTATGGTAGTCACAATATCAGTTTGTTATATTGTGTCACTGGTGTGCAGGAGTGAAGACAAAGCTCATTGTCCTTCAAATGTTTGATTATATTATTTTATTCATGTTCAATAGAAAAGCCTAACTTGTAATTTTGTTACATTTAACTTGTAAAAAATTGGACACTATATTTCAAAATCATGACCAGAAATCCATGTTTCTTCGTACTCTTTACAAAATAAAAGATACTTAAATTCAATAATATCAATTAGAACATGAAACCTTCTAACATTTATTAATAAATGAAGATTATTGTAAAATATGACCACACATATCCCCAAAAAAGTTTTATTCATAGTCAGTACATATAAACAACAAACATAAGCTCTACAGAACTGTTAAAACCAATTCATTCCATTCCATTTATTTATTATATGCACAAATAAATGACCAATCTCTGACATTTCAGATTGTGGTTTCCAAGTTCGATTAAAGATGTTGTCTCCTTCGTGGTATTGTTAATTTCATGGTCTGTGGCACTCACATAAAACCACGAAAATTGGCAAATCCCAGCAAAAAAAGATTTCATTGTAATTGGCAAATCCCGGCTAAAAAGGATTTCATTGTAATTGGCAAATGCCAGCTAAAAAGGATTTCATTGTAATTGGCAAACCCTGGCAAAAAAGGATTTCATTGTAATTGCCAAACCCTGGCTATAAAGGATTTCATTGTAATTGCCAAACCATGGCTATAAAGGATTTCATTGTAATTGCCAAACCCTGGCTATAAAGGATTTCATTGTAATTGGCAAACCACGGCTATAAAGAATTTCATTGTAATTGGCAAACCCTGGCTATAAAGGATTTCATTGTAATTGGCAAACCCCCGCAAAAAAGGATTTCATTGTAATTGGCAAACCATGGCTAAAAAGGATTTCATTGTAATTGGCAAACCCTGGCTATAAAGGATTTCATTGTAATTGGCAAACCATGGCTATAAAGGATTTCACTGTAATTGGCAAACCCTGGCTATAAAGGATTTCATTGTAATTGGCAAACCACGGCTATAAAGGATTTCATTGTAATTGGCAAACTCTGGCTATAAAGGATTTCATTGTAATTTGCAAACCATGGCTATAAAGGATTTCATTATAATTGGCAAACCCTGGCTAACAAGGATTTCACTGTAATTAGCAAACCCTGGCATAAATGATTTCATTGTAATTGGCAAATCATGGCTAAAAAGGATTTCATTGTAATTGGCAAACCCTGGCCAAAAAGGATTTCATTGTAACTGGCAAACCCTGGCTATAAAGGATTTCATTGTAACTGGCAAACCCTGGCTATAAAGGATTTCATTGTAATTGGCAAACCCTGGCTACAAAGGGTTTTCTTGTAATTGGCAAACCCTGGCTATAAAGGATTTCATTGTTATAACAAAATGCTGCTAAAAATGATTTCATTGTAATTGGCAAACCCTGGCTTTAAAGGATTTCATTGTAATTAGCAAACTGCGGCTAAAAGGATTTCATTGTAATTGGCAAACCCCGGCAAAAAAAAGGATTTCATTGTAATTGGCAAACCCCAGCTAAAAAGGATTTCATTGTAATTGGCAAGCCCTGGCTATAAAGGATTTCATTGTAATTGGCAAACACTGGCTATAAAAGATTTCACTGTAATTGGCAAACCCTGTCTAAAAAGGATTTCATTGTAATTGGCAAACCACCGCTATAAAGGATTTCATAGTAATTTACCTGGTTAATGCCGTCTTTTTGCTTTTTGATGTTTGATACGATTTCCAGGATTCGTTTTGTGTAGGCTGATCTATTTACGTCTTTTGTCATTCTCTCGTACTCTGATACCTATGTAGATAAATTATTAACACATGTATAGTTCCATTAATTATAAAAACAAGTGAAACCAAATGGCAAAACAAAAATGCAGTTACAGAGAACAGGTAAGTAGAGACGAGAACCAGAACAGAGGACAGGTAAGTTGAGACAAGAACCAGAATTCCTTCAATATTGGACCCATATGTAAACTAGTTTCTCTTTTGGACCATGTCTTCTGACAAATAACTCTTTACAGTACACATAAGGAAAAGATATTATGCTTTCAAATTCAATTTTCAGAGAATGTAATTGGTCAAAAAACAATGCCCCATTTTGAAATGCAGTTGTTTTTCTAACTATAATGTTTACCATTAAGAAATAAGTCAAATGTGACCTTTAGAAGAGGACAGAAATTATAGTCACTAAGGACATGTGGTCTTCATGTACAAGTGCATATCACAGGATATACAATGTGAAGGGAGAAAGAAATTAGGGTTGTTTTTGACAAGTTTGTCCTATATATAGGTGGCCACTAAGGCAGGTCCGACAGTCACATGGGAGAGTTGTGTTCCACTTGTTGAAATTATTGGACAAAGGTTGTTGGTCAAGAATGGATAAAGAAAAACTTGAAAAATGATCTTGGATGTGGGTCTCTTCTTAAACTGCTGCTGTTCTACCATTCCAGAAATGACATGTATGGTAATAACTCTTACTAATTGTTTCTGTAATTCTTCTTTGTTTCGGGCATCATCTGCTACCTCTTTCATTTTTATACGGAATGCTTTTATTTCCTCTAGTTTTTTCTCAGCTTCAGACTGTAAAACAAGATTCAATAGAACACTACTTTTAATATGTTTATTGTAATTTAATCAACAACATAAACAATAAATTTTGTGACAATGTTTAACATAACAAGACAAGAATTGTTTACTTTCTTCGACAATAAAACCCTGAATATAATGCTAAGCATAGCTAAATAGTGATGGACAAAAAATAATAGGCAGACAATTGTTTTAATGTATTACTAATGCTATTATATTCATTTAATATTTTCTAAAAGATATTAACCACATGGTACATGTTGCATTTTATAGCTTTTTAATGTGTTTAAATGTTTGCTGACATAAATCACTAATTATACCGTCTTAAACTTGGCAATACATTAGTACAACCAGTCAAACAGAAATTTTCTACATTCAAATCTCAGACAGAATGATGTCCCCTTATGTCATTCTAATCAAATAATTAAAAAAGGTCATAATCATGATTATTTAAAAATAAAACAACTGTGTTACAACATTCAAACAGTATAATCATATTGTATCCACCTAATAATGTCCAGTCTGATTTGATTCCTTTTCATTTGAATATTTGTTTATATTTAATTTAAATATGTCTGCCATTAATCACATGACAACCTACCTCCTTTTTAGAGTTAAGGTCCTTGAGTTCCCTGTATTGTTCTATCAAAGGTGCCCTATGTTTCTCCCATTGGTTAGCTAAGGTAACAAGTCTCTGTGCACTGCCATCTACCACTGACTGTTAATACAAATTAACCATCAGATATCTGACTAACATTATAATACATAAATATGTACAAACAAATACAAAAAACGAATAATACATTATGATTATTACTTACAAAATGCCTACAGTTCAACTAAGACACCAATTGCAATACACATTACATACAACTGTTATGTACAAAATAAAAATAAAGAAGAAAAGCATTACATTGTCTATTGTCTGATAGGCATATGTTACAATGCCATATCTTAATTTCAATTTATTTACATCGTTTTAAGTATTTTTGTATTTCAATTTATTTACATCTTGTTTTTAGTATTTAGACATTTGAATTTATTTACATCTTTTTAAGTATAAATCTTTTTAAGAATATAAACCAACAGGTAAAAGTTAAACATAGGAATTGGAACAAGTTAACTGGTGCAGCTTAAATATATGCACCAGAAAAAAGAGTAGAAATATGTATGAAATGGGCACAAAAAATGTATGCATCCTTTGCCCAAACTGTAGTCAAGACAATTATAAACATAAATTGTACCAGAACTTGTGTGCAATCTGAGTATATGCACAGACCCATAATCTGGGATACATGTAAATTACTAATATATATATAATTGACTTTTCACCACTTAAAATTATTTGGGTGTCTTTGGTTCTGATTTAGTTCTTCATTAATGGTTACCGTAGCAGAAAAGAGAAATAGGGAGTAAGTTACTTTCAAACATAAGAGGTGCATTCCTCAGATCATATCATGACTACCCCACACAGCACATCAGGACAGGCCTTACTGGTATATAGTAAACATGTACGAAGACAGTACTTTAGGCTAAATGTACTGATTTGAACCTAGCAAACTTTCTCTGCAACTGATCTGCCTCCAATATAAAAAAAAAATCAATTGGTGAGGAACTGAATGTCCTAATAGTCATAAGATAATATCAATATGCCACTTCAATATTTTCAAGTAAGATACTTTATCATTATTTTTCAGTATTTTCCTTAGATGTTTATGTGCGGTATTATCCCATCTCACTGTACTAGTGTGAGATGGGCCCATCTTATCTCGCTGTCAGGACCTTGTAAAGTAAACACAGTGACATCATAAGGTTAAAAAACTGCAATAAACAAATTATTTACGTTTTATGATACTAAATGCATTTTCCTGTCACCTCGTCTCAGGGCTGTTGCCCTGCTCTGAGATAAAGACAAGAAAATGCATCTCGTTTTAAAAAAGGTAAATAATCTGTAAGGACACCATCCAGCAGTACATTGAACCATCTGGGAGTCTGCTGAGTGCAGTTTGACATCCTGAGCTTATATTAAAAACCGCATATTGAAAGTACTTTATAGCCTCATATAATCAGACTATATATACCTGTAACTTTGCTATATTATTTTCTGCATCAGGTAACAAATCTAGTGTTCGTTTCTTTACTTTATATGACTCCTCCTTATCCAAATTTTGTTGAACTTGCATTGACATTTCTTCCTCCATTTGTTTCATTGAAGCAGTAATTTTTTTCACATCAAGTTCTAAATTTTCTATTTTTGATAATAAATTGTTATACTCAGTTTTTAAGTTTTCCATTTCTTTTTCTCTTTCTTTTTGAAGTTCCTACAAAAACAGCGTTAAAAACATAAGAATTAATACTCATACTACAGCACAGATCAGAAAGAGGCTCAGATAACTACCGGCATGTTACAAGTTTGTAACTGTGACCAAATCTGATTTTTTGTTCAATTGCATAATGTCAAATTCAGCTAGAGGTTATTATTAACCCAAATTAAGATGGAGCCTAAAGATTTAAGTGGGGCCCAAAGATTTAAGTGTAGCCTAAAGATTTAAGTGGAACCTAAAGATATAAGATGGAGCCTAAAGATTTAAGATTGAGCCTAAAGATTTAAGATGGAGCCTAAAAATTTAAGTGGAGCCTTAATTTTTTAAGATGGAGCTGAACCTAAAGATTTAAGATGAAGCCTAAAGATTTAAGATAGAACCTTAAGATTTAAGATGAAGCATAAAGATTTAGGATGAAGCCTTAAGATTTAAGATGGTGCCTAAATATTTAAGATGGTGCCTAAGGATTTAAGATGGTGAATAAGTATTTAAGATGGTGAATAAGGATTTAAGATGGTGCCTGAGGATTGTAGTCTAAAGATTTAAGATGGAGCCGAGCCTAAAGATTTAAGCTTGAGCCTAAAGATTAAGACGGTGCCTAAAGATTCAAGTGAAGCCTAAAGATTCAAGTGAAGCCTAAAGATTTAAGATCGAGCCTAAAGATTTAAGATGAAGCCTAAAGATTTAAGATTAAGCCTAAAGATTTAAGATGATGTCTAAAGATTTAAGATGGAGCCTAAAGATTTAAGATGATGCCTAAAGATTTAAGATGGAGCCTAAAGATTTAAGTGGAGCCTTAATTTTTTAAGATGGAGCTGAAGCCTAAAGATTTAAGATGAAGCCTAAAGATTTAATATGGAGCCTAAAGATTTAAGATGGAGCCTAAAAATTTAAGATGGAGCCAAAAGATTTAAGTGGAGCCTAAAGATTTAAGATGACGCCTAAAGATTTAAGATGGTGTCTAAAGATTTAAGTGGAGCCTTAATTTTTTAAGATGGAGCTGAAGCCTAAAGATTTAAGATGAAGCCTAAAGATTTAAGATGGAGCCTAAAGATTTAAGATGATGCCTAAAGATTTAAGATGGAGCCTAAAGATTTAAGATGGAGCCTAAAGATTTAAGTGGAGCCTTAATTTTTTAAGATGGAGCTGAAGCCTAAAGATTTAAGATGGAGCCTAAAGATTTAAGATGATGCCTAAAGATTTAAGATGCAGCCTAAAGATTTAAGATGAGGCCTAAAGATTTAAGATGATGCCTAAAGATTTAAGATGGAGCATAAAGATTTAAGATGATGCCTAAAGATTTAAGATGATGCCTAAAGATTTAAGATGGAGCCTAAAGATTTAAGTGGAGCCTTAATTTTTTAAGATGGAGCTGAAGCCTAAAGATTTAAGATGAAGCCTAAAGATTTAAGATTTAAGATGGAGCCTAAAGATTTAAGATAGAACCTTAAGATTTAAGATGAAGCATAAAGATTTAGAATAAAGCCTAAAGATTTAAGATGGTGCCTAAATATTTAAGATGGTGCCTAAGGATTTAAGATTAAGCCTAAAGATTTAAGATGATGCCTAAAGATTTAAGATGGAGCCTAAAGATTTAAGTGGAGTCATAATTTTTTAAGATGGAGCTGAAGCCTAAAGATTTAAGATGAAGCCTAAAGATTTAAGATTTAAGATGGAGCCTAAAGATTTAAGATAGTACCTTAAGATTTAAGATGAAGCATAAAGATTTAGGATGAAGCCTAAAGATTTAAGATGGTGCCTAAATATTTAAGATGGTGCCTAAGGATTTAAGATGGTGAATAAGTATTTAAGATGGTGAATAAGGATTTAAGATGGTGCCTAAGGATTTAAGATGGTGCCTAAGGATTTATAATGTAGCCTAAAGATTTAAGATGGAGTCGAGAATAAAGATTTCAGCTTGAGCCTAAAGATTTAGACGGTGCCTGAAGATTCAAGTGAAGCCTAAAGTTTAAGATCGAGCCTAAAGATTTAAGATTAAGCCTAAAGATTAAAGATTAAGCCTAAAGATTTAAGATGAAGCCTAAAGATTTAAGATTTAAGATGGAGCCTAAAGATTTAAGATAGAACCTTAAGATTTAAGATGAAGCAAAGATTTAGGATGAAGCCTAAAGATTTAAGATGATGACTAAAGATTTAAGATGGAGCCTAAAGATTTAAGATGAAGCCTAAAGATTTAGGATGAAGCCTAAAGATTTAAGATGATGCCTAAAGATTTAAGATGAAGCCTAAAGATTTAAGATGAAGCCTAAAGATTTAAGATGATACCCAAAGATTTAAGATGGAGCCTAAAGATTTAAGATGGAGCCTAAGATTTAAGAAATAACATTGACCAAAACAATTAAGTTAAAAAATCACAAATAAAATGACAAAATCTGTTTACCTCCTCTGTGTGGCCTCTATCTATATCTGGGTTCTGTATTTGTGCTAAAGTCTTTTCTTCATCCTACAATTATTTTCATTCTCAACTATAACTTAAACTTTGAAAGTTAAATGAAAAAAGTCATTAGGAATTGATCATTAAATTTTTTTTTAATTTCCTCTGGTATTTTGTTAAGAAACAGAACTAACAATTTATATGATTTGTTGGCTTTTGTTTGAATTGTGTTTAACACCACTTTCAGCAATTTTGTTGTCTTGTCCACTTTTTATTAGAGGTGGTAGCCGGAGTACCTGAAGGAAATCCCCAACCTTCAATAGGAAAACAGGCAATCCTTATCCTTGTCAATTCAGACTAGAGTTGAGTACATCCTGCCTGCAGTGAACCTCAAACATGCAACCTTATTGTTGACAGGCACCTGATCAATATTATACTAACTATTGAGGCCCCTTATTTATATGTACTAAGATCCATCTTTAATATTCACAAACAAACTAATAAGTAATTATACACTAGAACCATATTTTATACCTTTATGTTACAGATACACATAGAATCCTATTACATGTACCTTAACTGAGTTTCCATGCTTACATGTATATATGAACTCTTATTGTACATAGATGTGTTTAACTTTTACAGTACATACATATATTCTGTTTAAGTAATGTATCTAGTGAATCCCTGCAATTTGATTGGTTAATCGAGATGGGGATATCATATCGTATTCCCTGTGAAACCCCGGGGATATTGAAACCAGTTTCAAAATGGCGTCTATTCATTGAATAATTTATTTGTTTTACATAATATAAATAGTTAAACATAATATAAAGATATCAAATATCGATTTTAAATACATGCATTTTACGGAATCTATCATCTCCGTCTGCGATTATCTTAAAGTTAACAAGGGAGATAACAGATAACTTGAAGTCTTCAAAATGGCAAACAAAAGCATTTGCATCGCACTTACAAAGTGAAATTTATCATTAAAAGCTTTGCTGGGAATAAAAAGTCGTCAAAAATATCAAGGTTATAAAATTTAAAATGACATAAAAAGTTTCGTTGGAAGCTTAAATGAGTTGAATGGTAGGTTCTCCAATAGTGGTGGTCCAAATTATAAGTTTTTTCTTCAAGCATGAGTAATGTCTAATCTAATTATATACTCTAGAATATTAGTACAAGAAGACTTGAACGGAATATAATTGTTATTCGGGCTTCACAGGGGATATATGGATTCATATTTCCTGTCTGTATTCTATATTCCCTTCGCCTCCGGCTCAGGGAATATAAAACACAGACAGGGAATATGAAACCGTATCCCCTGTGAAGATCCCGAATAACATATAGTATTTACTTTTATTCAATAATCGAGTCATGTACCTGACAGGCAAATTTTGCAAATGTCAGGCAGAGCTTTTCAGCTTTTGAAATGTCTGGTAATTGTGCATACATTTAAAGATGCAGGCTCTTATTGCACATATAGGTCTTATCTATAATTTTTTTGAAATTAAAACTTGTTTAAAACTGAAACTTAATAAGATTCTAATTTTAACTCTTGTGTACAGTCCAAAACATGATACCACAATGAGCAGGATTCAGCTTTTTAAAAGCAACGAGAACTGAAGAAAGCTACTTAGTTTTACAGTCTTGTACTTCCACAGCATTACCTTTGCATAAATCAACTGTTCTGTATGTGTAAACCTTGACCCCTTTGTTTTTCCAGCACCAGCAGACCGACTGCTGATAGAGTCTAACATTTGTTGGAGGTCCATGGCTGATCGGGAAGATGCTGTGTCACCACTTCTCTGTACATCTGACCGAACATTGTCCTTCAGTCTCTTCTGTATGCGCTGCCTTTTTCTTGCTCTGTATTCCTTCATAAAAAAATTTGGTTCACAACAAATTGCAAAAGTATGGTTTTAGAAAAAGTTGCTCTTAAGAGGATGCATAATTGTAATGGTTTTATAATTTGATTCTTATAAAGAAGCTGGAAAATGCATTTTGATTAGTTTGGTTTTGCATGTCTAAATGAAAGTAGAGCATGGATAATAAAAAGGAATAGAGAGTACCTATACAAGTCATCAGCTAGATTCTAAAGATATGTATATTTACTTCTCTGAGTTTATATTAACTGAATTTTTAGTCAAAATACAATGACCTGTCAATTATTTTTTACCTATTGGTCAACCAATTCTTAATACAGATAACAGCTGTTTAGAAAACTGCTTCAATCTAACTTGCATTAAACCCTATTGCAATCTCTCCAGTAAAGTTACCTGAGTCATGCATGAATAGCTGCAATTTAAATGTCCAGCTCTTTCTGAATAAGAGCTTGTAAGAAAACAGATTGAAGCAGTTTTCTAATAAACAGATGTTATCTACATTTGAAATTGATTGAGCAATAGGTAGAAAATACCTGACAGGTCATAGTACTTTGACTATACCGGTAATTGAAATTCTTTACACCTGTACAATAATAAATCACTATTTAAATGTTAAAATTAAATATAAAATATAAAACAGGTTCTTTATTTTTCGATATTCTCATCTCATACATTCATAATTATGATATGTTACGGTATAGATGAGAAATTAATATAAGTTCTGTATCAGATGATTATCTGATCCTTTTGTCTGTATAATAGTTAGCAGATGTGAGCTTTACAGTGACATGAGTGTGTAGAAAAAGTTACGTGATCCACATAAACAAATCCATTTGGATGATTGGTTTTTAAGTCCAAGGATTGTCCCTGTATTTACAATAGACTTTTTTACTCTGATGAGTCATTCTGGTTGTCTCAATATTTTGCTCAACTGGATGAATATTTTCAGTCTGAATGATATTAATTTATGGCATTTTAACCTTGTTGTCTGGAAGTTAATTTTTCTCTGTATAAGGCAAAACCAACAATATCATTTACAGTGTTATTTAATTCTGAAAATTTAACTTACCACATAATAAAGATGTCATACCCTAAACCTAGTTGATTCAAACTTCGGATATCTGGATATAATTTTATGGTGCTAAATACTTAAAACTGACACTGTATGGACAATCCCATTAAAAAGTTTATAGTTGGTGTAAGTTGGGGCTATTCCATTACAATAAATAGATATTTCTAAAAAGGAACATTAGCCAGTCAGATAAAGCCTAACATTATAGTTTGTTTAAGAAATAATTCATGGCTGCCCCAATTTTATGGATTATTTAAATATGGGTAGGCATTATATTCATGAATATTTGGCCATGAGCGTTAGCGAATGGTAAAATATCATGAATATAATGCTTACCCATATTTAAATAATCCATAAAATTGGGGCAGCCATGAATTATTTCGATTCTGATATGAAAATACAGAAATTTTACATTTCGCGGCTACCTAGGTAAGGGTTTATTTTGGCTGTTCTAATTTCCGAGAACCTCCCTTGTTTCGAAATTATTATATTTCTCGTGTAAAACTTAGTAGAAAAAAACGAAGAAATATAAATTAAAAACAAACAAACATATTTATTAACATTTACAATAAAATTTAACAATCAAAACAAAGAACGACAAAATTAAATGCTTCATTACATCAGTCGCCGTGTGGCGTGTCTGGGACTGTTGCTGTGTTTGCGTGAGAAATGAAAACCGCTTACCGCATTTGGTCGATCTTATGCTCCTGTTTTAGATCCACAATGGTGCAAATTTAAATCGACAGTTATTTTCCACAATTAATCAACATTTTGAAATTCGGTTGCGTTTTCATTTTGATACGTGACGGTAAATTCGTTTTTGGTGGGGGCGGGAAAAGTCTCGCGGTTTGCTTTGAACGTCATTGTAAACAACGCAACGTCCCTTGAATACACAACGTAGCTAAAGTCAATGAAGACTTGTGACATGTAAACAATAAAGGAATAGAATAGACAAGTGTGGACACAGAAAAACGTCTCGCCTGAATTCCGCATCAGTAACGAAAATAAATTTCGTCATAAGCATTACGTAAATAGCATTAATTATGAGCAGCGGCCTGTATACCAATTATCGTCACCATACTATGCATAGTTACAGAGGAACTGTCCTAATACAAAAACTTTAACGAAGTCGCTGAACCGTTAAATTGAGGTCAAGGTCAGGTGACATCTTCCAGACAATCATTTACTATTCATCAGCAACCTATATACCAAATATTGTCATCCTACCATGCTTGGTTACAGGGGAACAGCAGTAACCTAAAAACTTTAACGTAGTCACTGGACCGTGAAATTGAGGTCAAGGTCAAATGGCACCTACCAGACAGTCATGTACTAATCATCAGCAACCTATATACCAAATATTGTCATCCTACCATGTGTAGTTACAGAGGAACTGTCGTAACCCAAAAACTTTAACGTAGTCGCTGGACCGTGAAATTGAGGTCAAGGTCAGGTGACACCTACCAGACAGTCATGTACTAGTCATCAGCAACCTATACACCAAATATTGTCATCATACCATGTGTAGTTACAGAGGAACTGTCATAACCCAAAAACTTTAACGTAGTCGCTGGACCGTGAAATTGAGGTCAAGGTCAGGTGACACCTACCAGACAGTCATGTACTAGTCATCAGCAACCTATACACCAAATATTGTCATCCTACCATGCGTAGTTACAGAGGAACTGTTGTAACCCAAAAACTTTAACGTAGTCGCTGGACCGTGAAATTGAGGTCAAGGTCAGGTGACACCTACCAGACAGTCATGTACTAGTCATCAGCAACCTATACACCAAATATTGTCATCCTACCATGCGTAGTTACAGAGGAACTGTCGTAACCCAAAAACTTTAACGTAGTCGCTGGACCGTGAAATTGAGGTCAAGGTCAGGTGACACCTACCAGACAGTCATGTACTAGTCATCAGCAACCTATACACCAAATATTGTCATCCTACCATGCGTAGTTACAGAGGAACTGTCGTAACCCAAAAACTTTAACGTAGTCGCTGGACCGTGAAATTGAGGTCAAGGTCAGGTGACAGGTGACTGACTGGCAAGTACTCATCATAAGCTACCTCTAGACCAAATTTGATGGACCTAGGGCTTGGGCTTACAAAGATATGAAGCAAGATGTCAAGTGTTTACGCCGCCGCCGCCGCCGCCGCCGCCGCCGCCGCCGGATTCCCATACATATGTCTCGCCTCCAGCGACTTTCGTCGCAGGCGAGACAAAAATGGACTTGTTATTGTGAAAACATGTTATTTATTGGATTTTCTTACAAAGGTACAAAACAAAATAAATTTTAAAGCAAAAACATCAACACACGGGGTGTTTGAAATGGCTGGAACAGCCGTATTTTGTTGAATATTTAAATAGAGGTGTGTTTCCAAAGCGTTTGAAGGACGTCATATTAGAATGTGGGTCTATTTCTAAAATTACATACTACACTAATCATAAACCTTTCAATAAAATAGCTCTTAACACTTAACACTGAATCTTTAAATTGAAATCATTACATCACAATTGATCTGTGAATAGCCTGCTGAACATTATACCTGTTCTGACAGTCTGGAAGGAAGACCGATCTGATTCCATTCATTATCCCACTCCTGTTGAGCTGTCAGTTCCGTTGCAACGTCTTCCATTATAGATGGCGCTGTGTCGTAGTGATGTACTGTTTGATTGGTTATATATGGAAGACTTTCGGAAAAATATGATTTTACTTCTGAAAAAAAACTACTTTACATGACAAATTACTCATCAAAGTTCGACCACAAACTTTTGGTTTTATGCCGATACAAACATCTTTTCCTCATACATATTTTCTCAATAGGATTTAGATATTCGTATGGAATATATACTGAAAATTCATCAGTTTACCGACTCCTTTACAAACCTCACATTTGTGATTGTGTTGGTCTCATTTGTACACTTATGAATTCCTCCGAAACTGCTTTTTTTCCTAGAATATTCACAGAACCTAGTTATATATCAGAGAGGACTATTATTACGCTAAATGTTACCTTTGGATACCTTCTTTGTCAGGTCACCCATCCCACGAGGTGTCCTCACATGGCAGGAATGATATTTACATGAAGATAATGCCCCCTACAACATACAAAAAATCATAAATGTTACATAATTGTCAACATGAAGATAATGCCCCCTACAACATACAAAAAATCATAAATGTTACATAATTGTCAACATGAAGATAATGCCCCCTACAACATACAAAAAATCATAAATGTTACATAATTGTCAATTTCCTAATTCGTTTTTTTGTCTTAAATATTTTGCTTTTGAACTGAATGTTTACATGTCAAGACCTAAAAATTAATTTAATTAATATATAGCGACGTAAATTCAAGTACATAGAATTTTCTTACAAATGTAGTATAACAATTATATAAATAATTGTAGTTTATTACGAAATTCCCTGCTGGGACCCCCTTAGCTTGATATAGAGGTGTTATATTATATTACATAACAGACTTAAGATTATAGATCAGCTGACCTCCATCAGTGTGCATGATGCTGTTGTTGTTAATACTGTGTATATAAGTTAATTGATTAAGTGTTGTGGTAGTTTTCAAAGAAATTTGCCGCCGCCTCCCCACCACTCATCTTGTTGTCAGTGCCATATGGGGACATGTAGTGAAGAAAGTTGGTTTACACATTGTTTACTATAGACTTAAGACATTGTTTTTAATTATGTACATATGAACATGGTTTAATTTGCGTAGTTTTATGACAGGTAGTGATACTGTTTGTTTGCACTCTTTATTATTATTTTTGTTTTTTTTTTTTTTGTTTTTTTTGTTTTTTTTTTTTTTTTTACACACAAAATGTATATACATATATTAAAATAAATTCTTATTTGCTTTTCAAAGAATTTCAAGCTGTGATCAAAAATACAAAATCATTAAAGCCTTTCTATTCTTAAAATTTTATATTTTAATTTCCATTAAATAATCAACAGCTGAGCAACATTGTCCATTTCATATAATCTAACTTGGTATTACAGCATGTGACTGATTGTTGACGTCATAATTATATGTATTGATGACATTGACTGTACATGAATTATTCCGCAACCAACAAGCGACGACACAAAAGATTGTGAATTGCAAATATTATTTGACGACTTGTCATGACTGTTTTTGTTATTTCTTATCATAATATTGAATTTAAAATATAAATTCACAGCGTAAACCCACCCAAATTCGTCTATATCCAATCATCTAACCAGCAATTGAAAACAATCCTTAAATAGAATTTATACCTTGTCTGGAGATTAAGTGTAATTTTGGATTGTTTTTATTAATGTATTATGTCCTGTACAAAAACTCCAACACACTATAATTATTTATTTGGTGTATGTGTGCATTAAAATCAACTATTCAAATATCTGAAACTTTTTATTCTACATGTACTATCTGTGATCATTACAAACTACTAACCTCTTTCTGCCAAACAGGTGGTTTTCCTCGCCATGTAATACTTTTATTTTTTAAATAAGGAGGTACCCAAGGGGAATCTAAGTGTCTTGCTATTGAGGCTGATATTGCTCTCTGCAATAACACAGAAGCACCTGCAAAACAACAAATCTATACTATAAAATACAGAACATTAAAACGTTTCATAAATATATAGTTTGAAACTATTCCTTGCTTCAATGAAAAAAATGCAATTCTAAGTGTCAAAGTTATTCAAATCTTAAACAATAATATTCCAAGCAGTTCACTAGTTGTTTCCTAAACATAGAATCCAAAACATAACATACTAAGCAGTTTATCTGTTGTTTGGAAAATTTATAATTCTCAAACAACATGTACCAAATGGTTCATGCAACGTTTCCGAGACTTGGAATACCCAACATTATATACCATATTTCCAAACTTAAATCCTTAATTAAAAATACATATCAAGCAATTTTTGTTCCCAAAACTTAGAATATTAAACAATACATACCAAGTGGTTCATCTGTTGTTTCTACTGTATCTTTTGGTAATTTGTCAATAAGGAACATAAATACTTTTCTGATTTCTGTTTCGCTGGAATACAAGAATGTCTGGTACCCAATTTCTCCTTTATATCCAAGTTCCTGTAATGACACACATATATGCTATGAGTGAAATAAAGTAATTGACTTCAGTAAAATAACTCTCAAGTAGCTTATGTAGAAACAACAATAATTGCCAGATGTTGAGGAATTACACCTTATTGATTCAGTAATATTGAAATTTGGACCAGTTAACCTAATGGAATGGGTAGTTAGTCACTCACTTTCACAAATGAAATGTAGTTTATGAAGACTTAAGTTTAGGCACCTTTTTGAATGGTCATAACAAGGGTCCACTGTTTATCCTACCTCAAGTGTTACAAGTTTGTATTTTCCAACAATAAAACTGGCCATTGTGTGATATAATATACATATTTAGTTAAAAAATAAATGCAATTGGCCTTAAAGTTCATTAAATCATATCAAAATTGGTTTTTCAGCTCACTAGAATTTCTTCATACACTTCATCTTAATTTACAAACTCAACAGTTACAAAAGACTCATTCATGTGATTACAGAAAGAATCTCTCAGGTGAGCTTTAAAAAAAATAACCACTCAGTCATAATGTAATCAGTAACATTTATACTGTGGATAGTACTCCTCAGTTGAAACTTTGGCAGCCTGGGGTAATACAATGACGGCCAATAAAACTGTAGGTAAAAAAAAATCGAAACAATTCTAAACTTGTAGTAAAACAATACATAAACAATCACAAACCTGTATAATGGCTGCCAAACTAGTTCCCATTCGGAACCTAGCAGACATTCCACTGGGCAATGTATTTGGAAGATCAACATCGCTGTTAATTACTTTCAGACAGCGAACAGCAGATGATACTATTAGTTCTGTACTGAATTGCTTCAAACTCTGTACTTCTTCATCCAAGTCACTTAAATAGATTTTGTTTTACTTAAGCAAAACTCCTTAAAACAATTTTTCATTAATAATCAACACTTGCTTTGTTAGTATTATAAGCATTGTATCATTCAACACTTACCAAAGGGACAAGGAAATGCCTCTCTAAAATGTATCTGATTTTAAACCACAAAAAGGGGAGATATGAAATGAAATATTGGGATGTACAGGAAATGAATCTTTACTTTCTAACAAGTGCAACCTTTGATTTGGTGACTTGGCCAAATAAAAATACTGTCATACTGCAATTCTAGTTAGACATATAATGAAGGTGTACTTTAATTTATTCTGTCATAACAAAATGTGGACCAGCTAGTAATGGATAGTTAATTATGCACTTGTACAACACAAGCAGCTTATACTCATTCAGTTAGTTTTTTTTACCTTAAATAAATAGTTGTATTTTACATTAAAAACATTCTACATAGACTGATAGTCACAAAAATATGCCACATATTTAATGAAGTAACTGTTTCAAACATTATATGCATGATGACATATGACTGTATATATGTATGTAATTGTTGATGCAACAACTGCTTTTAACGACTCAACAGTCAATAATAACAATGCTAAGAAGTAGTTCTTTACAGACTCCCCTGGCCAGTGCTTGATTATAGGCTTCTCTTAAAGTTGTATTTTTAAATCTTTCTGTTTAGTTTTTTAACTTCATAGCTGTTATATGAAAAGTTCAGATAGGTAAAGGTATGAGCATGCACAGTTCAGGTCCATATCAGACGATTTTATTGAGAATTAGTTAGACATTTATAACTTACTTCGTGAAAAATTTGTTTATACAACTGAAAGTTACATAAAGTTACCATAAAATTAGTACTTTTCAATTGAAAATATCACAGATGTACATATTCATCTTCACATACTGTCATTCTTTAATACAATCCCTTGCCCATTTCGGTAAAAGAATCTTTTTACAACCCTCATGACACCATTTATTGTGTGTGAAAAAATAAGAGACTATTTCGCTGCACCACGCACATTGCAGGACAATCTCAGACGTGGAAATAATCATTGTAATTTAATGGTGAATAGTGACCTCTTCATAGGTTATTTTACATAGCATGATAAGTAAGCAGGGATCCTCGCAACGCGTCTAGATGCGTATTGTACGCGTCTTTTCAGTTCTGGACGCACCTTTTTAACATCTAAGGCGTCCCAGTACGCGTCCGTGTCAGTTGTCAGACGCGTACGAATTTCCGTCATGTCAGTTCCGTCTCCGATGCGTGATTAAATATTCTTACAAATGGCCGTCGTGGCGATTGATTTTACCTGTTTCCTCCGATTCTCAGCAGGTAGCAATCACTCGGGCGGCAAATATGCTTTAATTAAGATGTTTATTGAACAATAAACGTGCAATGTTTGATGGACACTTTTTATGGTTAAAAATTAAGCGTTGACAATACACTCGTCTTAAATTTTAATGACACGGTCGGAACCTTGCACTTGCAGTTGCACTCATTACGATTTTTTTTTAGAAGTAAGAATTCTTTACCTGTACAAAGATATCTTCAATATGAACATTGATTAGTTATCTAATAAACTTTTATTTTTCGTATATATCAATAAGATCTGCTATAGACTAGGATCTGAAAAAAAGGGGGGTGGGTGGGTAATAGTTGTTTGGAAGAAATATTATATCTTGGTGAGACAAAAGTCTCTCTTTAATGGGCAAACATCAGCATGTTTTAAGTAATGAGTGCAGTTCAATCATACTCCAAAAGAATTATAAACTCAGTTACTTATGATATAAAATAGCAATGGATAAACATTCTACAAGCCATAATTATATCTTTTTATGAAAAGACATTTAATGGGTCGGTCATCAAAGAAAACGGTTGTATGCAAGCACTCAGCTGGACTCATCTGCGATATGTGGGACTCATGAAATTTTTTTGGGACTCACCACTTTCAAAAGTGATGAGTCCAGGACTCACCATAAAAAAATCCTACAAGTATCACTGAGTAAGGCATGTGCATGTTCTTTAATCTGCCAGGTTGTATAACATGTCATGTACATCCCAAGGGGGCTTGCTAGTGACATAACAGTCCTTCTTTGTACCATTTCTATTTTGTTTTTTTTTATTCCAGTCAAGGATCCAAAACTGAACGGACAGAATTTAATGACAGTAGGATGGAAGATTTATATGCCTGCAGTGAGTCCTACTAAACGCAGAGAAGTGCAGAGAAATGCAGAGAAGTGAAGAGAAGTAATGAAAAAATGATTTATTCGATTAAATAAAGGTTTATTTTATATATATTTGTCATATGTTGTATAAATTTATCAAAATTGACAAAAATGCGACATTATTTCTATATAATTCGTCTGTGAATGGACGATTTCATGCAGTTCGACGATGTTTACATAGGTTGTAATGGCTGACAGTAGAGAGAAGTAACTGTATAATGTATCACACATGATGTTTATTATATAATAAGTATGATTCGAAACAATTTCATCACAAAGAACACTTTTCTGCGAAAAAATTGTTAGTAAGACCATAAAAAGAGAGATTTCATAGAAAGTAAACCAGGTGTACAGTCTCGTACATTGTGTAAACAAATGTGCATATAATTACACCACGATTACGGTAAAATTCCGGATTGACAGTTCATATTGGACAACCATTATATACAATGAATAAATATTAATTTACATCTCATTTTTTAAAACATTATTAAATAGGGTTTTAAATAAGGCAAATAAAATAATAAATTTATAAAGTATTTGAATTAAAATTTAAACCACAATGAAAGCCAAAATATCTTCTGAAGTTTAAAAAATTTTCACAATATTTTTAATGAACTGACCAAGCTGAATTTTGAGAAAATAAATTAGTTTTGAGTTCTACTCACATGTTGTTTTATATAAACGTGACGGCCGTTTGATCAGCTCGTAATTGTTTGACACATCTGTTAATTAATTTGAATTACATTGTTGTTGTCACAAGCTTGCTTCTTTATTCAGATATCACAATCCAATTAACATCACTTTCCCTGATTAAACAAAATAACGCACGATTAAAAAGAAGTGGAAATACGAATACTCAGCGAACGTAATCTTACTTTTGCATTTTTTATAATATAATCGTATGTTTGATTCAATTTTTAAAACATTTTATGCAATATAAAACAATATAACATAATATATCAGAAACTGTGTCATGCCATACATTACACAGATCCACTCCCAAAACCACCCAGATTTTACTGTTCAGCTTCGCAATCGCCATATTGAATTTACATTGAACAAATTTTGATGAAATAAAGTCGGTTATTATAAATCTAAGTGCGTTAAACATGTTAAAGCTTATTTAACATAATAAATTGTTTATGAATTAACTTTTTGGATACATTTATTAAAGATAAATAAACCATTATTTATGTTTCTCTCGTATTTCTCTCCACTGTAGCCCATTACATCGTATGTAAACATCGTCAAACTGCTCGAAATTGTCAACTAAATGACAAATTATGTAAAGATATGGTCTTCTTTATGTTCATTTATACAAAATATAACAAATATATATAAAGTAAACCTTTATTTAATCAAATAAACCATTTTTTAATTACTTCTCTTCACTTCTCTGCGTTTCTCTGCACTTCTCTGCGTTTAGTATGACCGCCTGCAGTGGATTTCACAAAAAGTTGTTAAGTGTAAATTCTATTGCAAGTGTTGAAAGATCAAAGGGAAATGCATTGTGATGTCAGAACATGCCATAGATTTTACACTTACGACTTTTTGTGAAAAGCATCCCTGCTCTTTTTTTAAGGTATGTTACAAATGAATTCACCAATGAACTTGTTATAAGTTGTTTACAGTTGTGACAAATTGTGGTGAAGCCTGAGTATTACAAATACTATTTAACTAAATTTGCATTTAATTTCAACATGTCAGGCTGAATAAGGTTAATGCACAGAATATTCATAATAATTGACTACGTTATTATGTCAAATTGTGGGTCATTACCATCCGATTACATTCAAAGAGTGGATCACAATTTTGTCCACCTCCTCCATCTTGTAATGTCATGTGATCAATCTAAGAATAGCCACAGAAATAGGTGCCGTTTGGCTCTTTTACAACAAATTTTTCTAGCCAAACTTATAAGTTTGTTGTTGGTTAATATTATTTATACAAAACTAATAATTTTCTTTATTTGAAAAAACGTTTTACTTTTTATTTTCTGCGACCCTGCATGTAAACAATGATGGTGGACAGTAGGCACTGACATTACTGACTAAACCGCAAACACGATTAGTTTTCTCTTTAAAAAACATTACAGACTAAAATTGTAATTCCGTTTTCTAGATTCTAGATAAGTTGTAACCTCTATCGATATGGAAGACGAAGAAGTAGACTTTTTGAAAGATCAGGGTTAGTTTTACAGGCGGGTCACATGTTTAGACCTGTGTTACTGCAATACTGGTTAATAAAGAATTCATGCCAGATTGCCGAACCCCAAATTGCCGATCACCAAGTTGCCGAGTCCTTATAGCCGAACCCCAGTTTGCCGACATTTTTTTATTTTTAGTTTTTACCGAGAGTCCCTAATTGCCGAACCCATATTGCCGAACCCAGTTTGCCGAATTCTTGTTTATGTGGTTTATTTTCATCTATCATGTTAACATTATTATTATGGATGTATCGGATTATAACGACAGAACCACGACAGAAGTACATGATCGTTTCTGGAAGTGTGTCAATGTGTAACATATACACTCAACAAAATAAGTAACAAACCAATAATAAATATACAAACATTGATATGTATATTATTTATTTCAGCACTGCATATAAAACATTTATTTTCAAACCCTACCGCAAAATCTTATATGGACAAGCCGCGTGTATGTGTTGTTAAAGCATTCAATGCAATTGTTAATTATTAATTAACTTTTTATCTAATTAGAACACTGCATACATTTTCAATCGGAAATGGGCAATTTAGAAGTCGGCATTTTGTTTCATTCGACTTCGACATAAACAATTCGGCAATTTGGAAGTCGGCAAAAAGGATTCGGCAAATTGAAAATTATATTTGAAAACAGAAATCTGAAAAAATCGGCAATTTGGGTGTCGGCTAAATGGACGCGGCAATCTGGGAATCGGCAATTTGAAATTCGGCAATTTGGAATGTCACCTTAATAAAATCATATTGTAATGAAAAAACAAACTGTTTTTTGCATTCATTAAGAACAAATCACCTATTTTGTAATATATTTTTGATTATTGAAGATTTTATTTGGTCTTAAAAAGTTGAAAACTGCTGTTGTAAAAGGGACAATTATTTATGCCTCGGACAAAGTCCACCAAAAACTATAATAAAGGAAAAGCATTGGATGTCAGAGGATTCGCTGACTATTCAAGCACGATATATGCATTGTCTATCAGAAAATGTTTCAGTTGGAGAAAACCAGACATCCCATGTTCTACCATTACAGTCTACTTCAACAGTTTTTGGTACCTGTAATTGGAAATCTAAAGTAAAATCAAGAAATGAAATAAATAGTTAAGATGGAATAGATTACCTGTATCTGTGACATTTTCAACAGTTGTTTAACTGATGACTTTCCAATTAAAAAAACTCCACCTAGTGTTCACTCCCATTACTAAAAACTGCGGCTTCAGTCATTTGTTCTGTTGAAACCTTTTGAGAAGGACAATTGTCTTTGATAAATTTTCTCGCTTAAGTTGGAAGACAGGCGTGAATATCTTACTGCAGTCCAAGCAAAACATCGTCGGACCGTCGGTCGTGTCCAGTAAATTTATGTGAGGTCCGATAATTTATGATAATTCCCAGGACCTGCTGTCCTGTAATTTTGTTGTTGGTTATTAAAAATTATATTTATAAGGCTTAGTGGGCGACAAAGTCCAACTAGGACATGAAGTCGCCCTAAGGCCCCTCAAAAGCGAAGTCGAAGTCGCCCTGTCATTTCCCTCAAGTCGCCGCGATGGTTCACATAAGATACTTGTAAATCTGGTCCAAATACTTCACCCAGACTACCAATTTATCGGTAAATGTGTAATTCCAATAAAAACCGGCAAACAATATGCGTATTTAACATATTTTCAACGATTTACGTCTTTCAAATGTATTATACGCGCCATTTGTTTATTTAACGGATGTGACTAATTACCGGAAGTGAACAACGAAGAAAAGTAATGTACAACGGCCCATAATAAAAAATCGTAATTTATTTGATAAACAAACACTTTTAATTGGTTTCAAACTTCAGTTCTTTCAAAGAGTATTGTACAATTTTCTTTGATAAGTATATGAGCACCACTTGAAAGAATAAAATGTATAGTAATTATTGACATCATGATAAGTCCTGTAGATGGGTGTCCCATGAAGCAATTTGGATCAGCACAACTTTGTCCAAGTGGAAGTGTGCTGAACAGAAGAATTATTTAATGTTTAATTATTTTATTTAATGTAATGTTATTATAGTTATCTTCTTTGGAAATCTGCTCAGATGAACATGGCATGTTCATAACAAACTGTTAGGAATATTATGATACAAGAACTCATGAATGAAGTTTATGTCTACACATATACAAATATTTTTGTTGATCTATTTTTATTTGTGAATACCTTGTATGGCTACAAGTACTGAAGTAGATAGAAAAATAGTCCCTACAGTACGCCCAGAGTGTATGGTCACTCGAACACTCTACACAGTGTAGAGTGTTTCACGGTGTTACACTGAAAATTTTGAGTGTAGACACTCAAAATCACCCACAACTTATCTCTACCCCAAATTGCAAAAAATAATTGTTTATTCACTTGTTGTTCGTCACTCTTGCATTACCAACAGCTATAGACTGGTAAAGTCATGTCAATATGAAGAATTTAGAACTTTAAAATTTTTAATAATTTTCGTAAATAAATCGGAACTTGCACTAGAAATGATTTTTTTTAAGAACAACTTGATATACAGTTTTAAAGAAAAAGACAATATACAGTCCTTAGTTCAAGTAACAACAAACGGTATACCAGTGATGATGTGTTTTTGTCCTTATTTTATAATTACATCATATCAATTGGTTTTTTTGCCGGTAATACACTAATGTTAACGTTTTCTCTAGACAAGGTGCACATGACAAAAATAAATACACAACTGTTTAACCATGTGGTCAGCATAAGATAATCGAGGTCAAATATACATTTACATCTTTAATGTACCAAAACCATGAAATAAAAATAGAAGTTTCATTTAAAAAACATTATCCATATACACATTTAAAATTTCAATTTCTTTTACACCGAATTTGACCCATATTAGAGATAAAAATAGATTGGTTTATGTGCCAAGTAACTGTTACCGGTATAACGAAGATTGTCGGTTTTATCGTTCTACTTCTAGTTTCATTATGTTTTCACTGAAATAATATGCGAATTTAGTTTTGTTTGTACAAAAAATTGACAAGAGGCATACACTTAAAATATTCATAAATACACAACTGACCTGTTAAGCCATGTGCTTTGCATAAAGTATAATTCGGGATAAAAGCTAATTCACATTTAACTTCAGTATTGCCGAAAAAAAAAGTGAGTTCTGTTTGAAAAAAATTCTTATTCACGTAAAATAGTTTTGAAAATACAATGCTAACCGAAATAGAAATAAATAAAAATAGATTTCCAGGCATGCGCACGATTTGCATTAATTCGCGAAGTGAAAGAAGATGAACTGTGAATTGTACTAGCACAGCTCACTCTCCTCAGACTTCCAGCATTGCAATAAATCAAATTGTTAACGTTGTTAAAACCACTTAAGACGCTAATTATTTATAATTAATTTTTAAATATAGATAGACATATAGATAAAGACCGACAAGTTATTTAATTCTACATGCTACATGTGCATAACAAAAGAAAAATGGTGAAGTTCGAAGATTGAACACATTTTAATTTTGTAGTAATGAGAAAAGCGAAACATTAGTTGGTTCTTTGCTTGCAATAAACAATCGATATAAGATATTTTTTGCACCCTGAAAATCCGAAAAACACAGTGTCACACCGTGTTACACTCGAAAGTCGGTACATCAAGGGGATTAATTTTAAGGTGGTGATAGATATGGCCGACAAGTCCAAGTACCATAGATAACAACACTCTGAAACACTGTGATTCTCCGAGAAAATTTTGGTGATGCACCGTGTAACACCGAGAAATTTCTCTTATTTGAGTGTTTGAGTGACCATACTCTCTGGGCGTACTATATATGTGGTGTTTTTTTCATTGATTAATGATAAAGGTTATGTGCTGTTTGATATTGCATACCATGAATAATAATGAAAAAGAAAGAAAAAAACTGGATCTAAGTGTGTTCATGGTGTTATGGTTTTAAAACACAAGAGAAATAATCCTGGAAATTGATGTAAATAATGAAAAATGTATGTAACTACTGCGAAATTAATTATTTGTACGGTCCCCCTGACTTCTCCCTAGTGTCTCCTGAAGTCTCCCTATCAGGGCCTGACTTATCCCTGTTTATCTGCCAGGGAGAAGTCACTTCTCCCTACTTTTTTAGTGTGTGGTGACCCCTGAATATTTCATAGGAATAAAGATAACAGTACACATGTATATAATACTGTTATTTTAATGTGATCTTGGGTTTTGTTTTAGAATCTATATTATTTTAGCAACTTCCACAGCATTGTATGGATTTTCTGATTAATTTCCAAACCAAAAATGAACCACACTTTACCAGGAACGTATACATTCCTGGTTTTACAAACCATCTGCAAATCAGAAAGTATCGATTGTGCATGTCTATAAAAAATGTGGTTTCCAGTGTAAACAGAAATGTTTTTACGATTTTATGACGGGCTGTCCCCGGAAAAAAGAAAAGCTGGGGATAAAGAGGAGGAAAATAAGGACAAAAAATTGAAAGCTTGGCGTGAGTACGAGGGCCACAAAATGATAGGTCCTGTAAAAGTTATGCAGGTCCAGTAAAATACTAGTCTTTACTGGACCTATTGTCCTGTAAATAATTATCAAGTTTCACTAGGTCTGTACTGAGGAAGGTTATTATAACCACTGGCTGTGTAAACGCAAAAGTAAATTAATCGATGTTTATTACCCTATCTACATGATGCTAATTTAAGGTAAAACCCCAGATGTTTTTATAGCTTGAATAAACAAGCTTACCAGTGACATCTGTGTTGTATTTAAACTCACCTTAACTAATAAGGTTAATTAGTAGAAAATTTAATTGGCATAGACAAACAATACAAAAACAATGCAAATCTTTATTTCATTATCATAGACATGTAGTGATGACAGTCGTAGTTTTTTAAACGGAAGTTATAAGGGAGATAAAGCTGGTAATGGGTCAATTAGCAATAATGCAGCTACAAGTTTCATTGGCAGTAAAAAAGGCTTTATTCTGCAATCAAGTGACTAATTTATCACGTTTTCACCTTAAGTTTTGTAATCTTACAACGCAGAGTTTAAAGAAAAAAAAAGAATTCCTTAAATAAAAGCTTTATATTATACATGTATATAAAAACCTTGCATTGCCATTATGATTCATTAGCAAGCTGTATACATAAGGCTATGTATACGTCTACAGCTGTATACATAAAGCATATTTTTATCCAGTATGGGGGCCCTGGGAAAACAAATCATCATGGCCACCTTTGTTTTGCTTCGATTGAAAAATTTACCAAAATTCTACAATGTCTTATTTAACATGTTTTAAACTACATAAATAAAATGACAGGTAAAATATTTGTTTAAATAACAGAAAGGAAGTAAATTAAAAAAACAAAACTACTAAAATCTTTGCGATAGAACTAGAAGGCACCGTGTTTCCTAGTGTTATTAATTTGATGTTCAACAAAAATATTGTGTGTTTTTATATTAACTTTGGTTATAAATCCTCAAATTAGCCTTGATTGTCGTTTGAATCGTTATGAAAGTAAAGATGGGGTGCCACAAGGGAAAATATTTATTGAATATATTTGAATTTTATCAATAAAAAAAAATAATTTGACAATTTTCCAAATGTAATTTGTTTTATAAAAACTATTTATTGAAAATGCAATGTAAAAAAATTATGCATTCAGTTACAAAATATATTTCCAAAGAAATACTGATAAAGTTAACACATTTCCAAAAGAAATTATGGTATTTTAATACAGTTATCTCTTAAATATGTGTTTTTCGCATTAAATATTCCAAATTAAAGATGTGAGCTATAATATAATAGTTATTCCGGCTTTCGGCTCATGGAATATAAATCCTAAGCCGTGACTATGACATTATATACCCTGTTTAAGACCAGAATAACACATAATGTTCATGTATATCCACTGCTGTACATGTATATCCACAGCATGATTATTGTTTCACCAATTTGATGTCATACTGTGTGGAAAGAGTTGGAGAAGTAATCTGAGTTTTTTTTCTTGTATTAAGCACTTAAAATCACTTATTCTTTTTATTCCGGAAATGAGGAGTGTGTCCTACATCTAATAAGGACAACCATAGAAAGAAGTAGAACAACCCATGCTCTCGTTTCATATGCACAGTATATTTTATGTTTAAATGAAATATTGCCATTTTAGCACATGTGTAATTTATTGAAATTAATGCATTAAAACCTAATCCCTCTTACAGTGAAGAGACTTAGTGAACAGCTTCAGAAGTACAGGAATGTGACTGCTGACAGTATTGCAGATGAAGTAAGTTAAAGGCCAAATTGCAGTGATACATTTTATGTAACAATAAATGCTATATGGTAACATATAATCTAATATGTAAATGTATTCAATTTTTGTGTGTAGATGGTGTGTGTGTATATATATAAAAGTGTTGATATTATTTACAGCATAATTGTCTACAATGAATCATTTACGAGTATTATTTATTTATTACTTTGCAATACATGTACACATACTGTATCTGACCGTTCACATTAAAATCAATTATTTTGATTGTTTTTTTAAACAGAAACCTGAGACTAATTCAATTCATTTTATTTTGCTGTGTCATTTCCATGCCATCTATAACTTCTAGTTAATATTTTCTGGTTGAGATTAATGTAAAAATTTATAATTTTGATTTTTCAGCAAGGTGGTTTGGATGAAGATATACCTGTGGCACCCTGGCTGACAGATAAAAGGTACTAATAGAGATTATTTACTTTGTAATTTCTCTGGAGCTTGCAGCTTAGTATATATCTATGTTGTGTTTGGATACATTGACAGTCTTCACCACTACTTGACTGATTGTTATGGGAAATATGTGTCTCAAATACGATCTGACATTTTCGCTGAGTCATAGGTAGTGTTTCCTATTCCTGGATTTGACTTTTCTGTAGACATGACAAGGAGTAACTGGGGCCTTGGTGGCCAGTGGTTAAGGTAGTTTGTCTACTATTGATCACATTGTCTGTCAACACTGAGACTATGGGTTAGATTCTCACTGCAGGCAGGATATACATGTACTAGACTCCAATCTTAATTGACAAGGATTGCCAGTTTCCCTCCAGGTACACCGCCCTCCTCCCCCAATAATAACTGGATGCCATGATATAGCTGAAAAATTGCTGACAGTAGCGTTAAACTAAATCAAACAATGAGTTACTCGACAGGTGTGTAATTAGAGGCAGGCACTGCTTACTACTCAGAGCACCTGAGTGCACCCATATTTTTTATAGGTGCGGGTTAATCTTTTCTGTTTTTTTGTGTTTTTGGTTTTTGTCTATATCTGGATTTGTAACTGTCCCTTACTTTTGGCTCTTGTTGTTCAGTCAGTTTTCTTTGCTATTTTTCTTAGTAGGTGACTAATGAAGAGTTTGAATAATTTTATTTTATCTTTTTATCTTTTTACTAGGAAAAGGTGTTTTTTGGTCAAAAATGTTTTGCCTGATGTACAAATAAGAACAAAATATACTATGAGTTAATATGACTAACCTTTTTGACTTATTTGTGTATAATACTCAAGTTGTTTATTTGGAATTTATCATTTCTAACAAGTTTTTTCTGTTGATTTTGTAGTGTGTTATCTCCCTTGATAGCAGAATATGATCAACAGTTTCAGTCACTTTTGGAAGAAAAAGAAATTCTAAGGGTGAGTTAAAAAAGAAATAATTGGTGTAAGCCTTGAATTTGTTGATGATTTTAATATTATGATAATTTTAACACATGTAGACAAAAGACAATATAGTGTAAATTTTGCTTAAAATTTTGCCAGAACACTTACCTTGCACAATGAAGATGAAGGAAACATTATAAACCCACAAAAGATCAAATGAATGAAAGTAAAAACTGCATTTTATTAGTTTCTTGGTACAAATTTAAGTACAGAATTTGTTGTTTGCTGGTCCCGAAAAAATACATGAAAATCATTGCTCTATGAGTAATACAAACAGGAAAAATGTGAAAACACCTTTTTCTATTTTAGTAATTGAAGATATACATAGTAGTTAAATGTATTGTTATTGCATTACAGAATGAGCTAGACAAACTTCGCCCAGAACTAGAGAGACTGATGTCAGAAAACACCAGACTTGTACAGGAAATGAAGGGAAGACTTGAGAGTCAGCTTGGCACTGACATAGATAATGAAGGAGATTTCCAGCCAGTTACAGACCAGGAACAAGTTATCACTAATCTACAGATGCAGGTTGATTCAGCTTTACAGGTATAGTTTATAAAATCATCCTGAAAAAAATTCTTGGTTTCCCTTTTCCCAACCCACAATCTAATACATAGGTCAGGAGGCTTTTTGTAAGTCCCCTACTGCAATCGATGACTTAGGTGTGCACTCCATCAGTATGTAAGTCACACATATATTCCAGACATTTTTTAAATGTTTGTAGGCATTGAGCTGATATTGTTATGTGACAACCATCATGAGTTACAGATCAAGTTTGAAAATTGTTCCGATTGGTTGATTTTTGACAACCAATGGGAACAATTCTTGAAATTTGAAAATTTCTGAACAAATTTCCAGACTTGTGAATCTTTTGAATTGGACCTTTCTGAATCCTTGTTCTTCTAAAATTCCAAAAGACATTTTTTTTAACATTTTGTGGGGCAGTTGGGAATAATCAAGCCAACAATTAATATGAATGGCATTAATTGTTTTGAATTTCATCAGTGCATTAACTTTTGAAAAGTTACAAATTACAGGAGAAATCTGCAGTTTTAGGTTTTGTTATCTGGTTATTCTGTATCTGTTATAAAACAGACTTGTTGTCATTGGTTGAAGTATGATAATAGTGCTTTTGATACAGGTATTCTACTGAATTTCCACTATAAAGATATTTAGCCTTAAAGTCAAATCTTATTATTGTTTCTGCACATTTAGTTTTTTAATGTTATTGTTTTATACTTCATTTATGATGTCATCTTGAACAGAATTAAGTGAAATTCCTGTTTCAGTAACTGTAGCCGTTATGGATCGATGCAAAGGTCATTTCATAAGTAAAAAAGGGTTAAAAAATAGACAAAGGAAAAAACACTCATGAATCCCTTTGCAACAGCAAACAAACACACAAAAGAATTATTGTATTTTCATAATTATATTCTATGTTAAAAAATTGAAACAAAGATATTTCAGATTTGTATGATAAAAACGTGACCTTTTCTTCCTGCCTTTTCTGGTCTTAACACATTTTTACAATTTTTTACAATTTTACAGTTTTTTACATTTTTTTTTCCTGATTTGGTGACCATATTTTTTATATAGTTTAAATATGTAGTTTAATTATCATAGGTTACTTTTTTGCAATCTTTGATTTTGTTTTTTCAAAATAAATTGTTACATACCTTTATTTCTGTATACCATGAAGACGTCAAAACAATCTGAGTTGATTCCTTCAGACCAACATGGAAAAAATGTAGGTCAAATAACATATAATGGCTATTCCTTCAAAACAGGTAATACAGATTATGTCACTCAAAACTTAAAAAATGCGATCGGTGACCACTCATTTTTTTTAGCTTTATTGGAAGATTTTGTCATAAGGAAAGTTAAGATAGAATGTCAAGAAAATATCATGTAGATATTGAATAGTAGAATATGTCCTTAAGCTGATAATTTACATGCTGATGAAATATTCTACAAGCTTTGATATGAAAACTTGAATTGTATGCAGTAGAAAGTTTGTAATATTTATCTCTGCCATATTTGATTTTAACATTTCACCCTTAGTTTGTTAATATTCAAGAAGTATTCAAATATTTGGTTTGAGTTGTACTGATTTAGAAAGTCTGATTGAACATTGTTTTGATTTACATACCCTGTTTGGGAGGGACACCTGTACTTAATTGTTGTATGACAGATTACTTGTTGGGAGGGACACCTGTACTTAATTGTTGTATGACAGATTACTTGTTGGGAGGGACACCTGTACTTAATTGTTGTATGACAGATTACTTGTTGGGAGGGACACCTGTACTTAATTGTTGTATGACAGATTACTTGTTGGGAGGGACACCTGTACTTAATTGTTGTATGACAGATTACTTGTTGGGAGGGACACCTGTACTTAATTGTTGTATGACAGATTACTTGTTGGGAGGGACACCTGTACTTAATTGTTGTATGACAGATTACTTGTTGGGAGGGACACCTGTACTTAATTGTTGTATGACAGATTACTTGTTGGGAGGGACACCTGTACTTAATTGTTGTATGACAGATTACTTGTTGGGAGGGACACCTGTACTTAATTGTTGTATGACAGATTACTTGTTGGGAGGGACACCTGTACTTCATTGTTGTATGACAGATTACTTGTTGGGAGGGACACCTGTACTTCATTGTTGTATGACAGATTACTTGTTGGGAGGGACACCTGTACTTCATTGTTGTATGACAGATTACTTGTTGGGAGGGACACCTGTACTTAATTGTTGTTTGACAGATTACTTGTTGGGAGGGACACCTGTACTTAATTGTTGTATGACAGATTACTTGTATGTCATATGGATGTGACATGCATTCAGCCAAAAATGCTGGAGAAAATTACCAGTAATGGTTTTGTTATTTCAGATAGCAAAGGAGGTTTGTTTTATCCTCTTTGTTGTGCTGTAATTTTCCTGTTATAATATTCCTTACTGGAAATTTCCTTGAAACTTAATGGGTCTGGGCTTATGTTTCTCTTCATGGTAAATTTGTTCATAATATAAACTCCTTCAGTTGTACTATCTATACAAATATCTTATCTACTTGGTTGTTATTTATCTGAACTTCTTTTTTCATCACATGACATTTGTCTGTTTGTGTGTGGTTGTCAGAGTTAATTTTAGGAAGCATTAAGTCAGTTGGTCACAGCAGTCATGTGGTGATTCTTTGCAAAGTTCACGTTTAGTGTTTTTATCAGAAATTGGAAATGGCGATCAACCAGGACTAGGTTTTAGCATATGACCCTACATGTATGCTCTTGGAAATTATAAATCTGATTCAGGCATATTTTTTATTAATGTTTATTGGATGGTAGTTGGTACTCTTCAAAGATTATCCCGTTTTTGTTCCAATCCAAAATCATAGATAGCTACAACTACAAAACCTAGTTTGGCAGAAACTCATGGGGAATGGTTTAAAGTTTTTTTCTGAGTCTGAAACCAAACTTACCAATATTGCTTCATTGGTCATACATGTATATATATACAAAAACTAATGTTTTTATGCCAATTGGAATAGCCACCAGCCCAGGAGTTAGTTTAACATATAACGTGTAGTGAGAAATGTTCAAGCCCTTGTTTTTTAACTATATAATTAGGAAAGTGACAAAAATTCTAGAGAGCTTCTGGTATTTGTTATTTTCTTAATTTTGTACTTCTAAAGGGTTCAGTTGTTTACAGATAATGTGTTTACTTAATTTTTGTGTTGAACTTTTGCATCAACATAATTGAATGGCTTATTTCGGAAAATTTAATAGATTGTAATGCATGTTAATGATCAAGAATCACATGTTCTGGATAGAAGTCATTCCATATTACTCTGGTCAAATGTCATAAGAAATGTCAAGCCCATATTCTACCATAATAAATACATGCAGTCGTTGTTTTGAATCTGTACAGTGACATGTTAATTACATTTATAGATTAGTTTGAAAGATACATAACTATGTAATGATTTATAAGATTTATATACTTGTGCAGTGTTCATAATAATTGGTGCTGGAGTTGTTGTTCCTGACATTCCAGTTTAGTTACACGTCCAGTATTTGTTATTTTACTGGCAGAACTATATTACCTGTATTTAAAAAAAAAATTATATGGTTGTCAGTGATTTTCATAACTTCTTGTATTATAGGAAAAAGATGCAGCAATGGACAGATGGAGAGAAGCAGAGATGGAAATAGACAGATTACAGAAAGAACTACAGGTACAGCAATTGACCTAAAATAAAGTTAATCCTTCTAAACATACTTCTACCTAATGAATGGCAGTAATCCAGAGATTAATTATACATAGAACAAATTCTTTATTTTTGATACTTCTTTCTTGTTATAATGAGATTTTCAAAGGACACAGTCATAAATATGGTGTTTTGTTTAAATAGTTTAGCTGAAACTTGGGGAAAAATTGAAAGTTTGTTTTCTTGTTTAAAAGTACAATCCAAATAATCCAATTTTTTATTTAGAATGAAAAGGACAGCCATCAATGGAAGGTTGTGGAACACCAAGCTACTAGGGTAAGAAGATAAATATTCTTCCTTTGTTTCTTCTCACATTAACCAGTTAAATTTGTATTGATCTGACAGAAGTATATCTTGTGTGACATTATTACCTCCCCTTTACCTTATCCTATTTTCTGAAAGAGTTATTTCCCATGTTATTGTTTATAGTAATAAGGAAATGTTTTTTTTCAAGAGCTTGTTATTGTATTTTGTAAATGTGTGTGAAATATTATTTAATTTATAAAACATTGAAATGTCTGATGTCAGAAATATATCTCATTGCCTAATTACCTCCCTTTTACATCATCCTATTTTTCTGAAAGAGTTATTTCCCATGTTATTGTTTTTGTTTCCATAGATGCAATCAGAGTACCAAGAGTCTGTAGCTGTATTAAACAGAGAAATTGAAGAACTGCAACAAGATGGCAGGTAACTATTTAGTACATTTGCTTATAGCTTCATTATCACCCTCTGATAAAGATTAACACACCAAAAAATAGGAAGTCTAGAAATTTAAGCCCTGAATTAATTTTTCAGTTTAGTCATACAAATGTACACAGCTGATGCATAAAAAATAGTAAAGAGCTTTTTTTTGTTTTGATAGATAATTGTACAACAATTGACTTGTATCTCATTTGCATTAATTAAGCACAAATTATTGTGTGACATTACATAGTCTGCATTGATCTATGGTCTGCACCCTTTTATCTAACCAGAAATCACAGAAAAATGCCTATATGCATGTGAATCTGCAGAGATAAATACCCCATGCTTTTAATTTGAACTATAATGTGAGATTTATATTATATTAAAGTACAATCTAGTATGATGCTTGTGTTATTTATTTCTCATGCTTCTGTATAATGGATAATTGTGCAGTGTTATATTGTGTTTATTTTTATGATTTTTAAAAGGAATAACTAACTGATAAGTAAACATTTTAAATTCAATCTGACCTAATCAACAAAACAAAAAAACCCAAAAGAATTATAAAATTACCATTTAGAATACAGGAGCAGTCTAAGTGAGACATCTAGAGTCCTCCTATCATATGGTCATCTTAAATTTCAGAGAGGCTAAACAAGAATTAGAACGAGCAAATGCAGAACTGAAAGACTTAAAGAGAGAAAATAAAGATCTTGAACAGAAATTACAATGGAAAGTAAGCAAAATATTCTTTTTGGTTTTTTGTCCACCATTTTGTCAAGTGTGAAAGGGTATTCTAATTACTGTCTTATATACTTATGGCTAAATACCGTAAAACGGTGTGTATAGTCTGCACCCCTTTCTTGGACCAGAAAATTGCGGAAAAATTTGTATATGCATGTACGATCCGCACGTACAAGTTTTCACAAAACGTCTCAAGATGAAGACATTAATTCTCTTTTTAAATATCATTTTTGTTTATATGTTTATTAATTTCTAGTGACTGTAATAAATTAAATTCAAAATAGAGCATTGATCATCATATCGTGTATTTTGATGGTTGTTAAAACGGAAAATCACACATTTCGAAACCAAAACAATTTGTAAACTTTGATTCATCAACCAAAACAAAAAAAACAAAAAGATAACACGTTTTATTTTAATCCCTGAATGATTGCAATCAAAACATCAATCTTCAAACACTTGAGGTTACATAACAAAGCCATTTACACATCTACTATTTTCGTATCTGTTTTAATTTTTATTCGTCCTATATAATTAATATAATATTATTTAAAATAATTTAAGTAAAAATTAATATCATAACATCATATACATATGGACGTTTGTACAAGAATAATGTTAGAATGGTACGAAAATACCGCATATGACACTACAACAAAATGGCGACCGCCATTGACAACAATCAACGGGACGAAAAAACTCGATCGAGTCTGTATTTATGTATAATCCGTACCATTCCTTTCCTACTAAAATTAAAAAAAAAACTGAGGACAATACGACCCTAATTACAGTAATAGGAATTTTGCGTATTGTATACGACCGGAAATAACCGACCTGTATTTGAACACACACCGGACTGATAACATTGTATCTGAACACCCAGTCTGATAACCACCATTATGAGCATCTGGTTCACTTTACTTAGGTACGTCTGCATCAATATCAACAATGGTGGAGCCAAACGGTTTTCAGACATTAGAGGCACTGAGAAATTTGTTGAAAATTTTTTACATTTATTATTTGTTGCAAAATGATAAAATTGTTATTTGTACTCATTTAAGTTATTTTCTTTATTGTTGGAAGCATATGATAAAAAAATTAATATATGGGCTAATCCATATGGGCCAGGGTATCATCCCTTGACTTACAGTATAGTGCAATATATAATCTTACAAGATGGCGGCCACCGTAATTGAGCGCTAATTAATCAGACACATTTAACTGAACGGTATACAAATAAAAGAACAAATAAATGCAAAAGACTTACCTAGTATTTCGTCAGGTGCCCTTTTAATCGAATGACACAGAATTCACCTTGGAATAGACCGGAAGAGGCATTTTACATAGTCGGGAGTAATGTCCATCCATATCTGCTGAACTTCGGTGAACAAGTCATCCTTAGATTTTATTCTATTAACACGAGACTGCAACTTTCTTTTAATAAATAACCATAGATTTTCAATAATATTTATATCTGGGCTTTGTGCAGGCCAGCTCATAGTCTTGATTCCATTCCTGTGAATAAATTCACTTGTCGAATGTGAGCGGTGAACAGGAGCATTGTCATCTTGAAAAATGTAATTTCCATCCAGAAAATGACGAACTAGAACCGGCCACAAGTTATCATCCAAAATCTCTTGATATTTGACTGAATTAATATTACCGTCTACAGAAGCTAGTGTACCAACACCGTACCAGGAAGCGCATCACCAAATCATGATTGCAAACCGTGGGCGTGGCCCATTCACAGTCACTAAATCAGGTCTCCACCCTTCTCCTGTTTTCCTCCAAATATGGACCCGCATATCATGACCAATCATTATTTTAGATTCATCTGAGAAAATAACTTTCTTCCAAAAAGTATCAACCGTTAAATGTCTCTTTTCCCTACACCAAGCGAGACGTTTCTTGCGATTCACTTATCGAACTACCAATTTCTTTCTTGAAATTCGTTTTTTAAAGTCATGTTTATGTAGATATAGCTGAACAGTGCGTTAAGATACAGGCACATCTCGAATTTCATTAAATTCGTTGGTCATATCGATTAAACTGTCTCTCCTATTAAATTTTACTAACCGTTCTAACTTGCGATAATCGCGTTCCGTGACTGGAGGCATCCTTCCACTTTGTTTGATATTTTTCACGTTCTTCAATGCGCCTTTTCAAGTCACCAATAGTTGAATTTGGTATTCCCAGAGTGTCTGCTACAAATCTGATTGTTTTCCCCTCATTCAGCAATTTACGAACGACATCTTTAATGTCGTTAGTATGCTCCTTGCCTTTTCTTCCCATGTTTACTTCTGAAGGTGTCAGAAATGTGTACGTTCAGCAGACGACAACTTTGTCACGTGATTAGTGACGTCATGGATTATCATGTGACCTTAAGTAACTTAAAAATTACAACACACGTTATAAATGTTTTAATTATATCATTGAAACTGATGTTAGCTGAGCTGTTGCTCAGTCAGCCGCCATCTTGTCCGAATATATATTGCACTACTCTGTATATGAGGTTGATATTTAAGCTGATATCTGGATAACCTCATATATCAATCTATAATTACTACTATAAATGTGTTAATGGTTTATCATGAAACTTTATTTACTAAGCAACACTAATGACTGTTTATAATACACTTTTATGTATTTATGTTCCCAGATGTTATCAGATTTTTGTTGACAGTAGATATAACACAGTTGATGTAGTAAGATATATGTATAAGATTTATATAGCCAACGTATAATATCTTTATACCCCCGCTCGACAGAGTCGGGGGTATATAGTGGTCCTCATGTCCGTCCGTCGCGCCGTCTGTCCGTCCGTTTGTCCGTCGCGCCGTCTGTCCGTCCGTCCGTCCGTTCGTCCGTCCACATTTGGTTTCCGTATGATAATTCAAAAAGTTTACATCCGATTTGAATGAAACTTTGGGATATTGTTATATATCAGGTTGGTAAGAAGCCTATCGATTTTGGGGGAAATCCGTCAAATTTCAAGGTCACAGTCCACGAAAAACGTTAGAAATTTTAACAAAAAAGTTGTTTCCGAACAATAACTCAAAAAGTTTACATCCGATTTAAATGAAACTTTGGGATACTGTTATATATCAGGTTGGTAAGAAGCCTATCGATTTTGGGGGAAATCCGTCAAATTTCAAGGTCATAGTCCACGAAAAACGTTAGAAATTTTAACATAAAAGTTGTTTCCGGACAATAACTCAAAAAGTTTGCATGTGATTTGAATGAAACTTTGGGATATTGTTATAT
This sequence comes from Limnoperna fortunei, assembly GCA_944474755.1. NCBI lineage: Eukaryota > Metazoa > Mollusca > Bivalvia > Mytilida > Modiolidae > Limnoperna > Limnoperna fortunei. The sequence continues at coordinate 91,073,002 of OX104115.1, forward strand.
ATCAGGTTGGTAAAAAGCCTTTTGATTTTGGGGGAAATCCATCAAATTTCAAGGTCGCAGTTCAACGAAAAACGTTAGAAATTTTACAAAAAAGTTGTTTCCGGATGATAACTCAAAAAGTTTGCATGTGATTTGAATGAAACTTTGGGATATTGTTATATATCAGGTTGGTAAGAAGCCTTTTGATTTTGGGGGAAATCTGTCAAATTTCAAGGTCACAGTCCACGAAAAATGTTAGAAATTTTTACAAAAAGTTTTTTCCGGAAAATAACTCAAAACGTTTTCATCCGATTTTAATGAAACTGTAAAATATTCTTATATATTTTGTTGGTAAGAAGCCTAATGATTTTGGTGGAAATCCATCCAATTTCAAGGTCACAATCCACGAAAAACGTTAGAAATTTTCACAAAAGCGGGGGTATCAGCGATTGCTAGATCGACTTTGTCTAGTTATTTTATGTTTATGAACATTATTTTTCTGCTTATAACATCAAGTTAAATGATAATAGTATTTTTGATTTTCAGGATCAAGATATTGCAGACATTATTATGAAGGAGGGAATGTCAGACTCCCATTTACAGGATCTAAAAAGATTATTGGATGAAAGTAATCACAAGTAAGATTATAAAGAAATCAGTACTCACTTCCCCAGGAACAAGTAGTTAAACTACATTTACGCTCGACAGAGTCGGGGGTATATAGTGGTCCTCATGTCAATCCGTCCTTCCGTCTGTCTTTCCGTCTGTCCTTCCGTCCATCCGTCCACATTTGGTTTGCTGATGATAATTAAAAAAGTTTACTTCTGATTTGAATGAAACTTTAGGATATTGTTATATATATCAGGTTGATAAGAAGCCTATTTATTTTGGGGGAAATCCGTCAAATTTTAAGGTAACAGTTCATGAAAAATGTAAGAAATTATAACAAAAAAGTTGTTTCCGGACAATAACTCAAAAAGTTTGCATCCGATTTGAATGAAACTTTGGGATATTGTTATATATCAAGTTGGTAAAAAGCCTATTGATTTTGGGGGAAATCCGTCAAATTTCATGGTCACAGTCCACGAAAAACATTAGAAATTTTAACAAAAAAGTTGTTTCTGGACAATAACTCAAAAAGTTTGTATCCGATTTAAATGAAACTGTGGGATATTGTTATATATTATGTTGGTAAAAAAGCCTATCTATTTTGGGTGAAATTCGTCAAATTTCAAGATCAAAGTCCACGAAAAACGTTAGAAATTTTTACAAAAGCGGAGGTATCAGTGATCGCTAGATCGACTTTGTCTAGTTTAAATTGTTTAGTTGATTCTTTAACAGTGGTAAAGGAATTGTTATTGTTGATCTGTTTTGTGTAAGCAAGTAACTGTTATTGTATTGTTATTATCCAGAATTATGAATATGTTCTTACTGCTTAATGTGTTTTTACCATTTCTCTCTTTTCTCTCTTAATGATTAAGATTGTAATCATTATCTGTGATGTTTCTAACAGTTGACTTCATAAAAATTTATCACATTGAAGAAGTACTCTTTTACAAATTTTAAACCTCAATTATAAACATTGTTTGCAAACACAAAAACATAAGCATCAAAGATTGGTATAAAATAAGTGTTTTATCTTAAATACCTTATTACGAGTACAGCTCATACATCATCGTATATATCAGTTATCATCATCGTATAAATCAGTTATCATATAAATCAGTTATCATCGTATAAATCAGTTATCATCATCGTATAAATCAGTTATCATATCGTATAAATCAGTTATCATCATATAAATCAGTTATCATCATCCTATAAATCAGTTATCATCGTCGTATAAATCAGATATCATCGTCGTATAAATCAGTTATCATTATCGTATAAATCAGTTATTACAATATGAGTTACTGTTGTACAGGTTGTCTCAGGTCACTAGAGAACTGGATGAAGTAAAGACAGACCGTGCAGGAATGGAGGTTAGAATCAAAGAAGCCCAGAAACGATAGTAAGTATGACCAGTGATAACATCAGCTAGCTTTTTATTATAAGTCATGTGTGATGTTAAGGTAATGAATAAACAGTCAGTATGCTATAATTGATCATGTTATCATTCAAGCCAGTCAGTATGCTATAATTGATCATGTTATCATTCAAGCCAGTCAGTATGCTATAATTGATCATGTTATCATTCAAGCCAGTCAGTATGCTATAATTGATCATGTTATCATTCAAGCCAGTCAGTATGCTATAATTGATCATGTTATCATTCAAGCCAGTCAGTATGCTATAATTGATCATGTTATCATTCAAGCCAGTCAGTATGCTATAATTGATCATGTTATCATTCAAGCCAGTCAGTATGCTATAATTGATCATGTTATCATTCAAGCCAGTCAGTATGCTATAATTGACCATGTTATCATTCAAGCCAGTCAGTATGCTATAATTGATCGTGTTATCATTCAAGCCAGTCAGTATGCTATAATTGATCATGTTATCATTCAAGCCAGTCAGTATGCTATAATTGACCATGTTATCATTCAAGCCAGTCAGTATGCTATAATTGATCATGTTATCATTCAAGCCAGTCAGTATGCTATAATTGATCATGTTATCATTCAAGCCAGTCAGTATGCTATAATTGATCATGTTATCATTCAAGCCAGTCAGTATGCTATAATTGATCATGTTATCATTCAAGCCAGTCAGTATGCTATAATTGATCATGTTATCATTCAAGCCAGTCAGTATGCTATAATTGATCATGTTATCATTCAAGCCAGTCAGTATGCTATCATTGATCATGTTATCATTCAAGCCAGTCAGTATGCTATAATTGATCATGTTATCATTCAAGCCAGTCAGTATGCTATAATTGATCATGTTATCATTCAAGCCAGTCAGTATGCTATAATTGATCATGTTATCATTCAAGCCAGTCAGTATGCTATAATTGATCATGTTATCATTCAAGCCAGTCAGTATGCTATAATTGATCATGTTATCATTCAAGCCAGTCAGTATGCTATAATTGATCATGTTATCATTCAAGCCAGTCAGTATGCTATAATTGATCATGTTATCATTCAAGCCAGTCAGTATGCTATAATTGATCATGTTATCATTCAAGCCAGTCAGTATGCTATAATTGATCATGTTATCATTCAAGCCAGTCAGTATGCTATAATTGATCATGTTATCATTCAAGCCAGTCAGTATGCTATAATTGATCATGTTATCATTCAAGCCAGTCAGTATGCTATAATTGATCATGTTATCATTCAAGCCAGTCAGTATGCTATAATTGATCATGTTATCATTCAAGCCAGTCAGTATGCTATAATTGACCATGTTATCATTCAAGCCAGTCAGTATGCTATAATTGACCATGTTATCATTCAAGCCAGTCAGTATGCTATAATTGATCATGTTATCATTCAAGCCAGTCAGTATGCTATAATTGACCATGTTATCATTCAAGCCAGTCAGTATGCTATAATTGATCATGTTATCATTCAAGCCAGTCAGTATGCTATAATTGATCATGTTATCATTCAAGCCAGTCAGTATGCTATAATTGATCATGTTATCATTCAAGCCAGTCAGTATGCTATAATTGATCATGTTATCATTCAAGCCAGTCAGTATGCTATAATTGATCATGTTATCATTCAAGCCAGTCAGTATGCTATAATTGATCATGTTATCATTCAAGCCAGTCAGTATGCTATAATTGATCATGTTATCATTCAAGCCAGTCAGTATGCTATAATTGATCATGTTATCATTCAAGCCAGTCAGTATGCTATAATTGATCATGTTATCATTCAAGCCAGTCAGTATGCTATAATTGATCATGTTATCATTCAAGCCAGTCAGTATGCTATAATTGATCATGTTATCATTCAAGCCAGTCAGAAAATATCATTTTTTTTATCTATTTTCTGGTTTTTCTCTTACTTTTGTTGGTCGATATATATGTCAGTATTTACCATTTATAATTATTATACCCCCCACTTGAAAAGCGGGGGGTATATAGGTGTCCGTCCGTCTGTCCGTCCGTCCGTTACACTTTCTCTTATGTGCAACTCCTCTTACACCACTGAATGGAATTTGATGAAACTTACACAGAATCTTTGTCACATAGTGCCATTGTGCAGGAGATATTTAACATTTTGATCGGAATGATATTTGGGGTTTCCCATACAAAAACATGGACTTTGTCATTGACCTAAGGGGGTCCCTATCTCTTATGTGCTACTCCTCCTACACCACTGAATGGAATTTAATGAAACTTACACAGAATCCTTGTCACATAGTGCCATTGTGCAGGAGAAATTAAACATTTTGATAGGAATGATATTTGGGGTTTCCCATAGAAAAACATGGACATTGTTATTGACCTAAGGGGGTCCTCATCTCTTATGTGCAACTCCTCCTACACCACTGAATGGAATTTGTTAAAACTTACACAGAATCCTTGTCACATAGTGCCATTGTGCAGGAGATATTTATTATTTTGATCGGAATGATATTTGGGGTTTCCTATAGAAAAGCATGGACTGTCATTGACATAAGGGGATACCCATTTCCTATGTGAGACTCCTCCAACACCACTATGGAATTCGATGAAACTTACACAGAATGTTGTCACATATTGCCATTGTGCACTAGATATTTAACATTTCTATTGGAATGATATTTGGGGTTTCCCATAGAAAAACATGGACTTTGTCATGGAGGGATACCCATCTCTTATGTGCAACTCATTCCTACACCACTGAATGGAATTCGTTGAAACTTACACAGAATCTATGTCACATGGTGCCATTGTGCAAGAGATATTGAACATTTTGATCGGAATGATACTTGGGGTTTCCAATAGAAAAACATGGACTGTCATTGACATAAGGGGATACCCATCTCTTATGTGCAACTCCTCCTACACCACTGAATGGAATTTGATGAAACTTACACAGAATCCATGTCACATAGTGCCATTGTGCAGGAGATATTTAACATTTTGATCGGAATGATATTTGGGGTTTCCCATAGAAAAGCATGGACATTGTTATGGACATAAGGGGATACCCATCTCTTATGTGCAACTCCTCCTACACCACTGAATGGAATTTGATGAAACTTACACAGAATCCATGTCACATAGTGCCATTGTGCAGGAGATATTTAACATTTTAATCGGAATGATATTTGGGGTTTCCCATAGAAAAGCATGGACATTGTTATGGACATAAGGGGATACCCATCTTTTATTTGCAACTCCTCCTACACCACTGAATTGAATTTGTTGAAACTTCCACAGAATCTTGGTCACATATTGCCATTGTGCACTGGATATTAAACATTTTGATCAGAATATTATTGGAGGTTTCCCATAGAAAAACATGGACTTTGTCATTGACATAGGGGATGCCATTCTTTGGGGGATTGGGGAGGGTTACGTGTTTTATCTGCAACTTCGCCTTCATGTTTAACTAGATAAAGTTTCAATTTCATAATTAAGAAACCCTGAATTTTCAAAGTAATTGTGAAACGGGGGGTATCAATGGTGAGCATTGCTCACAGGTTTTTTTACTCTAGTTTATATTTATCTGAAATATAAGTATCTTTATTTCAATTAAACTTACCACTGTTATTATTGATACGGTACTCCACTTCCAACATACTTAAAATAAGTTTGTGTTTCCCATTGAAATATTATTCAATTATAGCCTTTAAATTAGGTTGATATTTTTCATATCGACCATATTTAAAGGCTACAATTGTTATAATATTAATTGATATTTTCTATGCACATTTGTATATACTAGTAATGTAAAGGAATTTATTTTAATGTTTCTTTTAATTAGTTTACCGTTTCGATGGTTTAGTGTCTCATGTACAAAAATTCTACATTTCATTTCAATATCAGCAGAAATTACAGAATGTACATACTTTCCTAACTTTCAAACCAGAAATAGACAGAAGTCAATTCTGTTTGGCTGTTTAAAGGGGAATTACAAATTATTTAAAGAAATTTAAAAATAGCCATGCAATATAATGTTTTCTAAATATAACCTCGAAACATCACTTTTCTATCTGCCATTTTCAATAAACCTTTCCAAATACAGCATGAAATAGATTATTGTAAGCAGGCTCTGTGCGAATTAGAACATCGTCAGACCTTATATTTCTCAATATTTTATATTGAGCCATAGCAAGATATAAAATGAAGACAAATATAAGGTCGGACCATGTTCTTATTCACATAGAGCCCAATTGCAATAATCTATTTTGATTCTAATATGTCTAACAATTGTTTTAAAATTTTTAAATGGCTATAAGAGGACGCTTTCAAGGGTAATACTGTTTTTTGAAACTAATGAGATATATCCCAAAACAGTATGTTAAAGCAAATAAAATTGACATAAACATATATTCTCATCATTTTATTAAATATACATACCTTTTAAACAAATATATTGAGAAATCTTAATGAAATTGAATTGTTCCAGTTTGAATTTTTCAGTAGTATGATGTAGGAATTCTAATTAATGTATCGGGAATATGTTTTATCTAAGAGTTCAGACTAAAAATAACTGCAATTACGATAATTATGCAAAACACGTAACAAACTGCATTTTTAAGTCAATTTTGAAATTGACACAAAACACAAAGCTTATGCATGCGCGAACTAAATTTATTGGAATTTTAAAGGGAAACTTGGCGAAGAAATGAAAATTTGATATGTTATTCTTCAAATAAAAAGAAATATAATTGCATTTTGATGTTTTATTGTATTCTTTACCGTTACGCTTCTAGAGTGGATTAAAGGTGGTAAAATTGTGTGTATGGGGGCCGCCATATTGACAGTATTTTATCACGTGACTGCGTTTGTGACGTGATAAATGTAATTATCCAGTAAATATGATAAATAATCCAGTTTAAAATTTTGTTTTTCTGCCTTTGCTCTTTGAAGAATATATAAACTGTGGCGATGACTAATGACCAGCTGACAACATAAGATTACCAAATACGTCTTAATGTTTTAATGATCTTTGTATTAATAAAAGTATTTTTAGACACAAATTTTAACCTGTCTTTATTTAACTCAGATAGAATTTACCTAAATAATAATTGTAATAAAAGATATATTTAAATGATTATTTTTATGAATAAAATAAAATTCCGTAGATAATTTTGCACGTCTTGAAACGGCAGTTGTACCTGGACGTGAAAATGTTACAGGGAAATCATTACTCGTTTATGAAGGGTAATTAACAGAATTAGCAGGTAAACAAACAGGATGTTTATTGCAATTACTAGATCATTTGACGCCGACTTTGAATTATGAATATTCGGACTGTTTCAAAAGCTAACCAGATTAAAGGTTAATCATGTAATTCGAAATTAGAACGGCACGCCCCCTCCTGCCAAGGATAGGTATTATTGAATACACCAAAGTGTCAGTATATAAGATTTCGAATACCTTTAGATGCCAAGTCCGGTGTGACTTACCCAAACATACCCAAACATACCCAAACTTACCCAAACACACATTAAAACAACATTTTTTTGCATTTATATTACGTTTTTAGGTTTTATATACTATATTTTTGATGGAAAATGTAATAAAAGTTAAGTTAACATGGCGATTTTTGCTGTTAAAGTCGATTTTAAGAAGCCCCTTATGATCGTGAAAAATGTATACCCAAACACTCATTAAAATGACATTTTTGGTGGTAAATAAACAACAAAAAGGAAAAAGCGCTAATATTATGTTAAAGAATGAATATTTAGCAGACATTGCAATTTTAAAACAGAATAACCCAAAAATAATTATGTGACCACGCACTGCAGTCATTTGATGTCTTGATTTTAGAGTGAACGATGTGGTGCGAACAATTGCCAAGTCAGAGGAAACGTAAAACTTACACGTTGACTCAAATATACACATGTGAAAGTTGATGCGCGAAAACAGAGTATTCAAAAATATTTCATTTAATGACCGTTATTTCTTAAATAGTCAACTTCGCAAATATTTTGTATAAAAAAGTTTCGTTCAATAAGTTACATACTCCGATTAAGTTGAAAATAATAATACGAATAATTTTCAATTTAATTAATTTATGGACAAAATTCGATAATTTTCTAATATTCGAAGAAAATGAAAAATGAGGTCACCTTATATTAAACTAACATTCTGGAAAATGATATTCGCATACGAAGTTGTTGCTGCTGTGGACATAAGTAGAAGTCTTAAAATGGGTTAACTACTTGTTACACAAGTCGGTGGGTTTTTTTCTCTTTTTTTTTGGTTTTTCTTTTTTTTTGCTTAGATCAGGAATACGAAACGTAATATTTCCACAACCTTGTCTTATAGCACAACCTTCTGTTATTGACCGTTTCGCGTTATTATCATACGACGACTTTTAAGGTACTTGGATGTCTAGTATCGCCATCTAGCGATGAGACAGTGACAAGATGGCGGACCTCCATAAGTGCATTTTTTACACGGTAAATTCAATGCAGAAACTTAACCATTGAAAATATAATAAAACATCAAGAGGCGAAGGTGTTTCTTTTTAGTTGAAGAATAACATATCAAATTTTCATTTTTTCGCGAAGTTTCCCTTTAACACGGCTTTGTTTACATATCTAAAGCAGGATGTCATATTAGAACAAGTAATAATATTATGTTATATGCAGTGCTGATATGGAACAGAGAGAGTTGGATGCAGTCGCCCAAGTTAGAGATGCAGTTCAAATGGTAGAAAAAGCTATGATGGAAAAAGAACAAGTAAGTTTAATATAAATGTTAATGGTTCTCAAATTTATCAAACATTAGTTTTATTTGTAAACTTTCTTACAGTTTCAAGAAATTGTCATGTTGTGAATAGTTCTTTTTAATTGAACACATGCTAAATAGAAATTTAAAAAACAATTAGCAATGAAACATAAAAAAATGATTTATAGGTACATGTTATGAACGTAATTTACTACACAGTTGATTTCAGCATAGCTTGTATTGTTGTTCTTCATCTTTAATTCTTCCGCAAATGGCAGATTTCTGGTACAGATGACCCAGTACAGATGAGCTCACGCGCACACCTCTGTACTTGCTGCGTCATCCAATCAAAAAGCCAGAAACAAGAACGTTGTTATGGAAGCATAACAACGTTCTTCTATGACGTTCTTGTTTCCGGCGTTCTGATTGGACGTCAGAGACAATGGAGTCTAAAACAATGGAGAGTCTATATGTTATAGGGATGTGAAAGTTGTTGGTTTACGGAAGAAATAGGTACTTTCATACGTTTTTGGGAAAGTCCGTGTGAACTTTGACTCGTGATAGAAATTTTTATGTTTTTTGGCTCGTTCCGCTTCGCTCCACTCGCGAAAAGACATAAAATTTCTATCACTCGTGAAAGATCAACCTGTCTTTCCCAAAAATGTATGAAAGAACCTATTAATCTTGTACAGTGTAATTATACATCTTTAAGTAAATCATTCACCCATACAGAAATAATGTGTTATAGTAATACATATTGGTATAATGTTCTTGCTGGAAATAGGTTTGTAACAAGTTTGAAAAAATATCATATGTTTATTAAAAGTATGTTGTTCTGGTTAGTAAGAGTCTCAAACAACTTGGGTTTTTTTTGTAACGTTGCATTTGTAAAGAACCCTTTTACTTAATAAGTACTAATTTTTTATTTTTAAGGCTGAAATAGAATTAAAACAAAGAGAGGAGGAAGCAGATAAATTACAGGATGCCATTAGTAAACTTATAAATGATGCTGGCATGAAAACACGACAAGAGGTACAATATCCTGCAATCTTTATTGTACAATAACAATATATTGATTCATTTTTGCTTTCTCCCGGTACCCAGTTCAAATGACGAGTTAATGGTAATGAACCAGTAATCTCCTGGTACCCAGTTCAAATGACGAGTTAATAGTAATGAACCAGTAATCTCCTGGTACCCAGTTCAAATGACGAGTTAATGGTTATGAACAAGTGATCTCCTGGTACCCAGTTCAAATGATGAGTTAATGGTAATGAACCAGTAAATTTTTATGTCACAGTTCTTTTTTTTTTCCTCTTCTCAGTTCAAGTCCACGTATTACAGTTGAAATAGACAATGTCACCATTTTTATAACACATTACATGTACTGTACTGAAAATAACAATATGTACCCCCACTTGCCATAGGGCATATGGGGTATACTGTCTTAGGTCTGTGTGTGTTAGTCTGTGCATCCATCCATAACCATTTTTCATCTTCATATTTTTCTTAGCAATTATAAATGTTACAATACTGATATTTTGTCAATAGTTTTGTACCATCATGGAATATTTTGGAATTCATTTTTAGACCTCTTCTAAGTTATACAGCAAAGATATATCAGGGGGCATTAGCTCACAGTTACTTGTTTTTCTTTTACAAAACAACAGAGAAAAGCTCAAAAGGGCCTTGCACTTCTGAATGTCTCTATAGCTAGTACTAATAGATAAAGTATTGTCCAACAATGTACAAATATGCATGTACACAACAAAATATTCACTAGAAATATAGGTTCAATCGTTCTACCGAACGATTAATAGGCTTTCCACTCTACGCAACCAGAAAGAACCTGTATTTAATGACATTGAATTCTGCTTCTAAACATTATTTGTAATTTGTCTTTAAAAATTAACAAATTTGAAAGCAAAACTGTTTATATATTATTTAAAATAGGAAAGGTCAAATTGTAGAGCATAATGACCTTGACCTGACCTTCTTTATATGTAAATTGAATCTATTTCACACTATGAACAAATGAAAGAAAAAACATTCAAATAAGTTTTGAAATAAAAAAGGTCATAAAATATGACGTTCAGAGACTTTAATGACATTGACCACTGACCTTTTGATCTCTGCATATATTGTACATCAATAACTAAGCATTTATTAGGATAAAACACTTCATATACACGGAAAATGAAAAATTTTAAAAAATGTATTGACCTTGACCCTTAACAATGTGACCTTGACCATGATGAAGGTAAAATATGATCAACAGTGAAGATCTTATGTCAATATCTCTTGTAGTTAATGAGGTATGGCTACTTATAATAAATTCCAAAAATCAGATGACCTTGACCTTTGACCTTGTATGTGTCTGCAATGTCAAGGTCATAAGGGTTTTTGGTGAAGACCCCATACCTCTACTATCAATAGTTAATGAGTTATGAATGAAAAATTAATAATCAATGTTTCGAATGGGAGATAACTCCTATAAAATGAAGTCAAATCCTTTCCCTTCAAATGTAACAAAGTTGCGCCTTTATTAGGCCAATATTTTACCCATTATAAGTTATTGCCTATCTTTTACTGTTTCAAAGATATAGCAATAACAAGACAATGTGAAAATTTAGAACGTTGCCTTGATCTTTGACCTTGTGTCCATTTTGAAGGTCGAGGTCATAAGGGTCTTTGGTGAAGACCCCATGCCTCTGCTATCAATAGTTAATGAGTTATGAATGGAAAAGTAATAATCAATGTTTCTAATGGGAGATAACTCCTATAAAATGAAGTCAAATCCTTTCCCTTCAAATGTGACAAAGTTGCGCCTTTATTAGGCCAACATTTTACCCATATAAGTTATTGCCTATCTTTTACCCGTTTCAAAGATTTAGAAGGTGCATGATGTGCGATTGGTCAAAAAGCTTTTATTTTTACCTGGAGGAAATTAACACATTACAAGTTGACAGGTTATGACTTTGCATTAAATAGTTTTTATTATTGTTTTGTATTATTTACCTCTGCATTAACATCTGAATACTAAAAGTTTAATATTCTCTGCATGTTGTGGAAAGCATTGCTAAGAAAACATATATCTCCATTTATATATTCAATTCCAGTTAATATAGCACTAAAGGTAAAATACTCAATATTATTTTCATTGTTTAATTTAAAAACATAATTAACCACCAAATTTCATCAAACATATTGTTTTAGATGTGTTTTTTATAGTAAATTTATTATTTGTAATACAAATATAGAAAAGTCTCGCAGGTGCATTTGTAAATTTGTTCATTTAACTGAAAAACAAGGGAAGTAACTTTTAATTTTGTTAAAGTCAGAAATAGTTCAACAAATAAATTTGAGTTATCTCTCTTTTTACGGTTATTATTTGCTAGAGATTGGCATTCTAAGAGAGACAACTTCTATAAACTGTTGATAAACATGTCGCGACATGTCTTAATTTACTCGCAATTATTTAAAAAATGCCCCTACTATAAATAGTTAATAAGTTATATACGAAAAACTAATAATCAGTTGTCTTAATGGGAGATAACTCCTATAAAATGAAGTCAAATCCTTTCCCTTCAATGTGACAAAGTTGCGCCTTTATTAGACCAACATTTTACCCATTATAAGTTATTGCCTATCTTTTACCGTTTCAAAGATATAGCGATCTCAAGATAATGTAAAAATTTAGAACGTGACCTTGACCTTTGACCTTATGTCCATTTTCAAGGTCAAGGTCAATGATGACCAATGGTCAAGTTACAAGTAAATATCTGTTATAGTTACTGAGATATCGCTATTGACATAATATTGTTTTGTTCCAGGGGAGATAACTCTTTCAAAAGCTCAATTTAAAAAAGTGACGATTCAAGATCTTAATAAGATCTAGCTTTTGTCAAGAGACCTTTATTTTCGTATCTGTTATGGTTAAGGAGGAGATCTGTACACAACACGAGGTCAAAATTTAGAATGTGACCTTGACCTTTGACCTTGTGATTTTTTTCAAGGTCAAGGTCAATGATGACCAACTGTGAAATATCTAGTCTCTATCACCTCTGGTTCATGAGTTACATTGGTACAAAATGTACTTGCAATAAATAAGGGGAAATAACTCCTGCAAGGAGTCGTCAAAATACTTTGCGCGATATGTAACAAATTGTCGCGATCAATAGCTGACCATTTTGCAAAAACTTTCATTGCGAAATCTTTTACGGTTTCAAAGTTTATCTGTACACAAGCTTTTTTGTGACAGGGGAGATAACTCCGTAAAGTAAAAGTGTTCGGTGTGACAGGGTTAACTGCGAAAGCGTAATATCTCATACATTCATAGTACAAAATGTCTTTACGACATGTCGCGAAACAAAATTTATAATGGGAAAAAACAGTTGGCGGAAAAAAAATAAGAATAATAATAATAAATATAGGTTCAATCGTTCTAACGAACGATTAATAGGCTTTCCACTTAAAAGTACACCTAAAATAAATGACCTTGAAAATAAAAAGCTAAGCAACATACGTAATTTGTCTATATCAATTAATACGTACAAAAATATATAAAAAAACTATTTAGATATCTTTCAAAATATGAAAGGTCATTAAATAGGACGTAAAAAAACTTGAATGACCTTGACAACTGATCTTATGATCTAAGAAAATATTACTTATTGACAATAGCATTTATAAAAATAAGACATTTAAAATACATAGTACCATCAAAAAAATTTAAAAAGGACTTTGACCTTGACTCTTACAGCATGACCTTGACCATGTTGAAGGTCAACGGTGATCAACATTGAAGATTTTATGACACTATCTCTTATAATAGTTGAAATACGACTACTTTTAATAAATACCAAAAATTAGAAGATGACCTTGACCTTTGACCTTGTATTAGTTTTCAAGGTCAAGGGTCCTTATCGTCTATAGTGAAGACCCCATGCCTCTACTATCAATAGTTGATAAGTAATTAATGAAAAACCAGTTATCGATGTGTTTAATGGGGAACAACTCCTATAAGATGAAGTCGGATTCTTGACCTCAAAATAGAAAAAAGTTGCGCCTTAATGAGACCAACATTTTATCCGTTATAACTTATTGCCTATCTTTTACCGTTTCAACGGAATAGCGATGACAAGACAATGTCAAAATTTCAAACGTGACCTTGACCTTTGACCTTGCGTCCATTTTCAAGGTCAAGGTGAATGATGACCAATGATATAAGGTTTCATATATATATCTGTTATAGTTACTGAGATATAGTGATATAATACATTTCACAATATATTTTATTGGTCTAGGGGAGATAACTCTTATAAAAATGTCAAATAAAAAAAGTGACGATTCAAGATCTTAATATGATACACATTTTGGTAAAGGTTTCAGTTCTCTATCTATTATAGTAAAGGAGGAGATCTGCACACAACCAAGGGTCAAAAATTAGAACATGACCTTGACCTCTGATCTTGTGACCTTTTTCAAGGTCAAGGTCAATGATGACCAACTGTGAAATATCTAGTCTATATTACCACTGGTTCATGAGTTACAGTGGTACAAAATGTACTTCCAATAAATAAGGGGAAATAACTCCTACAAGAAGGTGAAAAATTCTTTAATGCGACATGTTATAAAGTGTCGCAATCCTTAGCTGAACATTTTGGAACAACTTTCATTGCGAAATCTTTTACGGTTTCATAGTTTATCTGCACACAAGCTTTTTTATGACAGGGGAAATAACTCCGTAAAGAAAAAGTGTTCGGTCAGCCAGGGTTAACTGCGAAAGCGTAATGTCTCATACATCCATAGTACAAAATGTCTTTACGACATGTCGCGAAACAAAATTTATAATGGGATAAGAAAACTTGGCGGAAAAAAAATAAGAATAAATATAAGTTCATTGGTTCTACCGAACAAATGAGAGGCTTTCCACTTATTGCATAAATGACCTTGACATTGACTTTGGCTATATGGAAATTGAATCTTCTTTTCAAAATAAACAAAGGAAAGAAAAACCATTCGTATATATTTTGAAATAAAAAAGGTAAAAAAATAGGACGTTTATTGTGATAAATGACCTTGACTACCAAGTGTTTGATATTTGCATATTCAATGCTTTAAAAACAAATCATTTACTTGTATTTACCATTTTATATACACGAAAAAGCAGAATTTCCAAAAAATATTATTTGACCTTGACTGCGGTCAATATGACCTTGACCATGCTGAGGGTCAATAAAGGACCAACAGTGAAGATCCTTTGTCAATATGTCTTATAATTATGAAGAAATGCGTATTTATCATAAATACCCAAATTTATAAGATGACCTTGACCTTTTACCTTGTTTCTATTTTCAAGGTCAAGGGTCATAATGGTCTTTGGTGAAGTCCCCATGCCTCTACTATCAATAGTTAATAAGTTATCAATGAAAAAGTAAATATCAATGGTTGTAATGGGAGATAACTCCTATAAGATGAAGTCAAATCCTTTTCCTTTAAATAGAAAAAAGTTGCGCATTTATGAGGCCGACATTTTATCCGTTATAAGTTATAAGCTATCTTTTACCGTTTCAAAGAAATAGCGATGACAAGATAATGTCAAAATTTCAAACGTGACCTTGACCTTTGACCTTGTGTCCATTTTCAAGGTCAAGGTCAATGATGACTAATGATATAAGGTTTCATATAAATATCTGTCATAGTTACTGAGATAACGCTATATACACTATATTTAATTGATCCAGGGGAGATAACTCTTTCAAAAGTCAAATCATTTATAGTGACCTTTCAAGACCTTAATATGATACACATTTTGGTAAAAGATTTATTTCTGTATCTCTTATGGTTCAGGAGGAGAATCGCACACACCACAGTGTCAAAATTTAGAATGTGACCTTGACCTTTGACCTTGTGACCTTTTTCAAGGTCAAGGTCAATGATGACCAACTGTGAAATATCTAGTCACTGTCATCTCTGGTTCATGAGTTACTATGGTACAAAATGTACTTCCAATAAATAAGGGGAAATAACTCCTACAAGGAGTCGTCAAAATACTTTGCGCGATATGTAACAAATTGTCGCGATCAATAGCTGAGCATTTTGCAACAACTTTCATTGCGAAATCTTTTACGGTTTAAAAGTTTATCTGCACACAAGATTTTTATGACAGGGGAAATAACTCCGTAAAGAAAAAGTGTTCGGTGTGACAGGGTTAACTGCGAATGCGTAATGTCTCATACATTCATAGTACAAAATGTCTTTACGACATGTCGCGAAACAAAATTTATAATGGGATAACAAAACTTGGCGGAAGAATAATAAGAATAATAATAATAATAAGAAACAGACAAAATGCAATAAGTCTTTCCACTGGAAAGTGGAAAGCCTTAATAATAAGAAACAGACTAATAACAGTAAGTCTTTCCACTGGAAAGTGGAAAGCCTTAATAAATATAGATTCAATCGTTCTAAAGAACGATTAATAGGCTTTCCACTTTAAAAGAAGACCTTAACTAAATGACCTTGAAACTGAAAAGCTAAGAAACATACGTAATTTGACTATTGCAATGAATAAGAACAAAAATTATTTAAAAACTTTTTAGATATCTTTAAAAATAAGAAAGGTCATTAAATAGGACGTAAGAAAACTTTAATGACCTTGACAGCTGATCTTTTAATCTACGTAAATATTACTTATAGACAATAGCATTAAAAAAATAAGCCATTCAAAATACATAGTACCATGAAAAACATTTAAAAAGGACTTTGACCTTGACTCTTACAGATTGACCTTGACCATGCTGAAGGTCAACAGTAATCAACATTGAAGATTTTATGCCAATATCTATTATATTCATTGAGATATGACTACTTATAATATATACAAAAAAATTAGAAAATGACCTTGACCTTTGACCTTGTATTTGTGTTCAAGGTCAAGTGTCCTAATGGTCTATAGTGAAGACCCCATGCCTCTACTATCAATAGTTGATAAGCAATTAATGAAAAACTAATTATCAATGGTTGTAATGGGGGATAACTCCTATAAGATGAAGCCGGATCCTTTCCTTCCAATAGAAAAAAGTTGCGCCTTAATGAGACCAACATTTTTTCCATTATAACTTATTGCCTATCTTTTACCGTTTTAAAGGAATAGCGATGACAAGACAATGCCAAAATTTCAAACGTGACCTTGACCTTTGACCTTGAGTCCATTTTCAAGGTCAAGGTAAATGCTGACTAATGATATAAGGTTTCATATAAATATCTGTTATAGTTACTGAGATAAAGTGATATAATGCAACTAACAATATATTTTAGTGGTCTAGGGGAGATAACTCTTATAAAAATGTCAAATAAAAAAGTGACGATTCAAGATCTTAATATGATACACATTTTGGTAAAGGTTTCAATTCTTTATCTATTATAGTAAAGGAGGAGATCTGTACACAACACAATGTCAAAAATTAGAATGTGACCTTGACCTTTGACCTTGTGACCTTTTTCAAGGTCAAGGTCAATGATTACCAACTGTGAAATATCTAGTCTCTATCATCTCTGGTTCATGAGTTACTATGGTACAAAATGTACTTCCAATAAATAAGGGGAAATAACTCCAACAAGGAGTCGTCAAAATACTTCGCGCGATATGTAACAAATTGTCGCAATCAATAGCTGACCATTTTGCAACAACTTTTATTGCAAAATCTTTTACGGTTTCAAAGTTTATCTGTACACAAGCTTTTTTATGACAAGGGAAATAACTCCGTAAAGAAAAAGTGTTCGGTGTGACAGGGTCAACTGCGAAAGCGTAATGTCTCATACATTCATAGTACAAAATGTCTTTACGACATGTCGCGAAACAAAATTTATAATGAGGAAAAAAAGTTGGCGGAAAAAAAATAAGAATAATAATAATAATAATAAGAAACAGACTAATAACAGTAAGTCTTTCCACTGGAAAGTGGAAAGCCTTTATAAGAAACAGACTAATAACAATAAGTCTTTCCACTGGAAAGTGGAAAGCCTTAATTATGATTGAAACAAAAGAATTGGTAAAATAAGAGTCATTATGTTTGTGTTCAGTGTGTGAGATGGTTTGAGAATTAGTACAAACACATATTTGTTGTATATAACTAATTTTACATACGGTATACAAGTTACAGTTATTGGTTTATTGTAAATTAAAACATGGATTTATTCTATTAACATAATCAGCAACCTTGTATTAGAATGCACATGATAGCTAGTGGTCTGAATGTTTTCATTATTATTTTATTTTTTTTCATTATTATTTTACAGGTTGATCTTGTTAGAAACCAGTGCAATGAAAGAATAACAAAGTTAACTCACGAATTAAATAATTTAGAAATGGTAAGTTATTGTCAGTGTTTTTCCTTCTACGTACTCTAAAATTAGTATGATACACAAACAACTGAAGTTAAAGTGTATACAAATATTTCTGGTACATGAACACGTTGGCAGTTGTTTATTTTTTTTCAGATTCATTATACAAGAGACAAAGATTCCATATTTTTTAACAAGTAACTTTTAAGTGTTCACAAATCTGTTCCACTCTGAACAATAAATCATTATATAACTGTTTTATTGCACTTTTCTGTCATGCAATCATTCAAATCATTAGAATATTATTCATTGTGAGTCTTGTGTATCGGTCAACTAAACAATACTTCATACAACTTTTTGGGTTATCTCTTTTTTTAGTGAACAACAGAAGTGCAAAAGTGTGAATACAATGAATTTGTTATATGAAAACATGACTGTTTCTATTTAGTCAAATTATATTTATTAGTAAAAAGACACAGGGTCATGTGAGCTATTGTTATCACTTTGCGTCCGTCGGCGGCGACGTCGGCGTCTGTAAACTTTTTACATTTTAATCTTCTTCTCTGCAACCACTGGGCCAATTGGAACCAAACTTGGCCATAATGTTTATTGGATGGACCTTTACAAAGTTTGTGTTTTTTATTTGGATTGGAAAACCAATATGGCCGCCATCGCAAGACTTAGTTTAACATAGGACCCTATGGGAAAAAAGTTAAAAAAGGGCTTCTTCTCTGAAACTGTTTAACCAATGGAAACAAAACTTACTAGCAATATTGTTTGGATGGTCCTCTATAAAGTTTGTATTTTTTATCCCAATGGGAAATTCAAATGGCCATCACTGCAGGACTTTGTTTAACATTTGACCCTATAGGAAAAAAGTTAAAAATGGCTTCTTCTCCCAAACCGGTTAAACAATTGAATCAAAACTTACTACCAATATTGTTTGGATGGTCCTTTATAAAGTGTATGTTTTTTATGCCAATTGGAAATTCAAAATGGATGCCACCACAGGACTTAGTTTAACATAGGACCCTATGGGGAAAAGTTAAAAAAGGTGTCTTCTCTGAAACCGGTTAACCAATGAAAACAAAACTTACTGCAATATTGTTTGGATGGTCCTCTATAAAGTTTATGTTTTTATGACAATTGGAAATTCAAAATGGCCACCAACGCAGGACGCAGTTTAACATAGGACCCTATGGGACAGAAGTTAGAAAGGCTTCATCTCTGAAACCGATTAGCCAATTGAAACAAAACTTACTAGCAATATTGTTTGGATGGACCTTTATAAAGTTTATGTTTTTTATCCCTATCTGAAATTCAAAATGGCCACCACCGCAGGACTTAGTTTAAAATTGGACCCTATGGAAAAAAAGTTATAAAAGGATTCTTCTCTAAAACCAATTAACCAATGAAAACAAAACTTACTACCAATATTATTTTGGATGGTCCTTTAAAAATTTTGTGTTTTTTTTATGCCAATTGGAAAATCAAAATGGCCACCACCACAGGACTTAGTTTAACGTAGGACCCTATGGGAAAAAGTTAAAAAAGGCGTCTTTTCTGAAACCAGTTAACCAATGTAAACAAAACTTACTAGCAATACTGTTTGGATGGTCCTCTATAAAGTTTAGGTTTTTTATGCCAATAGGAAAATCAAAATGGCCACCACAGCATTACATAGATTAAACAGTGGACCCTATGGGAAAAAGTTTTAAAAGGTTTCTTCTCTGAAACTGATTAACCAATGGATACAAAACTTACTGACAATATTGTCTGGAAGGTCTCCTTTAAACTTTATGTTTTTTATGCCAATAGGAAAATGAAAATGGCCACCACAGCATTACATAGATTAACAGTGGACCCTAGGGGAAAAAGTTTTAAAAGGTTTCTTCTCTGAAACTGATTAACCAATGGAAACAAAACTTACTGACAATATTGTTTGGATGGTCTTCTTTAAACTTTATGTTTTTTATTGCCAATTGGAAATTCAAAATGGCCACCACCGCAGGACCTAGTTTAACATAGGACCTTATGGGCAAATTTAAAAAAAAATCTTTTTCTCTTTAAAACCGGTTAACCAATGGAAACAAAACTTTCTAGCAATATTGTTTGGATGTTCCTCTTTAAAGTTTATTGAAAATTACAGGACTTAGTTTAACATCAGGGAAATGCCATTTTCATTGCCTATAAAATCAGGTGAGCGATACAGGCTCTTAAGAGCCTCGGGTTTCCATTTGTTTCGGTATGATAGGATTGTTTTCTCTGTAAACAATAGGGTTTTCCCCCAGCTGTGCACAAAATGTGCAAATATTGTACATGTATTTGTTTGTACATGAATATTTTTATCCAGACAAAATTAATTATATTTTTAAAATATTGTGATAGTTTTTGTTCAGTTTTAATTAACATTTTATGTAGTAGAAAAAAATATAATTTACAATTTTTGTTGACCTAATTTAAAAAGTTTTCATATAAGGTGACAGCCAATTTTTGAAAACAGTACTGTTATTGATGTGAAATATAATTTATATTTTCACAGAGAAATACAAAAAAATTGTTGCCATAAATATAACAAAATCAATTTCAATATAATGCTTTAAACAATTAAAGCTTTTTGTTTTTCTTATGATTTTTTTTGTACTTTTCCCTTTAAGGAAACTGCAGATTTAAAAGAACAGGTTCAACGAGCTGTTAGAGATAAAAGAAATGTGGAAGCTGAACTTGAGAAGGTATATAAGTGTAACATATTTTATAGATTGATGATAACAGAATTTTTTTTTGCTTTTGCCTGGTAAACATGTTTGAGTGGAACTGTCTTAGTTCTGTGATGTCACAAATACATGAAGTACATGTATAAAAGATTAACAGACTGTATGATAACTTATGTGGTATGTTTCCTTGGAAATGAGAGGAGCACACTGAGGAACAGCAGTGTTTGAATTGCATCACACATATATGTAGAACTATAATAAACAATGCTGTTTACTATGTACCATTCTTTTCTGATAAACTGTTCAGACTATTTTACTATTTCTTATTTTAAGCCTTTAAGGTCAAAGTGAATCAAATATATAGCCCATGTAGGTAAGAAAATAAAATAATGCTTTCAAACACTGTCTTACTAGAATAGCAGATACAGTTAAATACAGTATATAAATATTATCAGTAAAAGATACAATTTTAGATATATAGTTTTTTTCATCTTGTAGACAGCACATGATTTTGTTCTATAAAATTTATAATTTCATAAATACTGTTATGGCAAAAAAGAGGGAATGTTGGAACATCAGAAATGTCTAATAACATGCATAATTGGTCACGATAAAAGAAAACAGATGTTTTAAATTGTTTTTATTCATTATTGTTTTTGTAGTTTCATCAAGACCAGAAAGTGTCTGTTGCCAAGGATAAAGCTTCCTATGAGGACATGAACAGACGTGCCATTGCTGCTGAAAGGTTACGGGATGATTTAGAGGTCAAATTAGAAACCTTACAAAGTACATTGAAAAAGGCAGAAATGAAGTAAATATAGTACCAAAATACATTGAAATGTAACCCAGATCATTACTGGGGAGTGTGGTTAATCTTATGTAAACAATGCACAGCTGTGGTCAATTTTTCAACAAGTTGTCTCTATCATAAATTATTATACCCCCGCAAACTAGTTTGGGGGTATATAGGAATCACCCTGTCTGTCTGTCTGTCTGTCCGTCTGTCCACATCCCTTGTAAGTGCTTCTCCTAATGGCTTGACAGATTTTGATGAAACTTTACATGAAGGAAGTACATCATATGTAGATGTGCATGAAGAATTTTCGTTGCTGTCGGATATTATTCAGGAGAGATAATTGGACTAAGACTTTTAAAATATAGTATTCAGTGCGGGACCTTGTAAACGCAACTCCTCCTAAACCATTTGACAGATTTTGATGAAACTTAACACTAAGGAAGTACATCATATGTTGATGTGCATGAAGAATTTTCGTTGTGTCAGATATTATTCAGGGGAGATAATTGGACTTGAAGCGAAGCGGGGGGTATCCCTTTGTGAGCGTGCTCACAGTCCACACTTGTTTTGATTCTAAAATAGTAATTTTTATGCCCCGCGACGACATGTCGGGGGGCATTAAGTTTTACTCATGTCCGTCCATCCGTCTGTCCGTCCGTCCGTACGTCCGTCAGAACAAATTTCCATCCAGCTTTTCTCAGAAACCGTACATGAGAACAATTTTAAATTTGGCAGAGTGGTTCAGTATCACGAGTTGTACGTCCTAAGCGAATTTCAGACCTGTCGGACAACTACTTCCTGTTTGGGACTTCATTTGTACGTAAATAACAAATTTCCGTCAAGCTTTTCTCAGAAACCGTACACGAGAACAATTTGAAATTTGGCAGGGTTGTTCAGTATCACAAGTTGTACGTCCTAAGCGACTTTCAGACCTGTCGGACAACTACTTCCTGTTTGGGACTGGGCCGATATGAAAATGTGTTAACACAAGTATGAAAATTTCCGTCAAGCTTTTCTCGGTAACCGTACATGAGAACAATTTGAAATTTTGCAGGGTGGTTCAGTATCACAAGTTGTATGTCCTAAGCGACTTTCAGACCTGTCGTCCAACTACTTCCTGTTTGCGATTGGGCCGATATGAAAATGTGTTAACATGAGTATGAAAATTTCCGTCAAGCTTTTCTCAGAAACCGTACATGAGAACAATTTGAAATTCGGCATTGTGGTTCAGTATCACAAATTGTACGTCCTAAGCGACTTTCAGACCTGTTGGACAACTACTTCCTGTTTGGGACTTACTTTAGCGGGGGCATCCGTGTCCCATGGACACATTCTTCAATTTTTAAAAATATTTTTTCAAACTGACCTAATTTTCAAAGGCGTATTTGTCTATAATGACTTATGACATTATTGTATAAAAATAACATGATGATACAGGGTCACCACACCATCACAAGTGACTTCTCCCTGGCAGCCAAACTGGGAGAAGTCAGGCCCTAATAGGGAGACTTCAGGGAGACACTAGGGAGAAGTCAGGGGGACTGTACAAATAATTAATTTCGCAGTAGTTTACATAAATTTTTCATGATCATCAATTTTTTTATAATTGTGGATTTCTAGGATTATTTCTCTTGTGTTTTTAAACCATAACACACTTTAAGATTCTTTTTTTTTTCTTTTTCATTATTATTCATATGCAGTATCAAACAGCACATAACCTTTATCATTTATCAATGAAAAAAAAGCACCAGATATAGCGACTAGTTTTCTATCTACTTCAGTACTTGTATTCATGCAAGGTATTCACAAATAAAAATAGATCAACACAAATATTTGTATATGTGTAGACATAAACTTCATTCATGAGTTCTTGTATATCATAATATTCTTAACAGTTTTTTATGAACATGCCATGTTTATCTGAGCAAAATTTCGAAAGAAGATAGATAGAATAACATTACATTAAACCTAGAAATAATTCTTCTGTTCAGCACACTTCCACTTGGACAAAGTTGTGCTGATCCAAATTGCTTCATGGGACACCCATCTACAGAACTTATCATGATGTCAATAATTATTTTTTATCTTTATTCTTTCAAGTGCAGCTCATATATTTATCAAAGAAAATTGTTAAAATACAATATACTTTGAAAGAACTGAAGTTTGAAACCAATTAAAAGTGTTTGTTTATAAAAAAAATTACGATTTTTTATTATGAGCCATTGTACTTTGCTTTTCTTTGTTGTTCACTTCCGGAAGTTAGTCACATCCGGTAAATAAACAAATCCATTTGAAAGATGTAATTTGTTTGAAAAATGTTAAATACGCATATTCTTAGCTGTTTTTTTTTATTAAAAGTACACAGTTCCTGATAAAGTAGTAGTGGGTGAATTATTTTGACCAGATATACAGGTATCTTCTGTGAACCATCAGGCATCTTAAGGGAAATAACAGAGTGACTTCGACTTCTCTTTTGGGGTGACTTAGGGCGACTTCAGCTCCAATAGGGCAACTTTTTGCCCACTTTGCCCAGTGTGGTGAGCCTTGATGATATCATCATTGTCTGCAGATTGTTGTTTTAAATTGGATTTTAACACATAGATCAGAATCAGTACTGAGCATTCCTGATGATATGAGATGATATGATAACTGTAATTCAGTAGTTATTTTTGTATTCTTATTCAAAATTTAATCTTTCAAGCAACTGAAGATGGTTAATTTTTTTTTATTTTTCAAAAATCTATTAAAATAACATCAAAACTATTAACAGTTGAATCATTTGTAATCCTTAATTGTTTTTCAGCAATCAACAAATATCTGCACAATCTGACACACAGCTTGTACAGTATAAAGAAAGGGTATCAGCGATGGAACAACAGTGTGATTTTCTGAATGATGACAGAATGAGACTACAGAATGACAATGATGAACTGAAGAAAAGGATGCAGGCAGCAGAGAAGGAAAAGGAGGCTGCTCTCAGGAAATGTCAGAAGGAGGTACTGTCAGATCTCCACATTGCTCAAATCATTGTGAACCAAACATCATCAGTTATTTAACAAATTTAAATATTTTGTCAAATTTAATTTACTTATGACATGTTTTTTCCACAAAGGAGGATTCATCTTAAGCAATTGCAGCCTTTTGTTCAATGTAAAAAGATGGTAAATTTATAAACCAAAATTTAATAATGAAAATTCTCAAATCTTACTAATATCAGCAAATAAAAATTTGGCCAACACTTAGTGTGTATGGTTTTAAACCTGTGATTAAGGTCTTTGTAAAATTAATATTTGTTTGATTTCTTCTGACAAAATAAAAAAAAATGACATTGAATTGTGAGATTTATCTCATATTTATACTACATGCTTAAAAACAAAACTAATAAATTGAATGCCTAAATTTGATAATTTCTGAAGCTGTTATCTTCTTACAGTTTATATTGAAACGGAAATTCTATTTATTCATGCTTTACTCTGTGGCATGTTCTTTCTGTCACAGATGACCATTTATGAACATGAACAGCAACAAAAATTACAGGAATATGAAGTAAGACTTCAGTGTTCAGAAGATGCAAGCAGACAAACTGTTAGTGAATTAAGGAACTTATTGACAGGTCAACAGCGTATGTGTGCAAGGTATTCTAGTTTTATTGTTCATTCATTCCCATGTCTTGCTCTGATAGATCCATACACAGATAATTTCTTTCAATTAACTATTTATTGTTTAACATGGTTTTACACATTCTTGTCTTTGTTTGATATTTTAAACAAATTTTCATCTTGGTCATGGCATCTAGATTGTGTTAGGTGTAGGAGGCAGATGATACAGAAAATGGCAGAAGTCAACTGAATGTTATATCATGTAAATATGATAAAAGTGCAGATAATCTGACGATTATGTTGTTTTAGATGGAAAGAAGAATGCCAGACAATCACTGAAAAGTTTGAGTTAAAAATAACAGATGTCCGATCTGAACTGAGTCATGTGAAAAAACGTAATGACGAACTAACTTCGTTGTTAAGAGAAAGCCAAGAAAAGACATTAGAGGTAAAATCATAGTTTATGAAAAATAAATATTTTTGTTTGTGGTTTAATGCCACTTTCAGCAAATTTTTTTTTTGTGGGAGACTGGGGGTAACCCAGATAAACCAGACCTTACGTCGTCTGCCACTCCTTGCTCAAGTCAGTGGGTACTTGGTGTCGTCTGCCTTTACAGTTGACCACCTTCCAGGTTTCAGTATCACTACAATTGGTGCACTCCACTTATATCTGGTGGTGATATAGATTACTATACTAAATGCCAAACCCAATCTGAAGAAATTTTTGCTTCAATATTTTAATTATTCCATATTTTATCATTTTATAACGAAAATCCAGTACAAAACTTTAGATATGATAACCTGTTTATGTTTTATACTATGCCACTGTTGTTTACTTGATACAAATTGTCCTAGGCCACAATTGGTTGTTCCTAAAGTACACTTGGGTTCTAATTAAGGTCAAATTTAAGTATAGAAAATTGCCCGACAAAAATTTAAAAACCGCCATATTTCAAAACCCTGAATATCTCAAGGAAATAATTATTGATTTCAAAAAGTATCCTTCTTGATCTGCAAAATGAGCATAAGCAACCATACGTGGTTAGCAATTTTCATTTGTCATGCAAAAAACCCTCTGCAAAATATGTTACCTTGTAGTATAGTTACTTGCCCCGGATCATCAGTCTGCCAATAAAACTAGGAGCTAAGAAGATTTTGTTGATGAAATTTAACTCATCGATAATTTTTATAATATAACCTGAACCAGAAAAGTAGGTTAAGTTAAATTGAATCCATATTTATCCTCTAATTGTACATTTGCTATTCTATGAAGATATAAGAGAGTTTGTTATATATTGTTCTAGCTCTATATATCCTGGTACCCATATAAATACAGTTTATTTTTGTGACCTCTTTGTTCTCTTTTTCTCCTGGTATCTAGATTTTATAATTTGTTTACATGTATTTTTGGTAACCTGTTAGTTCCCTACTTATCCTTTTGACCATATTAAATATATTTATGAAGTTTTAAATTGGTATTTACACAAGGTGCTCTATAAGAAAAACAAGGGGCTTCGGCATAGAACTGATTAAATGCGTAAGGACAGTAAGTAATTTTTTTTCGGTATTATCAAATATTGTAAGGTTAATACTAAAAACATACATTTTATTTTTAGGCTGAAAGAATGATAACAGATTATGCCAAAAATATAAGAAGAATGGAAGAAAGAGTGAGAGATTCTGAAAACAGAGCATCAGAGGCCTCTAAACAGGTTATGTAATAAGTCGTATAAAATACTGACTTTTTGCTTTAAAGACCATCTGATCAGCCTGGATTGGTATTATACACAAGACCATCTGATCAGCCTGAGTGGGTATTATACACAAGATCATCTGATCAGCCTGGGTGGTATTATACACAAGATCATCTGATCAGCCTGGGTGGTTTTATACGCAAGATCATCTGATCAGCCTGGATTGGTATTATACACAAGACCGTATGATCAGCCTGGGAGGGTATTATTCACAAGACCATCTGATCAGCCTGAGTGGGTATTATACACAAGATCATCTGATCAGCCTGGGTGGGTATTATACACAAGATCATCTGATCAGCCTGGGTTGGTATTATACACAAGGTCATCTGATCAGCCTGGGTGGGTATTATACACAAAATCATATGATCAGCCTGGGTGGGTATTATACACAAGGTCATATAATCAGCTTGGGTGGGTATTATACACAAGGTCATATAATCAGCCTGGGTGGGTATTATACACAAAATCATCTGATCAGCCTGGGTGGGTATTATACACAAAATCATATGATCAGCCTGGGTGGGTATTATACACAAGGTCATATAATCAGCCTGGGTGTGTATTATACACGAGACCATCTGATCAGCCTGGGTGGGTATTATACACAAGGTCATCTGATCAGCCTGGGTTGGTATTATACACAAGACCATCTGATCAGCCTGGGTGGGTATTACACACAAGACCATCTGATCAGCCTGGGTGGGTATTATACACAAGACCATCTGATCAGCCTGGGTGGGAATTATACACAAGACCATCTGATCAGCCTGGGTGGGTATTATACACAAGATCATCTGATCAGCCTGGGTTGGTATTATACACAAGACCATCTGATCAGCCTGGGTGGGTATTATACACAAGACCATCTAATCAGCCTGGGTGGGTATTATACACAAGGTCATATGATCAGCCTGGGTGTGTATTATACACAAGATCATCTGATCAGCCTGGGTGGGTATTATACACCAGGTCATATGATCAGCCTGGGTGGGTATTACACACAAGACCATCTGATCAGCCTGGGTGGGTATTATACACAAGATCATCTGATCAGCCTGGGTGGGTATTACACACAAGACCATCTGATCAGCCTGGGTGTCAATTTCTACTTCTAGATCTACTTCATTTATAAATCTCTTTTGTTGTATATTTATGACAAAGAAACATTTATTATATTGTACAGTTTTACTACATTTGATTTATTTTTCAGTGAAATGTTGGAAATAATATGTTATGAATGGAGACTTTAAAGGGAAACTTCGCGAAAAAATGAAAATCCAGTAAATATGATAAATAATCCATTCTAATATGACGTCCTTCAAACGCTTTGGAAACACACCTCTATTTAAATATTCAACAAAATACGGCTGTTCCAGCCATTTCAAAAACCCCCGTGTGTTGATGTTTTTGCTTTAAAATTTATTTTATTTTGTACCTTTGTAAGAAAATCCAATAGATAACACGTTTTCACGATATCAAGTCCTTTTTCTATTCTATGCCTTTATTGTTTACATGTTACAAGTCTTCCTTGACTTTAGCTACGTTGTGTATTCAAGGGACGTTGCGTTGTTTACAATGACGTTCAATGCAAACCGCGAGACTTTTCCCGCCCCCACCACAAACGAATTTACCGTTACGTATCAAAATGAAAACGCAACCGAATTTCAAAATGTTGATTAATTGTGGAAAATAACTGTCGATTAAATTTGCACCATTGTGGATCTAAAACAGGAGCATAAGGTAGACCAAATGCGGTAAGCGGTTTGATTTCTCACGCAAACACAGCAACGCATGAACAATCCCAGACACGCCACACGGCGACTGATGTAATGAAGCATTTAATTTTGACGTTCTTTGTTTTGATTGTTAAATTTTATTTTAAATGTTAATAAATATGTTTGTTTGTTTTAATTTATATTTCTTCGTTTTTTCTACTAAGTTTTACACGAGAAATATAATAATTTCGAAACAAGGGAGGTTCTCGGAAATTGGAACCGCCAAAATTAACCTTTACCTAGGTAGTCGCAAAATATGAAATTTCTGTATTTTCATATCAGAATCGAAATAATTCATGGCTGCCCCAATTTTATGGATTATTTAAATATGGGTAAGCATTATATTCATGATATTTTACCATTCGCTAACGCTCATGGCAAAATATTCATGAATATAATGCCTACCCATATTTAAATAATCCATAAAATTGGGGCAGCCATGAATTATTTCTTAAGTTTAAAAATATGTTTTTCTGCCTTAGCTCTTCGAAGAATATACAAACTGTGGCGATGACTAATGACCGGCTGACAACATAAGATTACCAAATACGTCTTAATGTTTTAATTATCTTTGTTTTGATAAAAGTATTTTTAGACACAAATTTTAACCTGTCTTTATTTAACTCAGATATAATTCACCTAAATAATAATTGTAATAAAAGATATATTTATATGATTATTTTTATATATAAAATAAAATTCCGTGGATAATTTTGCACGTCTTGAAACGACAGTTGTACCTGGACGTGAAAATGTTACAGGTAAATCATTACTCGTTTATGAAGGGTAATTAACAGAATTAGCAGGTAAACAAACAGGATGTTTATTGCAATTACTAGATCATTTGACGCCGACTTTGAAGTATGAATATTCGGACTTTTTCAAAAGCTAACCAGATTAAAGGTTAATCATGTAATTCGAAATTAGAAAGGCACACCCCCTCCTGCCAAGGACAGGTATGATTTGAATACACCGAAGTGTCAGAACACAGGATGTATATAAGATTTCGAATACCTTTAGATGCCAAGTCAGAGGAAACGTAAAACTTACACGTTAACTCAAATAGTTGCTTAATCTGATTAAGTTGAAAATAATAATCACGAATAATTTTCAATTTAATGAATATTTATGGGCTTTTTTCCTATCAAAACTGTGACTTTTTTCCTGTGACTTTCTTTCCGTTTACCATTGTTGCTGCTGTGGAAATAGTCTTAAGTGGAAGTCTTTAAATTGGTTAACTACTTGTTATACTAGTCGTTTTTTGTCTCGCCTGCGACGAAAGTCGCTGGAGACGAGACATATGTATGGGAATCTGGCGGCGGCGGCGTAAACACTTGACATCTTGCTTCATATATTTGTAAGCCCTAGGTCCATCAAATTTGGTACAGAGGTAGCTTATGATGAGTACTTGCCAGTCAGACACCTGTCACCTGACCTTGACCTCAATTTCACGGTCCAGCGACTGCGTTAAAGTTTTTGGGTTACGGCAGTTCCTCTGTAACTACGCATAGTAGGATGACAATGTTTGGTGTATAGGTTGCTGATGACTAGTACATGACTGTCTGGTAGGTGTCACCTGACCTTGACCTCAATTTCACGGTCCAGCGACTACGTTAAAGTTTTTGGGTTACGATAGTTCCTCTGTAACCACGCATGGTAGGATGACAATATTTGGTATATAGGTTGCTGATGACTAGTACATGACTGTCTGGTAGGTGTCACCTGACCTTGACCTCAATTTCACGGTCCAGTGACTATGTTAAAGTTTTTGGGTTACGACAGTTCCTCTGTTACCACGCATGGTAGGATGACAAAATTTGGTATATGGGTTGCTGATGACTAGTACATGACTGTCTGGTAGGTTTCACCTGACCCTGACCTCAATTTCACGGTCCAGCGACTACGTTAAAGTTTTTGGGTTACGACAGTTCCTCTGTAACCACGGATGGTAGGATGACAATATTTGGTATATAAGTTTCTGATGACTAGTACATGACTGTCTGGTAGGTGTCACCTGACCTTGACCTCAATTTCACGGTCCAGCGACTATGTTAAAGTTTTTGTGTTACTGCAGTTTCTCTGTAACTATGCATGGTAGGATGACAATTTTTGGTATATAGGTTGCTGATAAATAGTACATGACTGTCTGGTAGGTGCCACTTTACCTTGACCTCAATTTCACGGTCTAGTGACAACGTTAAAGTTTTTAGGTTACTGCTGTTCCCCTGTAACCAAGCATGGTAGGATGACAATATTTGGTATACAGGCCGCTGCTCATAATTAATGCTATTTACGTAATGCTTATGACGAAATTTATTTTTGTTACTGATGCAGAATTCAGGCGAGACGTTTTTCTGTGTCCACACTTGTTTTGCTTATATATAGATCAGGAATACAAAACGTAATCTTTCCACAACCTTGTCTTATAGTACAACCTTCTGTTATTGACCGTTTCACGTTATTATCATACGACGACTTTTAAGGTACTTGGATGTCTAGTATCGCCATCTAGTGATGAGATGGTGACAAGATGGCGGACCTCCATAAGTGCATTTTTTACACGGTAAATTCCATGCAGAAACTTAACCACTAAAAATATAATAAAACATCAAGCGGCAAATGCATTTCTTTTTAGTTGAAGAATAACATATAAAATTTTCATTTTTTCGCGAAGTTTCCCTTTAAAGGAGTTAATAAAACTGGTCCCATTGTCCTTTGATAATTCATCCCAAATAATTTAAACTGTTTAAAAAGAACCTTGTCAGCCTCAGAAAGAGAAGTGATATATCATTCTGACCCATCATAAGCCCTGAAGCAGGTATTTAAAAACTAGTTCATTAATATTTACAACTAAAAAAAACCCTAATAATTAAACGAGTAAATGTGACCTTGACCTTATCATTTTTTCTTTATAGTTGGCCAGACATTCCATGAGAGAAAGGCAAATGCAAAATGAAAGAAAAAGCCTGTTACAAGAATTAAATGCTTCAACAAGATCTGTCAGGTAATATTGTTAGAAATTTTATAAGGATACCTTCTTTATTAATATTAATGGAAGCGTTTCAATAGAACAGTTATTGTTTATGTGATTTCTGGAAGCTGATTACATCATAAAATTATTTTATAGAAGTTACTTGAAATATATTCATTTTCTTTAAATGTTCATTTCTGCAAATGATCTGAATCAACAAAATATGTTCTTTCTTGCTACTCAGCTCAAATAAATCTGTAGCATTAGTTGTCAAGTGTCTTATTTTTCCCTATATGAAAATGTGTTTGACAACATGCCTAATATTTCTTTGTATTTTACACTTTCTTTCTTTTTTTACAACAACATGTCAATTTTTTCATGATGATATAAGGAATCTTTAAGATACAATGCATATACTGACCTTTTTATGTACCATTTTGAGATTATTCCACAATTTTGTGTTTTATCTTTTACCCTAGTTTCCCAGTTTGGTAAGCCAACATGAACATACAGACCCACTTTCAGGTTTTATAGGTGATTGTCTTGATAATGTCTCTACTTATTTCATTTAGCCAGCCTCACATTTTCAATTTGCCCATGTAACCATGGCAATTAGTTAATATATTTTTTGGTCATGTTGTTTGTAGTACACTCAAACTTTCTTTCACAGACGTTTTAAATGCCAAATTTAGACCAAGCATCTGTGGCTAGAGTATATCTGTCATGTTATTTATGATTGTGTTACCAGTTATGTCTGTTGTGTTGTCAGTGATGTCTGTTCTCTGTGATAACTGTTTTCTATTAAATCTGCTGTTATCTGTGATATCAGTTGTGTTATTCATTATATCTGTTGTTTTTGATGATATCTTGTGTTATTGGTCATTTCCATTGTTATCAAGGGTATTTGTTGTGTTATCATGATATTTGTTATGCAGCAGCAGACATATCAAATT
This sequence comes from Limnoperna fortunei, assembly GCA_944474755.1. Taxonomy (NCBI): domain Eukaryota; kingdom Metazoa; phylum Mollusca; class Bivalvia; order Mytilida; family Modiolidae; genus Limnoperna; species Limnoperna fortunei. The sequence continues at coordinate 91,105,688 of OX104115.1, forward strand.
GTAGTTACAAAAAAAAATCCACTACTGGCACAAAAACAACAATTTCAAACACATATTTTACAAATTCTAAAGGATGTTAAAACTAAATTCAGTTGTATCTGCATGGCCAAAATATTTATTACAAGTGTGTCATGGATTTTGTAAAGATTCAACAGTATGGAAGATGTGTTTTAAGATTAATAACAAGTATTGGAAATCAAAGCCTCAAATATGCTGTTTATTACATTTAGGGGTTAATATTCGGTGGAATTAAAGAAAAAATATCATGCATGTGAGTGGTATTTGCCAAAAATACTGCTTTTGAGGCTGGTAAACATTTCATCACCAGCCTCTCAAGCAAATAACACTCACAAGCATGATATATTTCTATATTATCAGGAATATCTGTTTTGTCAGGGGTGATATATGTTGTGTTATCATCCATTATATTATGTTCTAATATGTATTTTCTGTACAGGCTTATGGGTAATGAATACAGCAAAAAATCCCAACCTATAATCCCACAGGAATTGTACGTGATGTATAATAATAAGATTATATTACATTGTAGTATTGGGGGCCTCTGTGGCCGAGTGGTTAAGGTTGTACGTCTACTATTGTTCACGTAGTCTGTCAACACTGAGGTTGTGGGTTAGAGCCTCACAGCAGGCAGGGTGTACTTGATTCCTATTTAAATTGACAAGGATTGCCAGTTTTCCTACCGCAGGTCGGGGCTTTCTTCAGGTACTCTGGGTTCCTCCCCCAATAACAACTGGATGCCATGATATAGCTGAAAAATTGCTGAAAGTGGCTGTAACACCAAACATCCAACCAACCATTGTAGTATTGTGTCATAATCTATCATATCAGACATGTCTGTGTTTCAGCCCTTTCTTAAGTTCATCACTTAAACATTGCATTGCTGTTCCAAATTGTCATCTTTCTTTTAATCCAAACTATCATGAATTCTTTTAGCCATTTAAAAAATGTAACATTTTGAGATCAACAGTTTACCTGCCTATTTGATGATAATCCTTACTGCTTTTTTATCTTCCTCACAAGTCAGGGTTTCTGTGTCCACATGTGTCCACGAACCCCTGACAAACTTAGCTAGGAAATTCCCGGGCTAGAAGATTTTCGTATGACGTCAATCCTTCAAAATATCAACTAATGAAATTGCTTGAAAGAAGCAAGTGTTTGGCAGTAGTCATTCTTACTCATTCTTGAGTGGGAAGAAAACGTAACGCAACTAATAAATAACGCGGTAATAACAAACTATTAACACTACTGTACAAATTACACTGACTTTCACATGGTCTATGGAACACATCCGTTTGGTTTATTTACAATCGACATCTGGATATCCCCTAACCAAGCCGCGAATGAAAGCGAGCTTTTGATTGGCTACGTCAAGGTATGATGTAGCCAATCAAAATAGTGTGACTATGAGCCCGGGAATTTCCTAGCAATGTTGTCAGGGGTTTCGTGACACATGTGGACACACAAAACCCTGACTTGTGAGGATGTGGTTTTATGTATATCTGGTTTTCAGGTCACATGTAAATGGTTTGTGCCTTGTCATTATGTTTTAATTTTACCACATTCTTATATTTTGTAGAAACACAGATGCATTATTAATAGGAGATTTAACATCTAGTCCAAAGTCCAAGCTTCAGGAATCGTCTTACCTCAATGGTAGTCGTAATAAAGAGGATTCCTTGTCAGACAGATGATATGGATCTAATTGGAATCAATGAATTATATCTCAGGAACAATACTGATGTGTTGTCACTTGTTCAGGGACCACTGAAATGCTAGAAACAACAATGTCAGCAGTTATTTGTTTTAGGATAACATTTTTAACATAATGAAGTAATAAAGATATGATCAATTAAAATATTGGTAATTCAGTATATATAATTTACTATCACTTATTTCTTGTGGTTTTTTGTGGTATTTAATTTTTACTTGTATGATGAATACTCCAATGGAAGCAGCATTAGGTATTGGGGTGTGTACTGTTCATTCATTAATTGACTGATCTTATTCACTACTTCAAACAATTTTCTAAAAATAATACATAATGGGCGAAGTTTGGCAAACAGTGCATAAAACAATATCACTTTTTTGAATGTGTGTATCCTGAAAAATAATTGAACAAATATATGTGTGGGAGAATTTCAGAACAAACTTGCTATTCTTTGAAAATTATTTCCTTTTATTTCTACATAATTTTTTTGTACTGCCATGTAATGGTCATAATATGAGGAGAAGGTTTCCTGATTTTAGCAATACAAATATTTAAAACTAGCCAAGCACACAGTGCTTATTTATAAATCCGTCCTAGTTATATACTTATATTGTTATTTTGTAGCTTATTGTTTTAATTAATAAAATATATTTGATATATTTCACTGGTTTGATTTATTGGTTTGCACTGTTTCAATGGCAGGGTTCAGAGGGCCATTCAATCCTGGAAAAGTCATGATAAATGAAAACAAGTTCAGTGCATTGAAAAATCATGAATTGCAATTTTATGATAAAACATATGGAAAAATCCCTGACTAACATTACTGTCGGATTTAAGCTTAGCGAAGTTTTACTATTTGTAAGGAGACCATCTAATTGTTTATTTCATTGAAAAATTAAAACACAGTTCCAGGCGGAAAGTTTTTACTGTACCATTATCTCATATTCTAGTTAGAATTTTCATTGACACTTTCATGCTAGAATCAGTTGTGGAAAAATGCTTTTTGAAAAGCCTGTAAAAAGTAATGGAATTCTTAGACAAAACTGGTGTGTGAACCATGCAATGGGTCATCATGATATAGAAGACAAATTGCTGAAAATAACTTATTCAGAGTTTAATGATTCATGTCTAGATACATGTAACAAAATAAGAAGCATGCAAAAAAAATTTTGCTGGAAATTGAAATACTGCAAGATGACTTTCCAAATATTAATAGAACAGGTGTTGTGGGAACATTGTTTATAACCAGGTTTAGTACTAAAAAACTCCTCATTGATGTTGTGTTCAAAGGTGTGGCTAAAAAGAGTTTTATTGAAATTTTAGTTGAATGGTAGAGAGCTTATGTAAACATCAAAATGAGATATTATATCTTGTTTTGTATAGTGTTAAACTTTTACTGTTTTTCTGTATTATTCAGTATTATAAAACATTTTAGAAGGATATATTTCATTTCTGCTTATTTTTACAAACAATATTTAACCTGCTTATGCCCTTTTTTAGCTCACCTGACCCAAAGGGTCATGTGAGCTATTGTTATCACTTTGCGTCCGTCGGCGTCGTCGTCGTCGTCGTCGTCGTCGTCGGTGTCTGTAAACTTTTTACATTTTAATCTTCTTCTCTGAAACCACTTGGCCAATTGAAACCAAACTTGGCCATAATGTTCATTGGATGGACCTTTACAAAGTTTGTGTTTTTTATTTTGATTGGTAAACCAATATGGCCGCCACCTCAAGACTTAGTTTAACATAGGACCCTATGGGAAAAAAGTTAAAAAGGGCTTCTTCTCTGAAACCGTTTAACCAATCAAAACAAAACTTACTAGCAATATTGTTTGGATGGTCCTCTATAAAGTTTGTGTTTTTGATGGGAATTGGAAATTCAAAATGGCCGCCACCGCAGGACTTAGTTTAACATAGAACCCTATGGGAAAAAGTTTTAAAAGGCTTCTTCTCTGAAACCGGTTAATCAATGGAAACAAAAACTTACTAGCAATATTGTTTGGATGGTCCTCTATAAAGTTTGTGTTTTTTATGGCAATTGGAAATTCAAAATGGCTGCCACCGCAGGACTTAATTTAACATAGGACCCTATGGGAAAAAGTTTGAAAGGCTTCTTTTCTGAAACCAGTCAACCAATGGAAACAAAACTTACTAGCAATATTGTTTGGATGGTCCTCTATAAAGTTAATGTTTTTTATCCCAATCGGAAATTCAAAATGGCCACCACCGCAGGACTTGGTTTAACATTCGACCCTATGAGAAAAAAGTTTAAAAGGGCTTCTTCTCTGAAACCGTTTAACCAATCAAAACAAAACTTTCTAGCAATATTGTTTGGATGGTCCTCTATAAAGTTTATGTTTTTTATGGCAATTGGAAATTCAAAATGGCCGCTACCGCAGGACTTAGTTTAACATAGGACCCTATGGGAAAAAGTTTTTAAAGGCTTCTTCTCTGAAACAGGTTAATCAATGGAAACAAAAACTTACTAGCAATATTGTTTGGATGGTCCTTTATAAAGTTTATGTTTTTTATGGCAATTGGAAATTCAAAATGGCCACCACGGCGCAGGACTTAGTTTAACATAGGACCCTATGGGCAAATAAAAAAAATCTTCTCTATACAACCGGTTAACCAATGAAACAAAGCTTTCTAGTAATATTGTTTGGATGGTCCTATTTAAAGTTTATTGAAAATTACAGGACTTATTTTAACATCAGGGAAATGCCATCTTCATTGCCTATAAAATCAGGTGAGCGATACAGGCTCTTAAGAGCCTCTGGTTACATTTTAATCTTCTTCTCTGAAACCAATTGGCCAATTGAAACCAAACTTGGCCATAATGTTAATTGGATGGACCTTTACAAAGTTTGTGTTTTTTATTTTGATTTGTAAACCAAAATGGCCACCACCGCAGGACTTAGTTTAACATAGAACCCTATGGGAAAAAGTTTTAAAAGGCTTCTTCTCTGAAACCGGTTAATCAATGGAAACAAAAACTTACTAGCAATATTGTTTGGATGGTCCTCTATAAAGTTTGTGTTTTTTATGGCAATTGGAAATTCAAAATGGCTGCCACCGCAGGACTTAATTTAACATAGGACCCTATGGGAAAAAGTTTGAAAGGCTTCTTTTCTGAAACCGGCCAACCAATGGAAACAAAACTTACTAGCAATATTGTTTGGATGGTCCTCTATAAAGTTAATGTTTTTTATCCCAATCGGAAATTCAAAATGGCCGCCACCGCAGGACTTGGTTTAACATTCAACCCTATGAGAAAAAAGTTTAAAAGGGCTTCTTCTCTGAAACCGTTTAACCAATCAAAACAAAACTTACTAGCAATATTGTTTGGATGGTCCTCTATAAAGTTTATGTTTTTTATGGCAATTGGTAATTCAAAATGGCCGCTACCGCAGGACTCAGTTTAACATAGGACCCTATGGGAAAAAGTTTTTAAAGGCTTCTTCTCTGAAACCGGTTAATCAATGGAAACAAAAACTTACTAGCAATATTGTTTGGATGGTCCTCTATAAAGTTTATGTTTTTTATGGCAATTGGAAATTCAAAATGGCCCCTACCGCAGGACTTAGTTTAACATACGACCCTATGGGAAAAAGTTTTTAAAGGCTTCTTCTCTGAAACCGGTTAATCAATGGAAACAAAAACTTACTGGCAATATTGTTTGGATGGTCCTTTATAAAGTTTATGTTTTTTATGGCAATTGGAAATTCAAAATGGCCACCTCCGCCGCAGGACTTAGTTTAACATAGAACCAATGAAACAAAGCTTTTGTAGTAATATTGTTTGGATGGTCCTATTTAAAGTTTATTGAAAATTACAGGACTTACTTTAACATCAGGGAAATGCCATCTTCCTTGCCTATAAAATCAGGTGAGCGATACAGGCTCTTAAGAGCCTCTGGTTATTTTTTTTTTTTGGGGGGGGGGAGGGGTTATGGCATTACTATGTTATATTTGTTACAAGTAGAAATAACTCTTAAATTAGCCAACAAAAGACAAATACAATTTACTATTTTAAAAATTGTAATTAATTACAGTTAATTACACTTATCTGTGTCTCAAAGTTTCAATTGGTGTCCAATGTTAAATGTCCAATCAATAAACAAACGTCCAAATGTTGTATCCAAGATAAGCTGAATTCCCAGACAGTCCGGAATTAATAAGTCCACTGGTACGAAATATTAAGACCAATAGTAATGAAGTATCCAATATGAATTCCAGCAATATGTTATTAAATAATTCCACTATTCGAATGAAAGTTTAAAACAAGATCTATGTCCAACAACAGGAATGAAAGTCAAGCCAAAATCTATATCCAGAATCTGCACCCAAGTCATTTATATATGATTCTAAAATTCATGTTCTAGAATTCAGAAGGTCATGGAATATTGTTTATGTATTTGACTTATTATTATTGCATAATTAACAGTTCTAGAATAATCTTTTTCTCAAGTAAACAAATAACAATCAATGTAAAAAATTACATTTAAATTACTTTATAAAGTTTTGTAAACAAATACAAAAACAATTATAAAGCCAAAACTAAAAAATTAAATACACATCTAAGGCCAAACAAACAACATCTCTCCTCTTAAGCAAAAGTTTAAATGCAATGAAAGCTTTTAAAAGATATGCATTGACTATTCATGGAACAAAAATATACATATATAACAATTGAGGGGGCCTCGGTGGCCGAGTGGTCAAGGTAGTTCGTCTACTATTGATCACGTGGTCTGTCAACACTGAGATTGCGGGTTCGATTCTCACTGCAGGCAGGGTGTACTCGACTCCAATCTTAATTGACAAGGATTGACAGATTTCCTACCGCAGGTCGGGGGTTTTCTCCGGGTACTCCGGCTTCCTCCCCCAATAAAAACTGGACGCCATGATATAGCTGAAAAATTGCTGAAAGTGGCGTTAAACACCATCAAGCAAACAAACAAACAATTGAGCTAAAGCAATTGCAAAATCTGTACAATGCCAATAGTTCCATGGATTTGCAGTTGGTGAGAGGAAACTGGTTAAGTATAATTTTTACTTTAAACATATGTTTTTTGAACACATTCAGGGCATGTTCTGTATTGTTTTCGCTGACCTGGAGTTTTAACTACATAGTTGAAATCATTAATTTGAATCTATATCTCATATTGGGCACAATATCTAGCCTGTAATGGATCAAGAACTGACAAAAAATGCGTTATGCTTTTAATGCACTTTATCGCAAGGCTTAAAAACTCCGTTCCTGGCACCTAGGTTATAGCATATTTCAATTTTAGGCTCTGCATTTTTCAAATTTGTGCAATTTTCACAGTAAAATAAAATTTGTCCTTAAAAAAAAGATACATAGTCATGAAGGTTCGATTCACTGTGTTCATCACGTGAATCAAGTTGGTTACTTGTTCAACGTTCAACATTCAACATTCAAATAAATACCAAAGACCTCTTCTCTCGGTTAAACATTAAGCACTCAGTTCCTTGTTCAACATTCGCAGTTCCTAGTTCAACATTCGATTTTTCAGTTCCTAGTTCAACATTCGCAGATCCTAGTTCAACTTTCGTTGTTTCTGGTTCAATATTCGAAATTTTTAGTTCCTCGTTCAACATTCGCAGTTCCTAGTTCAACATTCGATTTTTCAGTTCCTAGTTCAACATTCGCAGTTCCTAGTTCAACATTCGTTGTTTCTGGTTTAATATTCGAAATTGTTAGTTCCTCGTTCAACATTCGCAGTTCCTAGTTCAACATTCGATTTTTCCGTTCCTAGTTCAACATTCGCAGTTCCTAGTTCAACATTCGTTGTTTCTGGTTCAATATTCGAAATTTTTAGTTCCTCGTTCAACATTCGCAGTTCCTAGTTCAACATTCGATTTTTCAGTTCCTAGTTCAACATTCGCAGTTCCTAGTTCAACATTCGTTGTTTCCGGTTCAATATTCGAAATTATTAGTTCCTCGTTCAACATTCGCAGTTCCTAGTTCAACATTCGATTTTTCAGTTCCTAGTTCAACATTCGCAGTTCCTAGTTCAACATTCGTTGTTTCTGGTTCAATATTCGAAATTTTTAGTTCCTCGTTCAACATTCGCAGTTCCTAGTTCAACATTCGATTTTTCAGTTCCTAGTTCAACATTCGCAGTTCCTAGTTCAACATTCGTTGTTTCTGGTTCAATATTCGAAATTTTTAGTTCCTCGTTCAACATTCGCAGTTCCTAGTTCAACATTCGATTTTTCAGTTCCTAGTTCAACATTCGCAGTTCCTAGTTCAACATTCGTTGTTTCTGGTTCAATATTCGAAATTTTTAGTTCCTCGTTCAACATTCGCAGTTCCTAGTTCAACATTCGATTTTTCAGTTCCTAGTTCAACATTCGCAGTTCCTAGTTCAACATTCGTTGTTTCTGGTTCAATATTCGAAATTTTTAGTTCCTCGTTCAACATTCGCAGTTCCTAGTTCAACATTCGATTTTTCAGTTCCTAGTTCAACATTCGCAGTTCCTAGTTCAACATTCGTTGTTTCCGGTTCAATATTCAAAATTATTAGTTCCTCGTTCAACATTCGCAGTTCCTAGTTCAACATTCGATTTTTCAGTTCCTAGTTCAACATTCGCAGTTCCTAGTTCAACATTCGTTGTTTCTGGTTCAATATTCGAAATTTTTAGTTCCTCGTTCAACATTCGCAGTTCCTAGTTCAACATTCGATTTTTCAGTTCCTAGTTCAACATTCGCAGTTCCTAGTTCAACATTCGTTGTTTCTGGTTTAATATTCGAAATTTTTAGTTCCTCGTTCAACATTCGCAGTTCCTAGTTCAACATTCGATTTTTCAGTTCCTAGTTCAACATTCCCAGTTCCTAGTTCAACATTCGTTGTTTCTGGTTCGATATTCGAAATTTCTAGTTCCTCGTTCAACATTCGCAGTTCCTAGTTCAACATTCGATTTTTCAGTTCCTAGTTCAACATTCGCAGTTCCTAGTTCAACATTCGTTGTTTCTGGTTTAATATCCGAAATTATTAGTTCCTCGTTCAACATTCGCAGTTCTAGTTCAACATTCGTTGTTTCTGGTTCAATATTCGAAATTTTTAGTTCCTCGTTCAACATTCGCAGTTCCTAGTTCAACATTCGTTGTTTCTGGTTTAAATTTCGAAATTTTTAGTTCCTCGTTCAACATTCGCAGTTCCTAGTTCAACATTCGATTTTTCAGTTCCTAGTTCAACATTCGCAGTTCCTAGTTCAACATTCGTTGTTTCTGGTTCAATATTCGAAATTTTTAGTTCCTCGTTCAACATTCGCAGTTCCTAGTTCAACATTCGATTTTTCAGTTCCTAGTTCAACATTCGCAGTTCCTAGTTCAACATTCGTTGTGTCTGGTTCAATATTCGAAATTTTTAGTTCCTCGTTCAACATTCGCAGTTCCTAGTTCAACATTCGATTTTTCAGTTCCTAGTTCAACATTCGCAGTTCCTAGTTCAACATTCGTTGTTTCTGGTTCAATATTCGAAATTTTTAGTTCCTCGTTCAACATTCGCAGTTCCTAGTTCAACATTCGATTTTTCAGTTCCTAGTTCAACATTCCCAGTTCCTAGTTCAACATTCGTTGTTTCTGGTTCGATATTCGAAATTTTTAGTTCCTCGTTCAACATTCGCAGTTCCTAGTTCAACATTCGATTTTTCAGTTCCTAGTTCAACATTCGATTTTTCAGTTCCTAGTTCAACATTCGATTTTTCAGTTCCTAGTTCAACATTCGCAGTTCCTAGTTCAACATTCGTTGTTTCTGGTTTAATATCCGAAATTATTAGTTCCTCGTTCAACATTCGCAGTTCCTAGTTCAACATTCGTTGTTTCTGGTTCAATATTCGAAATTTTAGTTCCTCGTTCAACATTCGCAGTTCCTAGTTCAACATTCGATTTTTCAGTTCCTAGTTCAACATTCGCAGTTCCTAGTTCAACATTCGTTGTTTCTGGTTCAATATTCGAAATTTTTAGTTCCTCGTTCAACATTCGCAGTTCCTAGTTCAACATTCGATTTTTCAGTTCCTAGTTCAACATTCCCAGTTCCTAGTTCAACATTCGTTGTTTCTGGTTCGATATTCGAAATTTTTAGTTCCTCGTTCAACATTCGCAGTTCCTAGTTCAACATTCGATTTTTCAGTTCCTAGTTCAACATTCGCAGTTCCTAGTTCAACATTCGTTGTTTCTGGTTTAATATCCGAAATTATTAGTTCCTCGTTCAACATTCGCAGTTCCTAGTTCAACATTCGTTGTTTCTGGTTCAATATTCGAAATTTTTAGTTCCTCGTTCAACATTCGCAGTTCCTAGTTCAACATTCGATTTTTCAGTTCCTAGTTCAACATTCGCAGTTCCTAGTTCAACATTCGTTGTGTCTGGTTCAATATTCGAAATTTTTAGTTCCTCGTTCAACATTCGCAGTTCCTAGTTCAACATTCGATTTTTCAGTTCCTAGTTCAACATTCGCAGTTCCTAGTTCAACATTCGTTGTTTCTGGTTTAATATTCGAAATTTTTAGTTCCTCGTTCAACATTCGCAGTTCCTAGTTCAACATTCGATTTTTCAGTTCCTAGTTCAACATTCCCAGTTCCTAGTTCAACATTCGTTGTTTCTGGTTCGATATTCGAAATTTTTAGTTCCTCGTCCAACATTCGCAGTTCCTAGTTCAACATTCGATTTTTCAGTTCCTAGTTCAACATTCGCAGTTCCTAGTTCAACATTCGTTGTTTCCGGTTCAATATTCGAAATTATTAGTTCCTCGTTCAACATTCGCAGTTCCTAGTTCAACATTCGATTTTTCAGTTTCTAGTTCAACATTCGCAGTTCCTAGTTCAACATTCGTAGTTTCTGGTTCAATATTCGAAATTTTTAGTTCCTCGTTACATTTTTGAAGTGGTATTTTTGTTAAATAACTATGCATAGGTACGAAGAATGTGAAAGAAAGAAAATAGTGCAAACTTTGCGATGTCAATAGGTTGAACTTATAAACATGTTGAATTGATGTCTTTTGCGATGAAAGTTGACATACATCGGCATAAGTATTGAATTGTGTTTTGATTAATGTTTTTGTTACTTTTATGAAAGTTTCGATCCATAACACAGAGCCCAGTTTGATTGTTGTGGAATCCGAAGTATTAGCCTGTGATTTATGTTACACTACCATGTTATGTGTAAACCGTAAACACGTATGGGAATAATATGCATTTTGATGAACAAATAAATTCTATCAAAAAGTGATAACAAATAAACCTTGCTTTTTCGCTTGGATTGCTATTTGAAAATTCGTTTTAAGTTCACTCTCAATATACAATAAGATGACTTTAAATACAATATCTCTTTATTGTAAGTTATTCTGTTCTTTTGATGTAAGATTCCCACTGTACGATCTTGGAGAGTTCACTTTCATTTGGTTTCTGTTAATGTGCTTTTGGGTAAGACAGTATTTCTTGAGAGTGTCAGTATTTGATTAATTTCCCTCTTTGGATAACATATAGTTGATTCTTAGTGTTGAAGAAGCATTTCTTGGTAACATTTCAAAGATGTTCAAATTGTTTGTTATGATGTTGTAGTTTTCTATGCACACGTATAAATAAAACGGTATACTATTATAAGTATATATCCACTTTTTTGTAATGTTTTTCTTCATCAGAAGTTTATTGACAAACGGGTTGGAGTAGTCAACCTGTTTTGCAATAAGAACGCATGGGGCAATAACCCGTTTTTTATAAATAAAATTTTCAAAAGATGTAAAAATCGTTCTTTTTGAGGTTGTAGGTTTTCTATGCAAAAGTACAAATATAACGATATACTATTATAAGTATATATCCTCTGTTGCATGATATTTTTCAACATCAGAAGTTTATTTCCAAACGGGTTGTTGCAGTCAACCCGTTTTGCAATAAGAACGCATTTTGCAATAACCCGTTTTACAATAAAAATATTTCTAAACGAAACATTAAATTAATGAAACTACAGATCGTTCCTTATTAGTTTATCTAAGAACTAATGTGAATATAAATATATATCAGCACCTATACCATTGAATTTCTGATATATACATGGCGACATCAAAAGTTTATTGCACAACGGGTTTGAGTGGTCTATAAATCTTTATTTTTAATTTCAATTAACCAGAATCAATCGTTCAGAGATTAAACATACAGTTAATACAATAATATATACAATATACAAAGATTCAAACAGAACTGGAGGTATAGAGTGAAAAGAAACAATATACAATGTCAATATTTGATCAGTCAAGAAAAAAGCATAAAAAGACTACCCTTGAGAATCTATCGTTTTCTAATTAAATATCAATTTTAATAAAAATGCATAGTTGTAAACAAATTATCAAATTAGTGCTTTCTTGAGAAGTTTTAATTATAAATAATGTAATTTAATATAAATAATGTCAACCAGCGGTCGTGGTAGGTTGATTAAGGTATGAATAGTGCTATTGCCATATTTAATGAGGGTATTTGTCCAATGATTCAATTGATTGACAAATAATGTCACTCACTTTTATCATATATGCTAGTGTAAATTATATGGTTTTGTAACATTTAGTAATGTAAACAATTAGCCCCGGGTGGCGGATAGAGAGACCCTGTAGTTGGGGGTAGTCTAGTCATAATACGAAAAGCCTGGTCGCCGACCGTGGTAGGTGTTTGTAGAGTGCCACGTTCCTTGAACGATAAAACAACTTTTATAGATTTGAAAAGGAGCTTGCTCATTGTAGCCGCTATAAAAGGCTACATTCTCCGTCCCTACCCATACTCTTTTTTCTTGCAGTGGACATTTTCCTTCTCTTTTTCACATTGATTTATTTTTTAACTTGTTCTCGTCCTGGATATAGGTAAAATATTACTCGCTGGACATAAAGCAAACATTCAACCAATTGATATAATTGTGTTAACCCTCAAAATAGTAACATTATTTTTTTATCTGAGACTGCAGGTGCAGAGCCAAAAATTGTCGCTCTGTGACCGTAACATCGCACGACCTCGCTGCAAGAGATGGAAATTGCGTCCTATTTTTTTCTTTATAAGCAGCGCAGCTTCCAACGTATTTTAGCCTACTCCTAAACCCTATTACGAAAGCTTCCGAAATTATACTTAGGATTGGCAACTTTTTATTGTTAATATATTTTGTGAAACGAACTGAGTTATTCATTATGGTCAGTATAGTATATTAGGAAAACAGTTCGTGTGCCTATATTTTATAAAGAAAACCAATCTGTATGTAATGCGTCGGACTTTGAAGGGGTGCCAATTTAAATTTATGTACATATCAGTGACTGAAGTAATATTGTGGTATCTAATACATGTAAAGCGGGCTGCTCTTTGTCGATCTGGTTGATTTGTTGTTTTTGATATGGATCCCAAATTGTTAAACAACATTCTAATTTTGGTCGGACAAGAGCTTTGTATGCATTGAATTTGAATTTTTCAGATGAGATTTTGAGATGTCCTCGGATAAAACCTAAAGATTGATTTGCTTTTGCTGTCATGTTATCAATATGCTTGTCCCATTTTAGATTTGATTGAAGTGTTACGCCTAAATATTTTGTGTATTCAACTTTTGAGAGAGAATGGCCATGAAGTTTGTAAGTAAAAATATGTGGGTTTCGTTTTTGTGTAATACTCAGAATGTTACATTTATCAGGGTGGAAGTGCATCAACCAGTCTTTTTCCCACTTGCCAGCCGCTTCAAGATCTTCATGTAGTTTTGGCAGTCTTCAGGTGTAATGATTTCTTTATAGATTATGTTGTCTAACAAACAATCAAACAGCAAACAATCTCAATTTACTGTGTGTCATGTATTCTGCAAGATCATTTATTTAGAATGAAAATCATATTGGCCTAAGTACTGTGCCTTGAGAGACACCAGATGTTACAGGTATGTTGTCAGATGTTATTCCCTCAAGGACTACATTTTGTGTTCTGTTTGTTAAAAAGTGTTTAATACAATGGTATGCATTTCTGTTGATTCCATAATGTTTGATTTTGTAAAAAAAATGTTGATGTGAAACTTTGTCGAAAGCCTTCGCAAAGTCCATGATTATCTGTTTATATGTTGTTGTTTGAGGCTTTTGATAGATCTTGGATAAAGAATGTTAATTGTGTTTCACATGAGCGAGATGATCTCAAATCATGTTGGAATTCATATAAAATGTGATTGTGTTCAATATGATTCATGATTTGGCTAGTGACTTCATGTTCTAAAAGTTTACAACATATGCATGTAAAGAAAATGGGCCTGTAGTTAATAGGGTCATGTTTGTCACCCTTTTTAAATGCTGGACAAACACTTGCGTTGCGCCAGTCATTTGGTATTTTGCCTGTGTCAAGGGATTTTTGAAACAGTAATGTTAATATAGGAGCAATGTATTGACTACATTGTTTTAAAATACGTTCATGAATTGGTATTTATACTTTGATTAAGTAAGTTTTTGAATGTTTCCCATAATTAATTAATGTTTGTTGTTTCCTTTATTGTAGACAATTTTTATGTAAATTGTGTAGGTCTTCGTCAATTTTATTCCAATTTGCTTGGTTGTACTTGTAAATTTTGCGTGTTGTTGATTGACATCGTTTTAATAACTATACGCATTCTAAACATTCTATATCATGGTCAGCTTCACCAAGTGGTGGTATAGTTTCTATTTGATGTATTATGGCTGGATAGTTTGTGATAACCATGTCCAACATTCTATCATTTCTTGTTGGTTCTTTCACTATTTGTTTTAGGCCGTGATCATGTATTATGTCTAATAATTGTTGGTGTTGTTTTAGATTTGGCTTTCCAGGGATAACACTATCTGTTTCCAAGTTTATATTAAAATCTCCGCCTACAAGGATTACAGACTTTGAGTTTGTGTTTATTCTACTTAATGACTTATTTAAAGGGTTCAAGTGAGATGTCATCGTCAGGGTGTGGACGATAATATGTACATATGTAACATTTTCGACCATTTGAGATAGTAAGTCCAGCTCACACTATCTCACAGTCAGTTTGAAGTTCTTTAACTTCACTTGACAAATACTTGTTTGATACTGCTATCAAGACACCTCTATAGCATAAACCCTTATTGTTAGGTGTTTTATCTTTTCTGTATATTATATACAGATCTTTTGATAGACATTAACCATCTCAAAGGGTTATGATCAGTAATAACAAAAAACTTATGACCATAAAGGTATTGTCTAAAAACCTGAACACCATATATTATTGCCAAAGCTTCCTTTTTTATATAACAGCATAATTCATTTCGTGTTTCTTTTATTGCCGGCTGGCACATCCTATTGGTTGTCCACTTTGTCTGAGTCCTCTTTCTGTGCCAAAACAACGCCAAGTCTGAGGTCGAAACTATCGCAGTACAGAATAAATGGCTTCTCAAAATTTGGATAGCGTTACACAGGAGAAGTTGTCAGTGCATCTTTCATAGCTTTGAAGGCCATGTCGCACTGTGTTGACCATTCAAATTTGGCATCCTTACGCAACAGTCGTGATAACGAAGTACTCACTTTGGCAAAGTTATTGATAAATTTTCTATAATATGATGCCAATCCAATAAATGACTGCAAAGACTTCACGTTTTGTGGTGTAGGAAAGTTTTGAACAGCTTCAACTTTCTTTGGATCTGCTTTGATTCCCTCTCCTTAAACTATGTGTCCTAGAAATGAAACTTCAGCCTTAATAAAGGAACACTTTTTTGTTTTAGTTTTAAGTTTGCACTACGAAAACGACTAAACACTTCTCGTAATCTGACCAAATGATCTTCAAAAGTGCCATTTTCCACTGAATACCGGCGAGTAACATGTCCATAAGTATTTGAAATGTACTGGGTGCATTGCACAATCCAAACGGCATTTTATTGAATTCATATAACCCTTCTCTTGAAATAAATGTTGTTTGTTCCTTGTCCTTTTCTGATACAGGTACTTGAAAGTATCCCTGAGCAATATCCATTACAGAGAAATACTTGGTATCTCTGAAATCATATCATCCATTCTTTAAAACGGATACACATCCTTCTTAGTTACAGCATTGACACGCCTGTATTCTATAAAACAACGAGTTAATCCATCTTTCTTTTTTACAAGTACAATAGGAGAGGCCCAAGGACTATACAAAAGTCAAATGATGTTTCTGAACATCTTCTTAACATGCTCCTGAATTTCCGTCTTCTGTGAAAAGGTTTCCCTATATGGACGCTGTTTGATGGGAGCGTGTCCGTTTGTGTCAATGGTATGTTCCACCAAAGTTTGTAGCTCCAAGGTCATTGTCATCTTTTGAAAAAATATCAGAGAATTCAGACATAAGAGAACTAAACTTCTGTTGCTCTGCTTCTGACATCAAATTCCATCTAATCGCAATATCTTCGTAATCCTGATCTTGCTTCTTCGTGCTCCCAAAATTTTCTGGTTCTTCAGATATATCAATCACTGCACAATCAGAAGTTTCCTCAAAAGTTCTATTTTTTTGTAATTTCATACAGTTTCACACTATCTAAGTTAAGTACTCGCATAAAAGTTCCATTGGAAGAAATTCTAGTGACTGCTCTAGCAGGATAAATTCCATATTTCTCAATCATTTGCTCCTTTTGATCGAGAATACCCAATTTTTCTTCATTAACACAAGGTACTTTGACGGCACATAGTACTTCTGATCTCGGAAGTATTTCAACAGTTTTTATTAAGTTGTCTGAATATACATAGGCTCCTTGTCCTTAATTTTGTATCCGAATAAATTTCACACATTCACCATTCCAGTAAGCAGACTGTGTTTGAAAATTAATCACTAAACCAATGATAGCATCATATTTTAAATCATCCACCACATACATAATTTGCTTCGAAATATCAGAATTAACACAAATTTCACATTCGAGCACACCTTTTATCCCAATAGGCTGTCCAGTTGCTGATACCACTTACTTTTACGATTACTTAATATTTGTAATTTCCTTTGAGGGCACAAACTTGGAATTAATTAATGAAACAACAGCACCAGTATCTAGTAGTAAAGTAGCATCATTGTAAAATAGCTTCCCAAGAATTTGAATTCCATTATTTTGATAAGGTACAAACAAGTTAAGTGCTAGAGTTTCATCACTTTGGAAATTAAAACAGGACTAAAATTGCAATTAAAATCTGAATGTCTATCTGCAGGAAATGCTTTTCTAGGTAAAACGGATGCCTACCCCTGCTTAAAGGAAGCCTGTACTAGTTTAAACGCTGATACGCACTCTAGACCGACCCTTATTATCAATCTCCCTTTTATGACAATATCGTTGTACATGTCCTACCTTCTTACAGTAAAAACAGGTTGGTCTTCTCACGTTCCCTTGTTGTAAATTCCCATATCGTCTTCCAGTACGATTATAGTTATGTTCCTGAGGTTTGCTTTCTAGACTGTCCAGTTTCTTCTCCAAATTCTCAAGCTTGCTGGCTGAACTCTCAACACTCTTGTGCAAAATATTATTAATCACTGGCCACAGCATTAACACTGACTGGATTGGTCTCCGCCCGAATAAGATTTTCATTACACTCTTCTCTCTTTGCAATTTTAAAGGCCTGCTCAAAACTCTGTGGATCATTCATCATAACAAACCTTTTAATATTAGGTAGAAGCCCTTGTAAAAATTTCTCCATTACAAGTCGATTATGCCCATCTATCAAAACTCAACCATGAGCACGCCTAGCTAATTTCAGAATAGCATTTCCATAGTCCTCTACACTTTCAGACGATAGCTGTTTTCTTCTAAATAGCTCAGAATAATACATTCTTTCTAATTATTTAGGACAAAATCTCTCTTTAAGACTATGCACTGTTTTGTCATATTCTTCTTGAATGCTTGAATCTAGATCTTCAAAGAAATGCGCTGCTCTGCATCGTAAAAATGCTGGTAACATGACTGCCTTCTTATCCTTACTCCACCGATTAACCTTGCTAATTCTTTCGAATGTTTTTATCCAACTTTCGCCAACTTCACCAAAGAATTTAGATAGCGTAATATGCGATCTCTGTTCTGGAAAAAAGCGAGTCTCCTGCACTACAGAAACGCTTGATGCTGAAACATTTTCATCTGGAGATAAACTCCCATTCCTATGCCTATTTCCACGTGGCATGATTACAGAAAAATTCACTTACTCTGTATAAAAAATACAAATAAATCCAAATATTTTGAAATTTCACACACAAAATGCGTATTTTAGAATCGGTTTCCACTTCTGACACAAAAAATAAATGTGATGGCAGTCGAGTACAAATGACTATAAACAGACAGACAGATGGATGCAGTGATCCTGGCTTTAGTCCTCAAAATCACATAAGCACTAATTGTATTAATCTACAGTTTATTAAATATATATACATCTCAATTATCTACAGTCAATTTTACAACATAGTAAGAGGAATTCCTTTCACAAAATCAGGACCAAACATAACATTCAATTGTAACCGTTGAATATAATTCAACATAGTGAAATAACAAATAATCCACCACAAAACACGCATAAATCCAATATTACAGAACACAGACATATACAAAGTCACATGTTAATCCATTAACCATTAAGTAAATCTAAAAACATCTCATGGCTCATATCATAATAACACCAAAGAACCTACTCTAACATTGCCACAACTGCCTCTTCTGACCAAACAAACAACTTGGTACTTATATACCGTAGCCTTATCACCTGACCTCAATTATCTCCTAAATTTCTCCTAAAATTCTCCTAACTTCCTCCTAAAATTCTCCCAACTTCCTCCTAAAATTCGCATATCTTTCTCCTTATTTTCTCCTAACACTTACATCACCATAATAGTAAACAAACCATAAACATGCATATACAGAACTGATAAAAGATATCATATCACTACTTTCACTACTCCCAGGCTAAGTTAATGACTTTAACCCATGGACAATAAACTTTTTACGTCGGTATGTATCAGTAAGCCAATGATATCTGTTTGTGCTGATATATATTTATATTCACAATAGTTCATTGATAAACAAAAATATTATTGGGAGCATTTTATAATTTCATTAGTTAAATTTCCCTCCCAAAAACGCTTATTGCAATACGTGTTTCTATTGCAAAACGGGTTGACTTCTAAAGCCCGTTAATTCGGTGGAAAATGTGCTGATATATATTAATATTCACAATAGTTCATAGATAAACCAATAAGAAGCGATCTTTAGTTTCATTAATTAAATGTTCGTTTAAAGATATTTTTATTGCAAAACGGGTTAATGCAAAATGTGTTTTTATTGCAAAACGGGTTGACTACTCAAACCCATTTTCCAATAAACTGTTGATGTCGCCATGTATCAGTAACTCAATGGCATATGTTTGTGTTTATATAAGTTTATATTAACAATAGCTCATAGGTAGATAAACCAAAACATTATTCGATCATTTATATGTAACGAACTGAATATAAAGTACAGGTCCGAATTGGGAAACGTATATCGGTTCGGAACTGGAGGAGGGAAACGCTACCGACCGATCATAGATCGATTCCTTCACAACAAGGACTTAGAAACTGGTCTTCCTAATACATACCGCCTTAAAAGAACACCATTCTCTGTTAACAGACATAGAACAGGCGAGGTGAAGTTTATATCGGGTGATGAAAAAAAGAAACGAAATCAGGGGTGTCGCGTAAGACTAGTCAGATATGATTTATATGTCGACGGACTCGTGAACCACGAGGAAAATGACACTTAGTCGACCCCTCTTAAACCAGCTGAAACAGATAGCACACACACAAACACCAGACAATCTGTCCTATGGCAAACGCCGACGAACATCAATGCCAAAAAGCATATAGGACTCCGGTGGAGATTCTAACAATAGTTGTGAAAAATGTATAGGAGATGTTTGTTAATGTACCCATGGCTTAAATATGTTTAATTTTTTGTCATTGAATAGTTGTGGTAAATCGAAAAAATGCAGTGCCCAGAATTTTTATAATTTGTTAGTAGATATAATTTTATTTGCCTGACTGGGACGAGAACTGATGATTTTGATACTATATTGATATCCCAGGCTATATTTCCAAAATACTAAGTAGACAAAAATATAAACGAGTAAAATCAGGATGCATAGCTTTCGGTTTTAAATCAGATTTATTTAGTTTTATCAAATAATTACAGATATATACTCCTAAATGGAGATTTAAATAGCAGAACAGAGAAAGCTCCGGATTTGATAGAAATTGTTAACGACGGTCATAATCCTGTCAATAATGTACAGAATCATTGTTATACACTACCTGATTTAGATATGAATCTTAATAGATAAATAACTATGGTAACAACCTTTTAGAAATGTATAAAAAAATAAGAATTTGTTTATTTTTAAATGATAGAGTCAGTGGTGACAAAATGGGCATGTTTACTTGTAAGCAATAAAGTTTTGTTGACTATTTAATTTGTACACATGACATGTTATCTTTTATTCATACTTATTGAGCTCTGTGTAAAGGTACCATAGAAACCTGCTGACAACCCCCCCCCCCCCCCCACCCCCACCCCCATCTGAAGGTGAACAAAATTATTTCAATGGTATGACAAAAGCTAATGGGATGCGGATAAAGTAGAATCCTTCATAGAAAATATTGACATTCATAAGGTTGGGCATTTGATATGTGTGTTAGAAGTAACACCGACAATTTATCTCAAGATAAAGTTGACACGCTGATTGAGGAAACAATCTTCGAAAAATAACAAATCGTGGTTCAATTCTGAATGTCGTATCAAATGAATATCTTTTAGATTAGCGATGTCTCGATATTGAATACGTAAATCCGAAGAAAATAGAAATCTTCATAGACAAATGCAGAAGTAATATACACCTCGCCATAAGTTAAGTAGCAACCTATTATTTTCCAGGGATTTATTTAAGATTTTAAATATTTAAATATTTTTTTAAAGAAACGACAATTTATTGAACATTAATGACAAATGAAACATACAAACAACATGTTTACAGTCGCTTTACTTATTGTTTGATGAAAAAATGTTCAAAGCAAAGATATAAAAAAACAGTGCAAATATAACTATCATTAGTCAGCAAATAAGTTTGATTGCATACTTCAATTTCATGAACTTAAAGTAAACACATCATCACAGGTCTAAAGTTCAGGGAACGAAAAGTCATTTTGTAAAATGCTCATTAAGTCGCGTAACCACCATTCTCCTCCTCTTGCTGTTGACTAAAGGACGAAGTGTAGCATGTGGTAAGTTCTGCCACTCATTTTGAATGGCAACATGTAGTTCTTGGACATTTTGACATGCAGGTGCACTTTTATTGATTTTACGGCCAATGATATCCCACAAATGTTCAATTGGATTCATATCGGGTGACATGGATGACCACGGATGATGTTAAATAGCTTCCCTTTCAATAACATCACGTACAACTGCAGCTCGGTGAGTTCTTATGTTGTCATCTATTAAGATGGGTCTGTTAACAAGTGCATAATAGCGTTAATGACGTCATTTCGATATTTCTACCCTGTCATTGTCCCATCAACCACATACAGATTCAGTTTACAGTTGTATGAAAAGACCCCTTACACTGTAACACCACCACCGCCAAACGCTGTAGTGCCTAGGATGTTATTCTGGTTGTAAGCAGTGCCTCGTTGTCTCCAAACGCGCATGCGCCCATCAATATGACGAGGAAGGAATCTGCTTTTGTCGGACCAGTGTACTCGTCGTCAGCTTCGGATATTCCAATGGTGGTGATATCGTGCCCACTCTAAACGTGCTAGGCGATGTCTCTGTGTCAACAGTGGACGTTTCAAGGGACGACGATCTCTCAACCTTTCATTGTTTAGGCGCCTGTTAATTGTTCCAAAGTCGACTCTGGTTGCAATATTCCAATCCTCATGAAGATATCTTGCAGTGGAAAACAGTTGGCGTTTGGCTACACGAACAAGTGATCTATCCTCCCTTTTAGATGTTGTTGGTGTTCGACCTAACCTAGGACGTCCCTGGGTAGTTCCATCATCTCGATGACGTTTCAGTAGGCGGGTTACAATACTAAAAAAATGTGTTGTGCTATCTGACGGAAGCTCTGTCCATTTCTCGGTTTCACTTAATTTCCGTCTTGGCATTGTAAAAATGTAAAGATGAAGTCGAAAAAGACCAGGATATTAACGCTAAATCGTTAAGGACAACAAAGCTTTAAGGCACGCTCGTCTACCGTATGACAAACTGGTTTTGGTATTTAAAGATTTACCTGAGGTGTTAATTAAAGTAACTTTCCCGTGCTCGAATGATGGCTTTAGTACATAAATAACACAAAGTTAATATTCATTCAGATTTTTGAAATCATAAAAAATTGTAAGTGTTGCTTAATTTATGGCAAAGTATATAAAAGCGTGAAACTATCAAAGCGTTGCTATTACCTCGACCTAATATGAAAAAAGAAATTACGATCGTTACGAAAAAAGCAGGAAAGAATACTGGAATATTACAAATACGAGAAAAGGCAGGCGACAGCCAGGCGCGACTATTGAAAATTTGTTTGATTGCTTTAAAGATTTAAACAGTGGCGATATCGATAACGCGGAATACCACAATGTCGCAGATACAAGTGATACCATTAATATAAATATTAATTGTGAGATTTCTGAATCAAAAAATTTTAAAGGAATAAAAAAACATATTTTAAAAATACCAAAGCATGTCATGACGACTATGTCGTAAACGAATACATCACATATGTTATTACCAATATATTTAAATCTATTTAATATAATATTTGATTCTGGTAAAGTTCCTATTATTTGGCTTGTAGGAAACATTCTTTCGTTTTAAATGAATAAAGGCAGTATCTCATATCCGAAAAATTAAAGGGTACTATATCATAGATAGCATTATGACGTTACATGAACTTCTAAAACATAAGAAAGAGAAACTTCTCTGCGGTTTTATCGATTTCGCAAAAGCCTTTGACACGGTATGGCGACCAGGATTATGGACTTAAAACTCAAATCAGTGGGAAAATGTATGGAGTAATTGTTAATATGTATAGAAATATAAAATCTCGAATATTATAATGGCGAAACATACTCGGATTATTTTCCATTATCTCCCCTGTTGTTCTCCTTATACATAAATGATCTGGAAGATTTTATGTCATTAAATAATATAACTGGTATCCAAAGTATCACTATTGACATAAATATCAAGCTCAATTTATAGATAAAATAATTTCTGATTCTCTATGCCGATGATATAGTTATTATGTCAGAATCACAAGACGATCTGCAAAGCCAACTTAACCTGCTACATGAATATTGTGAAAGATGGAAACTCAAGGCCAAAGTCGATAAAAGTAATATTGTCGTGTTCTCGGGAGGTCCAAATCCGACAAATTTGCGTTTTCCATATAATAATACAGAACTTAAAATCTTAAACAAATTCTTATATCTTGGGGTATTATTCTAGAAAACTGGAAAGTTTGCTAAAGCTAAGAAATATAATGTAGATAAAGCAAAAATAGCTATGTTCGATATGTTTCGCAAAAATAGAACACATAATGTTTCCACAGAATGTCAATTAGATCGCTTTGACAAAGTCATTCAGCAGATCCTAATGGGTGTGAAGTCTGGGGGATAGGTAATAACACAGTCATTGAACGATTACACTTAAAGTTTAGTAAAATACTGATGCAGACAAAACGACTACACCTGATCATATGGAGAATGGGTAACTAGGAAAATCTCCTTTAGATTTCAATGTAAAAAGTTATGAATCATAAAGAATTCAAACTTCCACGTAATTTCCATGATCTGGGCGTTAAACATATTAATAACCAGATAGATTGGCTGAGTCAATCAAATATGACCTACCATATATTTGGGATTTTCAACGATTTTATAGTATTTCGTGGCTTCATGCTTCTTTCAAGAAAAGCTTAATTGATCAATTTTGTCAAAACTTGAAGTCAATCATTCGAGACTCATCAAAGTCAATTAATTATACGTTATTTAAAGATAAAAAAAATTTTGAAAGCTACTTTCACATTTTGTAGATGATAAAAAGGCAATAACCTTATTTCGCTTCAGAACAGGCAGTCCCAATCTATCTATAGAATCTGGAAGGTGGTGATATACACAGCGTAAGGATAGAAAATGGACTTTATGTAAAGCAAATGAAACTGGTGATGAATTTTATTACCTTTTAATCTGTAATTCATTAACAAAAGAGCACCAACAATTTCTCTATGTGAAGTCAGGAAATACTCCAAATACCATTCAGTTTAACTATTTGATGTATAGTAAACATACTCCTTTAAACAAACTATATAAAGTTATTAGAATTGTATTGAAAAAGATAGATTCTCCAGGGTAGTCTTTTTATGATTTTTATATACTGAACAAATATTGACATCGAATATTGTTTGCTTTCTCTCTGTACCGCTATTTGTACCTTATTGTATATTGTATATATTATTGTATTAACTGTATGTTTAATCTCTGTACGATTGATCATGGTTCTTGAGAATAAACATATATAGACTACTCAAACCCGTTTTGCAATACACTTTTGGTGTCGTCGTATATATCAGAAATTTGATGGTATAGGTGCTGATATATATTTATATTCACAATAGTTCTTAGATAAGGCAATAAGGAACAATCTGTAGTTTCATTAATTTAATGTTTCGTTTAGAAATATTTTAATTGCAAAACGGGTTATTGCACAATGCGTTCTTATTGCAAAAACGGGTTGGCTACTCAAACCGGTTTGGCAATAAACTTCTGATGTTGAAAAATATGATGAGACAGAGGATAGATACTTATAATAGTACATCGTTATATTTGTACTTGTGAATTAATAATCCACAACACTATAAAGAACGATTTGCACATGTTTGACAATTGTATTGCAAAACAGGATATTGCAAAATGCATTCTTATTGCAAAACGGGTTGATTACTCCAACCCGCTTGGCAATAAGCTTCTGATGTTGAAAAAAGATGATGAAACATAATATATAGTTATAATAGTATATCGGTACATTTGTACTTGTGAATAGATAATCCAGAAATTATCCATAACCTCATAAAGAACGATTTAATCATGTTTGACAATTTTGTTGCAAAACGGGTTATTGCAAAATGCGTTCTTATTGCAAAACGAGTTGACATCTCCAACCCGTTTGGCAATAAACTTCCGCTGTTGAAAAATATGATGAAACAGAGGATATATACTTATAATAGTATATCGTTATATTTGTTCTTGTGGATAGATAGTTTAATTAGTTTAAACATATTTTATTTGAAACAATTTCAAAAGGGAATTGGACACAAGTACAAAGTATGTATGAAGTTCTCTCCCGTTAACAATACAATACAATAATACCAATGAACATGCACATGTAAATACAAGTATGATGATAAGGAGCAAAAGGAAATAAAATAGTTTAGATAAAATCGTGGGTCATGCTAGGAATGAGTGTGTGTGTGTTTGTGTATGTGTGATTTTAACTATATGGGGAATCGTTTCGAGTGCAGGATGAATTCGAATACATGATCAAGTACTTTCAAGTTATCTATTTCGGAAAGATACTTGTCACCTTTTAGAAATAATGACAAGTTTCGTGGTATTTGAGGGGACAAGAACATTAGATTTTCAAATAATGTTCGCCTAATTATCGCATATTGAGGACATTCGAAAAAGAAATGAAATATAGTTTCTTGCTGATCCCACCATGTGCATGAGGGATCTTGTATAATGCCTACTCGGCTGAGGTCATAATTAAGGAAGGTGGCGCCACATCTCATTTGTGTTAAGATAATGTTTAACTTTTTCGGCCCATAAGAGTGAAATTGAAAGGAACTGTGCTTTAAATTCTGCTTTTATAAAGCCTTTTTGAATTTTGAAATAGTAGGTATGTTTCTGATAGCGGGATCTAACTTGTTCCATAATCTAATAGTTGACGGAACAAATGATTCTGTAGTTAACGATAGTCTGCAAAAAGTAATAACAAGATCACCTCTATTTCTTAATGGATAGTCTGATAAGATACTAATACTTGGGTGAGTCAGTCTACAGAGAAATGAGGGAGCAAGATTGTTCCCCATGGTATACATCATTTGTAATTTTCTACGATCGCGGATAGATAATCCACTAATTATCCACAACATCATTAGAACGATTTTTACATGTTTGAAAATTTTATTGCCAAACGGGTTATTGCAAAATGCGTTCTTATTGCAAAATGAGTTGACTACTCCAATCCGTTTGGCAATAAACTTCTGATGTTAAAACTATGTTGAAACAGAGGATATATACTTATAATAGTATATCGTTATATTTGTACTTTTGGATAGATAATCCACAACATTATAAAGTACGATTTGTACATGTTTGACAATTTTATTGCAAAACGGGTTGTTACATATGTTCAAGAATGTACGTACAACACTAAGAATCAATTATATGTTGTCCAAAGAGGGAAATCGATTAAATACTGACACTCAAGAAATACTGTCTAACCCAAAAGCACATTATCAGCAACCAAATAAAAGTAAAATGTCCCAGATCGTACCGTGTGAAACTGACATCAAATGAACAGAATAACTAACAACAAGGAGATATTGTATTTAAAAATCATCTTATTGTTTGTTAAAGAGTGGACTTAAACAAATTTTCACATAGCAATCCCAGCTGAAAAGCAACGTTTATTTGTTATTACTTTTTGATAGAATTTATTTGGTCATCAAAATGCATATTATTCCCGTACGTGTTGACGATTTACACATTACATGGTAGTGTAACATAAATCACAGGCTAATACTTCGGATTCCACAACAGTAAGACTGGGCTCTGTGTTATGGATCGAAAATGTCATTTAAGCAGGAAACATACAAACCAACAAAAACATTAATCAAAACGCAATTCAATACTTATGCATATGTATGTAAACTTTCATTGCAAAAGACTTAATAATTCCACATGTTCATAAGTTCAACATTATTGACATTGCAAAGTTTGCACTTATTTTGTTCTTACACATTTTCCGTACCCATCCATCTATACTTAAAAAAATACCACTTCAAAAAATTAACAATTAACTAAGAACAGAGAATGTTGAACGAGGAACTAAAAATTTCGAATATTGAACCAGAAACAACGAATGTTGAACTAGGAACTGCGAATGTTGAACTAGGAACTGAAAAATCGAATGTTGAACTAGGAACTGCGAATGTTGAACGAGGAACTAAAAATTTCGAAAATTAAACCAGAAACAACGAATGTTGAACTAGGAACTGCGAATGTTGAACGAGGAACTAAAAATTTCGAATATTGAACCAGAAACAACGAATGTTGAACTAGAACTGCGAATGTTGAACGAGGAACTAATAATTTCGGATATTAAACCAGAAACAACGAATGTTGAACTAGGAACTGCGAATGTTGAACTAGGAACTGAAAAATCGAATGTTGAACTAGGAACTGCGAATGTTGAACGAGGAACTAAAAATTTCGAAAATTGAACCAGAAACAACGAATGTTGAACTAGGAACTGCGAATGTTGAACTAGGAACTGAAAAATCGAATGTTGAACTAGGAACTGCGAATGTTGAACGAGGAACTAAAAATTTCGAATATTGAACCAGAAACAACGAATGTTGAACTAGGAACTGCGAATGTTGAACTAGGAACTGAAAAATCGAATGTTGAACTAGGAACTGCGAATGTTGAACGAGGAACAAAAAATTTCGAATATTGAACCAGAAACAACGAATGTTGAACTAGGAACTGCGAATGTTGAACTAGGAACTGAAAAATCGAATGTTGAACTAGGAACTGCGAATGTTGAACGAGGAACTAAAATTTTCGAATATTGAACCAGAAACAACGAATGTTGAACTAGGAACTGCGAATGTTGAACTAGGAACTGAAAAATCGAATGTTGAACTAGGAACTGCAAATGTTGAACGAGGAACTAAAAATTTCGAATATTGAACCAGAAACAAGGAATGTTGAACTAGGAACTGAAAAATCGAATGTTGAACTAGGAACTGCGAATGCTGAACGAGGAACTAAAAATTTCGAATATTGAACCAGAAACAACGAATGTTGAACTAGGAACTGCGAATGTTGAACTAGGAACTGAAAAATCGAATATTGAACTAGGAACTGCGAATGTTGAACGAGGAACTAATAATTTCGAATATTGAACCAGAAACAACGAATGTTGAACTAGGAACTGCGAATGTTGAACTAGGAACTGAAAAATCGAATGTTGAACTAAGAACTGCGAATGTTGAACGAGGAACTAAAAATTTCGAATATTGAACCAGAAACAACGAATGTTGAACTAGGAACTGCGAATGTTGAACTAGGAACTGAAAAATCGAATGTTGAACTAGGAACTGCGAATGTTGAACGAGGAACTAAAAATTTCGAATATTGAACAAGAAACAACGAATGTTGAACTAGGAACTGCGAATGTTGAACTAGGAACTGAAAAATCGAATGTTGAACTAGGAACTGGGAATGTTGAACGAGGAACTAAAAATTTCGAACATTGAACCAGAAACAACGAATGTTGAACTAGAAACTGCGAATGTTGAACTAGGAACTGAAAAATCGAATGTTGAACTAGGAACTGCGAATGTTGAACGAGGAACTAAAAATTTCGAATATTGAACTAGAAACAACGAATGTTGAACTAGGAACTGCGAATGTTGAACTAGGAACTGCGAATGTTGAACGAGGAACTAAAAATTTCGAATATTGAACCAGAAACAACGAATGTTGAACTAGGAACTGCGAATGTTGAACTAGGAACTGAAAAATCGAATGTTGAACTAGGAACTGCGAATGTTGAACGAGGAACTAAAAATTTCGAATATTGAACCAGAAACAACGAATGTTGAACTAGGAACTGCGAATGTTGAACTAGGAACTGAAAAATCGAATGTTGAACTAGGAACTGCGAATGTTGAACGAGGAACTAAAAATTTCGAATATTGAACCAGAAACAACGAATGTTGAACTAGGAACATCGAATGTTGAACTAGGAACTGAAAAATCGAATGTTGAACTAGGAACTGCGAATGTTGAACGAGGAACTAAAAATTTCGAATATTGAACCAGAAACAACGAATGTTGAACTAGGAACTGCGAATGTTGAACTAGGAACTGAAAAATCGAATGTTGAACTAGGAACTGCGAATGTTGAACGAGGAACTAAAAATTTAGAATATTGAACAAGAAACAACGAATGTTGAACTAGGAACTGCGAATGTTGAACTAGGAACTGAAAAATCGAATGTTGAACTAGGAAATGCGAATGTTGAACGAGGAACTAAAAATTTCGAATATTGAACCAGAAACAACGAATTTTGAACTAGGAACACTGCGAATGTTGAACTAGGAACTGAAAAATCGAATGTTGAACTAGGAACTGCGAATGTTGAACGAGGAACTAAAAATTTCGAATATTGAACCAGAAACAACGAATGTTGAACTAGGAACTGCGAATGTTGAACTAGGAACTGAAAAATCGAATGTTGAACTAGGAACTGCAAATGTTGAACGAGGAACTAAACATTTCGAATATTGCACCAGAAACAACGAATGTTGAACTAGGAACTGAAAAATCGAATGTTGAACTAGGAACTGCGAATGTTGAACGAGGAACTAAAAATTTCGAATATTGAACTAGAAACAACGAATGTTGAACTAGGAACTGCGAATGTTGAACTAGGAACTGCGAATGTTGAACGAGGAACTAAAAATTTCGAATATTGAACCAGAAACAACGAATGTTGAACTAGGAACTGCGAATGTTGAACTAGGAACTGAAAAATCGAATGTTGAACTAGGAACTGCGAATGTTAACAAGCAACTAAAAATTTCGAATATTGAACCAGAAACAACGAATGTTGAACTAGGAACTGCGAATGTTGAACTAGGAACTGAAAAATCGAATGTTGAACTAGGAACTGCGAATGTTGAACGAGGAACTAAAAATTTCGAATATTGAACCAGAAACAACGAATGTTGAACTAGGAACATCGAATGTTGAACTAGGAACTGAAAAATCGAATGTTGAACTAGGAACTGCGAATGTTGAACGAGGAACTAAAAATTTCGAATATTGAACCAGAAACAACGAATGTTGAACTAGGAACTGCGAATGTTGAACTAGGAACTGAAAAATCGAATGTTGAACTAGGAACTGCGAATGTTGAACGAGGAACTAAAAATTTAGAATATTGAACAAGAAACAACGAATGTTGAACTAGGAACTGCGAATGTTGAGCTAGGAACTGAAAAATCGAATGTTGAACTAGGAAATGCGAATGTTGAACGAGGAACTAAAAATTTCGAATATTGAACCAGAAACAACGAATTTTGAACTAGGAACACTGCGAATGTTGAACTAGGAACTGAAAAATCGAATGTTGAACTAGGAACTGCGAATGTTGAACGAGGAACTAAAAATGTCGAATATTGAACCAGAAACAACGAATGTTGAACTAGGAACTGCGAATGTTGAACTAGGAACTGAAAAATCGAATGTTGAACTAGGAACTGCAAATGTTGAACGAGGAACTAAACATTTCGAATATTGCACCAGAAATAACGAATGTTGAACTAGGAACTGAAAAATCGAATGTTGAACTAGAAACTGCGAATGTTGAACGAGGAACTAAAAATTTCAAATATTGAACCAGAAACAACGAATGTTGAACTAGGAACTGCGAATGTTGAACTAGGAACTGAAAAATCGAATGTTGAACTAGGAACTGCGAATGTTGAACGAGGAACTAAAAATTTCGAATATTGAACCAGAAACAACGAATGTTGAACTAGGAACTGCGAATGTTGAACTAGGAACTGAAAAATCGAATATTGAATTAGGAACTGCGAATGTTGAACGAGGAACTAAAAATTTCGAATATTGAACCAGAAACAACGAATGTTGAACTAGGAACTGCGAATGTTGAACTAGGAACTGAAAAATCGAATGTTGAACTAGGAACTGCGAATGTTGAACGAGGAACTAAAAATTTCGAATATTGAACCAGAAACAACGAATGTTGAACTAGGAACTGCGAATGTTGAACTAGGAACTGAAAAATCGAATGTTGAACTAGGAACTGCGAATGTTGAACGAGGAACTAAAAATTTCGAATATTGAACCAGAAACAACGAATGTTGAACTAGGAACTGCGAATGTTGAACTAGGAACTGAAAAATCGAATGTTGAACTAGGAACTGCGAATGTTGAACGAGGAACTAAAAATTTCGAATATTGAACCAGAAACAACGAATGTTGAACTAGGAACTGCGAATGTTGAACTAGGAACTGAAAAATCGAATGTTGAACTAGGAACTGCGAATGTTGAACGAGGAACTAAAAATTTCGAATATTGAACCAGAAACAACGAATGTTGAACTAGGAACTGAAAAATCGAATGTTGAACTAGGAACTGCGAATGTTGAACGAGGAACTAAAAATTTCGAATATTGAACCAGAAACAACGAATGTTGAACTAGGAACTGCGAATGTTGAACTAGGAACTGAAAAATCGAATGTTGAACTAGGAACTGCAAATGTTGAACGAGGAACTAAAAATTTCGAATATTGAACCAGAAACAACGAATGTTGAACTAGGAACTGAAAAATCGAATGTTGAACTAGGAACTGCGAATGTTGAACGAGGAACTAAAAATTTCGAATATTGAACCAGAAACAACGAATTTTGAACTAGGAACTGCGAATGTTGAAATAGGAACTGAAAAATCGAATGTTGAACTAGGAACTGCGAATGTTGAACGAGGAACTAAAAATTTCGAATATTGAACCAGAAACAACGAATGTTGAACTAGGAACTGCGAATGTTGAACTAGGAACTGAAAAATCGAATGTTGAACTAGGAACTGAAAAATCGAATGTTGAACTAGGAACTGCGAATGTTGAACGAGGAACTAAAAATTTCGAAAATTGAACCAGAAACAACGAATGTTGAACTAGGAACTGCGAATGTTGAACTAGGAACTGAAAAATCGAATGTTGAACTAGGAACTGCGAATGTTGAACGAGGAACTAAAAATTTCGAATATTGAACCAGAAACAACGAATGTTGAACTAGGAACTGCGAATGTTGAACTAGGAACTGAAAAATCGAATGTTGAACTAGGAACTGCGAATGTTGAACGAGGAACAAAAAATTTCGAATATTGAACCAGAAACAACGAATGTTGAACTAGGAACTGCGAATGTTGAACTAGGAACTGAAAAATCGAATGTTGAACTAGGAACTGCGAATGTTGAAGGAGGAACTAAAATTTTCGAATATTGAACCAGAAACAACGAATGTTGAACTAGGAACTGCGAATGTTGAACTAGGAACAGAAAAATCGAATGTTGAACTAGGAACTGCAAATGTTGAACGAGGAACTAAAAATTTCGAATATTGAACCAGAAACAAGGAATGTTGAACTAGGAACTGAAAAATCGAATGTTGAACTAGGAACTGCGAATGCTGAACGAGGAACTAAAAATTTCGAATATTGAACCAGAAACAACGAATGTTGAACTAGGAACTGCGAATGTTGAACTAGAAACTGAAAAATCGAATATTGAACTAGGAACTGCGAATGTTGAACGAGGAACTAATAATTTCGAATATTGAACCAGAAACAACGAATGTTGAACTAGGAACTGCGAATGTTGAACTAGGAACTGAAAAATCGAATGTTGAACTAAGAACTGCGAATGTTGAACGAGGAACTAAAAATTTCGAATATTGAACCTGAAACAACGAATGTTGAACTAGGAACTGCGAATGTTGAACTAGGAACTGAAAAATCGAATGTTGAACTAGGAACTGCGAATGTTGAACGAGGAACTAAAAACTTCGAATATTGAACAAGAAACAACGAATGTTGAACTAGGAACTGCGAATGTTGAACTAGGAACTGAAAAATCGAATGTTGAACTAGGAACTGGGAATGTTGAACGAGGAACTAAAAATTTCGAACATTGAACCAGAAACAACGAATGTTGAACTAGGAACTGCGAATGTTGAACTAGGAACTGAAAAATCGAATGTTGAACTAGGAACTGCGAATGTTGAACGAGGAACTAAAAATTTCGAATATTGAACTAGAAACAACGAATGTTGAACTAGGAACTGAGAATGTTGAACTAGGAACTGCGAATGTTGAACGAGGAACTAAAAATTTCGAATATTGAACCAGAAACAACGAATGTTGAACTAGGAACTGCGAATGTTGAACTAGGAACTGAAAAATCGAATGTTGAACTAGGAACTGCGAATGTTGAACGAGGAACTAAAAATTTCGAATATTGAACCAGAAACAACGAATGTTGAACTAGGAACTGCGAATGTTGAACTAGGAACTGAAAAATCGAATGTTGAACTAGGAACTGCGAATGTTGAACGAGGAACTAAAAATTTCGAATATTGAACCAGAAACAACGAATGTTGAACTAGGAACTGCGAATGTTGAACTAGGAACTGAAAAATCGAATGTTGAACTAGGAACTGCGAATGTTGAACGAGGAACTAAAAATTTCGAATATTGAACCAGAAACAACGAATGTTGAACTAGGAACTGCGAATGTTGAACTAGGAACTGAAAAATCGAATGTTGAACTAGGAACTGCGAATGTTGAACGAGGAACTAAAAATTTAGAATATTGAACAAGAAACAACGAATGTTGAACTAGGAACTGCGAATGTTGAACTAGGAACTGAAAAATCGAATGTTGAACTAGGAACTGCGAATGTTGAACGAGGAACTAAAAATTTCGAATATTGAACCAGAAACAACGAATTTTGAACTAGGAACACTGCGAATGTTGAACTAGGAACTGAAAAATCGAATGTTGAACTAGGAACTGCGAATGTTGAACGAGGAACTAAAAATTTCGAATATTGAACCAGAAACAACGAATGTTGAACTAGGAACTGCGAATGTTGAACTAGGAACTGAAAAATCGAATGTTGAACTAGGAACTGCAAATGTTGAACGAGGAACTAAACATTTCGAATATTGCACCAGAAACAACGAATGTTGAACTAGGAACTGAAAAATCGAATGTTGAACTAGGAACTGCGAATGTTGAACGAGGAACTAAAAATTTCAAATATTGAACCAGAAACAACGAATGTTGAACTAGGAACTGCGAATGTTGAACTAGGAACTGAAAAATCGAATGTTGAACTAGGAACTGCGAATGTTGAACGAGGAACTAAAAATTTCGAATATTGAACCAGAAACAACGAATGTTGAACTAGGAACTGCGAATGTTGAACTAGGAACTGAAAAATCGAATGTTGAACTAGGAACTGCGAATGTTGAACGAGGAACTAAAAATTTCGAATATTGAACCAGAAACAACGAATGTTGAACTAGAAACTGCGAATGTTGAACTAGGAACTGAAAAATCGAATGTTGAACTAGGAACTGCGAATGTTGAACGAGGAACTAAAAATTTCGAATATTGAACCAGAAACAACGAATGTTGAACTAGGAACTGCGAATGTTGAACTAGGAACTGAAAAATCGAATGTTGAACTAGGAACTGCGAATGTTGAACCAGGAACTAAAAATTTCGAATATTGAACAAGAAACAACGAATGTTGAACTAGGAACTGCGAATGTTGAACTAGGAACTGAAAAATCGAATGTTGAACTAGGAACTGCGAATGTTGAACGAGGAACTAAAAATTTCGAATATTGAACCAGAAACAACGAATGTTGAACTAGGAACTGCGAATGTTGAACTAGGAACTGAAAAATCGAATGTTGAACTAGGAACTGCGAATGTTGAACGAGGAACTAAAAATTTCGAATATTGAACCAGAAACAACGAATGTTGAACTAGGAACTGAAAAATCGAATGTTGAACTAGGAACTGCGAATGTTGAATGAGGAACTAAAAATTTCGAATATTGAACCAGAAACAACGAATGTTGAACTAGGAACTGCGAATGTTGAACTAGGAACTGAAAAATCGAATGTTGAACTAGGAACT
Organism: Limnoperna fortunei; assembly: GCA_944474755.1. NCBI lineage: Eukaryota > Metazoa > Mollusca > Bivalvia > Mytilida > Modiolidae > Limnoperna > Limnoperna fortunei. The sequence continues at coordinate 91,140,496 of OX104115.1, forward strand.
GCAAATGTTGAACGAGGAACTAAAAATTTCGAATATTGAACCAGAAACAACGAATGTTGAACTTGGAACTGAAAAATCGAATGTTGAACTAGGAACTGCGAATGTTGAACGAGGAACTAAAAATTTCGAATATTGAACCAGAAACAACGAATTTTGAACTAGGAACTGCGAATGTTGAACTAGGAACTGAAAAATCGAATGTTGAACTAGGAACTGCGAATGTTGAACGAGGAACTAAAAATTTCGAATATTGAACCAGAAACAACGAATGTTGAACTAGGAACTGCGAATGTTGAACTAGGAACTGAAAAATCGAATGTTGAACTAGGAACTGCGAATGCTGAACGAGGAACTAAAAATTTCGAATATTGAACCAGAAACAACGAATGTTGAACTAGGAACTGCGAATGTTGAACTAGGAACTGAAAAATCGAATATTGGACTAGGAACTGCGAATGTTGAACGAGGAACTAATAATTTCGAATATTGAACCAGAAACAACGAATGTTGAACTAGGAACTGCGAATGTTGAACTAGGAACTGAAAAATCGAATGTTGAACTAAGAACTGCGAATGTTGAACGAGGAACTAAAAATTTCGAATATTGAACCAGAAACAACGAATGTTGAACTAGGAACTGCGAATGTTGAACTAGGAACTGAAAAATCGAATGTTGAACTAGGAACTGCGAATGTTGAACGAGGAACTAAAAATTTCGAATATTGAACAAGAAACAACGAATGTTGAACTAGGAACTGCGAATGTTGAACTAGGAACTGAAAAATCGAATGTTGAACTGGGAACTGCGAATGTTGAACGAGGAACTAAAAATTTCGAATATTGAACCAGAAACAACGAATGTTGAACTAGGAACTGCGAATGTTGAACTAGGAACTGAAAAATCGAATGTTGAACTAGGAACTGCGAATGTTGAACGAGGAACTAAAAATTTCGATTATTGAACAAGAAACAACGAATGTTGAACTAGGAACTGCGAATGTTGAACTAGGAACTGAAAAATCGAATGATGAACTAGGAACTGCGAATGTTGAACGAGGAACTAAAAATTTCGAATATTGAACCAGAAACAACGAATGTTGAACTAGGAACTGCGAATGTTGAACTAGGAACTGAAAAATCGAATGTTGAACTAGGAACTGCGAATGTTGAACGAGGAACTAAAAATTTCGAATATTGAACCAGAAACAACGAATGTTGTACTAGGAACTGCGAATGTTGAACTAGGAACTGAAAAATCGAATGTTGAACTAGGAACTGCGAATGTTGAACGAGGAACTAAAAATTTCGAATATTGAACCAGAAACAACGAATGTTGTACTAGGAACTGCGAATGTTGAACTAGGAACTGAAAAATCGAATGTTGAACTAGGAACTGCAAATGTTGAACGAGGAACTAAAAATTTCGAATATTGAACCAGAAACAACGAATGTTGAACTAGGAACTGAAAAATCGAATGTTGAACTAGGAACTGAAAAATCGAATGTTGAACTAGGAACTGCGAATGTTGAACGAGGGACTGAGTGCTAAATGTTTGAACTGAGACAAGAGGTCTTTGGTATTTATTTGAATGTTGAATGTTGAACGTTGAATAAGTAACCAACTTGATTCACGTGTGTTCATCAAGCCATTTTTCTTTAACTAATTTCAAAGGACCGTAAACAATGTGACCAAATAAAAAATCGAACGAACTAACACGAAGATTCTATAACAGCCTCTCTGGCAGTACACAGAAAGAAATATAAACCTTCATTCTAGTCTCAAAATTAAAAAAAAATATCCTCATCATACTTTTGAAGTCCCTACAAAGGACTCGTATAATTTTAAAATTTCCTGTTTGACGAAATCATAATCTGCACTTTGCTCAGATGACATGGCTGAGAAAATGTTAGCGGCCTTACCCATGTTAACACTCTGTAGGATAGAAGACAAGACGGGTTTCGGTCATTAAATTTTTTTAGCATTTTCTCAAACTAAAGAAAAGGTTTATCAACAGCTTTTTCATGAAATTTTTGAACCAAACGTATAGTTTTAGCTGCATCAAACTGTTCTGCGTTTGACCTTGACTTAGTGTTGCTTACTGAAGTTATCAACCTTTTTGAATTTTTCCTAGTTTTATTCTTTCTTTTCTTCAAGCTCGGCTTTTTAAATTCTAATTATCTAGCATGTGCATTTTCTCGTTCTTGATGCTTTCTCTCTTTTTCTTGAGATTCAATTTCAATTTTTCTTATTCTAGTTTTATCTCTTGTTCTTTCATTTTTAATTCATGTTCAAATTCTAAATGTTTTCATTTCAATGTATCAACTTTGTCAACTTTCATCACACTAGCTTCTCCGGTGAAGTATTTAAGTTCATTCAGCTTATCAATTATTAAATTTTTAAATATTTGTTTCCTCATTTAAGCTTTAAAATTATTATTTAAATTCTTGGCAAGCAACACTAAATAATCTTTCTTGAGATCATTTAACTCCTCCAAGTCTGGCTTTCTCAAAAATTCACTAACTCAAAAACCATTGTGAAATTTGTTTGTTTTTAAAATAGTAGTATAATGACAAATTTCAATGTTATTTCTACCTTACAGACATTGGACGACAGGACCTTAAATTAAACAACAAAAGACAAATACAATTTACAATTTAATTATTTATTAATTACAGTTATTACACTCAAATAATTGATTGCAATAACATATAATAATGTTAACCTAGCTTTATTTTAAAGTGTCCAAAGTGAAATGTCCAATCAATGTCCAACAACACAAATACAAGTCAAGCCTAAATCTATATCCAGAATCTGCACCCAAGTCCTTTATATATATCTCCAAAATTAATATTCTAGAATTCAGAACGTCACGGAATGTTGTTGTTTTTGTATCTGACCTGTTTATGATTATTCCATAATTAACAGTATAGAATATTCTTTTTCTCAAGTAAGCAATAACAATCAATGTAAAAGATAAAGTTTGGTAAACAAATACAAAAACAAATCTAAGGCCAAACAAACAAGTACTTCATATAGTTTTTCTTTTCATTTTAGAGGTGAAATAGTGTAAAAGCTAAAAAAGAGAAAACACATTGTTTCAACACTTATTTTACTTTATATATCATGAATGTAACAAGAATGAATACAGTTTACAAATGACAACAATGAAGCACAGCAAAGTAGTTAATAACACTAGTAGTCTGTGCTCTACGTTACAGTACTTCAGCCTGTTATTCTTATCGTTTCTTATTCTTACAATCTTTCTGGCATTGGTGATCTTGTAGATATCAGAATGTGCTATCTGTACTCTTTTCATTAGTTGTGTCAACCTTCACGATAGTTATTGGTTCTTGGTCCCTCAGTTTTATAATGGTTAAAATATAAAAGTAGAAATTTCGCCTCGATCCAGGTTTCTGTAACGTAGTTTGTCAGCATTGTAAGTCTTTTCTGCCTGGCGCATTTTTCAACGTGCGTAACCATAAATTCTCAACTGTGTCTAATGACTGGCTGCTGAACGTCAATCCCGTAGTTTGACATGCTGTCCTTCTGTAGATCGCACTCGTGTCTCTTTACAAATGGAATAGAATTCCTTTCAGTTTTGTTGCTGCGAAAGTCTTTACTTACGCGAAGCACACTCGAAGTCAAGGGTAACTGGTTTTGAAATTGGCATATCTCTTTGAGAAGTCTGAACAATTCGTTGTAAGTGCCTTTGTTTCTGTTTAATAGCATTACATTATTTTAAATAAACAACAAATCCATAGGCAAGTTATTTTCTTATTTCGAAAGCTTTGCTTGTATGAATGTATAAAAATATGCATACTAATTTGAATTATTTGTTAATACTAGTACTTAGAGCTTATTTAAATAACAATTTATCTGGATATATAATAAAAGAATAATACATGTATGATCGAGTCATTGTTTAATTTAGAAGAAGTTCATTACAATTGGAAACAAATTTATATTGATTATTAAGTTACTGGGAAAAAAGTAAAACATTTTTCTGTGTTTTCGACTTAAAATTTACAAATTTTATATTCCATTTAAACATTTTCAAATAAAACTTTTCATTGTAATCTCTTAGTATTTACAACAACAAAAAATCATTGTATATATTTTTTTATTTTATGTTAATTACTAATACAACATCAATTGCGTGTATAATGTTCGTACCTGGTTACCAGGATCTGAGAGAAATTGCTATATGGCAGACAACAACTGAATATGGAACGCCAATTACAAAAATCACAATGGCAGAACACTTTAGGCAGATCACCTAACTCGTGGTATTGCAACTTTCTATCAAAATAACACTCAAATGGCGCACAACTCTATGAGATGCCGTTCATGTCATAATTGTGATGTTTCTATTGGCTTGCATTTTTCTATCGCGATACTTGTTAAAGGCATCGCGATACTTATTAAAAGCATAGCGATACTTGGTAAAATCATCGCGATACTTGTTAAAAGCATCACGATGGGAAAAAACTTTATGCATAATGTAAATAGTATCAGTGGCCGTTTTTTCCATCGCGATGACTTTAACAAGTATCGCGATGCTTTCAAACAAGTATGTTTAAATGCCGGCTAGCTTATTACTATGTTACAATGACAGTGTTTTCTGGTTGGGAATGTTAATGTAACTGAAACACTTATATCTTTTTGTTGTCATTGTGTTTTGAGGAAGATTATGAAAACCCTTCATATAACCTTCTTCAACAACTTATAATATGTAACTATATACATTCAGACAAAGGGTTTTACGCGCCCAGTATAATATCAGTGAGTGCCATCTTATTAGTTTACATCTGTAGATGAGGGAACTGGCTAACTAGAGGTAATTTTCTGAACAACGAATACACATTTTCAAAATTTTGCTTTACCTCACTGAACTTACGACATAAATGCGGTTTATAATTTCCCATTCGACAGTTGTTTGTCTCGCATTTGTTTAGTTTATCAAAAAGGTCCATGTGTATTTATCTTATTTGGTAAAAACAAATGAGACACAGACATAACACGAAATAAATTGATTAGTCTGTTTGAATTGGACTTAACGCCCCTTCCAGGAATTTTTCAATACTTGGAGAAAACCCGACCTTCGGTAAGAAAACTAGCAATCTTTGTCCATTAAAATTGGAGTTGAGCACACTCTGCCCGCAATGATACGCGAACCAGCAACCTCAGTATTGACAGGCACGTAATTATTAGTCGAAAGTTATATTTATATTTATAACACAGTCTTCTTAGTTTCGAATTAGAAGTGTATTAGCGAAGTAAACGACCTTAAATATGAATATAAGCCAGTAGATTGCGCCCATTAGTAATTGGTGATAAATAAGGAGGGTGGTGCTTAGTATAGCTCCGTCGTTTTGCAGTCGGGATACCTGGATTGCAAAGAATCGGCTCCTAAACTTGGGACCACCCCCATTCATCCTAAGGGGCATACATTACATTTAAAAATGTCAAGATCAAAGGTCAAATGTCACCATAGGTCTTTTTAGCACTATATCTCATAAATCATAAAAGATAGAAGCAAACAATAATGTGAAAAATACTCCTCTGATCAAGAACTTAGACCGAACCTGTGCGATGAACCGTTTTCGAGTTAGAACCCTTGGCGCGTATCGGTTAATTGGTTTTTTGGTTAAAACTTGAAAACGGTTGGAGATGATAAAGTAAACATATAGGTTTAACATGATCAGTAGGCAAAGAGCTTCAATTTGAGCCAAAGATCAAAGGTCATAGGGCAAGGTCATACCATTACAACAAGGTGACTGTTTTGAAAAACCCTTAGCAACTATATATTTTTAGAATAAGAATGATGTACTCTAATGAAATATGTCATTTCATGTCTGGAAGAGGCATTTTGTCCCTAGCAACGTAATGAAAGTCCTTAACAACCATATACTTTTGGCTCGGGACCACTTTCTTTACTCAAATAACTCATTTTTATGACTGGAAGTGACCATTTGTGCTCAACAAGACACAAAATCTCATAGCATCACATATATTTTCTGACTTTAGAGGAACAGTGGGAAAGAGCTTCTCATTTGTTCTCAGAACAAATGGCGGTTTTATTAAACAAATATCATTAAAAGATCATCTTAATGTGACGTAATTTTATAAGTATAGACATGTTTTCATGGTTTTCCTGTTCTAAAAATAGGACACTAAATATAGAATAATTGTTTTGTCTCCACCTATTGGTAGCGATATTACAACAACCTGATCCCAGACACAATTAAGTATGCGTCTGGAGGATCAAGACTACCCTGACTAACCTGGAAACCATATAATTACCAGTACGTCACTGTTCTGTCTCCATTACGTATGAAATCAGGAAGAACGTTTAATTCCGTGTTCATGTCTGGTTGTGCAGAACAGCAATTCATCCAGACCCCTTTGAAATCGGCAAAAGACGAAAATGCCATGAATACTGTTACATTTTACTCTATTCATGTCCGAACATTCTGGTTGTGCAGTACCGCAATTCCACCAGCCTCTTGGTTATAATTGTAGTTGGCTATTGCATATCTGTTTCAGCATCCCTAGGGTTTAACAGATACTCGTAACCTTTCGTGCAATATTATCCCTAGTGTTTTAATTTAGAGTTAATAGACTTATCTTATGTGTTTAGTATCAGGACAACTCGCACCAAAGACTACTCGGACCAAGACAACTCGGACCACCTGAAGACAACTCGGACCAACCATGAAGACCACTCGGACCAATTGTAGATGACAACTTGGACCATCAATAAAAAGATTGTTAAAACAACTGTTAGAACTAATTTACAAAATAAAGATAATTTTATAATGTACAATTTAAATGGTGATTTGATCGAAGGCATCATCAAAATTTATGAAATATCCAATTATAATCCTAATGTATACAAATTAACACCGATTAAAAGACATGGTATTTTCTATTATAGTATTATTAAAATTTCAAAATAACTTTTGGAAAATTTAAATTCAAATCGATATTTTAAATTTCATTTGATTTTTTCAACTTTTTATACTATTTGCGCACGAAAAACTAAAATCCCGTCTAAAGGAAATCGTGCATAAAGCCTTCGCTTTAAGGTTACAACAATACGTTAATTTTTACCAACGACTAAAAGGCAAATTATGCTAGAGCGATGAACAGGTTGATAATATGCTAGCTTTTCTGATCGACAACATATTGGTAACTTTTGGAGGATGTGCTCCTGTATTCTTACGAAACTGAATTTCTTCGACGTTTTATTAAAGCCGAGAAGATATGTCAGAAACAAAGATCAATGCTAACCAAATTCGACGGAAACCCCCAAGTACTTTTATTCAGGCACACGAATAGGACAATTTTTACAGCTTTAACGAACACCTGTTTTTGAGAAATCTAGTGGATACTCCCAACTGTACCTGTGGCTCCATCGAATCTACTGCTCATTTTATTTTATATTGCGTAAAATACAATACACTCAGAGAACAACACTTGCTTTCCATTAATATACCTACTCCACTAACCATAGAAATCTGCCTTTTTGGTTCACAAGAGTTATCCCTGGACACTAATACTAAAATATTTCAACATGTTTAAAACTAAATCATAACTAAGAGATTCACTGCTTAGCTATGTTCTTTTTTCTCTTTTTTATTCTATTCTTTTACTTTCATTTTATATTAAGTTTAACATTTCCAATTGTCACTTTAGTGTAATATAATCGAATTTGTCATGCGCCTCTTATTCCAGACAATATATGCAATTTATATTTATAAGGAAACGGATTTTGATAAGCATGTTGCCTTTTCCGATCCTTTTGTCTAAATGTTCCACTTACTTAAATTGTAAAATTTTGTGACGTACTTGTACATTTATTCAATAAAATATTGTTTACACTAAGATATGTCATTTTATATGACATATGTTATTTTTAGATATAGATATATGAATGATGTTATTTCTATTAACAACCCTCAATTTGCTGTGTGGCTTCCGTTAATATATCCTTCAGAACATGGAATTAAAGAAACCACAGAAACCAGCTTCATCTACATCATTGTTAGACTTACATCTCCAGCGGTCATCTTAAAACAAGAATTTACGACAATCGAGACGATTTAATTTCAAACTTAAATTTTCCTCACTTATGCAGCAAAATTCCAGCTTCTCCTGCATAAGGTGTATTAGTGATCAGGTATGCAAGAGCTTGCAGCGAGTATACCGACTTTTTGCAATCGTCACCAATTTCTTCGCAATAAAGTCATAAACCAAGGTTACAAGAAAAAACGACTCATCCGCCCCTTTAGTAAGTTTTACTTTAGATACCGCTTCCTGTCGTAAAATGTTTTATCGTGTTTGAAAATATGGTTGCAGATAGTTTTCCTAATTTTTGAATTTTGCTTCAATGATTATTGGATTTGACTATTATTGACTAGTGGTATATAATACACATCCATTTTAATCATCCAACCCACATACTATAGTAATGGAAGCGGAAGGTTTGGCATGCCATAAAACCAGGTTTAACCCACCATTTGTTTTGAAATGCTAATGAGTCAGGACCATTGCTGTAGTTACTATATTTTTGGTTGTTGGTTCTGCATCCTCACTAGTTATGATTCCTGCATCCACATGTGTCCACGAAACCTTGACAAACATAGCTAGGAAATTCCCGGGCGGGAAGGTTTTCATATGATGTCACACCTTCAAATATCAACTAATGAAATTGTTTAAAAGAAGCGTTTGGAAGTAGAATGTATAGCATGGTGGCAGATGGATCTATCGATAAACAAAACTAAAAAATATCACGATCATATCAAGCTATTAACACTTTTGTACAAAATAGATTGATTTTCTGATTTTCACGTGGTCTTTGAAACAAATCCATTTGTTTATTTACAATCGACATCGGGATATCCCCTAACCAAAGTCAGGTATGAAGCAAGGTTTTGATTGGCTAAATGCAGGTGTGAATCGTGACCTTTCGCCCGGTAATTTCTTAGCTAAGGTTGTCAGTGTTTCGTGAACACATGTGGACACAAAAACCCTGACTTGTGAGGATGTTGGTTCTGGAGTTCGGACTTTTCCTCGGTGTTTGGTATTTTGTTATTACCTTCAAGTTAACAAAGATCAAAGGAAAGACTTCATTGATGTTACAACTACCTTACCCTCTTGACCATGAAGGAGACACTTGAACAAACCAAATTAAAAGTAACACATTAAATACAACAGATTCATGTTAATTGTATAGTGAACAGAAACGTAACAATTCCAAATGATAAAATAAAAATAAAGGCTTGTAAAGAAGACCTAACACGCTCTAATTAGAATGATACATGTGCATTTACAGTGAACAGTGAACAGAAGTTACAAATGTAACGAGAGATTCATGTACTAGTGGGCAAAAGATATAACAAACACTTGGTGGATATACATAAACCAGTAATAGATCGAAAATAGATACACTGATATTTGGTACAAACATTGCGATTGTAAAAGATAGTAATATTATTTTCTTAAATTTTTACGTCATATCCAAATCTCTTGTCGTTGTGGACAAATATGGTTCTCGTCACTTGTGAATATGTGGTATTCATCTGGTTGTTTGAACATAATAACGTATAAACAAAATAAATGACGTCATAAAAGAAAAAACTTCTATTTATCGTGTGACCATAAAATCGGTTTTGGACAAAATTGTATTTGATAACGAAATTTGTTTCTTTCTAAAATTAGAGAAACATAGTCTTTACATAAGTACTCAGGATTTATTAAATTCCACCAATCTCGATAGTTCAAATTATGGAATTTTAAGACCTCGCTATGGCACGGACTTAAAATTCTACAATTTAACTATTTCGGTCGGAGAAATTCGAGAATTCACTCGTACCAATGTAATATCCTATACTTGTGCTGTTTTAATCTGACTGAATATGTACCTGAATATTTTGCCATATAGTGTCTAGTTTTATTGGAATACCAATCGAAAAATCAGGACATTTAAAAGGATTATTAATTTTAATTTAGAATTTTTAATAGAACTTGTTAGTTACATATTTCAGAAAAAGAAATTATGCCATTATCTGTGATTGGACCTAAAACTTAAAACTTTTATGCTAGTTGAACGATTCCATTTGAATAATGTTCTTTCAAAATCATTCGAGTAAAATCTGACAAGGAAAAACAAATGATATTTTTCTGTCATCAGCTATTTTAAATATACTATATATTGTATATATTTATGTTATTTCTTGATTATCTATGGCTTTTTCGGTATGTTATCACTCGTTAACCATTAATGTAAAATTTAAGGATAACTATTGTTTGAGAGGTAAATGTAATGAATTTAGAAGTTCTTGCAGAAAGCGTCAACGAGCATTTACTTAATATCACCGTTATTTACACCATTACACTGAGAAATATAACTTTATATGAAATTCTGGTTTTTTCTAATTTATATTTTAATGTTAAGGTTTCTATTGGTATGCAATCCTCGAAGATGAGGCCCTTGAATATCATTACTTGGACAATTTTGTCTATTCTTGTGAACTGCTGTTCTGAAAAGTTAGACTGAAGAGTGTTATTTTTTCAAATTAATGTACCGAAAGTTATAATCCTGTCTAACACATACAAAATTGGTTACAGGATAAAAACAACATTCGTTAGAAAATATACAATGATTCGTCTTCGCTGCGAAACAAACTTTAAATATTTAGCAGATTCTCGCATTTCTGTCTGTTTCTAAAGACTCATACAGATAAACTATATATGTCTAACGATGTATGAATATTGTGCATCTCTTTCCATGTCCCATATATGACAAAAAAGAAAACAACACGAAGATGTGAATGAAGCATGCCATGCTTTCGGAGCACCTGTTTGTTACTCCTGTCTTTTATATGAGGTCCTGTCTCAAATATTTTTGGTTTTTGAGTCCTTCCCTATTTCATTTGAACACTTTTTTATTTAGCTTATTCGTTAAATTTGCACTGCACTGCATTTAATACATATATTTTTAGTACGCTAAAATACTAAATCTATTAATATATATTCTATCTATATTTTGGTAACAAAAACATGTTACATTTATTGTATTAGACATTTAAACACGCGACATCATTTTGTAAAAACATTTGCCTCAGCTGACTTGTCCATGTTGACGCTGTAAATGTTTTTTAACACAGCAGACATAGTATATAGTTCACTTTATAGCAGTAAAGTTGTCGATATGATTATTTGTAGTATATTTCTTACCAGTGCTTTGATATTAATATAAATGTCCATTCAATAATCTCTCTTTCTTTAATATAATACTATATAATGCAGTTAATATGCGGTTTTGTCCAATAAGACTTTGTATTGCACTCGTCTATTATTTTAAACATACCGGTAGTTTTTTAATCTTACAATTTTATTTTATATAACTATATAACAGTGTAAAGTATTACATAAGAATGATTTAGAAACAGTTTACACAAATTCATCTCTTCTGTAAAACATTTATTTATCAAAATATTAAGCATTGAACATTGTCCATTTATTTACTGCTTATTATTTTGTAATAATTTACCTGTTTCCTTAACTTATATAATTATGGACTTTTTGCCGAACTTGACTATTAGCAAATCGACAGGTTTATGATTAGATGTAGGCAGTACTTACTAGTCTTGGGCAAATGAGTACACTAATGTTTTTTTTTTTTTTTTTTATGAAATTCGCTTAAGCTTTTATTTCTGTTGAAGCTAGTTTTTTTTGTTTCTTCTGTGTGTTGTGTGTCTGTTTTTATTTTGTCAGTCTCACAGTTATCGATTCGTTTTGTCCAATCAGTTTTCTTACACCTTTCTTCAAACGTCGTTGTACTGTTTTATGAACAATACTAATTTGATCTTCACGTTTTAAAAGTAAAACGTTTTCAGATCAAACGTTCATGATCGCACTTTGTGTTTTATTTTCAGAATAACCACACACATGAAAACTTTATCTGAATCACTGAAATCTAACAACAAAATGCCAAACACCAAGGAAACTGTCAAACCAGAGTACCAAAAACCAAAAATATAGCATTTACAGCATTGGTCCTTACTTGGTACAAGCTTTTCAGAAGAATTGTTGAGTTAGACCATGTTTTATGGCATGCCAAACCTCCAGCTTCCATTGCTGTAGTGTGTGAGTTGGTGTGTTGATAAAAATGGTTGGGTATCATACACTACCAATCTGTATATATATGTCCAATAATTATAGCAGCACAATCACTATGTACTAAATTCAAAAATAGAAGAATTTTGGTGCAAATTTTGATTTTTAATGCTTAATTGAGACAGTTTCTGTAAATAAGCCGTCTTGGATTAATTATTGGCACAAAAAACACTCTCATAATTCTTTCTACAAAGCAGTTTGTCAAACAAGCGGAGGTTTAAATTTTAAGCAGCGTATCAGATTGCATTAACATCCCGAAGTGCCGTTATGTATCTCTGAATGCAGTTCAATTATAATTATTTGATAACTATTCTGCCTTCATTTTTTCTGATTTTGGATTTACTGTGTAGGGTAGTTTTTAAGAAGTTTATGTACCTTTTTTCTTATAGGGTCCCGAGTATTTAATATATATTCTACATTGTCGGCAATCTTAGATTAATAATTGACACCAAACAATTAAACTTTGTAGAGGACCATCTGATGCACTTTTCTACAAAATTGCATTTTTTGCCAAATTATCCAATTTTGCCAAAATATTACAAATCAGTTTATCAAGCGGTTTGTGAGAAGATTTCTTTATTTTATCCAGTCAGAACGCATTTACGACCCTGGCAACCATCGAACGATGTTAAAACCACCCAATGAACATTTACTTGGTTCCAATGGGCTAATTAGTTTTGGAGAAAAAATATAAAAGGTAAGTTTACGACCGCCGACGGCGACGGATGCAAACTGATGAGAATGGACTTTTGGGTCAGATGAGCTAAAAAGGCAATTTTTCTAGAATTAAGGGGTCTTATTCAAATAGGCTCTAATTTTAACTACAAACCAAACATTTCCATAGATTTTGATAAAAACATCATAATCATTAAATGAAACAGAGATAAAGAAGTTATTTCACGACATTAATCTTTAACCTTGTAACCTTTTTCAAATTCGCGTTTTTGGTATTTTGTTTCCACAGACTTACTGAGTTAAGTTGGACTTTTCAATGTCTTTATTACTTTGACTGTTTAGTTTTTTCTTTCTTATTTTAGAATTATTTTCTATTTTATAATTTTTTTCATCAACAAGGGAGGTAGCTATGTAACAAGCTATTGGTCTCACGAGTGTTTTTTCCAAATTGGCCTTCCGGGTAAATATATAATAAAGATCAAAATTATGTGTGAATTACTTCAATAGTTTTAAGTTTTAAACAGTTCTGGGAGGAAAAAAAGAATGCAATAAAAGCTTCTTCTAGAAAATATGAAAGCAATTATTGATTAATCCCTTAGAATAAAAAGGTATAAGAAATCACCGCTATTAAAAATACAAAAAAGTCAGTCAACCCATGAATGCTTCCATAAAAAGCCAGAAACAAAGTCGTCTAATGCCTTTAAATGTATTTATTATAATCAACTTTTCCTTAGATTATTTTCTAGGACATGTACGCCCATTTGCCTTAGCTGGTGGAGTACACCGATCAACCACGTATGTCCTTCTGCCTTCAATCCACTCTATTGTTCCTATAAAACACTATAAAATATATTTTATATTTTGGTACTCTAATAAATATCCCTTTTTGTCGGGTTGATAAATGCCGATATCAACCTAGTTCAAAGTCAAGAAATATAATATATAATATAATGTAATATAGAACGAATAATCGCATTGCTTATTTTGTGGCTTATCCCACAAATCGCGAAGCTAAAATGGGATGATTAAGGAAGTAAAATTGGGGCTAAATGAAATGTTATTACAGGCAAGGTAATGTAATTCGTGTCTAAGGTCGCACAATAAACTATGGCGTGATTTCATTTGTACTAGAAAATATTGCTGGAAATTTGCTGTTATCACACAAACGATTTTGGGGAATGTGATGATTTCTATTGTTTTTTTTAAGACCGACACGACCCATTTGTTGATGCACATTGAATCTCGTCTAGAAAACAGCCGATATTTACGTTATTCGGGGATTTATTTGAACCTAGGATAACTGTATCTCCTCAGAAATTCTATGGCCGTCTTTAAGACTTAGTATATCGTTATGGCAAATGCCTATCTCAAATGCGATCATTTTTTTCTTACCCATATGTAGATGTTCTTCTATTGTATTTTCTGACAAGCCCTGCTTACTCGTTCAGAGCACTTGAATGCAACAAAGTTGTTTTCCTTATACTCGTGTTACTTATTTGTGGGTTTTGTTGTTCTTTCGTGTTTTTTCTTGATGTCTCGTATTAATTGTGAGTCTTTCAGTCTTTCTCTTAATGGATGTAGTCACTATCACTTTCGGTTGTTGTGGATTTTTCAGTTTTGCATATTTCAGAAATGTTATTAAAGATGTGTTAGCAATTCATAAATATAATGGTTTATGAAATCTTCTAGATGTATGCATTGCGTATTAATATTGAGAAAATGGTTATTAATAGTCTCGTCATGTTCAGACTAAAGCTAAGGACCATAACAATCCATATTGAATCATAACAAACATAATTACCGAAAAATACATATGTTTCGCCCACTTGCAAATGGGGAAATGCGTTGGGGCAAGAACTGCCCAGGAATGCTGGATCTTTTGTGTTTAGTCTGGCCAAAACATAATTGTATGGTGTTTCACCCTATAAAATAATAAAATAATTACCGAAAATCAGTTGCTCTGGTCATCCAATTAGTGCAAGAGTGAAGACTTAATAAATACACAGGTACAAATGCAATGCTATTAAAATTTCAGTTACATACTGTATAAGTCTTCTAATGGGTTAAAAAAATCTGTAAAATCGTATAGATAATAATAAAACGAACATATACTTATAAGCCATGTAACTATAACATGTCGTTTTAAAAATGTTATTTCGGATTATGGTTTAATGTGCTTAAACCTTTTTACCCGTCTGCAAGAGATTTGTGTTTAACAAAGTTGATAAGAATTTATGTTCAAGTATTGACAACTTGAATCGATGTATCTTGCCATTCAATATTCAGAAGAGTCTAGTATTTTTTGTACAGTTTTTATCTTTATGGTCCTCGGAATCGTCTACAGTTTTAGTCGCACTCTGTCATTGTTAAATGGTCCTAAAAGTTTCATATTTAAAACTGAAATTGGATAAATTCATTGTGATCAGAGTAGTTCAGTATTTTAGACTGTCGTTGGATATACGGGTTTTAAAGTAGTCCAATATATCAAACTGTCGTTGACCGTATAAAGTTGTTTGTAGTCCAGTATTTATACATATGTTTTGTCTACTCGACACATATGTACCTACCATACAAACACCAATAACTTCTACGACTGAAAAGTTTTATCCGACTGGTGGATTTTTAGGAATAAGGTCGTCCCCATCTCTAACTATTGCAATCCATTCTGCAAATAAAATGTATAAATGTTTAAATTGAGGATGCTGCCAATTAAATATAAATATGATCTATTTAACAGATTAAGGATATTTTTCTTTATTTCTATATAGTTTATTATACCAATATCATAATTTTACCGACTTTTATAATAAAACCGAGATTTATTAGTTTCACCGTCTTAGAATTTTTTTCAAATTTGAAACCTAATTATATTATTTTTTTCACTTTAATGAAAAGTAAGTTGTCATTAGTATTTCAAGATGTTTTAGTGACCTACAGTGCGACAGCATTTCCTTGTCAACTTTCAGTGTTATGAACACGATGTTTGAAATCTATCTGATCTCACACAATCACAATTATTTTTTTAGTTAAAGTAGTTTAAACTCGCATTGGTTGAAATGATTAATGATACTACTTAATTTAGCTGAATGTTTTGCGGACCTAGTTCAATAGCTCTGTACAATCTGTTATAAGTGACTAACCTGTTGTGTCGTTGACAAAATACCATAATGGCAATCAGAAACGTGAATATGTGATAGTATTGAAAGTCCAATATAGTTAGTTTTTATTTATTATGGAAAATGCTTAAAAGATTAACATTCGTAGAAATTAACTTTTGTACAGTTGTATCGAATACACTGATATAGCTGGTTATCTAAACTATAAAAATATAGATCATCGTTTTCCTGTTTTTTTTCGAGATTATCTAAATTGTGTATCGTCTGCAATTTCCATAACAAACTACTTTTTTAACCTAATTTACTTTTCAAATTATAATTTAAATTCCGCTTAACTATGAACAAAAATAAGCGTGCAGCGTGCACGACTAAATTTTCTGGGTATTTCTATTATTTGGGCCGATTAGTAGGCGGATTTTATAGGGAATGCTCACTCTTGTGTGGAGAAGATGGTATCGTTAGCGTAGTGTTACAGAGAATGGAACAGAGCGGATATGACCTCGGCTCCGGAGATTGAGGTGAATTCTGACGTAGGAATATATGTAGCCTCTGTTTGGAAGATTGCCAATTTATGTGACTATGTATTAGCCAATATATGTATTTTGTATTTATGTAAGCTTCAGTCATTGACAATAAAACAATCTTACCAAATTGTCGTCGGGCATAAAGTTTCTCGACTTCGTCTGCGTTGCATGTGCACAGATTTGTAGCTTCTAATTATAAAGAAATTAAATTAAAAAGTAAAACAACAACACAATATAATTAAAACACCAGACAGATGTAGTTTTAGTTATTACAGATACTCCTTAGTGGTCTATTCTGGATATAACACGCTGATTCAATGAGAGTGTCCAATACTTCTATGATTACTTTCATTAACTAACACTGGTTTATTTTGACATATGATGTTGCTTGGTGTAGTGAATCTTTATTCTATACCTTGGAGGGATTAGATCAGTATAAGTATATTTTTGGTACTGCTAGCAGTATTTTTATATTAAAAAACCCCACCATCACCCGATAAAAAACTGTTTGTCTTAAGGAATCATACAAATTCTTTGTAGGAAACTTTGAATGGAAAATTAGCTTACAATTGGTATTGACTACCAAAATTTATAGTTTAAAACTTTTTACTGACCTGGGGTTGAAGTAGTAAATACTCCAGTGCAAGATGCCCCACATGGTAGACATGCTGTGATTATACTTGGTAGTTGTTCACTTGTGCCTGAGCGAATAAACAATGTCCATTATGAAAACAAATAACATGCATTATGCAATTTTACTCAAAGATACCTTCGTTATGCCGTTTACTAGGTCATATGCGCATTTCATTTATTGAGTTTTATCAGTGACTCTAAAACAAAAACTATAGTAAGGCAAAAGCAGTCAATATACCGAAGAACTTAATAACCACACTTTGCAAAAATGTATTCCAAGCACGGATAAGGTAAATCAAACAATACACAGGTTGCATTCCAAAATTATAATTTTAACCAGAAAATTACAATCGTCTATGAAAATTCGTATAGAAAACCACCAGGAATGCCCAGTCAATTTTATTTTCATCATTTTTGTTCTAATTACTAAGTTTGACGTGTTTGGTATAATACAACTATAGATACAACTAAGATAATGTTTCTACTAAGGTAAACAATTGTGATATTCATCTTAAGTGCAGGGCATAATTGTATATATTAACCAAAATAATTGAATTTATAAAATGAACATTCATTCTTTGATCAACTAGAACAAACCATATAAGTATTAGGAAGTATTTGAAATTGTATGCAAAATGAATCAACACATTAAAATCATAATCCAATCAAAAGTTAAAACTATGATATTGCTAATGATTTTTATTATATAATTATTAACTTGTACTAGTCTTCAACCGGATGGGATACATACCTGATCGTCGTAATACACGGAAATCAGAATCTGACGGCGGTGTGGTATAATTGCAAAAGTTGCACGTGGGATCACTATCCAGAGGAGTTCTATCCGATAGCAGATCTAGCACTCGTTCTGCTGGCTGAACTTCATTGTAGTTAAGGTCTGAAAACATAATGTATACAGTAAATCGTAAAGTAACATTTTATTTCTTTTTATCATGTAACATTCACTTAAAAGCAAAAGAACATTAATTGTGCTATACCTATATAGAGTGCGGAGCCCCACACCGGACAACAAAAACAAAGCGGAGCCCCACACCGGACAACAAAAACAAATAATAAGACGTTAAACAGGAAACGATTAGTCAAGGACAGATAAAATCATGTTTCAATAACAGAGAGGACACCAAACAAAACAGTCACATAACAAACAAAAGCAAAATATTAGGTAACCGAACTCTAATTAAAATATTAAGTACAGATCCGTAAAAAGGCTAAATTTAAAACTATATTTTAAAAGGAATAAGACCAAAAATGGGGGCTCTTGGCAAAAACTTTCGAGATATAAAAGTAGGTTGTTACTAAGCATCAGATAAAAACCAAACATAAGATGGATCAGGTTAGATCTTCAAAACTTGAGTAATTAAATCATTTAAGAAAATGACTTAAAATAAATTGTGATACGTGGTATTTCACCAGAATATCAAGAATGAAAATCACAGATTATTGTAACGAGTGTCTTAACAACTTTTTGTAGAGTAATTAAGAATGATTGATTTCTCAATTTTTGTTCGACATTAAGACAATATAGCTTTAAAAAAAAATCAGTCAATAATACAACCCCTTAGTTCGTAATCTTGGAGCAGCCTGCTCGTAGTCCACATTTGTATGATAAAGTTTGTCTTAAAAAACAATAAAACTATTTATTACGAAAGCTTGGAGCTGCAGCTGAGTTTTTATGGGAAGTCCTGACAGCATTTCCAGCTATTTCTTCCTATCGCGGAATGTAATCTCACATTTAATTTTTCTATACTTATATAAACATCAAAATTGTGAAAATGGTAAGATGGTTGAAAAAATTAACCTTGATGCTTTTTTTAAATTCAAGCCGATATTTGGTTCGTCCCGCATTAAGTTATTTCCATCAGCTTACTTTTAAAAAGTCATCTGATGGTTTTAACAAGTATCGCTATACCTGTAAAGTTTTTTCGATAGAAAAAATATCCCTGTTGTGACATGAATGGTCAGGTATACTCACCCGACAAAAGGTAAAAAAAGAATAAATCGTTAGACACTTGAGTTAATCGCATACATAGATACACATATCTCAATTCATAATCTGTTTGTAAAAGGTTGGCAGTAACATAAAATGTCGTTGTCCTGAAAAAAAGATAGTTGCATGTATTTCAAAATTGTTTACAACGTGTTTTACAGTTTCCAATTATAAATATTTGTTTTGTTGATTTTGTTGATACACCTCTCACGTATTCGCCACAATAAAAAATAAACGACTAAGGTAAATTTCATAATACATTTCATTCTCTAAAAATATTTACATGTTTATGGCCTCAATTAGTGTATCGCGATTAACAATATAAGCTATTGCAAGTTTACTGGCATAATGATAATAAATATTACCGTCAAAGTTGAACATCAAAACTTGAACACAATAGCGTTATTGATTATGGAACTGTATTGTTATTGTTACAAACCAAGCTGGAGATGCATACCTCAACACAAACATGTTGTCGACGTTGACGATAAGTATTTACAATTATAAAAAATTAAGTATGTATTTTGTCAAAATCTGAAACGTAGTTTATTCAACCTGGGCGATACAAAAACCTTGTATCATCAGTATAGATTATACAAAAAGTACTTTTGTGTGAACTACTTTTTGACGTTGTAATCGACTGACTCATTACTGTGAATGAAATGTGCCATTATAATACGCGTGACGTTAGAAACTATATATTTTTAAAATGCTTCGTTGAATATTAAACTTTAAGCAATCAGTTTTGTTTTGCTTTGTTATACGTCATTTCAGATGAACTAATAACATACATTTAAGTGTCCGTACAAGTATTTGTATAACGTCTCGCCAATTCCATACATTCCGCATCACAACCACTCGCTACGTGTCTCGAAGTGATACGAATGTATATAACTCTCTCGATTTGATACAGGTAGATGTATCTACACAGAATGCATGTAATGTGTATATACCTGAGCAAAAGATTTTTGTCGACGTTGAAGATGTATAGATGCATGTTCTGATTGGAAGATAGAGACCTTCCAAGTTGGAGATGACTACACACGTTAACAGTGGAGATAACTTTCCGGACAATAAATCCATCAACGTTTAGGTTAATACTGCGTAAGGCGTTGTTCACCTATGTGATGCATAATAACACGAACACAAAAAAGTTATCAATTGTTCACTCATTAAAATTTTCGTAAAGCGAGGAAATATTTCTGCTTTATTTATGAAAAATAGAGATGTATTAACTTAGCACACTACTCACTGGAACAGGTTGATGTAGAAAAGGACGTTGTTACATATTTACCTGAAGACAAAGACGTTGTCCTGGTTGGAGATACCGGACAATAAATCCGTCAATGTTATCCATTGTTCACTCATTAAAATCTTTATAAAGCGAGGAATATTTCAGCTATATTTATGACGAAAAATATTATCTACAATAGAGATGCACTAACTTGAAGACACGTATCACACGTTAAAGATGAATACTTACTGGAACAGGTCGATGTTAGAAAAGGACGTTGTTACATATTTACCTGAAGACAAAGATGTTGTCCTGGTTGGAGATACATGTATAATCGCCAGTAACCTCTCTACCTTTTTTAACAAACAGGTCAAACCCCGTCATAGTTGAAGATCCAAATGAAAGATAAAGAGTTTTATTCCATGGCCCGGCAGTGTATTCCCAGGTAGACGTTTGTAGGGCTACAGGTAACGTACAAGAAGAGTCTATGAAAGAAAATTTTTTGGCAATCAGTAGTTACAGTAACATTTAACAATTTGCACATTTGTGACATAGATAGTAAAAAACATTTATTTAAATTTACCCACTTTCTTCATCGCGTGATAAGTTTTAAGCATCTCATATGTGCATGATATCGCTTAATTCTGTAAATATTAGATTGTTGTTATGTGTCAATTTGTTGTCAAACGTTAAGATCCCTAAGAATAATGTGGTTCCCAAAAATTAAAGGTTCTATAATAGCTCTACATTTTGCGAGAAATGTTTTAAAAAATGATAGATATAGTAAATTTCATTAGTTTGTTTCACAGTTGGATGTTTAACTTTAAATATCTGTTCATTTGATTTGGCTCTCTTTGGCGTTGACTCGATGACTCTAAAAGTGCACAGTCCAACTTACGACTGAGGAACATATTCTATCACACCGGTTATACGAATGACCGATCGAGCATTGGCGACCTCGCATAATGACTAGCGGTAAAGATCGCTACATTCGGGAATTTCATGTATAACATCAAACCGTTGTCAAACAGCCACTGCAGTCGGAATACCTGGATTGAGAAGAATCGGCTCACAAACAGTCCGCAACCGACTTCCACGGTGTGACATAAGCACAAGAAGGCCGTATTTCTGAGCAGTTTAAACACTAGTCAGATTGAAGGGAGGGAATTTATTTCGCAACTGGCATATAATCTGCGTCGCGTTACTGGTACAGAAAGGAGGTGGGGAAAGCTGGGTATACGGGTGCAAGAATGAACAAAAAATGACAAAAATAATTTTAGCAAAATTAAAGGCATTCAAATGGCTAAAAAATATTTCTTCTTTTTCGTATCGTACAAAGTACTTGTTTAGTTAAAATGCGTTGTATTTGTCCATATATAGGGACACGACACGACACATGGAAGTTATACTAATTTATAAAGTCTTTTCTAGTAAACGATTTGTTACAAAATAATATGTATAGTACATACACTTTGCTCACATACTTAAAAAGTGTTTGGTTCTACTTGTGAGTAGTACAGTAAACAACCAAAACAATTTCAAATATATCTTTTAAACGGTCGGTTCGTTCCCATTTGTTTATTTAACAACAGCGAATTTTTAAATGTAAGAGGTTTCAAATTTGCTTGACAGTAAATTTTAAAATAATGCCACTAATTTTAAGATATTGGAGCTTTGTAGGAATTGATATAAGCGTCAATAACAGATCTATCAAACGGTAAGATTGATGGGCTAGGTAATTAAATATTTACGTTTATATGGAACTACAACGTTATAGTTTAAGCAGCGAGAATAAAATAATATTGGTATTTAAATTTATACATATTCACGGAATTTTGCTGAATTTAAATCTGCAACAAAAAAATAAATAATAGACGATCAGCGAATTTAATGACTCTAAAATATATATTAGTGTTTAATATCAACTCGGGGTTGCTCAGCAATTACACGGGTGGCCCGAAGAAGGTTTTTACAGAGAAAGATGCCAAAGCAATGACGTACTAAATACCATCTGTATTAAAAAGACAAAACATATTATGGTGTTCCTTCTCCTACTGAAACTTGTTGTTTTAGAGACTCATAATCCGATACTTATAATGAAAAATAGGAAAAAAAGTTAAATGGCACAGTGTCATATAGCTAGCATGTTAAAGTCGGTCTTGGGGTAAGGTTAACCCGCCCTCAACCTAAAATAAAAACGATTGCTTATTTTACTGCTGCAGGCCTGTGTTTCTAACATATACCAGAAAAATTACTGAGTGACATTAGTATTAAAACAAAGTATCAAAGTAATGATCGTTTTACTCGCTACATTGACCTGTAACGTGTGACAGTTCCAGTACAAATCTGAAAACTTACCACTTAACATATGTTTTTGAAGGAGCTATATCTAGCAGTTCAGAAAAAAGGACGAGACTTACCTTGTGAGTCAAATACTAAAATTCAACCGGAATAAAAACGATTTTGAAGAATCGTCTATAAAATTGCATGGAATAAACGTATAAGTATCTTCAGTTTTATAGTATATACCAAAACATGAAATATAAGAAGTGTTGAGAAATAATGTCAAGTATATCTAAGGATATTAATTCAAGAGATAAACCTTATTTTCCTGACAACAGTGTTAGTAATTAAATCAAATATACCACATATAATGCTATTGTGGGTTCCCAAAATGCTTCACAAATGAAATTAATTATATTTTACCTGCTGTCGAAAGAACAGAAGACAAGACGAACAAAGCTGGAAACCTTAGACGATACATAGTGCATTGATACTTCCAACACTGATGATTACCGATGTCGTATTTATATATCTTTCATATACCGACACGCCTTTCTTTGTATCTTTTACACATTCATTTTGTGTATAAAGTTACTGATTGGAGGAAAACTGACAATGAAAATATTTCGACATGAGGTAAACTAAAATTACTCTTATTTGTCAATGGTCAAAATAAAAGCTTTAGTAGTTAAAGTTTCCGTATATCACCAAATTTACTGCCTTTTTAAAAAAGTTGTGCGATTAATATAAAAGCCTATATTCCTCTTGTTTATACGCTAACATTAGTTTTTATGTTGGGTTTTTTACTCAGAGTTTAATATGGACGCGCACATCCAAATCGATTCTAAACCAAATTGACGAATGTGTTTCATAGTAATAATAGAAGCAGTTAAGAATATTCTAAAGCATCAACTCTTTAAAAGTTAAAAGAGGTGGCAAAAGGTGTTGCATCGCCAGTCAATTATTACCCCTGACCACTCGGCATCCGCCCTTGGAATCTTTTTCCAACTAGTCGCTTCATCTTCAACAGTGCGATACCGTTTTGACACGAAAATTTTATCAAAGATGTGTGAAACCAAACAAGAAAACAACAGCAACAAAACATCCGATTGTATAGTATAATATATATATACATTTTGAGTTGTTTTCATAGTAAATATTATCGTAAGGATTATATGACATTAGGAATGTCACACGACAAAAAAAGCAAAGAAAACCGAACGAACAACAAGAGCCAAAAGTTAAGGAACAGTTACATATCCGGATATCGGCAAACGCAGAACAAAAACCAAAAATTAAAAAAATAAAAACAGAATGAGAGTAACCCGAACCCAATGAAAACCATGGGTGCACTCAGGTGCTTCGGACGAGTAAGCAATGCCTGCTTCTTATTAGACACCCGTCGAGTTACTAATTGTCATGTCTAGGGATAAGTCAAATGTATGAATAGGAAACACTACCTATGACTCAGCGGAATGTCAGATCGTATTTGAGACACTAATTTCCTATAACGATCAGTTAAGTCATGGTGACGACCATAGAACTTCTGGAGAGATAACATCACCCTAGGTATAACAAACCATTGTTTGAGTAGTTTAGCAGTCAACAGCAGGGAAATCTGCATATCATATGCTGGAGCGGCTGAAATGTAGTTCTCAATAAACGGGAAGTTGAGTCCAGTTTGTAGTTTACTAAGTCTATTTCTAAAAGTAGGCCTAAGTAAGAAGCTGACCTTATTGTATTGGTGTCGTCTTTTATTGCAAGCCCACTAGGGTAAATTGAATGCACCAAATTACTACTGTTGAGGGCCAAACATCATCAATATAGCAGAATGCGAAATTAAAGGTCTGGGCCAGTGTCTTTTCTTTTTTTTCAGCTGGCCTTCTAGGAACTCGGCCTCATAAGGGTACAAAAACAGGTCGGCGAGGAGAGGAGCTCAATTAGTACATTTTGGACTACCCAATCTTTTGAAAAACATGTCCTCTAAACATGGCGAATATGTTGTCAATCATAAATTTCTAACGTTAGATTTGGTCTTCAGTATATTTAGTATTAGATTTAGAGCCGTTGATGGCGAAGTAAGTTCTGTTATGGCTAAATACCAGGTATTTATATCGTCTCTTTCCGTTTGTCTTGAAAAAGCAGCATTTTATAAAATCTTCAATGGTGGTTTTAAGCTGTATATAAGGTAAGGCAGATAAATCAAATGTTTTAATGCTGTTACAATGGGAAAGAAATACAGACCTCAAGATGTGTATCACGTCTCTTGAATTTTTTATTATCATATTTTCATTTATTTCACTACTGGAGTAGAAAGTGTCAATGTATTTTTGAAGTCCCGTTTTTATTGTTGCTACAATAGTGGTCACGAGTTGCGATAGTGTTTCTGGTGGTACACTTAGACGATCCTGCTGTAAAACGCTGTTGGTATGGATTTTTGTAATGTGTTGGTATCCAATACAATGAGGGGATATTGCAATCTTCGACTTTGATTTTGAGACCAAAGGATGCCAATACCGATTTGTGATTTTTAATAATCTCCTCTTTTGAAAGCGTAGTAGATGTGTAAGTAGGATTGCCACGTGAACTGTCCATGTTAATTAAACACTCTGTTAATACAATTACAATAGACAGATTGTATCATTTATGATTCAAGCAGTTTCAATATCAACTTTGATAGCTCTGATAATTTTGCTTTTAGTAATACACCAAAAAAGAGTATATATAATTTCACTTTGAGGGGACTATCGTAACTTGTGCCAATGATGTCATACTGCTTGAAGTGACTTGTTATTTCAAATTAAACTTTAGTTCACGTGTTCATGTGTTTCGAAAATTAACAGAAAGCCTCTCAGCAGCTGATTGTTCTCAAAAGAATTGGAATCTACACGAATAGGCTTGGCAAATTAAATAGTTATTATTGTTTCATTGTATTGCCAATGAGTATGGTATTTGTGTGGTAAATCCAACAGAAAAGGATTGAAAAAAATACAAAAGCGAGCTCTACGATTTATATACAGTGATTCTAAAATTCCCTAAAACAGTTTTTGTTCAGATCAAATCTACCTCCACTCAGAATTAGAGGTCTCAGATCTTTAGTTATACAGTCTCTCAAAATCTTCAATGGAAACTCTCCTTTTTATCTTAGTGATCTAGTCATCTTAGTTTTAGACACGAAAGCGTTGTCGACATTCCAATACCAGATCTCAACATAACTTCTTAAGCCATGCTGTATCTAAATTATGAAACAATTTATCTCAAAAGTTTATGGAGGAGATGTCTTTGGATGATTTTAAAAATGTGGTGAGTTATTGAGAATGTGAGTCATGCTTGTTATTTGTCTTGATTTTTATTCTCTGTTGTGTCTTACAATGATTTGTAGGTGGTCTTTAATTACTTCTTACAGTTAAATTTCTGTCATTGATATCTTTTATTGCGCATATACTGATTTCACCCTAAAATCAAATATTAAAAATAACACAATATACATATAGGTAGACTTGTATTTATTCAGTTTCTTTTCTTAGACCAGCTATTTGTGTTGTTAGTACACATTTGTTTTATTAAATTTCAATTAATATGTGATTAAACCACTAATGAAATCATGTTTTTGTTTCTACAATCTTTTTCAATTTCGACATCAGTAATCGTCTATTATTTTTAGAAGATTGTATTGTAATTAAATCTTTATGGTGAATATACACAGTTGAACATTTTTGGCTACAATAGGTGTATACAATTATAAATATAAATAATGACGGTGACAAAATGTTTTTGACAAATACTGCATCAGACATTTTTCGTTTTGGTACAATGATAATAGAATTATAGGGTCGTACATACGCTTTTATTTAAACCTGAGCGAACTTTTACGTAGGATAGAAATTTAATTTTATGTCTATTTGCGATTGGATTGCTGCGGAACAAGCGAAGAAATATAACAGAATTCTTTTTAACTCAGGCTTTACCAAACGCGCATCAAAGTGACTTATTTCTTCCATAAACCTGAAACATCTTAAATTCGGCAACCAATCAGAACGCCCAAAACATGAACATTGTTATTTTACACGCAACGACTACAGACGAGTGTAGTATATTCATATTTATTCACATAAACTCAGTCGTCTCAACTTGAAATCGGTAATTTACTCAAGAATGGAATTCCTAAAGCAACGACTACTTCACAGATGTACTCAGTCTAACACAACGAACATTTGTACGGATATTTTGTAAGGAAAACAACGAAAAGATAGTCATACCGGAAGGATTTGGACTGCGTTTACTATTAATATTCTTATCAGGCGTATCAGATAGTTCATGACTTTCGCCACAAAAATTGCCGTCTGTTGAGTGGATGTCAGTAGTTTTGTGACAGTTGCGCAATTGTTTTAAGTCGTTTGTTGTTTTGTGACCGACAATAAATGACTAACTGGTAAACTTTGACCCAGTGCTGTTGTCTTGTTACTTGTATCTCGCACGGAAATATTAAATACCGATTGCATGAAACAAATATTATGTTTTAGATACTAAAAGATTTTATTATGGTAAACTAGAATCATACATTTTGGAAAATTTAACGGTGTTTACCACTGGTCAGTAAAGCTGCTCGAGAGAAATGGTAAACAGCTGGATCTGTTAATTCACATCAGATAACAAATATCCGACGTTTTTATTAATGTATTGTTATTTGTACTTTGAAGTATACCCCCATTAACCATCTGGTTTCGATATAACCTGTCTGTAAATAGTGTACATTCTTATTCAAATTGACAAATTTCTTATATATCTCTACAACATCCATTGTAAAAATGTCTTCCTGTATATCGTTATACGTGTTGAAATTACGTTCGGTTTTTGATCTTAAAGGTAATTAGGCACGAAATAATTTCTCAAAACAGACTAACGTATGTCGTGCAGCTATTTAAACTATACGTGAACTCATTGGTTGCGTTGTTTTAGGTTTCTTCCTTGTGTCTTTGCCTCAATCTGAACTTAGTGCCTGTCGTATGTTTTTTCGATTTTTGGTGACCGATTGATATTTTGGCAACCCTTTCACAATAAACCTTCTGACGTACGACAAATCGCAAATCTTTCACAAATCATACAACCTAGACTTTTAGAAGAACAGAGACCAGACCTTTTCAGACAGCCAATTGTGAATCCGCGGCACTAGTCCTCAACTTGAACAAAATGTTTGACCCATTTAACTAATACTTCATCTTTTTATTCTTGCAAGTAAACGTATTGGATTTGAATTCACAATTATCTGTATGTGAAAACACAGAATTGCATTCCAGGCAGCTCATTTCATTCATGAATATTAAGATATTAGTAGTTATGTATTAGCCCTACTAGGTTCAGCTGGGTGAACAAGGGATGACTTATTATACAATTAAATTTGTATTTCTCACTGAATGATATTAGTTATCAATCACACTAGTCGAGGTTTTAAACACAACGAAGCAATTACGCTCAGTGTATCTAATGTGAACACACAAATGGTCTTCAGGTATGTATGCATCTCTAATACGGAGTATGTTTTTGTTCCGGAAAGTAAACACTACCGAATGTTTAGACGTTGTGTTTATATTCCGGTTAGTATGCAATCGTTACAGCAATGTTTTCTACCCTCGGTACAAGGCATTTGTGACATCAATGAGACAGTACGTATCTTGTTGGTGTAGAATATTGCTGCATCAACATCAACAACTCTTTTGTAGTTTGTTAAGTTTACTATAAAGTCTTAGAAAGGCATGACGTCTGTTGCTTTCTTTGCAATAGGACTGGTGTCATTTAATAGGCTCAATAAGATTTCAAATATTAAAAAAACAAGAGCAAACATTCAAGAGACGATTAAAAATATTGATTTAGAGAAAACACTATACACAAAAAGTCTATTCGGAAGCTTTAAATGAATTTTGTTTGTACTTTTTACACGTTTCCGAATTGCGCTGGTAGGAGTTCAAGGATTTGGAGAAGGGATCTTATCTCTTCAAAATGAGTTTTCAAATTTCAACGATTCTCCATAAGTTAGTTAATACAATGACGATGAAACCTGACAAAATATTAGATTCTTTGACCTACAACATATTTGTTTTGTGTTTAGAACGCGATCTTTAACAGCCAATTGAGATAAGTACTAATCGTGCTTTTCGTCCCAACTTTTTGTACTTTTATGAAGCGGAGTTTCTTGGTAACCTACTACTTCGGAGTTCAGAAACCAAGGAGACTAGAATCGTTGTTGTTTTCTAGATTCCAGTTTAGATTCAAACTAGATCGGTCACTTAGTATTAACTGTGGTTGAATTAATTAATTAATTCATGTTGATTCCTGGTATGACCCTTTATTCTGCTCCATGTAGTCAAAAAATGGAGAGCAAGAGAAAGATCTCAATAGAATTGCCGTCAGTTGAAACATCACCTGTATTTTTTTGTTTGAATTGTTGACTGATTTATTTATAGATGTAATGATTGATTTATGTCCAACAAACAATATTCAGGATAAGAATATGTTAACAATAAATACAAGGAGAAAAAGGGTTGGACATCGGGAACACAATTTTTGTTGCATTAAGTAGGGCGGATAATTTGCATTTTTAACGGCTGCAATGAGTCTACAAAAGGTCTTTTTAGCAAACACGATACTCGCGATGGTCTGCGGTCAGGATTTCTTTATAATAACCTGACATCCCCGTAACTATTGGACCTCCCCTATCCTCCACTGGGGACGCGTTGGAAATCTCTGTGGATCAAGCACTTGGAACCCTCCCAGTATTATCCTAGTTTTTATTAATTTCTTATTTGATATCAGGATAAAGCACTAAACAGTGGCCTAGCTAAGAAAAAAATAATTTTAAGCAAGGTTCTGAGGTCCCTTATAGCTGGATTGAATTACGGTGCTGAGGTCCCTTAAAGATAGACTGAATTACGGGTCTGAGTCCCCTTAAGCTGGACTGAATTATGGGTCTGAGGTCCCCTAAAGCTGAACTAAATTACGGTGGGAAATAATAATCTGGTTTTAAATACCGCAACAATTATATAGTAAAAATATTTGTTATCATGTGTTTACGTTGCTATAATGTAGCTACGCAATCTATGAAGCTATTTGGTCACCTGAACAAACATTTTGCATTTTTCTGACAAATGTGATTTATTCATTTAATTTCAATATAAATATAATTATTACAGTGATTAACAAATATCAAGCCATACTGACAATTACACAACCACTCAACTTCGTTACAGTATGATATTGTAGTTTACCTGTTATATGTGTGAAAAGTTGTGTCATTAGTTCAGTTTGGTATAAATGCTATGTAGGTCCAATTGTATATATTGTCGCTGTACAATTGTCGTTGCTTTTTTATTGTACTGTCCTGGATAGATAAAGAGGGCAATGGTTTTTCTAATGTAACATTCATTAACGAGCTTAATGTACTACTGTCTTTTGTAAGGAGGGTAGATATATAGGTTTCCACAGTATTTCCAATGAGGGACATGAATTACAATTATCCTTATTTGTACAATTGGAAATGAATTTTCCTGAAAAGTTTTAGTTTTTGTTTTGCTTAAAAAGTATCAATTTAAGACATTTTAAGAGTTCAGTAATAGTGAACATTTTGGATGGAGGCACTACTACACATAAGACCTAATGATATTTATATTGGCTACTTTTTGGAGATGATTAAAATGCAAAAATGTTCTCTATTGTCACCTAAGGTATCACCAGCCCAGTAGTGCTGACAGGAATATCATTGATTCTTTTATTGATATACATTGTCTACATTTAATGTACTGTAATTTCGAAAATTATTTTAATTCTAAGGTTTTCTATTTTCAATAAATAGCCTAAGCCGAATTTGGAATAACGTTTTGAAATTTTGGTGATAAAAGCTCTACAACATCTCATTAATTTGAAGTTTAAATATTGTTTCGGTTCGAGCGCCACTGATTAGTCTTGATTATACTAAACGCCCATCTGGCGTAGTAAATTCTATTAACCTTGATTTCATTGATGATAACCAACAGCAACAAAAAATTGCAACTACAGCAATCGTACTGACTTGGTACAGGCATTTCGAAAGAAATAATTGGAACAGTTTTTTATTAACCTTCTTCGCTAAATTTTCACTACTTTATGTAAAAAATGAGCTAATATATATTCACTTTTTGTTAACAAAAACAGTTTATTTTATGGTATTTGTTATTATGTGTTATACTATGCATTTAAATACGAGACATCATTAATTAGAAATGTGTGTCTCACCTGACATTTTTTCAGTTTTTCAATCTGTTGATAATGAAAATTTTTTTTTTCACATCAGACGCAATTTTCGTGAGTATTCAGTTCATTTTATTAATTTAAGCAGCGATTTTAATTTGAATTTGTGCAGTATTTTTCTGACCAGTATTTTAATGTAGCTGTTCATTGTATAATCTCACATTCTTTAATAGAATATTATTTACTACAATTAATATGCTGTTTTGCCCAGTAAGATTTTGTATAGCAATTTTCTTTTATTTTAATCATATTTTATTTGAAATTTTACAAATTTTATATTGATGTAACTATAAAACAGTGAAAAGTTTTTCATATTTGAAAACAAGCTGAAACGACTCAAACTAATTCATCTCTTCTGTAAGTATTGTTTGCATTGCCAAAACTGATACCATTAGAAAACATGGTATGTATCATTCCCGGGGATATAATGCTTAGATTTTAAACAATTATGTAACAAAATATTTAGCATGGAACATTGTCTAATACATGGTTACATATTGGTGTTTACATTTATTGCTGATTTTTTTGTAATAATTTCCTTCCTTGCTTCATGTACTTATATATGGGCTTTATGCCATACATGACGATTAGCAAATCGACAGGTGTATGACTAGATGTAGGATGTGCTTACTCGTCTTGGGAACCTGAGTACACTTATGTTTTTATTAGTTTCGTTTTAACTTTTAATTTGTGGTGTAGCTGTTTTTTTCTTGTTCTGTGTTTTGTATGTCTGTTTTGATTTTGTCAGTCTCACAGTTATCAATTCGTTTTGTCCAATCAGTTTTCTTCATACGTCGTTGTGCTGTTTTATCAACAATACTAATTTGGTCATGAAGTTTTAAAAGTTAATCGTTTTTAGATAACATGTTAATGATCGCACGCTGTGTTGTATTTTCCAAGTAACTACACACTACACACATGATTTGTTTATATTAATCCGAATAGGAAACTTTATTTGTATAAATGAAGGTAATTAATAAATAATAAATAATAGTGACCACCAAGGAAGCTGTCAACAAGACAATCCACAAATCAAAGTCCAAAAAACTATAAAACCAAAAACCAAAACTGTAGCAACTACATCAATGGTTCTGACTTGGTACATGTAGTTAAAAAAATGGTGGGTTACATCAGGTTTTATATCGCATGTCAACCTCCTGCTTCCTTTACTGTATTGTGAGAGCTGGTGTGTTGGTACACGCATTACGGTTAATTTTTTCAACTTTTTAAAACGTACATATATTGCGCAAGATCCTTGTATATGCACACTTATATATAGGTTTTGAACAGACCTCGCATTCTGGACCAGTGTTCAAGTTCTTATCGTTGTGATTCTTATGTTTGCATAGCAAGTATATTAAAGGACTTAAGACTGTTTCTGAAATCTGGGCATGATAGTAAGTACCTCATGTCTAATGAGAAGCAGATACTGCTTACATGTATGAAGACATGAGCACCCATTATCCTTTTAAAGTGTTCGGATAACTAACCGTTGTTTTTTTACTGCTATTAGATTTTTCTTTTCCTCTTGTGTTTTACCCGGATTTTGTCACTGCCCTGTGTTTTTTTTTAATATTCATCTTTCCATACTGTGTTTATGTGTTTTTATTTTGTCTGCCGATTTATCAATTTGCATACCTTTGTCTTTCTTGAACAATAACAAAATATAAACACTACCAAAATATAATCGTCAAAACTTATAGGAAAATACAGGGCGTGAGTCTAGTACCACTCAGTTCTAAAAAACAGATAACACAGTGGCTACAATTACTTAAAGAGTATTTTTTAAACAGATTGAAGTATTTTTACATATAATAGCGATTTTGATAACAAACAATAATTAAGTATGTAGTAACGAATTCAATTTTTCTTGTATTGATATTATCTCGTTCTGTTTTTGCTTTACAAATAAACTTAGCAATCAACTACAAACTTTGTGGTTTTTCCAGCAACCATTTTACTGGCTGTTCTCTGTTGTATAGGTTTGAAGTTTGTCTATCCTTTATTTGATCCCAGTGTGTGTTTCAATCCTTTTTCTGGATAACATAATCTTTCTTTGTTCATCAGCTGGTTACTAGTAGCTACGAAAGCATTAGATTCTAAATTGCTTACATTTATTTAAAGAGAAAAATATTGATAACAAAGTGCTAAAGTTATACCACAAAAATTAATTAATTTTATGCTTTTTAGTTAAATTTATGACACTTAATTGATGCCATAGTTCTATATAAAGCATTTGTAAGTAGCTTCTAATCCATAATAAGTATCAAGCTTTGGGGCATTTTGTCTTATTGTATTTGTTTGTTTGTCTTGTGTTTGGCAATATCACTTTCTGTCACTTTTTAAACACAAATAGCAATTCTGGGCTAAATGTAGATAACTGAACCTTTAATACTGTTAAGACTTGTATACATCTTGTTAATTTACCTTTATCAATTGGCAGTTCACCAAAACGTTGTAAACATCATCAGTTTAATAGCATTCTGGTAACCAATGATACTTGTATCAACAGTTGTAGTTCCGTCAAAGGTTTGGAACAATCTGCCATTCCACAGATTCTTTTCATGAGCACTTATCTGACTGATTAAGAAGACAAACTCATCGACCTTAGGAGTAAGGATTTAACTACACTTCAAACGCTTTCATTTTTTCAGATTTAAATAAAAAACGATCACACCTACATGTACAGTTTGAATGTCAAATGAATACAACGTATTAAACCTTGTCTGTCTTCCAAAGTGAGGACCTTTCCTTTTCAAAATTTACCATTCACTTAACCTCCATTACTCTGATACAAGTGCCGCGATTTCACGCTTCATGATTTTATCGTGACTAATCGTGTCACTTGTGGAGAGGAAATAGCTTACACTTTGAAAGCACCTAGACGCAACCCCGGTTTTTATTGGTGTTCGTTTACATAATTTTCCAATTTTTATTCATTTTCTAATACCGTCTAATTTCCTCTATGAAAAAATTACCATTCATAAAGTATTGGCTTATGATTTATTGCTTATATTAGACATTTAAGGTGTTCTAAAATGTTGCAAGACATGGTTTATATCTTTATAGCATTTAGAGTCATACAATGTTGTTTGCATTTTTAGGGAATGCGAATGAATTGGCCTTTCTGTACTATTGTTAACTTAGCATTTGATAATAAGAGTTCATCCCGAATGTTTTAATTTGCCGTTTACCGCGAGGAGTTATTACATACGTACTGTTAAATTTTTGTGTACTACTGTTATAGTTGAAATGCTTATAAATAGCAATAAAACCCCTGTAAAGGGCAATTTAACAATACTAATGCTTGAACTTTTACTTGCAAATGAAAAGATAACAATACTTAACAGAAACTGCCACTTACAATATTTTTTTTCATTCAGGTACATCATATTTGTTTAGCAGGAAGGCAGAGTACTTGATGAGGACCCATTACACTAAAGAGTAATCGGTCAATTCTTATCAATACAGGTTGTAGTTGAGCACTGCCTGCATGCAACGTACGTTCAAAGATTTATATACTACTTTTTATGTATAGACTGCTATATAGTATGGGTAAGTAATATTTACGATAAAGCGTTAGTCATAAATGTGACAAAATGGCGAAGTTGAAAATAGCCACAAGAAAATATATCAAGGTTGTGAAACAACTTCTTTATTAAATGAAATTGAACAACAATTATGGGTGAGTTGCCATAGGTAAGTGACACGATGACAATGTCAAATTTAAATTAACGTTTTTATCTATTTGTAACGATTGATTCTGTACTTTTTGTTTTCTGTCAATATATTGTGCCAAACATACATTGTTCCTGCATACATTACAACATGGTTCGATCACTGTACATCCGTTACCTATTTTGATTGATTTTTTATTCTTATTTGAGACAGTTTCGTGAAAAAAGTAGAGAAATACCAGAAGTAGATTTCTACAATAGCACAATATTTTCTATCAAGCTGTGTGTCAAATCTAATTGCAGTTCACTTATAATTATTTAGTAACTATCCTGGCTTTATTTCTACTGATATTTGGGTCCTATTTTAATGTGTTCTAGGGTGTTCTACGGTTTCAGCCATCTTGCCATTATCATCAACAAAAAACAATTAAACTTTGCAGAGGACTATGAACATTTCTACACAAGTTCAATTCTTTTTGCAAAATTATCCACAATATCATATCGGTTTGTAAAAGATTTTTTAATTTTATCCAATAATACCTTTTTGGTATAATTATTTTGTAAACTTTCTACAGACTTCCCTTTTGTTTGGCTGAATTAAATTTGGTTTTTCTTTCTAATTTTTGAATTATTATCTACTTTAGACTGATTTTCTTAACAAGAAAGGTATCTATGGTTTTGGTCTTACGGATATTTTTTCCTAACTGGACTTCCTCCGCCCAAGTAAATATGTATTAAAGATAAAACTGACATGTAAACTACTTGATAGTTTTAGGTTTAAACAGCATTGGGAAGAAAAAACAGAATAATGAAATAAAAGATTCTTCTAAAAAATATGAAAGCCATTGTAACGTTACCTTTGAAATAAAAAGATATAAGAAATCACCGCCATTATAAATACAAAAAAGTCCGTCAACACATACATGTTCCATAAAAAACCAGAAACAAAGTCGTCAAATGCCTGGAAATGTATTTATTATAATCAACTTTTTCTTAGACTATTTTCTAGGACATGTTCGCCCATTTGCCTTAGCTGCTGGAGTACACCGATCAACGACGTATGACCTTCTGCCTTCAATCCACTCTAATGTTCCTATAAAATACAATAAAATATATTTTATATTTGGTTATTTGTTCAATATCACAATTTTGTCGGGTTGATAAGTATATTACGAAACATAATGGTAATCGTATCCTCGCTTATTTATGTGGCTAATCCGACAAATCACAAAGCTGACATCTGATGATTAAGGCAGTTTAAGTCCGGTTAAATATAATGGCTGGTAATGTAACGTAATATAATACATGTGTGTCTAAACACTATGGCGTTATTTCATGTATACTAGAATATATTACTGGTAGTTTGCTGCTTTCACCCAAAGGGAACGTTTTGAGGAAGAGAATGATTTCTATTAAATTGTTTGTTCAGACAATCGATGAGACCAATTATAAGATGTATGTTGAATCTTTTACAGAAAATCGCCGATATTTGTATGCTATTAAGGGATTTGTTTGCACTTAGGTTGATGGAATCTTCAGAAGTTCTATGATCATCATTACGCTTAGTCCGGATTAAGATATATTAAACCATAACACACATAATTACCGTAAAATACATAAGTTTCGCCAACTTTCAGGTGGGCGAAGGCGTTGGGGCAAGAACTGCCGACGAATGCTGGGTCTTTTGTGTTTAGTCTGGCCAAATAATTGTATGGTGTTTCACCCTTTAAAATAATTAATACTGATTATGCTTATAAAAATGAACGAAAAATCAGTTACTGCTCTGGTCAGCCTATTTGTGCAATCTACTGCTCTGGTCAGCCTATTTGTGAAAAAATGAGGACTTAATACAGGTGTACAAATGCAGTATTATTAAAAAATTTTGTGATATAATTAATAAGTCATGTATTTTGGTACAGAAAAAATTCTGTGTAAAATCCATTAGATAAAATATTAATAAAACTAGCACAGATCCGATATGAAGCTACTTATAAGCCATAAAACGATATGTTATTTTGGATTATGGTTTGATATGCCACGACCTGTTACCCGTCCACAGTAATACGGCAACAAGGGTAGCAACACAAGTTGCAAGTAGCAAGTTGGCTACTCTTAAGACCTGTTAGTGATATATGTGTAACAAAGTTGATAAGAATTTACGTTTTTGACAACTCGAATCAATTTCTCTTTACAAACTATATTCAGAGGAGTCTAGTATTTTTGACAGTTTTTTTAGCTATATGGCCCTCGGAGTAGTCAATGTTATAGACTGTCATTGCCAAAAGATCCATGAAGTAGTTTCGTTTTTCCGACTGACATTAGATACATGCATGGTGATGTAGTAGTAGTTTAGTATTTCAAACAGTCTTTGTATATACCGTCTCATAGTAGTCCAATATTTCAAAACTGGCCGGTAGTCCAGTATTTTATACATAGAAGATTGTGTCTAACCGACACAAATGTATCTACCTTACAAACAGCAGTCACTTCTATGACTGAAAATTTGTAACCGGCTGGTGGATTCTTAGGAATAAAGTAGTCCCCATGTGAAACTTTTGCAATCAACTCTACAAATAAATGCAATTAATATTTAAATAGCTGATGCCGCCAATTACTAAATAAATCTGATATATTCAACTTTATCTGTCTATATAGTTATTTATACCAAAACCATAATTTTACCCAATTGTTTATATTAAACCGCGATATTATTTTCATCATCTAGGTATCTTTTTCAAATTTTAACTCAATAAGTATAGAAGTATTCCTTCGAATTCTTTAATGCAAATGTTTCCAGTAGTATTTTAAAATATTTCCAGTGACCTGCAGTGCGACATCATTTTCTTGCCGACTTCAGTGGTATGAAGACGATGTTTAAAATCTATCTGATTGCACGCAAGCGAGATTATCTTTAAAAATTAACGTATTTTAACCTCTCATTTGCAGAAATGATTTCTTATACTATTTAATCTAGCTGAAGTTTTTGCGGACCCAATTCATAAGCTGTTCAATCTGTTATTCTAATATAGGTGACAAACGTGTTGTGCTGGTGACAGTATACAAAAATGGTCTCAAACAGGTCTTTTAAACTCAGTAAAATTATTCGTTTTTATTTATTATTAAAAATGTTTTAAGGTTTACCATTCGTAGAAATAAAACTGTTGTACTGTTGGCTGCAAACGATCATCTTTTCTCAACTTTTTAAAAAATTATAATGGAAACATTTGACGGACTCGAGGGTTGAACTGTGAATAATTATGCTTAGCCACCATACACTGTACACAACTTATATGAATTCGGCTTTTATTCATGTTATTTAGTACGGCTGAGTTGTTCCATTATATTATGCAAATTTTCAAGAAAACAGTAGGTTATATCCCTGACGTTGCTTTGAGATGGAAAATACCCAAATTAACATTTTCCGGAACTGAGGTAATATGTCAAATCAATTGATCAATTAATTTGTTTTGTTAAACACTATTTTATAGAGGCTAACACTTCAATAAATATTGGTAGGAGTTAAATTCCTTGTGTGACAGAGGTGAATTCTGACGTGTAGCCCCTGTTTTGTAGATTGCCAAATTAATGTATGTCATACGACTATGTATTAGCATATATATTTATTTATTATGACATTGACAATAAAACAATCTTACCAAATTGTCGTCGGGAATAAAGTTTGTTGACTTCGTTTGCGCTGCATGTGCACAGATTCGTAGCTTATAAATATAAAGATATGAAATTTTAAAAGTAAAAAAGCCACAAAATTGCATAACACCAGACAGATGTATTTTAAGTTATTACAGATAATCCCAGAGGTCTATTATTGATACAACAAGCTGATTCAATGATAGCGTTTGTCCAATACTATGATTATTTTCATAAACTATCACGGGGTTATTTTGGCATATGTAGTAACTGGGTACAGAGAATCTTTATTCTCTACCTTAGAGGGTTTCAAGCAGTATATTTTGTAGTCCAGCTAGCAGTATTTTAATATTAAAAAACCCCACCATCACCTGATAAAAAATGGCTTGTATTAAGTAATAATACATTTATTTGGTTTGAAATACTTGAAGTAATCAGTAATAGGTAACCCATTAATGGAAAATTGATATTGACTACCGGGATTTATAGTTTAAAACTTTCTACTGACCTGGAGTGCAAGATGCCCCACAGGGTAGACAAGCTGTGATTATACTTGGTAGTTGTGCATTTGTACCTGAGCGAATAAACAATGGCCATTATGAAAACAATTTACATGCATAATGTAATTTTACTCAAAGATAGCTTCGTTATACCATTTACTAGGTCATATGCGCATTTCATTTATTGAGTTATATCAGTGGCTCTAAAACTAAAACTAGTAAGGCAAAAACAGTCAATATACCGAAAAACTTAATAACCACACTTTGAAAAAATGTATTCCAAGCACGGGTAGGTCGATCATACAATACACAGGTTGCATTTCAAAATTAAAATTTTAACCAGAAGTTTACAATAGTCTAATAAATTCATATAGAAAATCACTAGGAATGTGCAGGCATGATTATTTTCATATATATAACCAAAAATATTTAAT
This sequence comes from Limnoperna fortunei, assembly GCA_944474755.1. Classification (NCBI taxonomy): domain Eukaryota; kingdom Metazoa; phylum Mollusca; class Bivalvia; order Mytilida; family Modiolidae; genus Limnoperna; species Limnoperna fortunei. The sequence continues at coordinate 91,179,692 of OX104115.1, forward strand.
TTCCTTTAAATATTAAACAGCTGAGCAACATTTCGTTTAACCTAAATACTATATCAGCACGTAACTGGTTGTTGACGTCATAATTATAAGTATTGATGACGTTGACTAAACATGAATTCTTACGTAAACAACAAGTGACTATACTGAAAATTGAGAATTGCAAATATTAATATACTACTTGTAAAATATTGTTTTTGTTATTTCTTTTAATATTATTGAATTTAAAATATACGAATCGTTTTCAATTATTGGTTAGATTATTGGATATAGACGACTTTGGGACTTTTTACGCCAATAAACCGCGAAGTGGTTTATGTTTAGCGAAAACCGACCCAAAGTCGTCTATATCCAATAATCTGACCAGCGTATTGAAAACAATCCTTAAATAACTGAATTTGTAAAGTGAACATTCATTCCTTGATCAATCAGAACCAACTATATAAGTATTAGAAAGTATTTGAAATTGTATGCAAAAAGAATCAACACATTAAAATCATAAGCCAATTAAAAGTAAAAACTATGATATTGCTAATGATATTTATTATATAAATGGTAACTCGTACGAGGCTACAACCTGATGGGATACATACCTGATCGTCGTAATACACGGAAATCAGAATCTGACGGCGGTGTTGTATAATTGCAAAAGTTGCACGTGGGATCACTATCCAGCGGAGTTCTATCCGATAGCAGATCTAGAACTCGTTCTCCTGGCTGAACTTCATTGTTGTTAAGGTCTGAAAAAAAATAATACACATGTAAATCGTAAAGTAGTATTTTATTTCTTTTTATCACGTAATATTCACTCAAAAGAACATTTATAGGGCTTTACCTATAAAGTGTGCGGAGACCCAAATCTGGCAAGGAAAACAAATACCAAGACATGAAGAGTAACAAGAAAACATTAAGTCAAGTTCAGTCAAAATCATGTTTCAATAACAGAGAGGACACCAAAAAAAAACCAGTCACATAACAAACGAAAGCAAAAAAATAAGTGACACGAACTCCAATTGAAATATTAAGTACCGATGCGTAAAAAGGCTAAAGTAAAAACTATATTTTAAAAGGAATCAGACAAAAATAGGGGCTGTTTGCAAAAAAAGTTTCGAGTTATAAAGGAATTTTGTCATTTAGCATCAGATAAAAAACAAAACATGATAGATCAGGTTAGACCTTAAAAACTTCGCAATTAAATAATTTACGGTATACATGAAATATAGGTTCATTTTTTTATTATAAAAATTCTTAAAAATAATTCATCAGAATAACAAGAATGAAAATCACAGATTATTGTAACGAGTGTCTTAACAACTTTTTGTAGACTAAGATTGATTGATTTCTCAATTTTTGTTCGACATTAAGACAATATCGCTAAATCTTATAAAAAAATCAGTCAATAATACAACCCCTTAGTTCGTAAACTTGGAGCAGCCTGCTCGTAGTCCACATTTTTATGATAAAGTTTGTCTTAAAAAACAATAAAACCATTTATTACGAAAGTTTTGAGCTGCAGCTGAGTTTTTACGGGAAGTCCTGACAGCATGTCCTTGTATTTCTTCCTATCACGTAATGTAATCTCACAATTTTAATATTGCTATACTTATAGAAACATCAAAATTGTGAAAAACGGTAAGTTGGTTGAAAAAATCAACCTTGATGCTTTTTGTAAATGCAAACCGATATTTTCTTCATACGGATTAAGTTATTCCCATCAGCTTACTTTTAAAAAGTCATCCGATGGTTTTAACAAGTATCGCTATACCTGTCGAAGTTTTTTCCATAGACAAAATATCCCTATTGTGACATGAATGGTCACGGATACTTACCCGACAAAAGGTAAAAAAAGAATAAATCGTTAGACACTTGAGTTAAACGCATACATAGATACACATATCTCAATTCATAAGTCGTTTGTAAAAGGTTGGCAGTAACATAAAATGTCGTTGTCCTGAAAAAGATAGTTACGCGTATTTCAAAATTTTTATCGCGATTAACAATTTAAGCTTACTATCGCATGTTTACTGGCATTATGATAATAAGTATTGCCGTCGAGATTGAACATCAAAACTTGAACACAATAGCGGTATTAATAGTAGAAATGTATAGTTACTGTTACAACCAAGTTGGAGATGCATACATACCTCAACACAAACTTTTCGTTGACGTTGTCGATGAATATTTACAATTATAAAAAAATTAAGTATGTATTTTGTCAAATTCTGAAAAGTAGTTGATACAACCTGGGCGATACAAAAACCTTGTATCATCCATATAGATTATTCAAAAAGTACTTTTTGGCGTTGTAATTGAATGACTCATTACTGTGAATGAAATGTGACGTTAAAATCTATATATCTTTTAAAAATGATTCGTATAAAATTACGTTTTGTTTTGTTTTCATATACGTTGTTTTAGATGAACTAATTACATACATTTAAGTGTACGTACAAGTACCTGTATCACGTCACGCCAGTTCCATCATTCCGCATCACCTACACTCGCTACGCGTCTCGTAGTGATACGAATGTATACAACTGTCTCGATTTGATACAGGTAGTTGTACACAGAATGCATGTAATGTGTATATACCTGAGCAAAGAATTTTGTCGACGTGGAAGATGTATAGATGCATGTACTGATTGAAAGATAGAGAACTTCCAAGCTGGAGATAACTAGATTAACACACGTTAACAGTGGAGATGTTAACTTTCCTTACAGTAAATCCGTCAAGGTTTAATACTGCGTAAGGCGTTGTTCACTTGTGAGATGCATATTTACCGGAACACAAAAAAAGTTATCCATTGTTCACTCATTAAGATCTTCGTAAATCAGCTATATTTATGACGAAATATATTATAGAGATACACTAACTTGAAGACACGTAGCACACGTTAATGATAAATACTTACAGGAACTGGTCGATGTTAGAAAAGGACGTTTTAACATATTTACCTGAAGACAAAGATGTTGTCCTGGTTAGAGATACATGTATAATCCCCAGTAACCTCTCTACCTTTATTTACATACAGTTCAAACCCGGTCATATTTGAAGACCCAAAAGAAAGATAAAGAGTTTTATTCCATGGTCCGCCAGTGTATTCCCAGGTAGATGTTTGTAGGGCTACAGGTAACGTACAAGTAGAATCTATAAAAAAATTATTATAACATTGGCAATCAGTAGTTACAGCAACATAAAACAATTTGCACACTTGTGACAGATTGTTATAAAACATTTCATTAAATTTACCGACGTTCTTCATGGCGTGATAGGTTTGAAGCATCTCATTTGTGCATGATATCGCTTAATTCTGTAAATATTAGATTGTTGTTATGTGTTAAGCCTACTTAAACCTGTAAAAATAATAGATAGTAATTACGAGCATTGTTTAAGTTAAGAAATAGATATCCATATATAAAGATTACTTCATTAAACACACCAGACGCACGTATTCTCTAAGCAATCTCATCAGTGGTGTTGCAGCTAATATGATCTGTTTGACTAGTTATACGAATGTTCCAACAAGATTCATTCTAAATGAAACAGGCAAACTTGTATCGAATAATTATTTTCATTGTTAACTAAGGTTAAAAAATTGTTATATTTGGTGTATACTTCAGTATAAATATATCAATAAGTACATTCAAAGCAGAAATAAAAAAAATAAAAATGGTTAAAAAATAATGTTTTTCTAGCAAAATATATGGCCCTCAAATGTCTCAAAAATATTTTGCACGAAACACTTGCTTACTGAAAACATGTTGAAAGTATTTTATATAAAACATTATAGACTAGACTAGTACGCACCGATGTCTGTTCTAACAATAGTAATAGTTTGTTCTGGTGGAGTAACTAATGACTTGATTCGGGGTCAAACATTTTGGCAAGTGTAGTAAAAATATACTGTTGTTTTAGTTTAAAGAGAAAAAACTGTTAGATCAAGAGAATAGAAAGACTTGTGACTAAGATGCTTAGATTTTTTAGTGAGTTGTTTGAATAATTGAAAGGTTGTTTAACGTTCAAATTATTTATTTTACCAGGTGTAATGTAATAGTAAACATTATTCTGTTTTATATGTAGGTGTTTAACTAAATATCTGTTCATTTGATTTGGCTCTCAATCAAATAAGTACGGTGACTCTAAAAGTTTCTCGGTGTGGAACAGATTACCGCACAATGGTTATACGAATGACTGATCAAGTATTTGCGACCTCGCATAATGACTAGTGGTAAAGATAACAACATTCGGGACTTTCATGTATAAAGTCAAACAATTGCCGAACAGCCACTACAGTTGGAATACATGGATTGAGAAGAATCGGCTCACAAACAGTCCGCAAACAACTTCGACAGTGTGACATAAGTCCGTGAAGGCCGTATTTCGGAGCAGTTTAAACACTAGTCCGATGGTGCAACGGATTGAGGGGATGTACATGGCAAATAATCTGGTTTAGCGTCGAGTTCTGTTTTCTCGAACAGAAAGAAGATGGGAGAAGCCGTGTACGGGTGCAGGAATGAAAAAAAATTGTCAAAAATAATTTTAGCAAAATTAAAGGCATTCAAATGGCTAAAATATTTCTTCTTTTCGTATCGCACAAAGCAGTTGTTTAGTTAAAATACGTTACATTTGTCTACATGTGGAAACAAGACAAGGCACCTGCAAGTTATACTAATTTATAAAGTCTTTTCTTAGTAAACGATTTGTTTCAAAATAATATTAATAGTGCGTACACCGTGCGCACATACTTAAGAATTCAAAAATGTTTGGTTCCACTTGTGAGTAGTACAGCAAACAACCAACACAATTTTGGAACCCTTTTTATACTCAAATATATGTTTTAAACAGTCGGTTTGTTTCCATTTGTGTACTTAACAATAACAGATTGTAAAATGTAATAGGGTTCAAATTGCTTGACAGTAATTTTTCAGACAGTCAAAATGTACAAAAATGCCCCTAATTTTAGGATATTGGAACTTCGTAGGAATTGATATAAGCGTCAATATTAGATCTATTATACGGCAAGATTGATCAGCTATGTGAAGCTAGGTAATTAAATATTAACGTTTGTATGGAGCTACAACCTTATAGTTTGAGCAGCGAGAATAAAATAATATTGGTATTTTAATTTATACAAATTTGCGGTATTTTGCTGGGTTTAAATCTACAAAAAAATTAATAATAGACTCTAAAATATATATTAATGCTAAATATTAACTCCGGATTTCTCATCAATTACATTCATTTGGTTGTTGTACAGAGAAAGATACCAAAGCACTGACGTAGTAAATACGAACAGTATTCAAAAGACAAAACATATTATGTGTTCATTCTCCCACTTAAACTTGTTGTTTAAAGACTCATAATCCGATACTCATTATGGAAAATAGTATAAAAAGTTAAATGGCACAGTGTCATATAACTAGCATGCTTATGTCGGTCTTAGGGTAAGGTTAACCCGCCCTTAACCTAAAATAACAGATTGCATATTTTACTGCTGCAGGTCTGTGCTCTAATATAAACCAGAAAAATTACTGAGTGCCGTAAGAACACAGTATTGAAACAAAATATCAAAGCAATGATCGTTTACTCGTTACATTGACCTGAAACGTGGCAGTTCCACATCGTTTATGTGGATTTTAACTACAAATCCGAAAACTTAGCACAAACATATGTTATTAAAGGGGTTATATCAAGTTAGGAAAAAAGACGAAACTTAACTTGTATGTCAAATATTACCATTCAACCGGAATAACATTAATTTTGAAGAATCCTTTATAAAATTGTATGTAATAAACGTAGAACTACCGTCAGTTATTTTTAGTATGTGCCATAACATGAAATACAAGAATTGTTGAGAAATAGTGTCAAGTATATCTAAGGATATGAATGCAAGAGATTAACTTTACTTTCACGACAATTTAACCAAAAAAAAATACTTTGATGAAAGAAGGAAACTTTTAAGAATAAATCAATTTTATGCATTTTGATTACTTGTCAGTGTTGATATTAAAGGGGTCAAACAGTCTAACATTTACAGTGTTAATAATTAAATCAAATATATAATTAGCTATTATTGTTCCCAAAATGCTTCACAAATGAAAGTAATTATATTTTACCTGCTGCCGAAAGAACAGAACACAAGACGAACAAAGCTGGAAACCTTAGACGATACATAGTGCATTGATACTTTCAACACTGATGATAACCGATGTCGTATTTATATATCTATCATTTAATGCCATCTGTTACACGTCTTTATTTGTCTCTTTTACACGCTCATTTTGTTTAAAGTTGCTGATTGGAGAAAAACTGAAAATAAAATTACTGTCATTTGTAAAGAGTCAATGGTCAAAATAAAAGCTTTAGAAGTCAAAGTTCCTGTGTTGAAATCACTTTTTCTACAAATTTACTGATTTTAATAAATGTTGTGACATTGTTTAAGCCTTTATTCCTCTGGTTTTCTATGTTGTGACATTGTGAAAGCCTTTATTCCTCTGGTTTTCTATGTTGTGACATTGTGAAAGCCTTTATTCCTCTGGTTTTCTATGCTTACATTAGTCTTTAGGTTGTTTTTCTTACTTAGAAACTTTGGTGTCTAGCGTTTAATATGGACACGCACATCCAGAGCGATTCTAATTGACGAATGTGTTTTATAGTAATAATATAAGCATTTAAGAAAATTCTAAAGCATCGACTCTTTTAAAGTTAAAAGATGTGGCAAAAAGGTGTCACATCGCCAATTAATGACTACTCCTGGCAACTCGGCAACCGCTCTTCGAGTCTTTTTCCAGCTAGTCGTTTCACTTTTAACAGTGCGATGTCGTTTTGACACCAAACAAGAAAACAACAGCAACACAACATCCGATTTGTATAATATAGTTAATATACATTTTGGGTTGTTTTCACAGTAAAGTTATCATAAGAATTAAATGACAATAGGAATGTCACATGAACAAAATAGCAAAAAAACCGACCGAACAACAAGAGCAAAATGTAAAGGGACAGTAACAAATCCGGATAAAGACAAACGCAACACAAAATATAAATAGACAACAAAACAGAAAGAGAGTAGCCCGAACCCAATAAAACCATGGATGCACTTAGGTGCCCCGGACGAGTAAGCAGTGCTTGCCTGTCGAGTTATTGTCATGTCTAGGAAAAAGTCAAATAGAGGAATAGGAAACACTACCTATGACTCAGCGCAAATGTCAGTATTGGAGACATTGATTTCCCATAAAGATCAATTATGTCATGGTGACGACCATAGAATTTCTGGAATTTCTACGACAAACCCGAGTGTGAGTTGTTTAGCAGTCAACAGCAGTGATTGGTTTAGAAAATCGAAATACCGATCGCAGAATCTAGAAAAATGTATAAGTTGTACGCACCATGCGCTGGAGCTGATGTAATGTTGCTATCGATGAACGTGAAGTTGACAATTGGAAAGTTGAAGTCATCACGTTTGTCGTAGAATCTAGTTTGAAGTTTTCCTGAGTATATTTCTAGAAGTAGGTCTAAGTAAGAGGCTGACCTTAGTGTATTGGCGGTGTCTTTAATTTCAAGCTTGCTAGCGTAAATTGAATGTAAATAGTCACCAAATTTAGCATCTTTGAGGGACAAAACATCATCAATATAGCGGAATATACAAAATTGATCATTTTTGGCTACAATAAGTGTATACAATTATGAACAAATAATGATGTTGACAGAACGTTTCTGACTGAGAACGGACAAATGCAGCTTCGGACATTTTTGTTTTGGTACAATGATAATAGAGTTATAGGTTCGTACATACGTTTTTATTTAAAATCCAGGTGAACTTGTGTACGTGTGATAAAGGTTTTGTGTCTATTTGCGACTGGATCGCTGCGGAACAAGCGACGAGATATAACAGAATGTGTTACACCATGGCTTTTCCAACCGCTCATGAAAGTATCTGTTTCTTTGATAAACCAACAACATCGAGATATCTTATATTCGGCAACCAACTAAAATGACCCAAAACAAGAATTTTGTTATATCTTAACTCGGTTGTCTCATCTTGAAATGGGTCATTTTCTGAAGAATCAGAATTCAGAAATCAGAAATAAGAATATCACAGTCTAACACAACGAACGTTTTTACGGATATTTTGTAAGGTAAACAACGAAAAGAAAGTCATACCGGAGGGAATCGGACTACGTTTACTACTAATACTATCGTATTAGGTGTATCAGATAATTCTTTACAATAAATGAGTTACTGGTAAACTTTGAACTAGTGCTGTTGTCTCGAAACTTGTATCTCGCACGGAAATATTAAATACCAATTGCATGAAACATATTATGTTTAAGATACTAAAAGATTTAATTATGGTTAACTAGAATTATACTTTTTGGAAAATTTAAAGGCTTTTAACACTGGTCAATAAAGCTGCTCGAGAGAAATGGTTAACAGCTGGATCTGTTAATACACATCAGAGAGCAAATATCTGACTTTTATTATTGATTGTTATATTTACTTTGAAGTAAACCCAAAGTAACCATCTGGTTTCCATATAAATATATTGATCTTGTTTGTAAATGGTGTACATTCCTATTTAAATTGACACATTTCTAATCTATCTCTTCAACATCTATAGAAAAATGTCTTTCTGTATATCGTTATACGTGTTGAAATTGCGTTCGGTTTTTGATCTTAAAGGTAATTAGGCACGAAATGATTTCTCAAAACAGACTAACGTATGACGTGCAGTTATTTATCTATTCGTGCACTCATTGGTTGGGTTGTTTTAGGTTTCTACCTCGTGTCTTTGCCTCAATCTTAACTTCGTATGTTTTTTCGATTTTTGGTGACCGATTGATATTTTGGCAACCCTTTCACAAAAAATCTTCTGATTTACGACAAATCGCAAATCTTTCACAAATCATACAACCTAGACTTTTTGTAGAACAGAGACCATACCTTTTCAGACAGCCAATTGTGAGTCCGCGGCACTAGTCCTCAACTTGAACAAAATGTTTGACCCCGTTTAAATAATACTTCATCTTTTTAATCTGACAATTAAAAGTATTGTTTTTGAATTCACAATTATCTTAATGTGAAAATTCAGAATTAGATGCCAGGCAACCAGTCTCATTCATGAATGTTAAGAATTTGTAGTTTTGTATTAGCCATACTAGGTTCAGCTGGGTGTACCAGCGATGATTTATTATACACTTAAATTTGTATTTTTCACTGAATTATATTAGTTATCAATTACACTAGCGGTTATAAAACACATCGAAGCAATAAAGCTCAATGTATTAAATGTGAACACACAAATTGTCTTCAGGTATGAATGCATCTCTAATGCGGAGTATGTTTTTGTTCCGGAAATTATACACTACCGAGTGTTTAAACGTTGTTTGCAATCGTTACGGCAATTTTTTCTACCCACTGTACAATGCATTTGTGACATCTATGTCAGTAAGTATGAATCTCGTTGGTGTAGAATATTGCATCGCTAACGTCAACTCTTTTGTAGTGTTTACAGTTCATTCTGAACTCTTAGAAAGGCATGATTTCGGCTGCTTTTTTGCAATAGGACTTGTGTCATTTTATATGCTCAAATATCTTAAATAACAAGAGCAAAAATTCAGTAGACGATTACAAATATTGATTTATAGAAAACACTGTACACAAAATAAAAACGTCTATTCGGAAGCTATTAACGAATTATGTTTGGTTGTGGTATAGTATGTCACTTACACGTTTCTTATTAACGTACTACATCGGAGTGCGGAAGACATGGAGACTATAGCCATTACGGCTTCAGTGAGCCTAATTGTTCTTGAAATCTCAAAAAGAGCATTACAAACACGTTACTCGTTGTGGTCCATGGTCAGGCTTTCTTTATAAGAACCTGACAACCCCTAGCGATAGGACCACCCATATCCGCTAATGAGGACGCGTTGGAAATCTCTGTAGATCGAGCACATTGAACCCTACCAGTATTATCCCAGTTTTTTCGAAAATTTCATATTTGATATCAGGATAGATCACTAAACAGTGGCTTAGCTAAGAATAAAATAATTGTGATCAAAGGTCTGAGGTCCCTTAAGCTGGACTGAATTACGGTGGGAAATAATAAGTTGGTTTTAAATACCGCAACAATGATATCGTAAAAATATGTGTAATCACGTGTTTACAGTGCTATTATGTAGCTACACACACCGCTAAAGCTATTTGTCAACAGAAGAACAATTTTGCATTTTTCTGACAAATGTGCTTTAGTCATTTAATTTCAATATAAATATAATTATTACAGTGCAAAGTCACAGATTACATTTTAATTTATTGAAAATATCAAGCCATACTGACAATTTCACACTCAACTTCGTTACAGTATCATCTCGTAGTTTACCTGTTATATGTGTGAAAAGTGGTGTCATTGGGAGATGGTATTTAGTTTAGTAAAAATGCTATGTAGGTCCAATTGTAAATATTTTTGCTGTACAATTGTCGTTGTTTAGTTTTTATACTGTCCTTTATAGATAAGGATGGCAATGTTTTTCCTATTGTAACAGCCATTAACGAGTTTAATGTATTACTGTTTTTTTAAGGAGGGTAGATATATAGACTCCCACGGTATTTCCAATGAGGGACATTAATTACAATTATCCTTATTTGTACTATTAAAAATGAAATGAATTTTCCTGAAAAGTGTTTTTTTTTTGTTTTGCTTAAAAAGTATCAGTAATGATGAACATTTTGGATGGAGGGAATACTATCATATATTTTAGAATGGTGACATCAAATGATTATACACATGACTTGACTTTGGGAGTTTTTCACGTCCTACACCGACAACTTAATGCCCTTGGTCGGACGGTTTATACACATAAAGCCTAATGGTTTTTATATTGGCTACTTCTATGGAGATGAAGATTAAAATGCCAAAAGTTTCTCTATCGTCTCCTAGGGTATCATTAGCCCAGTAGTCCCACTTCGTTGCTGACAGGAATATCATTGATGTTTTTTTGGCTCTTCCAACAACCGTTTTACTAGCTGTTCTCTGTTGTATAGGTTTGGAGTTTGTCTATCACTTATATGATCCCAGTGTGTGTTTCTATCATTTATATGATCCCAGTGTGTGTTTCTATCATTTATATGATCCCAGTGTGTGTTTCTGTCCTTTATGTCCTTTATATGATCCCAGTGTGTGTTTCTGTCATTTATATGATCCCAGTGTGTGTTTCTATCCTTTATATGATCCCAGTGTGTGTTTCTATCATTTATATGATCCCAGTGTGTGTTTCTATCATTTATATGATCCCAGTGTGTGTTTCTATCATTTATATGATCCCAGTGTGTGTTTCTATCATTTATATGATCCCAGTGTGTGTTTCTATCCTTTATATGATCCCAGTGTGTTTCTATCATTTATATGATCCCAGTGTGTTTCTATCATTTATATGATCCCAGTGTGTGTTTCTATCATTTATATGATCCCAGTGTGTGTTTCTATCATTTATATGATCCCAGTGTGTGTTTCTATCATTTATATGATCCCAGTGTGTGTTTCTATCATTTATATGATCCCAGTGTGTGTTTCTATCATTTATATGATCCCAGTGTGTGTTTCTATCCTTTATATGATCCCAGTGTGTGTTTCTATCCTTTATATGATCCCAGTGTGTGTTTCTATCCTTTATATGATCCCAGTGTGTGTTTCTATCATTTATATGATCCCATTGTGTGTTTCTATCATTTATATGATCCCACTGTGTGTTTCTATCATTTATATGATCCCAGTGTGTGTTTCTATCATTTATATGATCCCAGTGTGTGTGTCTATCATTTATATGATCCCAGTGTGTGTGTCTATCATTTATATGATCCCAGTGTGTGTGTCTATCATTTATATGATCCCAGTGTGTGTGTCTATCATTTATATGATCCCAGTGTGTGTTTCTATCATTTATATGATCCCAGTGTGTGTTTCTATCATTTACATGATCCCAGTGTGTGTTTCTATCATTTATATGATCCCAGTGTGTGTGTCTATCATTTATATGATCCCAGTGTTTGTTTCTATCATTTATATGATCACTGTGTGTGTTTCTATCATTTTTATGATCCCAGTGTGTGTTTCTATCATTTATATGATCCCAGTGTGTGTTTCTATCATTTATATGATCCCAGTGTGTGTGTCTATCATTTATATGATCCCAGTGTGTGTTTCTATCATTTATATGATCCCAGTGTGTGTTTCTGTTCTTTTTCTGGATAACATAATCCTTCTTTGTTCAACGGTTGGTTACAAGTAGCTACACAAGCCTTAGATTCTAAATTACTTACATATATTTAAAGAGAAAATTATTGATAACCAAATGCTATAGTTATAATATGAAAATTAATTAATTTTATTCTTTTAGTTAAATTTATGACATTTAATAGTTCTATATAAAGCATTTGTAAGTAGCTTCTATTCCATAATAAGTATTAAGCTTTGTGGGTATTTTGTCTTATTGTATTTGTTTGTTTGTCTTATGTGTGGCAATATCACTTTCTGTCACTTTTTAAACAAAAATACAAGTTCTTGACTAAATGTAGATAACTGACCCTCTAATACTGTTAAGACGTGTATACATCTGGTTAATTTACTTATATATATATATATTGGCAGTGCACGAAAACGTTGTAAACATACTCAGTTAAATAGCATTCCGGTCAACAATGATACTTGTATCAGCAGTTGTAGTTCCGTCAAAGGTTTAGAACAATCTGCCATCTACATATTCTTTCCAAGAGCACTTATCTGACTGATTAAGACGACAACCTCGTCGACCTTAGGAGTAAGGATTTAACTACACTAAAAACGCTTTCATTTTTCCGGATTTAAATAAAGAATTATCACACCTACGGTTTGATCTTGACGCATGGTCAAATGAATACAACGTATTAAACCTTTTACCATTCACTTAACCTCCTTTACTTTAAGGATAATACTCTGATACAAGTGCCTCCATTTAACGCTTCGTGATTTTATCGTGACTTATAAGATGGGTGTCACTTGTGGAGAGGAAAAATCTTACACTTTTTAAGCACCTAGACGCAACCCCGGTTTTTATTGGTGTTAGTTTCCATAATTTTCAAATTTTGATTCATTTTCTAATACGGTATAATCTCATCTTTAGGGAGAGCGACTGAACTGGCCTTTCTGTATTATTGTTAACTTAGCATTTAATAATTAGAGTTTATCCTGATTGTTTTAATATACCGTTTACCGAGGAGTCATTACATACGTATTGTTAACTTTCTGTTAACTATACTGCTTGCGGCTCATACAGTATTGTTAAAATCTGTTATAGTTGAAATGCTTATAAATAAAAATAAAGCCCCATTAAAGGGCAATTGAACAATACTAATGCTTGAACTTCTATTTGCGAATGAAAAGATAGGAATTCTTAACATAAACTGTCACTTATAAAAAATTTTCAGTCAGGTACATCATATCTGTTTGGGAGGAAAGCAGAGTCCCTGATGAGGACCCATTACACTCGACAGTAATCCGTAAATTCTTGTCAATATATGTTGTAATTATTTGGTAACTATCCTGTCTTGGGTCCTATTTTAATCTGTGTTTTACGGTGTCGGCCATCTTGCCTTTATTATCGAAACAAAACAATTAAACTTTATAGAGAATCATTTCACGAACATTTCTACACAAGTTCAATTCTTTTTGTAAAATAACAGCGGTTTGTAAATATGTGATTTTTAATTTCATCCAATAATACCTTTTTAGTATAATTATTTTGTAAACTTTCTACAGACTTGTTGAACTAAATTTGTCTTTTCATTTTCTCAATTACTTGTCAACTGTTTGGTTTTTCTTTCTAATTTTTGAATTATTATCTACTTTAGACTTATTTCCTTAACAAGGGCGGTAGCTATTGTTTTAGTCTCACTGATTTTTTTTTCCAAATATATTGCCAAGTTAATATATATTAACGATAAAACTTACATCTGAACTAATTTGATAGTTTTAGGTTTAAAACAGTATTGGGAAGAAAAAATGAGGAGATTACAATTAAAGCTTCTTCTGAAAATTTAACCTTTGAAATAAAAAGATATAAGAAATTAACGCCTTTATAAGTACAAAAAAGTCAGTTAACCCATACATACTTCCATAAAATACCAGAAACAAAGTCGTCAAATGCCTGGAAAATGTATTTATTATAATCAAATTTTCCTTAGATTATTTTCTAGGACATGTACGCCCATTTGCCTTAGCTGGTGGAGTACACCGATCAACGACGTATGTTCTTCTGCCTTCAATCCACTCTAATGTTCCTATAAAATACAATAAAATATATTTTATATTTGGTTATTTGTTCAATATCACAATTTTGTCGGGTTGATAAGTATATTACGAAACATAATGGTAATCGTATCCTCACTTGTTTATGTGGCTAATCCGACAAATCACAAAGCTGAATCCGGATGATTAAGGCAGTTTAAGGCCGGCTAATGTTATGGCAGGTAAGGTAATGTAATGTAATACATTCGTGTTTAATGTCGCACAATACACTATGACGTTATTTTATTTATACTATATAATTATTACTGGTAACGTTTTAGGGAAAAGAATGATTTCTATTAAATTGTTTGTTCAGATAATCGGTGAGACCAATTATTAGATATATGTTGAATCTTGTACATAAAACCGTCGATATTTATATGCTATTAAGGGATTGGTTTGCACCTAAGTTGATGGAATCTTCAGAAGTTCTATGACCGGCATTACGACTTAGTCCAGATTAACGTATTTTAAGATATATTAAACCATAACAAACATAATTACCGAAAAATACATAAGTTGCGCCAACTTGCAGGTTGGCGAAGGCGTTGGGGCAAGAACTGCCGACGAATGCTGGATCTTTTGTGTTTAGTCTGGCCAAATAATTGTATGGTGTTTCACCCTATAAAATAATTAATATTTATTGATTATGCTTATAAAAATTAACGAAAAATATGTTACTGCTCTTGTCAGCCTATTTGTGCAAGAATGAAGACTTAATACAGGTGTCATCTATTTTGGTACAGAAAAAATCTGTAAAATCCATCAGATAAAATATTAATAAAACTAACACAGATCTGATATGAAGTTACTTACAAGACATGTAACGATATGTTATTTGGATTATGGTTTGATATGTCTCGACCTGTTTACCCGTCCACAGTTATACGGTAACAGGGATAGCAACACATCTGGCTTTCCTTTGGCTTCTCATAATACTTGTTAGTGATATATGTGTAACAAAACTTGAATCAATTTCTCTTTCCAAACTATATTCAGAGGAGTCTAGTATGTTGGACAGTTTTTAGCTATATGGCCCTCGGAGCAGTCAAGTGTTTTAGACTGTCATGTGCCAAATGGTCCATGAAGTAGTTTCGTATTTCCGACTGTCGTTAGATACGTGCATGGTGATGAGAGTAGTTGAGTATTTCAGACTGTCGTTAGATACGTGCATGGTGATGAGAGTAGTTGAGTATTTCAGACTGTCTTTGTCTATACGGTCTCATAGTAGTCCAATATTTCAAACTGTCACTGACCGGTAGTCCAGTATTTTATACATAAAAGATTATGTCTAATCGACACAGATATACCTACCTTACAAACAGCAGTCACTTCTATGACTGAAAATTTGTATCCGGCTGGTGGATTTTTAGGAATAAAGTCGTCCCCATGTGTAACTTTTGCAATAAACTCTACAAATAAATAATTAAATAATATCTCATGCAATTACTAAATAAATCTGATATATTCAACTTTATCTGAATTTCTATATATTTAGTTATACCAAAACCATAATTTTACCCAATTGTTTATATTAAACCGCGATATTATTTTCATCATCTAGGTCAGTTTTCCAATTTTAACTCATTAAGTATAGAAGTATTCCTTCGAATTCTTTAATGCAAATGTTTCCAGTAGTATTTTAAAATATTTCCAGTGACCTACAGTGCGACAACATTTTCTTGTCGACTTCAGTGGTATGAAGACGATGTTTAAAATGATTGCACGCAATCGAGATTATCTTTAAAAATTAAGTTAACGTATTTTAAGTTCTCATTTGTAGAAATGATTTCCGATACTATTTAATCTAGCTGAATTTTTTGTGGACCCAATTCATAAGCTATTTAATCTGTTATTCTAATATGGGTGACAACCGTGTTGGGTAGGTGACAGTATACAATAGGTCTCAGACAGGTATTGTAAATTCAGTAAAATTCTTTTTTTTAATTATTAAAACTGTTTTACGTTTTAACATTCGTAGAAATAAAACTGTTGTACAGTAGACTGCAGACGATCATCTTTTCTCAACTTTTTAAAAATTATAATGAAAACATTTCACGGACTCGAGGGTTGTACTGTGAATAAATATACTTAGCCACCTTACATTGTACACTATATATATATATATGAATTCCGCTTCGCTTTTATTCATATTATGTATTCCAGCTGAATTTTTCCACTATATTATGATAATTTTCCAGAAAACAGTAGGTTATATCCCCGACCTTGCTTTGAGAGG
This sequence comes from Limnoperna fortunei, assembly GCA_944474755.1. NCBI lineage: Eukaryota > Metazoa > Mollusca > Bivalvia > Mytilida > Modiolidae > Limnoperna > Limnoperna fortunei. The sequence goes on from OX104115.1 coordinate 91,196,252, forward strand.
GAAAATACTCAAATTAACAATCTCCGGAACCGAGGTCATATGTAAATTCAACTGATCATTAGTTCATTTTGTTAAACACTATTTTATAGAGGCTAAAACATCAATAAATATTGATAGGAGTTTAATTCCTTGTGTGGCAGAGGTGAATTCTGAAATAGGAAGATAAGTAGCCCCTGTTTCGGAGATTGCCAAATTAATGTATGTCACACGACTATGTATGAGTTCTATATATCTATTTCTTATTTATTTAAGTTTCAATCATAGACAATAAAACAATCTTACCAAATTGTCGTCGGGAATAAAGTTTGTCGACTTCGTTTGAGCTGCATGTGCACAGATTCGTAGCTTATAAATATGAAGAAATGACATTTTAAAAGTTTTGCATACAGATGATTTGTAAAGTTATTACATATAATCCAAGAGGTATATACTAGATACAACACGCTAATTCAATGATAGCGTTTGTCCAATACTATGATTATTTTACTACCACGGGTTTTTTAGCATATGTAGTAAATGGGTTAGAGAATATTTATTCTCTACCTTGGAGGGTTGAAAGCAGTATATTTTGTAGCTAGCAGGATTTTAATATTAAAAACCTCAGCAAATCACCCGTTAAAAATGGTTTGTCTTAAGAAATAATACATTTACTTACTTGAAGTAATCAGTAATAGGTAATTTTAAGAGAATATTAGTTTACGATATAATTTTTCTACCCGCATTTATAGTAACAAACTCTCTACTGACCTGGAATTGAAGTAGTAAACACTCTATTGCAAGATGCCTCACAGGGTAGACATGCTGTGATTATACGTGGTAGCTGTGCACTTGTACCTGAGCGAATAAACAATGGTCATTATAACAACAAATCTCATTCAAGATGTACAGGTACCCAAAGATACCATGGTAATACAATTTACTACGTCATATGCAAATTTCATTTGTTGAGTTTTATCAGTGGCTGTTAAAATAAAACTACTGTAATGCAAAAATAGTCAGTATATTGAAAAACCTAATGACCACATTTTAAAAATGAACGCCAAACACTGATAACGCCAATCATACATTGGAATAAAAATAACACTTTGATAAAAAGAAACATTAGCTATTGCAGAGCTGTAGAAGATGATATTATGCTTCTTGCCGATTTTAGCCATGTAACAATTAATCACTGGTTCCTGTATCACGTAAGCTGTACTACTATGCAAAATGCAATCTGATCCATGCGTTTCTGTTGACTGCTGCACATGTAGGTTACATTCTGTGGTTACCTGCCTATTATAATAATGTCGTGTAGTATACATATCGGTTCTGTCCAATTTATTTTTATAACCTGATAATGTTTGAAAGACTGCATTCATTTGTATTCTTTTTATTTAAACAGAGTCTAGTTAAACATTCTGTAGGGTTAGATTTGAGAAAAGTCTATTTTTTATCGGATAAGTGTTAATATAGATGTATAACAAATTCACATATTTTTGCAAAGACCATAATCGTAATTAACTTTAAGAATGAATTAAAATTCACATTCTGTACTAATATATGATTACCTCTTCGTGCAAATATGATAAAAATGTTGTGTATCGACCTCTCAAATATTATTGAAAATTGTATTACATGAATTTGGTCTTGAGGAAAAATCCATTGAAAATATCTATCATTGTATTGCCTTTATATGTAGAAATATTTATTGTTGAAAATTTACCATGTACAGACATTATATTCGGAAAGAAAATTTAGGAATGTAATGTCTCTCCGTGGTAAATTAGAAAACCTCAACATCATTTTTGTTTTACTATTTCTAAATTATGGTTGTTAATATTTTTTACTTTAGAATGATTAGTTTTAGCTGTAAAGTTAAAAAAATACGATATGTGTTATTAAAATGCCTGGCTCGGATATTTAGGTATATTCAAATGCTTTCTTAAGTAACCAAGAAATATACAATTGAAGTGAAGTTTGTTTGTTTGTGTGTGTTTGTGTGTTTTCCCAAATTATACTTGAGTAAACAACACTGTTTACATGTTAACAAATGTAATCAGTCAATAAATGCACCGGTTGCATACCCAAATTACAATTTTATCGTATAAAACTCCACCAGAAAAAAAATGTTTATTTTCATTATTGTGTGTTAATTCCTATCATTTCTGTTATAGTTATTTAGTTTGTATGTGTTCGGTATAATACTATTGTCTGCACATACGGAGAACTTCATCCCGTTGTGATGATGTTTCCCCTTGGGATAATCATCTCAGGCTGGACATACGTTGAACTTCATCCCGTTGTGATGATATTTCCCCTCGGGATATTCATCTCAGTCTGGACATAATCATTATGATTACCAAAAATAATTAAATTCATGAAATGAACATTTATTCATAGATCAACTGGAACAAACCATATGAGGATTAGAAAGTATTCGAAATTGTATGCAAAACAATCAACACATTAAAATCACTATACTATCAAAAGTTACAACTATGATATTGGTAATGCTTTTTGTACACAATGCTGCAAGCGGATGTGATCCATACCAGATCGTCGGAGTACACCCGGATGTGATACATACCAGATCGTCGGAGGACACGGAAATCAGAATCTGGCGGCTCTGTTGTGTAATTGCAAAAGCTGCACGTGGGATTAGTATCCTGTGGTATATTATTGAATGGTGGATTAAATATATATGGCGGGTTATAAATTCGTTCTGCCGGCTGAACGCCATTGCTTGTAAGGTCTGAAAAAATTATGGAAAGTCTAATTTAGCATTTTATTCCTTTCCATTACGTAATGTAATCAAAGCTCGTGCAAAATAATGTTAATTTTGATATACTCACACAGACCTAAACCTCAATATAAGCAATAATTGAAGACACCAAGAATACAGAAAACAATAAGTCAAGGAGATACAAAACTAAGTTTATCAAAAGGGCGACAACAAGTACACAAACAGACACACAACACAAAACCAAATTGAAATAAGTACTAGTCCGATGATAAATAACTAACATTGAAAAGCAGTAAAAAGGAGAATTGGGCTCTGTGTAAAAACAAAATGATGAAATTTGCTTTATTAATATTTCCAGGCAAACACGGGCTTCCATATTAGCACCAGGTAAAATAAACATAAGACAGATGTTTGTATCTTTAAAACTTGATTGTTGAATATTAATGATGCACAATTTTGAAACGGTATACATGTAATATAAGTTAATTAAACTTTCTCTGATAACAAGACCCAATACATTGTGGTATGTGATATTTTTGTGAGAATAAAATTAGTGAATAGCAGAATATGGTAACAAATGTCTTTAGAACTTTTTGTACAGTAAGTATGACCGAGTTCTAAATGTTTTCGACATTAAAAGAATTACAGGATAATCATTTTCGCAGAGTGAATATAAAAAATATTATCACGAGAGGTCATATTTTCAATATTCACGATGCGTTATTGAGGTACTGCGTTTGGAATGTTCTTAAGCGTCAATGTTTACTAGCGACGTCCTTAAGGACATTTATTGTGACGTCACTTCTAGGGAGTGAAAGAGCTCAATTTTTTCACATGTAATATACAAGAATTTATTTCACTGATAAATCTCGGTATTTCGCACTATCAATGTAATAAAAAAATCGATGTACAATATCATTCAAAATGCAAAACTATATACCTACCCGACAAAAAGTAAAAAAAGAACAAATCGTTAGTCACTCGGGTCAGTCGCATACAGAGAAACACATATGTGTCTTCATAATCCATACAATTCGGATTATATGTATCCATGCTCCTGAAAAACAATATGAAGAGGATTTTTAAATTGTTTACAACGTGTTTTAAAGATGAAGATTGCAGTTATAAATATTTAGATTTTGTGGATACACGTTACATGTATTGGCCACAATAAAGTATAGACGGTTATAATTAAGTTCAAGAGAAATTTTTATTTACAAGAAATATTTACCTGATTACTGTAGCTATGGCAAGATAACTGGCATAATAAGAAATATTACCTTCAAGGTTGAAGATCAGAACGAGAACACAAACATGGTATTGACGATGCATATGTCCCTCAACACAATACATAAGTTGTCAACATTGCCAATTGATATTTACATGTACCCTAACAAAAGATGGTGACGTTGATGAAGATGTTTACCTGCATATACATAAAAACAAACACGTTGTATACGTTGGAAACGAACACCTTCCATGTTGGAGATGCATTTTACCTAGTACACAAACACGTTTTAAACCATAGATATGGTAACTTACAGGACAGTACAGCCGTCCATGATTAGATGCATACTGAAAAGGAAAAGCTGTTTGGAGGTATTCATTGGAGTACGAACGATACCAACTCGTTAAAAATTTTCATTAGACGTTTGTGAGTGCGTTAGCGAATTCATACATCGAGGAATTCCGGAAAGCAGCTTTTATTCCTTATAACTCCACCCATTTAAGAATAATTTTCATTTTTCACTTTCAAGCCTTTATTGTATTTAAATTAACGCACTATTTTACAACATCTATTTATGCACTAGATCCATTCATCATAAAATGAACCATAAAGTTTAACCAATCAAAAATGACGCAATAATGAATATTAGAATTATAAGGCTTTATCCACTTGCAGGTGGATACTTACCGGAACACAAAAACATATTTGAATGTTTGCTTAACGTCCAGCAAAACAAAAAATGCTTTCCACGATAGAGATATACGTACTTAATAAGGACGTTGTATACATTACTTTCCAGAACAACAAACACTTTGTCGACGATAGAAATTCATGCTTACTGGAACACAAAAAATGAAAAGGGCCTTGTTCATGTTAGAGTATTTACCTGAAGACAAAGACGTTGTCCACGTTGGAGATACAGGTATAATTGCCTAGAATCTGGGGAACGCATCCTTTATTTATATAAAGGTCGAACCCTGTCATGTTTGAAGATCCAAAAGAAAGATAAAGAGTTCTATTCCATGCTCCGCCAGTGTATTCCCAGGTAGACGTTTGTAGGGCTACAGGTAATGTACATGTAGAATCTATCAAACACAAAAAATAATAATGTTGATAACTAGATGTTCTACTTTTAAAGATGAGAAAACCTGATTTACTAATTTCGTTGTATTCTTGTCCGATATCTATTATTGCCTGAATTATAGTTTGTTCTATTGGAGTAACTAATGACTGTTGACTCGAGGTAAAACAGTTTGGTAAATAATATAATATTAAGATACTGGTGACTCGGATAAAGTTGTTCTAGTTTAGAGACCAAGAACTAGAAAATAAAAAAATAAAATCAGATTTGTGACTAAGATACCTCAAGATTCAGCGTTAAACCGTTTGGTCTATCTGCGTTAGTGTAAACTCACTACAGATATAGAATCAAGCGTGCTGATCTGGTACAAAGAATGCATGTTTTGATTCGTTGAATTCTTCTGCACCATTTCAGATATATGCAGATCGATTAATAGGAATAATACATTTAACGGGTGTTTACGTTAATATCTTTGATGTTACCGATTTTTCAGTTTTGCATGTTATATCGAAATTGCCTTTATATATCTGATTGTTTGCTGTACGTTAAGAACCTAAAAACTCGTGTGTTCCCCCAAACTATGTATTTTATTATAGATCTACCTTTTGCTACAAAATTTTTCAAGAAAGATAGATATACTGTTAAAAAAGAGTGAGAAATGCATAGCTCTGTTTGATTTTTAAAATATAAGTTATGCATTTAACCAGATGTAATGTAATGGTCATTTTCATTATTAATTTTTTACAGTTAAGTTTTCAACTCTAAAGATCTGTTCATTTGATATGTCTCTGTGGCAAATGAGCACGGTGACTCTAAAAGTGCACATCAATACCATCGCCTTGAAATTCGGCAAAACTTTTTCACGTAAGCATTGTGATTAATTCAATCCCACTTTAAAGTGTACAAAATGACAAGGTATGATTGATTGTTCTGTTTGAATGGTCACTTTCACCAATTTTTCAGCTTTAACGAGTTTTTATTATGGGATGAAGTCGGAGTACCCGGAGAAAACCCTCGACGGTCGGTAGGAACTCTAGCAATCGTTGCCAATTGAGAATTGAGTTGACTACACCCTGCCTGCAGTGAGACTAAAACTAGCTACCTCAGTGTTGACAGACCACGTGATCAATACATTAGGTTTGATTGTTTGAATTCATCATAACTTTAAAATACTGCCATTGGACTGACTTCGACAGTATGACATAAGACCCTTAAGAAAGTATTTTGGAACAGTTTTGACACTGGCACACAGATTAGAAAGAATCAGATGGTGCAATAGATTGGGGGCTGGACATTATTTTGCAACTGGCGCAGAATCTAATTCAAGGACGAGTCGATTTTCTGATGGCAAACGTGATGGAAAAATCCTTCTATACTCACGCATGAATGATACAACGGGTTTGAAATACGGTTCTATAGCATAATTTATGGCATTCAAATGTCTAAGAAAATATTTCTTCTTTTTCTCCTACAAAACTCTAGTATAGTAAAAATACTTTTTAAATGTCCAAGTTGGAAACAAGACAAGACAAATGCCAGTTATACTAATTTATGAAGTCTTCTATAGTATATGATTTGTTACAAAATAATAGTCATAGTGTTTTCAGGATGCGTACATACTAAAGAATAAAAAGGGGTTTGCTTGAACTTGTGAATAGTAAAGCAAACGCCAAAATTTCTTTTGTTGAGTTTATAGCAGTTACGCATACATTTGTTGTCACATACTTAAAAGCCATATTCAAACAGTCGTCAAATGAAGATAAAAGTACTTTTATTGTGTTTTCTATAGAGTTTGTAATTGATATATTTGTTTACATATTTTTCCGGTTTTGTAAATGACAACAAATATAAAATTTTTGGAATTAACGGACTTAACCAACCCTTTAAGCTCCTTCAAATCCATATACAATCACTTTATGTAAAACATACATAGTTTTTATACGAGAAATAACGATAAGACTGGTTCAATGAATAATCATCAGCAAACAGTCCTCACACAACAATTTTAAGCTATATAGTTAATATATATAAGTATATAAAATTATCATAAATAATGAAGATAGTAGCAATGATTGAGAGCAGGTAGAGTAAACATTGCATAGCTTACTTCAATTAATGTATAATGTACAACGATAGCTGGTTTTTTTCTTTTTGCTTCAATTATTTGTTTGTGTTCTGTATCTTGCGTGTTCGTCTAAATTTATAATCATTCCTTGTCATTAGGCTCTTGTTGGACGATCTGTTTCTTAGACTTATTTTCATGATTAAATGATATCAACCTGTCAATTTGCAAAATTTGCATGATTCTAACTAGATACATGCATTGAAATTCATCATGAAGAATGATTGCTTGCATGAGACTCGGACTTTTTCTTAAAATCTTGGAAATTACATCACCATTTTGGATTTTCTTTGACTGTTATGTCAATAAGAAAAGTTGCACTGACTAAAAAATATTTAAGAGAAATTCAATTAATGGGATATAACTTATTTATGGCATTTTAAATATAATTCCTCTAAAACCTTCACCGATAAATGATGTACTGTATAGTCAATTGTGCATTTTATTGTTTGTTTGTTTGTTTGAATGGTGTTTTAACGCCACTTTCAGCAATTTTTCAGCTATTTCATGGCGTCCAGTTTTTATTGGGGGAGGAAGCCGGAGTACCAGGAGAGAACCCCCGACCTGCCGTAGGAAAACTGGCAATCCTTGTCAATTAAGATTAGAGTCGAGTACACCCTGCCTGCAGTGAGAATCGAACCCGCAATCTCAGTGTTGACAGACCACGTGGTCAATGATAGACGAACTACCTTGACCACTCGGCCACCGAGGCCCCTGTGCATTTTATAATAGGTCTTAAATATGAAGGTAATAAAAACACCGAACACCGAGGAAACAGTAAAAAAAATTACACATATCAAAGTCCGAGAAACTATTTAATTTTTTGTGCAAATGTCGCTCTTGCTTTGAATGCTTTGAACATTATACATGTAGTACATGGATCAGACATACAATATTGCATTGTTTTTATTGTAAAAAAAATTCATTAATATGCTTTGGATGACTTTAGATAAGCATAGAAGGCCCGATGCCAACAAAATGAACATTAACATTTATAAATATATACATTAATTGAAGTACATTTTCTTATTGAAATAAAGGGCATTGCTCGTATCGAGCTTTTCTGTTCGCCTCTGTTTGTTTTTAAATAAAAATAAAAATTTTGTAAAATTTTATTTCGCTTCCTCGACCCATTCTAAAATGACAAAAATCCGAAGATTAAGAAATTAAATTGGCATGACATTAAGGGGTAAATTTCTAAAAAATCGAAAGTTAAAGCATCAACCAATTTTATGAATTTATTTTTGTGGTCATGTGATATTATAAGGGACAAACGGACATTAAAAAAATACCATATGTAACTAGATATTATGTGTGCCCAAAATACTTTACAAATAAAAGTAATTCTATTTACCTGCTGTCGAAAGAACAGAACACAAGACGAACAAAGCTGGAAACCTTAGACGACCCATAATGCAGTGCTCTTTCCAACACTGATGATTACAGATATCGTATTTATATATCTATCATATATAAACATCTGTTACACGCCTTTCTTTGTCTCTTTTACATTTCAATTTTATGTTACATTACTGATTGGGAGAAAACTGACAATGCAACTCTTTCGGCAGTAGGTAAAATAAAATTACTCTTATTTGTAAGAGTCAGTGGTCAAAAAGTTACAGTGTTGAAATACAACATTACTGCTGTCAAGAAAATGATGTATGAGTGATATATAAGTCTATTTTCCTCTTGCATATATCATTATCTTAATTTTGGGTTAGCTCTTATTTTGTTTTTCCTACTCAGAAACATTGGTTTCGAGCGTAAAATATGGACGCGCATATGTTTCCCGATTCCAAACCAAATCGATAACTGTCTTTTATAGTAACAATATAATCATGTAAGAATATTCTGAAGCATCGACTCTTTAAAAGTTTATAAAGCTGTCAGAAAGATGCCTTATAGTCAGTATATTACTACTCTTGAACAATCGGCAACCAAGCTTGGACTTCTAGCCAGCAAAGCGTTTTACTTTCAACAGTGCGATACCTTTTTGGCACGAAAATGTCTCAAAGATGTGAGAAGCCAAGCAAAAAAAAAAAACAAAACAAAACAACAACAACAAAAATCCGATTTCGTAATTAAAATACTTACTGTGTTATTGTTTATAGTAATTATTATTCTTTTAAGGATAATATGACATTAGGAATGTCACATTTTTGGAGCGTAAGTAAGTGGTAAATATGAAAACATCCTTCCCTTATTTGATATATGCGTATTCAGTATTTTGTTTAACGGAAGGGATTACAAAAGTCAAGAATCAAGAAATGTATTAATTTTGAAAAAAAGTTAAAGGGCAATGAGGGCTTTTTGTCAGCACCGTAAAACACAACATGTTATTTAAAAAACAAAGATCACAGATTAAAATTAAGTCTTGTTATACGCACACAACAGTTGACTGTATGCAGAGCACTGGTTTCCTATTACTACATGTATCAAATAGTTTGATTTCAGCTCATTCTTTTATTCTTTATAAACTCTTCATGCCAGTAACATTAATTACAGAATTCTTTTTGCTGATCTTACTTCAAAGCATGTGTGTCTATTAATAGAGTTTGGTCAAGTGGTAAGGGAAGTATTCTTCTTCCAGTAAAAACTATTAGGCATGAAAATAGCTAAAAACATGGATAAAAGTGGGTTAGACCATACTAAAACAAATTTAAACAATCACTACAGTTTGCCTAAATTAACAAAAATATAAATCAATAGATTCTCACCCAAATCTTGGTCTTTTAATAATAGAGAGTGCATTAAAAGTAATTCATTTTTAAATTCTTGATATTTAACAAAAATAACATTCCAAAATAGATAGATTATTTATGATCGAAGCAGTTCAAAACGGAATATCAACTTTGATAGCTCTGATAAATGTCAAATTATTACTATTGGTAATAAAACAAAAAAAGAGAATATTCAATTTCACTTTGAGAGGACGACTGTAATTTGTGATGATGATGTCAAACTGCCGGCAATAACTTTTGACTTCAAATTAAACTTTAGTTCACGTATTTCAAAAATTTACATTAAATTTTCAGCAGCTGATTGTTCTAGAAAAAATGGAATATTCCTAAATAGCCTTAGCAGATTAACTATTTATCATTCCTTCATTTTTAGTATTTAGTATGGCCTTATTGGGGTAAAACACACAAAAAGATTGAAAAATACAAGAGCCATCTCTACGAACTATATAAAAGCATCCTACAAGTACCTAAAAAAAGTTATTTTGCAGATCAAATCTAGATTAACTCATAATTATAAGGCCCATATATTTCGCTATGCAGTCTTTCAAAATCTTAGATTTTAAATCTTAAATGGAAACTCTACTCTTTATAAAATATACATAAAGGCAGAATTGAGACTTGTATTAATTCAGTATTTTATTTTAGCTACCGGTAATTATTTAAAAGTCTTTATTAAATTTTGATTATGTGATTAAAATCATTCATGTCGACATCAGAAAACGTCTGTTATTTTTTTAAGCATTGCATTGTAAATACACCTTAATGGTGGAATAAACAAAGTTGAGCCTTTTGTTATACAATGGATGTGTACAATTAGGACTTACCGTTTTATGGCTGAAAAACGACAAATACTGCTTCAGACATTTTGCGTTTGGTACAATGATAATAGTTGTCGCAAAAGAGAAGCATGGTTTTACGTACGTTTATGAAATACCGGGTGATCTTTTGTGTGATTGAAATTTTATGTCTATTGCGAGTGGAGCGATGCGGAACAAGCGAAAAGACATAAGAATGTTTTTACACCATGAAAGTTGACCTGCGCTTTACCAAAAGCGCGTGAAAGTACCTACGTCTTCTGTAAACTAACAACATCGCGATAAATTAACTACCAATTGGATGAAAAATACTTTCTACAAACTACAATTTTTACGATTTTATAAGGTTAAACTAAAGTTATACTTTTTAGTCTAGTTTTAATCAGTGATCTTGTCAAAAGGAGTTTACCATTCGCCAATCAAGCTGGTCACTTCAAATGGCAAACACCTGGATTTGTTTATTCATAACACATAGCAAATATCCGATGTCTCTATTAATTTACTGTAATATTTACTTTGAAGTAAACCCCTATTAACCATCTGGTGTTGTTATGATCATTAGACTTGTTTGTAAATAGTGTACATTGTTATTTAAGAGTGGTTCCTGTTGACACATTTCTCATCTATAACAATATTCATAGGACAATTATTTTTCTGTATATCCTGAAACGTGTTAAAATGGCGTTTGGGTTTGAACTTAGAGGTAAATAGGGCACGCAATTCTTTCCACTTATGTCGTGCAATTATTTGAACTATACGTGAACTCATTGTCTGGGTTGTTTTAGGTTTCTACTTTGTGTCTTTGTCTTAATCTGAATTTGGTGCCTGTCGCATATTTTTTCGATTCTGTAGTCCCGATCGATATTTTGGCACACGTTTCACAAAACTTAGTTTTTTTTTCATTTTCCTCTGAACTCATGTCTGTTGTTTTTTTTTGTTTTTTTTTTTTGCAATAGGACTGATGTCATATAGTATGCTCAATAATATTTTTTAATCAAAGGCAAAACTTTGCACATCATTTTTGTCTACATGGAAGTGTTGATCCGAAAATCAGGGACGGCTATTAATTTTCTGTTCGTCTATCTTCAAACGGTTCTTTCTCTAAAACAATTTGGCCATTGGAACTAAAAATGTACATGATTGATTGCTTCAACTTGTTTGGGAGAAAAGCAAGTACATGGATAAAAGTACGAGACGTAATTGAAACGGTTTTCTTATTTGGGGCAAATAGAGTTCAAACGTGACCGCCTTTAGGATTCTATAATTTTCATTGAAATTAAATAAGACAAATCAAGAATAACAAGAGAAAAAAATCAAGAGGCCATTACAAATCCTGATTTAGACAAAACACACAACACGATACAAAATTAAAACGCATATTCTGAAACTTATAAAGAATTGTGTTTGTTTGTGGTCCCTTACACGTTTCCCAAATCTCGCTGGTCAGACTTCAAGAATTTGGCGAAGGGATCTTTTTTCTTGAAATGCGTTTTCAAAATTGCAATGATTCTCCAAGAGTAAATAATTCACTGAAGATGAAACCTGTCAAGTTATTAGATTCTTTGACTGAAACAAGTTGTTATGTTTTGAGAACGCGTTCTTTAACAGTTTATTAACATTCCAATAGGTAGTAATTGTGCTCCTCTTCCCAACTTTTGGTACTAGTTTCTTGATGACACTCCAACAGAAAGAAAAAAACACTAGCACATACATTTAATAATGTATATATGTGTCACAACCATAGCAACCAAACCAAACAGAGTAAACATGTTCTTATATTATGTAACGGATCAATTACATAGTTGGATTACATTACTGTCATTATACTGCGTAATGCTGAAATATAACCTAGTGCTAGTCTAATAATATTATCGGCAAAGACATTAACATTTCAATTTTAAGCGGCTATAATGACTCTACTCCTTTTCGAAATCCACAAAAGGACTTTTGCAAACACGTTACCCGCTGGAGTCCTCGGTCCGGGTTTCGGTATTATAACCTGACAACCCCTAACGATAGGACCTCCCATATCCGCCACTGGGGACGCGTTGGGATCGGGCACTTGGAACCCTCCCAGTATGATACCAATTTTTTTATTGTTATTGTCCTATTTAATATTAGGATAGATCACTAAACATTGGCTTAGCTATAATGATCAAATATTTGTAAGCACCCCTGAAGCTGATTATATTTTTAAATTACGATAGCAAACACTTTTCATTTTTGTAACTTAGTTTTAAATACCACAACAATTATATTGTGCTTACAGAACTTTAATGTAGCAACACAATGCTAAACCTAATTGGTCACTGTGGCATTTGTCGGACAAATGTGTTTTTCCTTTAATTTCAATATAAATATAATTATTACAGTGCAAAGTCACAGATTACATTTTAATTGATTAAAAAATATCAAGCCGTCCTGCCAATTTACACAACCGCCCAACTTCGCTACATTATCATCTTGTAGTTTACTTGTTTTATGTGTGAAAAATGGTGTCATTAAGAGATATTAAGAGATGGTATTCAAAGTTTTGTATAAATCCTATGTAGGTCCAATTGAATATATTTTCACTGTACAATTGTCGTTGCTTAATTATTCTACTGTCCTGGATATAGAAGAAGGGCAATGTTTTTTCTTTAGTATCTTTTCAAATTTGAGCTTCTGTTGCCACACTATGTTGTGTCTCAGCCATTAACGAGTTTTATTTATTACTGTTATTTTGTGCAGTAAGGAGGGTAGATATATAGATTTCTATAGTATTTCCAATGAGGGATGTTAATAACAATTATCCTTATTTATACAATTGGAAATGAAATGAATTTTCCTCGAAAAGTTTTAGTTTTCATTTTGTTAACAAAACATCAGATTAAGACATTTAGGAATATAGCAAGGTTGAACATTTTGAATACTATAATAAAGCTTTGAATTGTTACATCAAATGATTATACAAAAATTTACTCTAGAAGATCGAAACTAAATAATTGAGATACTATCTGATATGTTGAAATTTGGCGTCACGTGATTATGCATAATATGCTTGATCCACTAAAATAAACTCATTGAGATGAAAATGATACGATAGAGGGAGTGACGCAAGACTAATATTGATACTGAGAGAGAGAGAGAGAGAGAGAGAGAGAGAGAGAGAGAGAGAGAGAGAGAGAGAGAGAGAGAGAGAGAGAGAGAGAGAGAGAGTAGCACAAGGATTAATAAAGATACCGAGAGATTGAGCGATGCAAAGATTTATATTGATAATGAGAAAGGCAGCGGCACAAAGACAAATATTGATAATGAAAGAGGGAGCAGCGCACAGACGAATATTGGTGTTGAGGAAGGTGCACCACCAAGAATAATATTAATCCCGAGAGAGGGAGTGACGCAAAAAATTATATTGATACGAGAGAGGGATCAGCGCAAAGACTAATACCGATATTGAGAAAGGGGCGACATACAGACTAATACTGATAATGAGAAAGGCAGCGCACAAAGACTTATATTGTAATGAGAAAGGGAGTGGCACAAAGATTAATATTGATAATGAGAAAGGCTGCGGCACAAAGACATTGATACTGACAAAAGGGCAGCGCAAAAAATAATATTGATACTGAGAGTGGGAGCGGCGCAAAGACTAATTATAGTACTTTTTTATTTGTTCAATAGGAAAGACTTAAAACATTTTATTTTTCTGTATGTTCTTCACTTTATTTTCTTGTTTACATCATAGCCGCTTGACACTGCACAGCACCAGTTTATTTTACAATATTGTATCACAAATTTTTCATTTTTCATAATACCGGTGTAAATAAAAAATGGGATTAATATAACAATATTTTTTTATTTTCCTGATAAAAAACTACAGTGCCTTTGATGTCTTGGTTTAAATCACAATAAATAAAGAATGCTTTGTCAATACTATAGGAATTTTAGCTTATTTTGCGACATCGTATAGGAAGGGTGTTTGGGACTATCCACGAACCTGCATCTGCCTATAATATAACTTGGGGGGCCTCGTCTCCGAGTGGTTAAGGTAGTTCTACTATTGGTCTGTCGACACTAAGGTCGGGTTCGGATGATGATGCAGAGGTGCCCTCGGGTACCGTTGTCACATGACTTTTTTGTGCGTGCGCAACTTTCCATTTGAACGCACTCCGGTTTCTCGGTAGTCTCGATCATCCAGACGCTTAATTGCATTTGGTGCGTCTGGATTCATCTCTATATTGAACTCGTTATCATTACGCCCAAAACTGGGCGTAATTTTTGATTGGATGATATTTTTATTGTCTAAAAAATTACTTCCGTTCATAGCAAATGTGTATAAAAAATTGTACCAAAGTTTAAACTTGAAATATTTTTATTATATATTACTTTATCATTTAATTAAACAAATATTATTGTTATGCACAATCAAGAGAGAATCTTACTGTGACGTCATTTTATAAGTATAGACATGTTTGCTTGGTTTTCCTGGTCTAAAAATAGGCCCTAAAAATAGAAGCATTGTTTTGTCTCCATCTATTGGTAGCGAAATTAAAACAAGGTGATCCCAGACGCTTATTTATATGCGTCTGGGTGATCGAGACTAGTTTCTCGGGACAGATTCCAATATGGCCGCAATAAACAACAACTTTCATTTATTTCATTTATGACTCCGGGGACGATGTAAATATCTTCCTTTATCAAAACAATTCCATTTTAGGACTTTTAATGGGACTGTGCAATATAAATCCCAGAGTTGAACTGCCTAAAATTCGTGGCTATGTTGAAAATTTAATTCCACTGTTCCCGGGTAGTTCGAATGGATCTCGGGTAACTCGGGTAGGATCCCGGGTTGTCATCCGACTCGACATAAATATCGAAGGCCAAATATTGTATGTTTGAACAAGGGAAATTCCGTCTAAATGTGTTTCTCATCAATTAACACTATTATTCCTTCAAAATATTATCAAAAAATTATCAACAAAACTCTCTTTTATGCATTGTAACATGAATCCTTTGTTCTTTTTTACGAATAAACAAGAGACGACGAGTATGTATGCTCTAAATTAAAACACTTGTATAATATTGCATGAAAGGTCACGTGTGCCTGTTAAACTCAAGGGAAAAACAGCCATGCAATAACCAACTACAATTAGATCCGATAATGCACAGTAAAACTCCGCCTTAATTAAGTCAAATTTTATTGATTTTCACTGCAAAAGGATAGCACGAGCTTCCAATATTAGCTTTTCATTTGATTAGTCGAATATCGGTCGCACCATAATAAACACCGCCCTCTTTATTTATAACCAATTATTAATGGGCGGGATCTAGGGGCTTATTCATCATGTTCATGTTACAAATCATTTATAGCACCGCCTTCCTCGTTAGACAAATACACCTTCTCACGCTAAAGCGTTCGAAGGTGTATCTGTCTAACTCAGAAGACTGTGCTATAAATATAACAAAAACCCTAAAATCAATTTTAACGTATCGTCTCTCGTTCCGACAGTCGCCATTTTGGATGCCTACTAACTCTGAGTCCGGCCAGGGTGAATCGGGACTGGTGTCAAAGGTCAGATTACGTCATTTTGGCACCTTCCCGACTAGTTCGAATGGATCTCGGGTAACTCAGGTACGATCCCGGGTTCGAACCTGACTGCGGGCAAGGTGCGATCGACTCCATCTTAATTGACAAGGAGTGTCAGTTTTCCTAACGAAGGTCGGGGGTTTTCTCAGGGTACTCCGCGCTAATAAAAATTGCACGCCATGATATAGCTGAAAAATTGATGAAGGTGGCGTTAAACAGCATTCAAACAAACAATAATATAACTTGCTGCTAAACGTTTTACTTTTTCTACTTGTTTTATTTGTCTTCAGTTTGAGTTGTCCAGATAGGAGAGAAGTATTCCAAATTTGATCTTGCTAATCATTTATAATACTTATATTTTGTTCATGCATTTGTAAGCTTCTTCTTAAGAATAAATAATTTCCGTAGTGTAGCGGGAATTAATTGTCTTCTCGGCTATGCCCGTAAGTTATGTAATTTTGTATTAGTGTTTTGTATGCACGAATGGTTTTTAGGTTTAAAGAGAGAATAATTAAGGTTGAAATAGGTGTAAGAGTTGTTATCAGTTCTAGCTCGACTATTGCTGCGGACACATCCATTTTTATTTTTAGAAGTGAGGTCCAATACTTGTTTCTGCCCGACACTGTCAAATGGACACAGGTTTCCATACTCTGGTTGTTCCCGGCCTGCCACAGAACATTGTGTACTAGTATATATTTTGTTTATTCTAGTGGCACTGGATCTGTTTAAAAATATGTAATTTTAATTACTGTAATAAATTATTAAAATCGACTCACCCAGTACATACAGCAGCTACGAGCTAGTCACCATACAGCATTACGAGCTAGTCGCAAAACTTTGTGTTATGTTTACCTATTATTTTTGTATATGGAAATTGGTAAATGGATTACGGTGGTTGTAAATAAAAGGAAATCTTTTTTCAAGACGACTAGGGTAGAGAAGACTCAACGTAACTTTAGTGCTTTGATGTTATGTTAATATGAGCATACAACCATGGATGAATTGGTGATGCCAAGATATTTTTGCGGTGACAACAATCTTGAGTGATGCCCTTAAGAATTTCATTCAAGTGTCTATACGGGCTTTTAGAATAGGTGACAGACATAGACTTGCTTGCTTTTTGGGGGTGGCATTTCATGTCCCATTGTTTATCCGATTTTGCCAGTGCATCTCGATCCATCTGAAGTGTTTTGCAGTCAAAGAGTTGTTTTATAGGTCTCTAAAGAATAATCGGCGAATAAGTGAACTTGGAAAGACACAGTTGCACGGATTTTATCTGTAAAAACTAAGAAAGAAATTCTACACCACATTTATGAGATCAGTTTGTATTCCTACATGCATGTTGCTAGTTAGTTCATGGGTGAGTGAGATAAGTTGTGCTTAACAACTTTTTGCTCCCAAAACCTTGCAACATATGCAGGTCAGTGAAACTGGGGACTCCGAGGTATTTCTCACCTTTTTAAAGACGGGGTGACATTATCTGTTTTTCCAGTCATATGGCACCTCACCTCTATTAAGAGAATTATTTTTTTTAAAAAAGGCTAAGTTTGTGACAAATTCATCTGCGTATTCTTTTAAAATGCGATCTGATATTTCGTCTCGCCCAGTTGCTTTATATGGAACAAAAATTTTTCAGTAATTTTTCACAATCCTCTGTTCTAATTCGGATAGCGGGCATACTAGGACTTTGCCATTTTAGGATGTGATTTTTTTTCAGTGTTGTCGATTGTAAAGACAAAATGGTATTGCTCATTTAATATTTCAGCTTTTGTTTAGTTGTATCGAAAAGAATGCTATCTCGTCGAAGAAGGTAACTGCGGCGTTGTCATTGTGTGCTTTAAATATAATTCGAGAATTTGTTCTGTTTTTGTGATGTCATCATACCATGTAATGTCCAGAACATAATAAAAACCATGGGTGCACTTAGATGCTCCGTACGAGTAAGCAGTGCCTGTCTCCAACAATTTCAGGCAAAATTTTAAGTTTAAAAGGAAAAAAGGGAACAGGGAGGGTAACAACCAGCGCCAAAGGCAAAAATGTAATCCCCGCTCGTCCTCGCCATCAATTAATGTATTAACGGTACTAATTCGTTTATTATGATATCTCTGTTGTATACTGTATCAAATAAAGGTTACAGAACACTATAAAAACCTTGTGTTGAATAAATCCACTTTGATGCCTGGAAATTGCGAGAATGCAGGATTTTCACCATTTTTTCGAGACACCCCAGCCGTAAATGTGCCTCTGCGAGGCGCGGGAGGACCACTTCGTGGCCATCCTTTCCCGATATCACCTTTTTACGCCCCCATTCCAAAATCCTGTATCCGCCCCTGGTTTCCAGACCTAATACTTTGTAAAGATCCATCAAACTGCCCAAGCACCTTGAAGTGTAAATTCCAAAAGTTTACCCCGGCAATGCGGGTTTGGGGGGGGGGGGGGTAACTAGGAATACATTTAGGTACAGGTCTGCGGACGGAGATTTGAAAACCCATCCTATTCATATTTTTTTCGGACGTTGTGAAACGGGTTCTAATCATATACTGAATTTTTAAATCTGATGTATTCATATATTTTATTATTGTACATCTCCTTTGACCAAATAGTTCTTTCACTACAAACATGAACAAGTGATGCTAATGGAGCACTTTTTTGTAAAATCACCGTGGTTTAAATGGGCTTAAGATGAGAATTGAGGCATGGATATATTTAGATAATTTTCAACTATCCAATGATATATTTTTCAATGAGAAAGGCTACCTTTTCATATATTTTGGGGAGCTAAAAAGGTGACCCTTTCGGGCCGCACATCCGTATTACCCTATATATACCAAGTTACCCTCCCCCCTTTGTGACCCTGGGTTTCCTTTTACTAAATACTATAACGTTTGTTTTGTTTGCATTTACCTCTAACTCCCATAAATCACAATAAGTTTGGAAATATTAAGGGAACCTCTTCTGTTTCAGACAAAATTACAGTCTTATTAGTATAATATTACAAATAATTCAAAATAAATGTGCAATTCACTATATAATTCCAGTTTAAAAGTTTCAATACATATAAAGGTGAACTCTGTAGTTTTCTAAAGTAATCCTCCAAGTCATTAAAACATAATATGAAGAGTTCGTGAGATAAGTTTTAGCCTTGCCTTATGATAATATTGCATAGGAAAAATAAGATGATATTCTATTATGTTTGAAAATATTTAATAATTTAATAATAATAATAATAATAATAATAATAATAATAATAATAATAATAATAATAATAATAATAATAATAATAATAATAATAATAAGTTTTATTTAAAGTCGGTATATGAGTTAAAATAGACTGAAAAACACAGGCTCCAAAAAGCTTTTGACCGAGTGTCCTAAATTTAATTCCAAAAGAAATTTACTTTTTAAAATTATGAAAAAGTATAACATTAACTTTGAAAACCTTTCTGCATCTGACAAAATTTTCTGGTGTTTTAGTTGTGAAAATTCTGAAATTGTCGACCAGTTGAGTTGCTTTCTGCAGGAATGTAACAACTTAAGCTATGTTCTATTTAAGGTTCATTAATAGCTATGATGTCCCAATTTTACTTATTTTCTATGATTAATATTTGTTTGCCATTGAATTTTATAATCTCTGTTATTTATGTACTGTAATAATCATACATGTTGTGCTGTATTTGCCCCTCGAGGGCACATAATTGGCCAATAAACTAGTATTCTTGTATTCTTTACAAATGCATACATCAAAAATATAAGTGTAAAAAAATATTACAATGTGTACATGCTAAATAGTCAAAGTACATTTAAGAAGCCTAGTGAGCATATTCGAGACAGGTAGTCAAAGCACTGAAATTATACATGCAAGAGAGTAAAAGTACATATATAAAACCTATAAAACCTAGTAGGCAATTATGGGCAATATGTTATTAAGCACTAAAAATAATTGAAGGCATTCAAACAAAAGCTATACACTACAACTTTTATCTATGCGTAAAAATAGAACAATTCACTAAAACAAAAGATAAGTCCAAAGACTAAAAAGCATCACAATAAAAGCTGAAGCAGAAAATAAAATAAGTCTGAGTTACATGTACTATGCAATGCCTCCCAGAAAACACGTCGAGTGTTTTATTTACATATTGAACATTTACATTTGTTACCGTCCAAGGATTTAAGTAGATTTTTTAAATAGACTATTAAAGTTAGCTTATGTCCAGATGTGCACTGGAAGGCAATTAGAACTGCTGCGCTATACCTGGATGCCTGTTTAACCAATGTTGTAGTTTTTACTCTGGGTATAACTACAATATTGTTATTATCTAAAGCTGTAAGAAGTGTTTTTATACCGTTCTAAATCCTGTAAACAATATGGAGAGTACGTATACAGAATTTCAGTTTCTATTGCCATCGTCCTCATTCTCCTCACTTCTAAAGAGAGGATGTTGGCAACAGATAAAAGCTGTTCGTAAGTATTATGGTCATCATAAATAAAACCGAGAGTTCGTTCTTGAATTTGCTCGAGCTTTTTGTTAGTTTTAGAGCAAAAATGCCAATCCAAAGGGTAAAAGTTGGAATTTGCTTTAAACACTAACAGTTCTTTGACTGGGGTGGAGCATTTTGGAGAAATCTTGGTTCCAATGTAAAAATTTGATGTAGTGACACTCTGCACAAATTTCACTTCCGGTCAACTTTTAGGTACTTTATTAATATTTGCTATATATTTACTGCATTATATTTACTATATATCTTCATAAAGATCTTTTAAATACCTTCCAGAGGCATTTTTAATTTTTATTCTATGTCAACCCGTTAAAAAGTTATGAACCAAAATATGTGTTCTTATACATCCGGCTTTTCCACTTCCGCATTTTATACCAACCCCTATCCGTCTACATTTTAAATTTATAAAACAACACCAGTTTCCGCTAAAAAAAAAACAAATCAGTCACTTCACTTTATTACTGTTCACTAGTGACACTAAGGGTTCTAACAGTAAATATAGTAATATAGAGTAAAACGCGTGCACTATAGACTATTTATTTATTTATTTTTGTGCCCACAATTCCTCGTTTTACTTTGTTCATTAATTTTGAGAATATCATTGCATAATAACCTTAAAAATACACTATTTATTTCACTATCATGTATAGATACTTAGCGTCAACAATTTATTAATCTTAATTAAATAGTTAAAAAATCGGATGGATAAATACATTTTTCTTATTTGCCGGTCTATCTTCATGACTTCAGACAAAATGTTGTGACAAATTTTAGCTATGGGTCCAGACATCTAGTCTACTGCCAGTAGCTCTTGTTATACTTTTTATGTTTCTGATTTAGCAGACCATAGAATCGAATGCCAGACAACTCGGCCCGAGGACAACTCGGACCAGGAAAACTCGGCCCGATATTCGAGACAAGTCGGCCCGGTTAATAAGACAACTCGGACCGCAGTTAGACAAGTCGGCCCGATAGAGGAAATAATTGAAATAAATAAATATGATAATATAATAATTTACTATCATACTACAGAAAAAATTATTTCAACTGATATTTTGTATATTTTTGAACATAAATAGAAAATTACATATAAATGTTAATTACAACTCTTTAAGAATAGTTAATTGGATACTGTTTGAATTGGTAAATAATATAATTAAAATTAATTAAGTCTTAAGGACATTAATCAAATCAAATCAAATTTAGTTAACAACAATTTAATTATTAGAACTGATTAGCTTAATTACATGTCATAACCGTAGATCAAAAAATTTTAATGACTGCAATTGAGCTTGTGTTATTTTAAATGAGAAGTAGTTTAGGAGCAGCTCCTGTTGATGTTAGCTTGGCAAAGCCACACAGTGACATAAATACTCAGTCATACAAGGTATTTTCATAGTTGAAAATGTCAGTCAACTGCAAACAGTGTTCTTCTGCCATTCGACCTTGTCAAGATCCCCTACTATGCTTTTGCTGTGATAAGTTCTATGGTTCAAAGTCAGTTAAAGTGCGCCATTTGCGCTGGAAAAACGGCAGAAGATTTTCGGCTTTGAAAACAAGACAAATGTATTTATTTTGTAAGAACTATATTTGAACAATTAGAAAACAAAAAAGGTAGCTCTTGAATAACAAGTTCACATCAAGAAAAACATGAATATACATGTGGTGGTATTTTGGATGGTGAATTACGTTACTTCTGTCTACTGTAACTATATCAAACATATTTTATCGTAAACAGAACCATAATTGCATATAAAACACATTTATATGATAGATATATGATTGATTTACCAAATAAAACATTTAAGAAACCCAACATTAACCAACTTTAAAAGATATCAGTCAACTCCTTGATACTTGAACAATAAAAAGGAAAATAGACGTTTTAAAGAAAAAGTGTTTATTTTTCAATGTTGATACTCTTTTATTTTCAAAGTCTAAAGACCTTTTAAATAAATATGTTCTTTTGTTGACCATTAAAGATAATACTTAACAAATTTAAAAGACTTGAAATTTTATCAAACAGATATTTATTACACTTTACAGTAGTAGTACCATGTGTAACGTAATTCACAGAAGTCCATAAAATATATACAATCTTGTTATCTTATGTTTAAATTGGAACCATTATAGAAAAAGAGCTTTTGGGTTATGATTATTTTTTTTGGTACAATGATTTGCAATATCTTTGCAACGATATTAACACATAAAACATAAAATCTTTTAAAATGTCACATTAAATTCCCAATGCGAAGAAATATTAAAAAAATCCCCAGTTACACAAATGAAATTGTGCTGTTCACAACGGTTTGATTAAAGATAAACAATGGGCTATGATCATTTCACACCATTAAATGTTTTGGAACAAATGGTTGTGTATTCAGTACTGTTGTATTGACAATTGTCTTTTTACACAATAGTGAATTACGTTACACAAGAAAGTAAGAGTGATAGATCTTTACTACATGATTTTCTAAACTATTTATTGTCATGGTGTTGTATTATAATTTATACTTATTTTTTGCAAATGCTTTCAATTATAGCAAAATAAAATTTAAAATGAAAGTGCCATTTTAAAACAAAATGATATATCCAACTGGTGTTTGGTAGTATCGATAAGGAAATGTCAACGTTTCCAAATGCCTAACTCCTTCTAAATTGTATGCCTATCTTCGGTTAGTGTTTAAACATTTTTTATTAACATCATTTTATCAACTTTTACCATTTTTTGGAAACAAACTATAACATAAATGTGCATGTGATTTACGTTACAATACATAAATTACGTTACACTAAACTTTGTGCCCTCACGTGACGTAAATACAAATGGAATCAATATTCCATATTCACAGTTCTGCAGTATATTATATATTGTGTCGTTTAATAATAATTTTCGCTGACAATTAATGCTATATAATATGTGTTCTTGTTAAATAAATATGTACTTACGAGTGATGGTAATGTTTACACAAGAAAATGTTTCAAATGTCTCCCGCTTGGCAACTTAGTTTTCAATAAACGCCCTTATTTTAGGCGGTGTCAAAAAATAATGTTTCCAGGTAATTTGTTCCTATGAAATAAGATTTAAAGCATGTTTACTGAATATACCGTAACGTAATTCACTGCAACGTAATTTACGGACATAAGCATTTGCAAATATATGAGAAATGTTTTAACAGCTAAAAACAATGTTTATATGGCAATTATGGTTAACATCAGTGTGTTTATTACTCACAGTGTTTGACGCTTATAGCATATACCTATTATGAGGAAGGTACCGTAACGTAATTCACAATTAAATGCAAAAAATTAAAAATTGAAATTAAAGACTAGTTTTTAGGCCAAAATTATTCATAAACCTTTTAATCATGATTTATAAATATTTTGAAGCATTTTTGTACATATTCGTTCACGAATCATACTGTATTAATCAAATTTGTTTGCAATACGACTATCATGAAATTGTAACGTAATTCACAGCATTTTATGGGACACAAATACTGTGTTGTTTTTTTTAATTTCCAAATATACTGACATAAAAACACAGTGTTTTTATCCAATTTCTGACAATTCTCTATCATAGAAAACATATTTCAGTTATTTATTTCGCTATAAATTTCCTTTCTTTGTAAATAAATTTAGTACTCCAAATTTGTGACATAATGGTTTTTACTATGTAGGCTTCAAAATTAGTCAGTGTTGACCAATAAATGAGTCAAACAGAACATTATTGTTAATTTTTTCAACACGTAATTACCTACGAGTTAAATTAAAGTCAAATTCCCATAACAATTATACTATTGGTTATCAAAAAACGTCTGTGACCACAATATTTGTAATTGGCGCACTTTAACTGACTTTGAATGTATCACAGGACATGCACTCGTATGACCCAGAAAGATTACCGAGAACAGAAGGAACTTAACCGACGGGTTACCTTCCTCTGCTCAACGTGCACCACCCTTGTCCAACCTCCAGTTCTATTTGCTTATCCAGCTGATGTATGCAGAAGCTGAAAAGATACCGATGCAGCTGAAGATGATTAGTGAGGGTAAACTACGACGTCGTCAGTGAAAAAACACAGAGAACATGCAGGGCAAGATAGCGCAGTTGTGGTCTGACTACGCCAGCAACAAGAAAACAGCAAGTCAGCTTCTGAAGAAGTGCGGCAATTTATATTGCCCCGGTGTTTAGAAACAGAATAATGCTTATTGTAATTGTGCTCTTGTATTTATAGTGCTGTTATAGTGCTATTATTTATTCTATGTCAAACATCTTGTCTGAATATTATTGTTACTGTTACCTGTTAATATAATAAATGCAATAAAGGGTCAAAAATAAATTTTATTATTTTTATTTACTGAAACAGCTGCACCTGACAACAAAAGACACTGACCAAAACCAAAACCACACCTACATATTTACAAACAATTCAATATTTACTTGTAAAATCATCTGAAAGTTCAAATAAAACTGAACATTTGATGGATGGGCCGAGTTGTCCTCCATCGGGCGACTTGTCATACTGCAGTCCGAGTTGTCTTATTAACCGGGCCGACATGTCTCGAATATCGGGCCGAGTTGTCCCAGGCCGAATTGTCCTCGGGCCGAGTTGTCTGCACACCCATAGAATCAAATATACCTGTATTGCAAAATCCGCTGTTTTGCTGATGGAGAGCTCTCTGATGTCCCACGAAAAAAACATTGGGCAGCAGAGGAATCTCGGATTACATGAATGATAGACACTATGGTATCTGGAAACTTCAGTACTCGACTACTCGGTGCTTAACAGTTCGTTACTAGGAATTGGTCAATTCGGTATCAGGAAGATATGCTAATACTTGTCATTTGTATGATTTAATTTTAGTATTATCTTAATTTTGTAAATTTGATGAAATAAAATAGGAAGCACAACTAAGATGAGATCTCAGTCCTGTCTTAGTATGATCTTGTATATGATACGCCATGTTTTATGATGTGTTCGAAATAGGACACACTGGACAGTCTCTTGTTTAGGATGGATGTAGTTCGAGAATCCTTTGCCATCCAATGGCAATGCTTTTTTTTCTTTTTTTTGCGTGGGTTGTCAGATGATGATTATATTTATAGAGAAAAATATCTAAAAAGTGAATTATATATAGTTTAATTGGATCAAAATGTTTGTTAACATCTGGACACGTTGAAATTTGTAGACGCAGACGTGTGTCGCAAAATCCGCTGTTTTGCATATGGGGAGCTCTCTGACGTCCCACGCAAAAAAAAAGAGCGTTGGACGACAGAGGATTCTCGGACTAGGATGGATGTTGCTTTGTCACTTTATACACGGAAACTCGTTAATTGTGCAGTTTGAATACAGATTGAGGTTTTAAAGATTTTTTTCTTTGCGTTCGCAACAAAAGAGTTTGAGGATTAAAGTAAATTAGTTTGGTTAATCAACTTTGACAATTTTACAAACAAAGCCATAAAAAACATCGAATCATTGTAGTCAAAGTCAATTCCTAAAATCGTGATTTCTAAAAAATAACTCGCCCTAGTGGTAGAATCATATGTACCGATAAATTACAATATGAATGGCATAATACATCCATTGTCTGTACTTTGACACTCGCGTAATTTTAAACATGTTTGAGGATATTTAACATTATTTTTAGCCATAGTTTAAACCAGAAATAATGTCAAGGAGAACTTACTTTACGTCATCATACATTGACTGATGAGTCGAACTATTCTATTTCTAGCAAAAGTCTGAGAAGTATTTTGGAAAACTGATCCACCTTGTGAACTTTTATATGTTCACAATAGATGTACAATTTATATTGAGTAAAAAAATCTACGGCCCAGACGACTATTCAGAATATTCTATACAGAGATATATATTAAAATAATATTATAACATAGAGAATCTTTTAGAAACCATCAGTATCTGAAGATACTGCCGAGAAACAAAGCAAAAACAAAGGGTGACTGTGGGGGAAGCCTAAAAACTTCTGGGTCATATTTATCAATGATACGGACTGCTGAAAATTTGTAAATAAATCTCTCTGCTGTTGCTTAGATGCAAAACATGGCAAAATTTACTATAGGAAATCTTTGTAGGGGTCATAAGAATGATTTAGTAACAATAATAATAATATTCACTATTAGAAAGTTTTAATTAGCTGACGATTCTAAATAACCAAAGTAACCTTGAACAGACTTGTAAGAAAAATGTAATAAGAATTTTTATTAGGCTACCAATGGTGACTTTGGCTATAGTCTAGATCTACTATTGATAATGTATATGTACATGCAACACTGAGGTAGAGAGTTCGAGTTTCACTGTGGGTAGGGTGGGCTTACTTCAATCTTAATTAACAGGGATTTCCAGGTTTCTAACTGAATGTTTGGGTTTTCTCTTGGTATTCTGCGGCCGGCTTCCTCCCAAAATAAAAACTGGACGACATGTTACAGTATGTGAACATCTCCTATAGTATATAGTGATGTGTTATAGATATATAGTAAGCTATAATCAGTCATGCCAGGATAGTTATATGAGCTCTGACTGAAGATGTTGCAGGTTGTAATATCTTGGATATGTTTGACAATTTTGACTTCAATCTTAATTGACAAGGATTGCCAGTTTTCTTACCACAGGTCGGGTTTTCTCCCGGTACTCTGGCTTCCTCCCCTAATAAAAACTGGATGCTATGATATAGCTGAAAAATTGCTGAAAGTGGTGTTAAACACCATCAAACAAACAAACAACAATTTTGCAAGAATGACAGTATATATCAATTTAATGCATTATTCATCATGATGAATCTATCGAATCCCTTGTCTAGTGGTCTGCTACTACACTGTACAAGTTTCTTACCTAGATACAGTTACAGTTACTCTATGTCACTGGTCTAGCTTTCAACTAGAATCAGCAGTTACTCTATGTCACTGGTCTAGCTTTCAACTACAATCAGCAGTTACTCTATGTCACTGGTCTAGCTTTCTTACCTAGAATCAGCATTTACTTTATGTCACTGGTCTAGCTTTCTTAACTAGATACAGCAGTTACTCTATGTCACTGGTCTAGCTTTCAACTAGAATCAGCAGTTACTCTATGTCACTGGTCTAGCTTTCTTACCTAGAATCAGCAGTTACTCTATGTCACTGGTCTAGCTTTCTTAACTAGACATGTTTGCTTCAAATCACTGTGTTAAACCGAGTGCCTTCTGTAACGCTAATCTTTCACATAAATACAAAGTTGAACTAATAAGCAGTGCATACCTTTCAACAGTTGTATACATGTTTGTCATTGATTATGTTAAAATTATATTTACCTGCATGTATAACGTACATTTGTATATAATGAAACATTGCTCTTATGTTATTAGTATGGAGCACTTAGAAGATCTTGAAGCTGAAGAGGGTATTGTAAATATCCCAGAGATGTTGGATTTACAGTTATCAGAAGTTGAAATGTTACAAAGTATGTTTCCTGAGAGAGGAGCATTTAGACTGGATGATCCATTAGTTATTGCAGAAATCAGGTCTTTCCTAGAAGGGAAATTTCATTATGAGTATCTTCAAAGAAGGATAGGGTTCTCATTGAGGCTTATGCCAGGAAATCACAAGGTAGATTAAATGAGCATTTTGTTTGTCCTAAATCTTTTGCTTGTGTCACACTGTTCTCTAGGCTTCAAAGTTCATGCTGAATATAGGCAGAAGTTCTAGACAGATACATGTTATTCAGGTTGGTTGACACTTGAATGGCAGTTTATATACTAGCTCATGATCTACACTACAGTACTATCTTAGTTGTTGAACTTTAAGGTGCCTAACCAAATAGGAACTTGCTATTAAATTGTACAAACCTTATGTGTGACACAAATATGTTTGATAATACAGTGAATTCTGTAAATAACTGGCATGTAAACATAGCATTAAAAATGGGTTTTTTATTGTAATTTTTGACACAAAGAAAATCTGATTTCTAATTTAAAATTTTCATTGAATCACACACATACATGCATGCAACAGTTGTTTTATGTAGCTTAAAAATTGTTGACCCCTTACTTTCTTTAGTACAAAAATGGCCCACTGATACCATGGGCAAGAGGTAGATTCATCATATGACCTGGTATGGGGAAAAACTTAGTTAAAAAAACAAACACCTTACATTTGTATGTAAACATTCTATAGTATTGTATGTAAACATTCTATAGTATATTTCATTTAATGCATTTTTAAAGTTCATTCACTGGTCCCTAAGTGTTGATGTAACTAATAATACACAAACAACGGCCATCAGACATTTCCTCTCAGGAGTGTCTTAGCATGCTTAAGAGCCATTGTAATTACTGCTCAGCTGTTAATGAGTGGTCAGAATATACAGAGATATAATTTAAAAAAAATACGGGTAGGTAATGACAAAATTATGGCGAACAGAAAACTCACAAACACACGAAACATACGACAAAGAAACTTGTAACATGAATCTTTTTTTTAAAGAGTAAACGAGAGCATAACATACCCGTAGCCAGCCGGGGTTCGGACGAACTCCCCCTTGGACAAGAAATTTGGATAAAAATAGGAAAAAACCAGCTGAAAATCTAATCGCACCATAATAATTGCCTGGCTCCTTATTTATGACCAATTATTAATGGGCTTGATCTAGGGGCTTATTCATGTTACAAGTAATTTATAGCACCGTGCTCCTTGTTAGACAAATACACTTTCTCACGATTAAATGTTCGAAAGTATATTTGTCTATCTCGGAAGACTGCAATAAATATAACATGAACCACTTTGTATAAGTGATATCAGGTGTTCCAGAAGGGTGGGAATATGCAGCTTAATAAGTGACTGATAATTAGTCAAAATCAACAATCACAAATGACAGGTGTTTCAGAAAGGTGGGCATATCCAGATTCATGTGGTGACTGATAATTGGTCAAAATCAACAATCAGTGGTCACAAATGACAGGTGTTCCAGAAAGGTGGGCATATCCAAATTCATGTGATGACTGATAATTGGTCAAAATCAACAATCAGTGGTCACAAATGACAGGTGTTCCAGAAAGGTGGGCATATCCAAATTCATGTGATGACTGATAATTGGTCAAAATCAACAATCAGTGGTCACAAATGACAGGTGTTCCAGAAAGGTGGGCATATCAAAATTCATGTGGTGACTGATAATTAGTCAAAATCAACAATGAGAGGTGTAAGAACAATATCTGTCAACAGCTGTAAGACAGAGACCCCACAATGACACATCAGATTATTCCAGCACCTGTAAATTTATTCATATCAAACTCTTTGTTGTGATTGATATTCAACAGATCCTACTTACCAATCAGAAGGTTATTGTCGTCATATTTTTGTCTTTATCCTCATGAATCTTTGTGTACATGATGTGAGAAATAAATATTATGTTTTCTCATTTTCAGGTGATGATTGAAATAGTTTGTCTTTATCCTCATGAATATCCTAGTGTGGCTCCATGTGTATTCACACGATGTGAGAAAATGGACCGCAGCAGTCACAGTCAATTAAATGAAGATTTGTTGCAGTTCATATGTAGTTTAGATAAGGGGGAAATTTGTATGTATTCGATTATTGAGTGGATTCAAGAAAACTTTGTAAAATATTTAAAGAAAGAGGTGAAAACAAGCAAAAAGAAAGAAACAGAATATGATACAGTATTTTCAAGACTTTGGATATACAGTCATCATATTTACAGTAAATTTAAACGTCGTGATATATTAGACTGGGCCCAGGAACTAAAACTGACTGGCTTTAGTTTGCCCGGTAAACCTGGAATAATATGTGTGGAAGGCTATAGTCAAATCGTTGATGATTATTGGTCAAGATTACGATCTTTAAATTGGAAAAAAATTTGTGCTCGTGAACGGGAAGATACAGACATTGGAAAGACAGATATAAAACAGTTTAGAAAATTTGATAAATTTGAAGAAAAAGTATTTGAATCTCGTTCAGGAAAATCACGTGAATATCACATGGATATGGGTTTATTTTATGATTTTTTAAAAGAACATGGGTGTGAACTTATTTTTAGTTGTTATTTTGGTATTGATGGAAAAGGGACGTCTGGTGTCACATAATTTTTAATTAATATGTACTTTGTATTTGTTTTAATTATATTTAAATTATAGTTTAGTAACTTGATAACATCAGATATGTTTATTTTCATGCATACGAAGATTAAAATAAAATAGTTAAATTAATTTAGACTTGACTGTGCTTTTCTGATATAGGCTGTAATGGAAGCACAAGCACAAAAATTCCCAACAATCTTTGTACCAGTAGGATGCTGAAATTAAAATGATGTAAAACCAATATTATTTACAGTAGGTCCCTTGCTGCCCTTCGCATTGTCACCATGCAAAAGATCTAATAATATGGTATTAAAGGTTGCTATCATTCTTTGAGTTTTAATAAAGGTCTTGTCATTGAGATATGTCCATGATACATGTACATGCAATAGAATGGTAGGAACACTACATGACGAACTGTCTTGTCATTGAGCGATTTCCATGATACATGTACATGCAATAGAATGGTAGGAACACTACATGACAAACTATCTTGTCATTGAACGATTTCCATGATACATGTACATGCAATAGAATGGTAGGAACACTACATGACGAACTGTCTTGTCATTGAGCGATTTCCATGATATATGTACATGCAATAGAATGGTAGGAACACTACATGACAAACTATCTTGTCATCATTTAAGTTAAAATAACTTCAGAAATGTGAGGAAACTTTCCATCCAGTTTTTTGGTTACAGAATCAGTTTAGTATAATATGTCAATTTCTTGATATGATGACTCTACTAAAGGGATGTGGCAATTGTAATGCTGATAAACTGATTTCATAAATATTCTGGCACTTAAAAACAATAATAGAAAGAAGATGCAAATGTGCTGTGTTGTACCAGACTGCAAATATTGACACCATGTGATAGGGATACATTTAAATACCTCATAAAAATAATGTATTGCAAGTAAATGTACATTTCAAAAGAATATTTGGAATCATCCTCAGAAGTCAGTGTTTCTGTGTCCACATGTGTCCACGAAACCCTGACAAATGTGTGTCCACATGTGTCCACGAAACCCTGACAAACTTAGCCAGGAAATTCCTGGGCTAGAAGTCACTATTTTGATTGGCTACATCATACCTGCATGTAGCCAATAAAAAGCTTGCTTTCATTCATGACTTGGATAGTGGATATCCAGATGTCGATTGTAAATAAACCAAACAGATGTGTTGTATAGACCATGTGCAAATCAGTGTATTTTGTACAGTAGTGTTAAAAGTTTGTTATTACGGCATTATTTATTAGTTGCGTTATGTTTTCTTCCAATTCAAGAATGAGCAAGAATGACAACTGCCAAACATTTGCTTCTTTCAAACAATTTCATTGGTTGATATTTTAAAGATTTGACGTCGTATGAAAATCTTCTAGCCCAGGAATTTCCTTGCTAAGTTTGTCAGGGTTTCGTGGACACAGAAACCCGGACTTGTGGGGACGATTTGGAATGTAAAAGGAACATGTTTACATGTTGTAAACTGTTAAGGTTTTCACTTGGATTTTACAATAACATTCAGTGAGTTTATTTTCCTTCCTTGATAATTTGGATGCCATGATACATCTGAAAAATTGCTGAGAAAGCTGTGCAATACCCCATTCAATGAATATTATTAAGCTTGCCGTAAATACCTTGTTATTGTTTATATTTTTTAGTGCCTGCACAACACTTGAACATGGCACCAACTTGGACATATTATACTGACCAATGACCATTCCTGTTTTTTAGCTCACCTGACCCGAAGGGTCATGTGAGCTATTGCCATCACTTGGCGTCCGTCGTCGTCGTCGTTGTCGTCGTTAACTTTTCTTCAAAAATCTTCTCCTCAAAAACCACTGAAGATATTGCTTTGAAACTTTGCATACATCATCAGTAAAATGCCCTCTACCAAGTTTGCCCAAATCATGGCCTCAGACCAACCAACATGGCCGCCATGGCTAAAAATAGAACAGAGGGGTCAAAAGACAGTTTTTTGCTTATAGTTCAAAAAGTATAACAGATACAGGAAAACCGAAGAGACTTTCCTTCTTCAGCATCTAAAGCTCTACAAAACACTCCATTGGGTCAAAGTTGTATGATGACTCCTTGTAGGAGTTATTGCCCTTTAATTGTCAAAATTGATGATTTTTGCCATTTTTGCCTCAAAATCTTGAAAATTATAAAAACTAGAGAAAAAGTTAGCATTGCTTAATTGTTCTGCTCTATGAGGGCTACAAAAATGACTTTAGGTCAAGATTGTCTGATTAACGGTTTAAGAGTTATTCCCCTTGAACTGTTTTTTTTTATCGGTTTTAATTGATTTTTTAAAATCTTCTCCTCTGAAACAACTGAAAGTACTGCTTTGAAACTTTGTACACATCATCTGTCAGATGTCCTCAACCAAGTTTGCACCAACCATGGCTGCAGATTAACCAACCTGGCCACCATGGCTAAAAATTGGAGGGGGGGGGGGGGGCGGTAAAATACAGTTTTTGGCTTATATTTAAAAAAGTGTAACAGATACAGGAAAACCGAAGAGACATGCCTTCATCTGCATCAAAAGCTCTACGAAACACTCCACTTGGTTGAAGTTGTATGATGACTCCTTATAGGAGTTATTGCCCTTTAATTGTCGAAATTGTTGATTTTAGCCATTTTTGCCTCAAAATCTTCAAAATTATTAGAACTAGAGAAAAAGTTAGCATTGCTTAATTGTTCTGCTCTATGAGGGCTACAAAATTGCCTTTAGGGTCAAGATTGTCTGATGAATCGTTTAAGAGTTATTCCCCTTGAACTGTATTTTAATCGGTTTTAATTGATTTTTTAAAATCTTCTCCTTTGAAACCACTGAAAGTACTGCTTTGAAATTTTGTACACATCATCCGTCAAATGTCCTTAACCAAGTTTGCACCAACCATGGCTGCAGATTAACCAACATGGCCGCCATGGCTAAACATAGAATGGAAGTGGGGGGGGGGGGGGGGGTAAAATACAGTTTTTGGCTTATAGTTCAAAAAGTATAACAGATACAGGACAACCGAAGAGACATGCCTTTATCGGCATCAAAAGCTCTACGAAACACTCCATTGGGTTGAAGTTGTATGAGGACTCCTTATAGGAGTTATTGCCCTTTAATTGTCAAAATTGATTATTTTTGACATTTTTGCCTTAAAATCTTGAAAATTATTTGAACTAGAGAAAAAGTTAGTATTGCTTAATTGTTCTGCTCTATGAGGGCTACAAAAATGACTTAGGGTCAAGATTGTCTGATCCGTTTAGGAATTATTCTGCTTGAACATTTTTTAATCAATTTTAATTGATTTTAAAAAATCTTCTCCTCTTTAACCCATTAAAGGACTGCTTTGAAACATTGCACACATCATCTTTAGGACGTCCTCTACCAAAATTGTGCAAATCATGACACCTGACTACCTATATAGCTACGTTAGCTTAAAATAGAAAATGGGGGGCAGGGGGGGGGGGGGGGGGGAGTCAAGAGAGTTTTCGACTGATAGTTAAAAAAGTATAACAGGTACAGCAAATTTGAAGTGAACCTCCCTTCTCCCTCTAAGCATCAAAAGCTCCTCCTTATAGGAATTATTTCCCTTAAAAGGTCAACATTAATGACTTTTGCAGAAGTGTTGGGCAATTCCTTATAGCAAAGAAAAGCTGGATAGAAAAGGGTTGTTTGGTTTCAGGTTCAGGTGAGCGATACAGGCTCCTGGGAGCCTCTAGTATCTGTTGTATTAAATTTTTTTGAAGAACCAGGATATGTAATGATTTTGTTTGCTTGGGATCAACTCTTAGCAAGAATGAGCTACACATATACACTGAAATTAAGAGGAGATTATAAACTGTATTGTAAGTGTCCTGAAGCACGTCACCTACTTCAGACTACATTTGTTTGTTTGACATGAAAAAGACGCTATTGAAATGGCATTAGAGCTTAAATGTGTTTAAACTATAGTTAACTGATACTGGTAGATGTGAAAAACATTTGATATAATGATGGCTGTTGGGCTGAAATAGCAGAGGATGATTGATCCAATTGACTGTTTTAATTGTTTTCCTTTGTTAACAAAACGTCACGGTAACATAATAAGCATAACAATGTGACAAAAATATAACGATTTCTGACCAAAGTAAGAATAGGAATGAAATGAAATGTCATGAAAGATACCAAGGTTAATAGAATTTACTACGCCAGATGCTCCTTTTATCTAATCAAACCTTATCAGTGGAGCTCAAACCCAAACAATATTTAAAATCCCAATGCTTAAGAGTTGACTTTACACAACTAATAAATGACAGGGCAACTTCAACTTTAATTTTGAATATGAACCTGACAAAATGGCACCATGATTAGGGGAGTTTGCGCCAGTTGCCTTCCAACATGAGCCTTGCCCCCTTTATAGCCCAAGTTTGTTTTTTTTAAATGTGAAATATTTTACAGATTCCCAACAGTAACTTAGTTTAAACAGTCTTTTAAACCATTCAGCTATAAATGCACCAATACAAGAAATGGACATGTTATAAATTACCTTACCACCTTAAGATGGTTTGTTGGAATGGGGTTTGACACCACTTTTACCAATTATTCAGCTAACAGTATCATGGTGTCCACTTTTTATTGGAAGAAGTCCAAATGAAAACCCCAAACCTCTGCACCAAAATTGGCAAATTTTGTCAAAAGTTGAGCACACCCTTCCCCTAATGTGGGTCAGCAGTAGTAGTTACTACCTTAACCACTTTGCCCTTGAGCTTGTTGGTGCCTCACATGCAAAAACATTAATGGCTCAGAAAGAGTTAATTAGTAGCACAAGTGTGGACACAGAAAAATGTCTCGCCTGCATTCCACATCAGTAACGAAAATAAATTTCGTCATAAGCATTACGTAAATAGCATTAGTTATCAGCAGCAGCCTGTATAAATATTGTCATCCTACCATGCATAGTTGCAGAGAAACTGCCGTAAACCAAAAACTTTAACGTAGTCGCTGGACCGTGAAATTGAGGTCAAGGTCAGGTGACACCTACCAGACAGTCATGTACTAGTCATCAGCAACCTATATACCAAATATTGTCATCCTACCATGCGTGGTTACAGAGGAACTGTCGTAACCCAAAAACTTTAACGTAGTCGCTGGACCGTGAAATTGAGGTCAAGGTCAGGTGACATCTACCAGACAGTCGTGTACTAGTCATCAGCAACCTATATACCAAATATTGTCATCCTACCATGCGTAGTTACAGAGGAACTGCCGTAACCCAAAAACTTTAAGATAGTCACTGGACCGTGAAATTGAGGTCAAGGTCAGGTGACACCTACCAGACAGTCATGTACTAGTCATCAGCAACCTATATACCAAATATTGTCATCCTACCATGCGTGGTTACAGAGGAACTGTCGTAACCCAAAAACTTTAACGTAGTTGCTGGACCGTAAAATTGAGGTCAAGGTCAGGTGACACCTACCAGACAGTCATGTACTAGTCATCAGCAACCTATACACCAAATATTGTCATCCTACCAGCCTAGTTACGGAGGAACTGCTGTAACCCAAAAACTTTAATGTAGGCGCTGGACCGTGAAATTGAGGTCAAGGTCAGGTGACAAGTGACTGACTGGCAAGTACTCCTCATAAGCTACCTCTGTACCAAATTTGATGGACCTAGGGCTTGGGCTTACAAATATATGAAGCAAGATGTCAAGTGTTTACGCCGCTGCCGCCGCCGGATTCCCATACATATGTCTCGCCTCCAGCGACTTTCGTCGCAGGCGAGACAAAAAATTGGTCTCAGCGACTGATGTCCAGCTTGCCACATATTGATAGACAACCACCCTTTTCCAAGTTCGCTCAAACATGAAATATTTCGGACACTTCTACAAAATTCTACAAGGAAAAATTGATTGATTGATTGATTGTTTGTTGTTTAACGTCCAGCAAGCAATACAAGGAAAAAAGATGTTTTAACTGAAGTTTCAAGAAGATGTGAATATATCATAAAAAAATTCTGGTAATGAGACATAACAAACATCTGACTTTATTAGACAAAATTCTAACAATCGGTGGAGGTAGTGTATAGATAGAAATGACGATATCTTGATATAGTTCAATTTTTATTGACATTATATTACAATGTACATTATGTATGACAAAAAAAAAATAAAGCAAAAGATGTATGAATGTATAATAATGAAAAAAAAAGTATAATTATTGTTCAATTGCAATTTTATATTATAAAATGTTTGTGGACAGACATTTCAAAGTTGCACAATTACTGAAAAACCGCTAACAAAGTCAACATGACACAATTCTCATGAATTTCATGACACAACAACATAAAAATCACCTAACCAGTTTTTTGTTATAAAGTTTAAAGTTTAGAAAGACATTTACAGGAACAAAACAACTGTCTTCAATGCATCCAAATAAAACGGGACTGGCAGTAATGCAGGACAAGATACACTTTTATTTTCACTACAATTTAATTAGAAATCGGATTTTACATTTGTTTAAAGAGAAATATAGATTTATCATTAGAAGCCCCAAACATAAACAAAACAGGACCTTCAGGAACTGTATAAGTAGTACATAAATTGCCTTTTCTAGTATCTTAGTACATTTGTCTTTAAAGTAATTTTCACACCATAAATGTTTAAATGAATTCAAAATACATGTGTATTTTTATATAAAAAACAAATAGCTATGATCACATATCAACAATGATTCATGCACACATTACAGAAAGCACAACTTTGTATTTAAAACAACCATTAACATGGACTCTTCGAGATGGGTCTAACACAAGAATTTAAATCTTTAAAAATAACAACTGTTATTAAAGTATCTTAAAGGAATGTTTATATTTTTTAAAATTTACACTAGGTATTATAGCAATACATAATTACTGTAATATCTTTTTAATTTTAAGATTAAAGAAAAATTGTTAAGAATATTTATTATGACGGACAAGACAACACTACACTCATACAATAGTTTTACATCAACAGCATTTTGGCATTTCAATACCATTAAAATTCTACATTGTTTTTATCAGATTGTGTAGTTGTAACACAGCAGAAATGTCTAACAGGTTCTTGCACATATTTTTGGGAAAGACCAGGCGATCTTCCATGAGGGATTGAAATTTTATGTCTTTTTAGCGAGTGAAAAGACAAATTTTCAATCACAAGTGTGAAACATGCAAAATGACACAGGCATCCCCAAAAGGCCATGAAAGAACCTATTTCTGCCATAAACCAACATACATACTATAACAACATTCTTGTTTCAATTGGATGACCTAACAAGTACAGAATGTGCGTGCATGAGCTCATCTGTACCTGAAATCAACCCTTTACGGAAGAATCAATAATCATAAACAATAACATCATCAAGTCTGTAAAATACATGTATGTTTTATGTAAATCCCATGTCATCTTTTAGACATTTTAAATATCTGATAAGAAGTTATTTCTTTTTATATACTTCATTTTGCTGAATACAGCTTTGTCAATAATTTGGACTATATTGCTTCCACAACAAACAAACTGATGTCAATACACAACACAAAACACACACAACTGCTTTTCTGATTTTTTTTACAGATATTTCTGCTGTAAATAGATTTATATTTATTACACATTATAGAAAAGAGAGAAATTGTCAGTAATACCTAAAGCCCAAAGTCTAGACTTGTAATCGACAGTGTTCCAGTCCAAATAAACCTATAATCCACATAGGCATATACATCTATAGTCTACACTGACCAATAGACCAACTAAGTTCATATAGAAAATACGCAAGACTTGTAGTCCACAAGTCCATATAGTCCCAAAGTCTTGTAAGACTTCTAGTCCACCAAGACTTGTAGTCCCCACAGACCTAAAGTCCATAATTATTGTAATGTATTCTTAACAATAATTATTGATTGTGTTCTGTTGTTTACTTATACTATTTTCAGTTTAGTCTTAATCGACACGCTCTTAGTCTGTATTTGCAAACTTTCGACAATTTTTAAATAGTATGGCCGATAAATCAGTATTCTACACTGAAAGTTACATGCTATGAAGTTATTATATTCAAATTTTGAAGTACAGGTTCACGCCTGGATTTCTTAAATCTCTACTACTCTCAAACAACATCAAAAATCTCAAGTTGTGATTGACTATTATAGAGATTTGATCTCATAAATGTATAGTAATAAGCACTGTTTGCTGCTACAACATAGAGTTTGTTCTTATATTTTGAAGTCTGTTATAATTCTGTACAGTATGTATTTCTGTATACAGTACTTAAAAAAATAAAACATTGAAATGATTAAGACTCATTTACAACAGCCAAAATCCTTGCATCAAATTATTAAATCTTGAAAGAGTTATATAACCATTTCGTGATATAATATTTATATATATTGCCTTCATTAAAGGCCATAATTGTATAATACTGATTGGTCAAACTTTGCACAAGTTTCAGCAAAAATGCAGATACATTCATCAAATAAAGCATGAAAATTTCTAAATCAAATTTTGGTCCAAATAAGATAAACTTCAGCATATCCAACAGTACAAGAAAAATGTCATGTAACATACAATTGTTCTATGTTCTAAAAATATCTGGTTTGCAATGCAAAATAAAAAATTCAAAAATATTCTTTCTTTTTAAAGGTAAGCAATTCTTTAAGTAGTTTTAATTAATCTATAACAACCCAATTTGTTTTATCTAAAATAATAAAGAAAACGGAAATATAAAATGCATATATCTATATAAAAATTCAAATAAATTCTAACATTTCACACATAACAAAGCTCATAATTTTAAACAATAAAAATCTCCTTTTTTTAGCAAAAACAAAATTTTGGCATAATCTTTGCATAATGCTCAACAACACACATAAGCAGGAAAAAATACAACTAAAAGTTTATTGTCCTCCAAAGTATCAAATTTATGTGAATCTTCAGGAAAATCTCCT
Organism: Limnoperna fortunei; assembly: GCA_944474755.1. Taxonomy (NCBI): domain Eukaryota; kingdom Metazoa; phylum Mollusca; class Bivalvia; order Mytilida; family Modiolidae; genus Limnoperna; species Limnoperna fortunei. Next base: position 91,236,083 of record OX104115.1, read on the forward strand.
GATATTTGTTCACTATATCACAGATTGGTTTTAATTTTTTTTGTTTTATACACTCTTTTCCAGTCATTGTAAAGAAAATGAGTTAAGGGCTATTTCATTTATATCTTTGGTGGGGTATAGATTTAGTCTTTTGGAGGAGTCATGGTCCATAAATGGCCTTTTTAAAAGTATTTGGTTGTGGTCTTTTCTTTTAAATATATATTAGCCCCAAGAAAAAAATATTTCTTTGATTAAAATTTATTCTTTTATCAAAATATGTATTCTGATCTTGAATATATTTTAACTAAAAAGCATACAACAATAGTGACACATTATCCCTATGTCATACTGAATGGCACTGGTCCAACGGCTCAACAGCAATATTAATTTTTAACATGAAATAAAAGGGAAGACAACCTGTGTAGCACTTTAATAAAAAGAAGGTCAAACAAACAAAACATACAAGTACAAAAAATCTGTCTAATTAATTACATTTGTTAATGAAACAACAATTTTGATTGAATGTCTTCTTTTCAAAGCACTAAAGGCCGTTATAAAAAAAAAATACTATGTCCAAACCCAAGAGGGTACATTTATTTTATAACATTTATCAAGTTGAAGGGTTAAATGTAGGTAACAACACATATGTAATACAGACTCATTGATTTCTTTGGAAGGTGGGGTTAAAAAAAAAGTCCCTTCCTGGAGTGGGATGTAGAATATTCTGCAACGTGCCTAATGCATAGGTGTAATAGCGTAAACAATCTGTCTTATGTGGTAACTTTACTTTCCAATAAAATATTGCATAGTTATTACTCCGTGTTTACTTTACAATTGTTAACAACTTGGTATACAGTCCTTGGTTATATTGTGTAGCTACAGATTGAGACATATAAGTACAAATGGCTGCCATACTGCATAATTAAATACAATGAAATCAAAGCACTTTTTCACCCAGATCTTTGTTTTATATAAAGAATAGAAAATGAATAGAATACTAAAATGATTTAAAAGATACCAACAAAAAGAATTTGTTTATTGTGGCAGTTTGTCACAATATTTCTCCTGCTACACTATATGTATGTGTGTGTTTAATTTTGATATTCAAATCATATACACAAGCATCTTATTCACATGCACATAAAAAAACAACTCATTTTTAAATGATAACCTAACAATGGTTGAAAAAAAAAATGATTTACAAAAAGCAAATAAAACAGATATTGCAAAAATGCTTTGTTTAAAAGTGAGATTTGGATGACAATAGGAATAAATGCATAGAATAAGTCATTATGACATTAGCAAGGATCATATCATTAAACATTACCATAAACAAAAGGCCAGCATTATGCTTATAAAACATTAGCTTACTTTCTAAAATCAGAAAATAAACCCATAAATAATGTACTGGATGTATTACCACCCATAGGTAAACCCTGATTGTACCAAGATACAAAATTGACTATTTTTGAAGGTCTATAAACTTTAATACATCAATTATCTATCAAAAAGCTCAAAAAGCACCAATCAACATTTAGATCTTGTTCAGTTTGTAAGTTACATGGGTTTATACATACATTGTGCTGTAATGGCTAACAATTAGGTTATTAAAATTCTGTATTCTTATAAAGTTGATGTCAAGAAATTAATTAGTTATATATGTAACACTATTGACTTACTTATTTCTTTTGAATTCATTTTTTATTGTATATGTTTACAATCAATCCCACCCTAAATATATAATTCTGAAATAGGTTTCAGGGGCGGATACAGGATTTTTGAAAGGGGGGGGGGGGTATAAAGGGGATATTGGGAAAGGAGGGTCACGAAGTGGTTCTCCCGCGCCTCTGTGAGGCGCATTTACGGCATGGGTAGTACCGTTAATGCATTCATTTATGGCGAGGACGAGCGGGGATTACATTTTTGCCTTTGCAGCTGGTTGTTACCCTCCCTGTTAATTTTTTCCTTTCCTTTTTTAAAGGGGGTGGGGGTGTACGCCCCTTACTCCCCCCACCCCTGGATCCGCCACTGGGTTACACAATTTCCTCTTCATATCATCAACTCTTAAACAGTCGTGGGTCAATTTTTTAGATAAGATTTTGATTATTATTTCTTGAACCTAAACACTTTTTTAATATAAAATAAGGGTCAAGATTTGTACTACTTTGTCTTTTGAGGGAATCTGTATAATTACACATCCCATTATTGTGATTAAATAGGACTTCATTACACAAGTTAGTAACAGCCAATAAAAATACACTATCATTACATTTGCACTTTGAGATATCTTTAAGATGGTGGACATTAGGACACAGATGAAATAGGGTTATGTGGTGAACCCATTTGTGTGAGAACTTTGTCTAACCACTGTAATGGTCCATTTAAATGAATTTCAATCCAACACGGGGTACTGGTCACATCCTGTCTGTGGTACTCGGCACCCCATCCTTTGACAAAGCTCATACGAATAGTACACATTTTTGTAAGTTCGTATACAGCTTCAAATCCATGGTTAACTGACTGACTTAGAAGAGCTGCAAATTCTTGGTTGTTGAAAATTTTAAGGCTGCATCCTGGGGGAATTTTACAGACTGTCGTAGGGTGAAATCCATGATGATAATTACAGTTACGACTCTGTACAAAAATGCTGCTGTCACTCAAACACTCTGCAAACACCTCTCCACCAACATAATAAAGATGTACTCCTGAAAAACAAATAACAAAATTTCACCGAAAACTCAGAAAAGACCAGTCCCCCAACATAATCAAGAGGTACTGAAAAAGAAAATGACAAAATGTCACTCAAACACATGGCAAAGGCCTATCCACCAACATAATCAACATGTACACAAGAAAAAAGAAAGACAAAATTTCACTCAAACACATGGCAAAGACCTATCCACCAACATAATCAAGATGTACTCTGGAAAAGAGAGACTAATTTCTTGCAAACACTCGGCAAAGGCCTATTCACCAACATAAGATGTACTTGGAAAAGAGAGACGAAATTTCACTCAAACACATGGCAAAGACCATGCCAGCAACTAATACAGATGCACTCCTGATAATAAAGTAGCATGCAAACATCCATCTAAAAGAAACATGCTAAATAGGTATTCTGAGAACAAATATGAAGGTCTTCCCCAAAAATATATATGATACTATGGACTTTTTGTCTGTTTTGGATACACATCAATGAACTATTTAGACAAATTAAAAAAACAAAACTAGTGGCAAAGTGCCACAAAATACGCCCTTCAAACAATTCTGGTTCATTTGTGAACCTCAATTGTTTTGTATATACATTTTTATGCTGAAACATGATTTTAAACAGTTCAACTTAATGACATGGCTTACTTTGTGCTATTTACATCCCCATAAACATTTTCCTCAAGTTTCATAAAGATCAGACAGCAACTGCTTAAGATGGAGAGTGGACAAGGCGAATTTGCCATTTTTTGTATAAATAACGGGCCAAAGTGGCTAAAGCAATTCGGCTGGTTATCAATTTTGGTCCAGATATTATGCCCATAAACATTTTCACTAAGTTTCATGCAGATCGAACAACACTGTTTGAGTTAGAGAGCAGACAGGGCGAATTTGCCATTTTTTGTATAAATAAAGGGCCATAACCCCTAAGTGGCTAAAGTAATTTGGCTGGTTATCAATCTTTGGTCAAGATATTATGCCTATAAACATTTCACCAAGTTTCATTAAGATCGAACAACAACTGTTGAGTTTTAGAGCCGACAAGGCCAATTTGCCATTTTTTTTTAGAAATAAAGTCCCATAACTCTGAAGTAGCTGAAACAAATTGGCTAGTTATCAATCTTGGTTGCGATATTTGCCCATAAACATTTTCCCTAAGTTTCATGAAAATCTGACAACAACTGCTAGAGTAAGAGAGCGGACAAAGCTGTGGATGCCACCCCTCACCATGGGTGCTACCATAATACAACCCGTCTTTGAAAGGCGTATAAAAACAATTCTGTACCTTTGCTAATATGACGCCTAGTATTCTCTATAGTGGAGTTTCTATTAACATTAGACAGAAGTCCTAAACAAAATCTGTCTGCATTATTGGATGGGTCTGTAAATCCATCTACAACTATGCTAGTTTGTGATGCATGGAAAGCCTCGCCCACTCTGTTGTTAAGTTCATAATAAACAATGGAGCACCAATATTGTGGTTCCTGATAGGTCACAGGTTGAAGGTCAACTGTAAAATAAATTGTGTACTGGTTAAATACTGATTCACAAAAAATAATGGTATTTGTTCTATACGCTTAAAATAATATCTTTAATTAGCATTTTTTGTCATAAATTTCTCATTTTCTATCATTTATTTATTCAATGGATTCAATTGTCAAACAGTCTGAAACAAACTTCATGTATAATAAACATTATAACTGAGCTCCAGATAAGATTTTCTTCATTTGGTTTTTCACCCATCTAATGATTTAATTCATTGGGTATTTTTTATATATCACTTATATCATTTTTTTAACCCACTCAAAAATAAGTTAATTGGGTTTTTCAACAATTGAAAAGTTATTGAATTGGGTTTTTTATGCTCACAAAAAATGTATTTCACTATGGTTTTATACACGTCTATTCATGGTGCCTCAACACAATACTAGACTGGTTCTAACCATAAATTAAATTTTGGAAGAAAAGTATATTCAACAGGGAACATGCATCTCTTCTTGTGAAATAAATCTCCATACCTGGAGCACCATATGCTGCATAAAATATACATTACATTCAGAATACATGTACCTCGGTTGTTAAATTGCAAAATAATGGGAATCGTAATTAAGCAACTTTGTGTATTTATTTGAATGAATTTACACAATCACTGAACAATTTTATGCACTCAGTGAGTGAATTAAGCATATTTCTAAAAAATTATTGGATTTTAGGCCTTTGATATTGTGTTTTGAAACACAAAACTATTAAAATAATTGGGTTTTATGAAAATTTAACTGCGTTATAACGCAAATACGTAGCTTATCTGGAGCTCTGCTATAAAATACTGAAATTTTTATTAAACTGTAAAGTTGATAGTCATGAAATTGGTACCTATAATAAAACTATGAAATGGTGCTGTTAGTTATTTACAACATGTGGCTAAAAAACATTTATATAGATAAATATGAAAATCATGAGGCAAGTTTCATAGAATTTTAATGTAAATTTTATTCTTAGTTTTTTTTTATACAAGATTCTGATAAAATAAAATATTACCATCATATTAAAAAAATAGTCTAACATATCAAAAAAATTGAAGAATGTGTCCATGGGACACGGATGCCCCCGCTAAAGGAAGTCGCAAACAGGAAGTAGTTGTCCAACAGGTCTGAAAGTCGCTTAGGATGTACAACTTGTGATACTTAACCACCCTGCCAAATTTCAAATTGTTCTAATGTACGGTTTCTGAGTAAAGCTTGATGGAAATTTTCATACTCGTGTTGACACATTTTCAAATCGGATCAGTCGAAAACAGGAAGTAGTTGTCCGACAGGTCTGAAAGTCGCTTAGGACGTACAACTTGTGATACTGAACTACCCTGCCAAATTTCAAATTGTTCTTGTGTACGGTTTCTGAGAAAAGCTTGACGGAAATTTTCATACTCATGTTAACACATTTACATATCGGCCCAGTCGCAAACAGGAAGTAGTTGTCCGACAGGTCTGAAAGTCGCTTAGGACGTACAACAAGTGATACTGAACCACCCTGCCAAATTTCAAATTGTTCTTGTGTACGGTTTCTGAGAAAAGCTTGACGGAATATTTCATACTCGTGTTAACACATTTTCATATCGGCCCAGTCGCAACAGGAAGTAGTTGTCCGACAGGTCTGAAAGTCGCTTAGGACGTACAACTTGTGATACTGAACCACAATGCCAAATTTCAAATTGTTCTCATGTACGGTTTCAGAGAAAAGCTTGACAGAAATTTTCATACTCATGTTAACACATTTTCATATCGGCCCAATCGCAAACAGGAAGTAGTTGTCCGACAAGTCTGAAAGTTGCTTAGGACGTACAACTTGTGATACTGAACCACCCTGCCAAATTTCAAATTGTTCTCATGTACGGTTTCTGAGAAAAGCTTGACGGAAATTTTCATACTCATGTTAACACATTTTCATATTGGCCCAGTCACAAACAGGAAGTAGTTGTCCGACAGGTCTGAAAGTCGCTTAGGACGTACAACTTGTGATACTGAACCACCCTGCCAAATTGCAAATTGTTCTCATGTACGGTTTCTGAGAAAAGCTTGACGGAAATTTTCATACTTATGTTAACACATTTTCATATCGGCCCAGTCCCAAACAGGAAGTAGTTGTCCGACAGGTCTGAAAGTCACTTAGGACGTACAACTTGTGATACTGAACCACCCTGCCAAATTTCAAATTGTTCTGATGTACGGTTTCTGAGAAAAGCTTGACGGAAATTCGTACGGACGTACAGACGGACGGACGGACATGAGTAAAACTTAATGCCCCCCCGACATGTCGTCGCGGGGGCATAAAAACACATTTGATCAATGCATTTCTTATTCAAGTTAATTTTATGAACATGTATACAATGCCCAAGATGTGGACGGATTTCTAGCGGGATAATAATGTTAGTCATTGTTGGGCTATATAAAAAATTAAATCATCCAGTTTACTGTTCAGCTCTCAGTTTGAATTTTATCTATTATTTTGTTCTGTGGTTTTGGTATCGACTCTAACCTCCCGATGGAAGAGTACATGTATCCATGGGCGTTGGTGGTGGTCGTCTGCTGCCGTGCTGTAAGTTGACTGTTTGGCTGTGTGGATTATGAGGGTTATCATCATGTTGCTGGTAGGCAGGTGGGGGTGTCCCAGCTAAAAGAAAAATAACTAATTCATTCTTGTAATATTTGTAAGATAATTACAGTTACATTTCATTTTAAACAACATATCACTAGAAATTAAGACATTATGTATGAATAACAAAATACCGAACACCAATGAAACTGTCAAAAAAAGACAAAACCACAAATCAAAGTCTGAGAAATCCCGGAACAACAACATAAAGCAACTTTTATGTATGAATCATTTTTTATCTATACGTTTTTTATTTTCAAAAATGTGTCCACACATGTCCTTTAATTTTCTCTTGTTAAAAAAAGATAACATTTTATATAAACTGCCTGTACAATAGACAAAATAATTTAGCCGATTCTTTCCCATTTTTTAATTAAATATGTATCAATTATTAAGCCTTTGATTAAATGTCACTTCATCCACTTAATAACTCCTACTGCATTCCTGACACTATTAGGGTACCAGTTCCTTGAATTATAATTCTGTTTAACATTTTAACAAATTTCACAATGCTGCCCCCCCTCCCCCCCCCCCCTTTACCCTTTCATAATCCATAGGAACAAGTCTTTTTTTTAAACATGCAGAGAACTCTTATTTTTACTAATTAATAAAAGGGATCGACCACAGTATTTTACTTACAGTACTAATCTAGCACATATGAATGAGCCTGAATGAATCAAAAAAACATTGTACAAGTTGTCCAGTCATATGTATGTTTTAAACAGTTTTACCTGGTAAACCATATGGACTGCCTGGTCCAGAACTTGCCGGTGAATGTGGTCCTTGTGGTGACTGATGAAAGCCATTGGGATCAAAGCTGACATTTTGTGGCATGGAGGGTTCAGGAGACTGCTGGAAAGGTGGTGGTGGCATTGATGACTGACCAGGTCCAGATGGATATTCGCTGTACCTGGGGACTAACACAGGGGGTAGAACTGAAAAAGGTCAAACACACTGTGTGACAAAGAGGTAATGGAAGATAGAAATAAGATTGAACTTAGTTTATCTGATGTACTTACTGAAACAGAATTTCTGAAACAAAAAAGCTACTTAGTACAACACTGCATTATGAACCAAATATTTTTTTTTCAATTTGTAGTACTTTTCCTAGATAACTCCATTGTTTATTTGGTAACAATATTCTACAGATACAAAATAGTACTTTATACATTAAAGGAACTAAAACTTCTAACTGTTCTGGAGAGATGTAACAAAATACTACAAAATTATGCAAGAGACTAATTTAAGGTAATGTTTTACATAAATCATCCTAGACAGTGAATTGGTCTTAACATCCTGCTAACATTGTCAATATTTAAAAATGACCATCTTAACAAACTTTAATTAAAGTTTTAAAATTTCTTACTACTAACTACATGTATTTATTACATATATATTTTTGCCTTTTTCCTATTGGCCTAAACGAATACACGTGATTTTCCATTTCCTATCATACTGGTTTGCAAAAAACTCATTCTACTCAATGAAAAACCATATTGTAAACTTGTGAGAAATTTATGAATTAAAATACCTATCACGTGCCGTTTCCTTCAACAGAAATAGGATAGCCAAGATTTTCTTTCTCTAATCCCCTAAAGCAATCAAAATTTTCGTTCTGACTGATGTTATGATTATATAGTTGTTTTGTCAACATGGTAACGTCAACATAATACAGATAGTTCTGGTGCTAATAAGTGAAGATTTGCAGACATTACTACCTTGGAAATTAATAAAATCATTAAGAAAAGAGATGTTGTCAAAACTGGCACGAAATATTTACGTGAAACGGATACTTCAGTTAGTATGTAAACGGCGGACTTACTTCTTTGTAAATTTTATACAGAAGCGAGGACTGAGGATGGGACATATTACAAGATATAATCACTGCAAACATTTTGTCATTTTGTCATCAATATTTTACCCATTTTGCAGAAATCAACATTATGAAAGACACTCACTTTCAGGAATAAAAAAAAATTCTGTATATTCCATTTCATGACTCAATAAATTATGTAATAAAACAATTACTACACTTGAACTTTATCAATATGAGGTTTCATGGAGCAGGGTAGAATAATATTGAACTTCGCTTCGCCTCATTCAATATAATTCTACACTCTGCTCTATAAAACCTCATATTGATCTCGTTTAAGTGCAGTAATTGTATAATATTGGGTGGGTATAATACATTAATACGAATTCTACACTGTCAACTACGCTACTTTTATCTATAAACATTACAGCACAATAAGCAAAAACACATGTTCTGCAATTATTGGTGCACATGCATGCATGAATTAAAAAAAATAAAATGTACTAATTTATTCCATCAATATCTCAAATTAATCTGGTACACCTTGTAAACAGCTGTCAAGAGTTTTAGAGATAATTATGACCAGGATAGTTTATGTATAAACACTGTACAAATTTATCAATATAAACTCAGTGATCACGTTCAATCTGAGGGTAATCACATACTATTCACTAATTCCTTATCAAATTGTTTTTATAAATATTTTTCGATCATGATTTAAGTTGAAACCATCTGCTTAAATATTATTTCTATAATTCTATTACTTATGAATCAGAACTAAAATAACTGTCAACTGCCAATTTCAATACATGTGTTCCATGATAGGAAATAACAGTGGGTTATTGTGACTCAGATAAGTGTCACACATGTTTATGTCTACATTCATGTCCAACTTAAAAAACAATACTCATAATAAACTCTGCCAAGTCTCAAAATTTCTCGTTAGACTTGCATTTTTCAGTCAATTTGTCAGCAAATTCCTTTGATATTTGTTTTTTTTTCCACCTAATCCCACATAACTTCAAGGACTGCATATTTGTTATAACTAGATATCAGTGACATCGTATCCATCTCTTAGGCCAGCCAACCTTGAGGTCAAGGTCATATAAGTTAGCTTACCATGATTTTACTGACTGGTTTGATGTTAAGGTTAACTGACTTGGTCTGTCTACTCATTCATAATAATACTATTCTCCATTCATATATGATTAGATCAGCCTATCTGAAATAATTACTTATTTAGAGCTAGCTTACCTGGACTCTCTACTCGTTTATAATGGTAAGGATTAATACACACTTCCTTCTGCTTAGCACTAAATGGATAATCACAACACTCTAAAGGTTTTAATTCATGGTGACTCTGAAGATCTGGCCATCTCCACACTCGGCAGTAAATCACATGTGGTAATCCCTTCCTGTGAGATACTTGGAGCCGACCATCAAGTGATCTAGGAATGGTTACACATTTACTTGGCTGCCCAGGACAACTTAAAGCTTTTTCAAGATCTTCAAGTGCCCCTTTCTTCTTCTTTAGTTTTTTTACTAGTGAATCTACAGCTTTCTCTGCCCATTTTTCTTCCTCATCACCCTGTTTCCATCCTAACAATCTTTTAACAGCTGGACTTGTAAAGGAGAATAGGCTGTTAAGGCTGGAGATTGGCGAGGTCATCCCTCAAACCTATGAAAAAAAACAAACAAACCAACATTAATAATAGAATATTAAATCCGCACTACAAATTTTGAGTCTGTATGTAAAATTTTATTTTCTATCTGCTTAGTCAATATAACTGATCTCATACGTACACATACTATTTCATAAACAAGAAACAACTGTCATCTTTGAATTTTATTGTTTTCCAATAAGTAATTCCTGTACTTCTGGTATAAGTTATAAGTTACTGATAATGATTTTAATTATGGCAGTATATTTCAAGTATAAAACAAACATTTATTACATCACATAATATTCTAAACATACCACAGATGTAACTACAGAAAACCTTAAAATGTGTAATGTAATACAAAGTTCAAAAAGAGGGGGCACCTGTTGTGTATTACATCAAAACATCCAGGTGTACATTTCATGATGTACATGTATGTTACAGGTGCATGGCTATCACTGAACAAAACTTGACCTGCACAAATTCTTCTTACATAATTTACAGGATATGGTAGTCATGAACATTCATTTAGCAGTCTAATATACTTTAAAACATGCTTCAGAATTTGATTCCATGTAAATAAGTACATGTACATGTGCAATTTAAATGCATCAGGTTTTCAATTTAAATAAAAATAATTATGTCATCAATACTGCATTCCTACAGGATACTTCTGAGGTCATATTTAACATCTACTAGTTTGGGTTTAAATAATCATTACAGTATTTGAGACTGGTCTGTAGAACTTTATATATCAACTGTTTCCATAAATTTATTGCTAAAATTAATGTGTAAACAAAATTCTTTTTTTTTTAAATATATTGGTCCGACTGTTTACTGTAAAGGCCCACAATTACCACTGTAAGACTAAGGCAAAAAAGACAATAAGATACATGTACATGTATAGTCCACTCCATTTACAATGTACAACCACTAGCAAATCCAGAAACGAGGTTTTGTTTGTTTTTTTTGGGTGTTTAATGCCACTTCAACTATATCATAACATCCAGTTTTGATTGTGGGAGAAAGGCCTCGTACCACAATAAAACCCCAGTCTATGGTACAAAAACTAGCAATCCTTGTCAATAAAGATTGGAGTCGAGTATACCATCTTGTCTACAGTGAGACTTGTACCCGCATCCACAGTGTTGACAGACAACTTGATTCACAGTAGACTTATTGCCTAAATTAACCAATCGGCAAAGCAAGGCCCGCACCAGAAAATAGATTAATAGAGTAATGAAATATGCTTCAGAAAACTGAAGCTAGCCAAGTAAGGGAAGCTTCTTGGCTCAAGTTTACATGTACTAGGTAAATAAAGTAATGAAATATGGACTAGAAAACTGAAGCTAGCCAAGGGAAGCTTCTTGGCTCAAGTTTACATGTACTTTAAATGTGCACTGGAAACAAACATAGATTGACAAGTTTACAAATGTTTAACATCAATGTCAAATGATGACAGAATCCTAATAAATTCACAATGTACAAAAACCAGGTTAACCAGATACCTTAATGGCTGACTAATTATGTCACAGACCTTGGCTCATGTACATAGATACATATGGAATAATCCAGTAACTTACTGAAAGTTCAAAGTGTTAAGTAAATAATAGAAAATGTATCATACTGGTACATGTATGCCCAATTACGCAAGTTTCTAACAAGTGTGGACACAGAAAAACATCTCGCCTGCAATCCGCATCAGTAACGAAAATAAATTTCGTCATAAGCATTACGTAAATAGCATTAAATATCAGCAGCGGCCTGTATAAAAAATATTGTCACCATACCCTGCATAGTTACAGGGGAACAGCCGTAGCCCAAAAACTTTAACATAGTCGCTGGACCGTGAAATTGAGGTCAAGGTCAGGTGGAACCTACCAGATAGTCATGTACTATTCATCAGCAACCTATATACCAAATATTGTCATCCTACCATGCGTAGTTACAGAGGAACTATCGTAACCCAAAAACTTTAACGTAGTCGCTGGACCGTGAAATTGAGGCCAAGGTTAGGTGACACCTATCAGACAGTCATGTACTAGTCATCAGCAACCTACACACAAAATATTGTCATCCTACCATGCGTAGTTACAGAGGAACTGTCGTAACCCAAAAACTTTAACGTAGTCGCTGGACCGTGAAATTGAGGTCAAGGTCAGGTGACACCTACCAGACAGTCATGTACTAGTCATCAGCAACCTATACACCAAATATTGTCATCCTACCATGCGTAGTTACAGAGGAACTATCGTAACCCAAAAACTTTAACGTAGTCGCTGGACCGTGAAATTGAGGTCAAGGTCAGGTGACACCTATCAGACAGTCATGTACTAGTCATCAGCAACCTACACACCAAATATTGTCATCCTACCATGCGTAGTTACAGAGGAACTGTCGTAACCCAAAAACTTTAACGTAGTCGCTGGACCGTGAAATTGAGGTCAAGGTCAGGTGACACCTACCAGACAGTCATGTACTAGTCATCAGCAACCTATACACCAAATATTGTCATCCTACCATGCGTAGTTACAGAGGAACTGTCGTAACCCAAAAACTTTAACGTAGTCGCTGGACCGTGAAATTGAGGTCAAGGTCAGGTGACACCTACCAGACAGTCATGTACTAGTCATCAGCAACCTATACACCAAATATTGTCATCCTACCATGCGTAGTTACAGAGGAACTGTCGTAACCCAAAAACTTTAACGTAGTCGCTGGACCGTGAAATTGAGGTCAAGGTCAGGTGACACCTACCAGACAGTCATGTACTAGTCATCAGCAACCTATACACCAAATATTGTCATCCTATCATGCGTAGTTACAGAGGAACTGTCGTAACCCAAAAACTTTAACGTAGTCGCTGGACCGTGAAATTGAGGTCAAGGTCAGGTGACAGGTGACTGACTGGCAAGTACTCATCATAAGCTACCTCTGGACCAAATTTGATGGACCTAGGGCTTGGGCTTACAAAGATATGAAGCAAGATGTCAAGTGTTTACGCCGCCGCCGCCGCCGATTCCCATACATATGTCTCGCCTCCAGCGACTTTCGTCGCAGGCGAGACAAAAATGGATTCCAAACCAGATCTTTAATGTTAAAGTGATATGGACCTGTAACATCATACATGTACTGTACTGTATTATTAGAATTACATGCACTGGTACTTGCAAACTATTTCTCCTTTTTTCTCAAATATATACCAACATTTGTTTTACCTAATTTGTGAAACTTTAACTAAAATCCAGACACAGTAGGGGTATATTTATTAAAATTAAGATTTACAGTATGCAAACTGTACAAACCCATTTTGTTTTATTTAAAAAAATTATTATACAGAAATTTACATGAAAAGAACAAGTACAATGTGATCATTAAGGTCAAAACTGAAGTAAGGCAGGCTTTTGTGCTCAAAGCTACAAATGTATACAACAACAAAAAAGTCCTTGTATACATTTGATCAAAATTGAAGTTAAGCTTTAACACAATTTGTGTACTAACCATGAAACAGGTAAGTACTGCTCAGCAGATACCTGCATTTCTACCTAACTTACATGTAGTAATACATATTACATATTTTAAACAATTACAATAATAAGTGTTCTTTTTATACAGATAAGTATTGTCCTTATAAAAACTCGATGAAACTTACAAAGCTCCCTTAAAGCCACTACAATTTTATTAATACTTACAAATAAGTATGTTATTTTCCTCAGGACTTTAACAAGTTATTTGTTTACTACTGAACAGCAAACAGAAAATCTATTTACAACTTAAGCAGAATATGTAACATTATCTGATGTTTGTCCTCAGGTATTCAGATGAACCTTGTTTAATTACCACTTAAAGTATACTATGAAATGGAGATGACATAACCAATTTACAAACAATCAATAAGGTCCCAAACTGATAAAATTTGATAGATGATTTTACTACTTAACAAACATGTGATTCTCAAGTCAATTAGTACCTTTATGTCTAGACACTGGGGCTCGCAAAGTAATGTTATAATGTATACAATGCCTGATTGTAACCTATTATCCTTTAAAATGCCCCCTTTTAAGTTTGTAGGATCTTAACCTAGTTTTAACACATTCCCATTTTTTCTACTACAGTGCATTTAATGTTAACATTATTCAAGCATGACTGAACAAATTTGTGACACTGCAAAACTTTAAGGTAATCAAGTACTACACAATTAGTACAATTAATCTACAAAATTGATATATTAAATTTATATTTTCTCATTTAAATGATCCATTATACATGTTAATGATGTCTAAATGTCCACCCATTTTGTTGGGATGTCATATTTTTTTATTATCTTTATAACAAGGCTATCTTACAATCCTTATATTTATATATCTGGCAGAAATTAAAACCATAAACATTAAAACAATGACAAACATGAAGTTAGGATCAGTTTTTTACCAGATGTCAACATACTTGGATTTTAGTTAGAAGTATTTTCCTTTGACGCCAATAACTGGTTGAAAGAAGAGAGGGAAGTTTAACAGCTTCTTTACTTTTTTTATATTAATACAAGTAAAAACCATACCATAAGGTTATTATCTTTATTTATTCAATGCATTTTATTCCACAAATAGCTGATAGCATATATATAAACAAAACAAACACCAAAGTTAATAGAATACATTCTTCTGTTGGTAGGGTCCCTTCTCCTCAGTTCCAACAATTTTTGGATAATGAAGCAACCACATGCATAAGATCTTCAGAAGTTGTAATTATTTTAAGTTACAAATGTATCAATATTATACATGTTTTTAATATTTGGTGTGTTAATATATATTATTTAAGTGTCCTTAAATATTCCTATTTAGGACATTCAAAGAAAAAATAATTCTCATCTTCTACTATCAGGGATTCTCGCAACGCGTCTAGATGCGTATTGTATGCGTCTTTTCAGTTCTGGACGCACCATTTCAACGTCTAACGCGTCCCAGTACGCGTCCGTGTTGTTGTAAGACGCGTACGAATTTCCGTCATGTCAGTTCCGTCTCAGATGCGTGATTACATATTCTTACAAATGGCGATCGATTTTGACCTGTTTCGTCCGATTCTCGACCTCGATTCTCAGCAGGTAGCAATCACTCGGGCGGCAAATATGCTTTAATTAAGATGTTTATTGAATAATAAACGCGCAGTGTTGATGGACACTTTTTATGGTTAAAATTAAGTGTTGACAATACACTCGGTTCAAATTTTAATACACGGTCGTAACCTTGCACTCGTAGTTGCATTCCTTACGATTTTTTTTTAAGTAAGAATTCTTGACGGGTACAAAGATATCTTCAATATGAACATTAATTTGTTATCTAATAAACTTGCATATATTAATAAGATCTGCTATAGACTAGGAGCTGAGAAAAGGGGGGTGGGTAGGTAATAGTTGTTTGGAATAAATATTATCCAGGTAAGACAAAAGTCTCTCTTTAATGGGCAAACATCAGCATGTTTCAAGTAATGAGTGCAGTTCAATGATACTCCAAAAGACTTATAAACTCGGCTACTAATGATATAAAATAGCATGTGATAAACATTCTGCAAGCCATATTATATCTTTTAATGAAAAGACATTGAATGGGTCGGTCATCAAAGAAAACGGTTGTATGCAAGCACTTAGCTGGACTCATCTGCGATATGTGGGACTCATGAAAATTTTTTGGGACTCACCACTTTCAAAAGTGATGAGTCCAGGACTAACCATAAAAAAATACTACAAGTATCACTGTACTATATCTGAATGGCTTTTTTGGCAAATTCTATTGTCTCTAAATTCTTAACTTCTGTGGTATCCTGTGTTTTAGTTATGTTTTGTCCATTTTAAAAATTAGTTTTTTGTATAAATTTTCTATTTCATATTTTGTTTTCATTTAACTATAAAGGACCATTCAATAAATACAAACTTGCTACAAAGTGTTGTTTCGATTGGTCAATCGGTTTCAGAAACTTTTGAAAAAAAAATGTTGAAAATAAACATGTTGCTTTTTCGTGTGTTGTGTCATATGAATATGTATCTCTTATGCGTCTTAGAATTGTTTTTGTTATATATGCCTTCTGTATGATTGATTGATTGGATGTCTGCCTTACGTCAAGCGAGCAGTATTTCAGCTATATTCAGGACGGGAACAAGTTAACAAACAATAAATCCATGTAAAATGTGGGTGGGATGGGTCACAGGGAATACAATTTTGACTGCCACTTTTTGGGTAGGGGGGGAAAATTTAGCCTTTTGTAGCAGCTACAATGAGCCTACTCTTTTTCGAAATCTACAAAAGGGGTCTTTATAGTGCAAGGAGCATGGCACTCTCCAAACACGTTACCCACTACGGTCCGCGGTCAGGCTTTCCGTATTGTGACCCGACAACCCCCCAATGAGAGAGCCTCCCCTATCAGCCACCTGGGAACGTGCTGGGCTGCTCTGTGGGTCGAGCACTGGGAACCCTCCCAGTATGGTCCCAGAGAATTGTTTATGTTTTGTGTGCTTTTTCTATAGAGCTTGTGTTATATGTTGTATATTGTGCCTTCATGGTCGTATTGATCTATGTTATACAATTACCAACAAATCTTGCTAAATAACAAGGTTTAATTTAATATCCATACTAAAAAGTATTGATTCGTATACAATGAACCCTGGTGATATATTTAAATACATTTGATACTTGTTCTTTTTTTTATCAAAAGAGGTAAGACAGTAAAGTAATTAATTAGAATTTTTTGCAATTATTTTCGGGGCCTCGGTGGCCAAGGTAGTTCGTCTACTATTGATCACATGGTCTGTCAACACTGAGATTGCTGGTTCGATTCTCACTGCAGGCAGGGTGTTCTCGACTCCAATATTAATTGACAAGGATTGCCAGTTTTCCTACCCCAGGTCGGGGGTTTTCTCCGGGTACTCCGGCTTCCTCCCCCAATAAAAACTGGACGCCATGATATAGCTGAAAAATTGCTGAAAGTGGCGTTAAAACACCAAACAAACGAAAAAAAACAAAAATCAACATTGATCATAATACAATAACTATTTGTTATTTGTTATTTGCTGCTGTAACAAGATTTTAACCAATAACATTTTTTACTACAGTGACAAGAGTTTCACATGATTACAAAGTAGATAATCTTGATCTTGATAGTGTACGGTGAAACATTTTAATCTGAATATATTACATGACAAATTGGTTTAACAAGGAATCAATTTTGTAAAGACAAGCAGGGACAATATTTAGTAGATTTTGTCAAAATCTAAATAATCCCTGTGACATTTTTACATATAAAGATTTTTTTTCAAGCCGAGTGCTCCAATCAGTTCCTGTAACATACATAATGTTACAATTTCATTTCAATAGGTATGAAAAAATACACATTCTTGAAAATTATTTATGTAATTTTTCTGACAAAAACTTATCTCTAATAAAATAATAATTTTAAGACATAAAACTGAATGCAAACTTTTTACAAATTAACAAAAAATATACACCAAAATGACCCCGAGAACTGGTACAAAACGTGTGTTTTACACATTTCTTAGTTAAATATTCAAGTTGTCGTGCAATGTCAATTTATCTACTTTTAATAATCAGTTAGTAGTTTATACCTGTCTTTCGTTGTGTCCGGTCAATCAACTTTTTCTATCTTCATATGCTATTGGTCATTAATTAATCAATCAATTGCTAATTTGCAGGTAATTGCATACAAATTTCTTTAGTATTGTGTATGGCGACAGAATGACTAGGAACCGTATCACCAAAATACAATCCTCTAAATTATTACTCATCCGGAAGTTATTCCCCACTTCCTTTGAACTATTTTATAGTAATTAGTTGTATCGTCTATTTAAATCATATCATTTACACTTTCCATTTATAAATGAAATCTTAGTCTGAAGTAACTACTATATGAAAATGTTTAAAATTTAACGGAACACATATTTCGGGACTAGTTTGCTATGCGCACTAATAAAAAAAGACACTTTGGGGTAAAAAGGGGGCACTGGCGACAGTTTGACGGCAGTAAATAAATTTAATCCAGACCCGATAAATAATGCCCATACTATACTAAAAGGTCAGAATGGCACGTTGTTACTTCCCGATATATTTTTTGTTTGAATTCAATATACGACTGTTAGATACTGGAATGTAACAAAAAATTTTTTTTTCAAATTCTACCTCCCTTTACTTGGAAATCCCCAGACAAATGAATACCGAAAAGAACAAAACGTTGCACGTGGATAACGACATCCATTTAGGGTTTTTACGCAAAATCTTTAAGCAGAGACATAAATAATTATATATATGTTTCTGATATAAGTATTATTGGTTATAATTTTAAAAGTAAGTTCATTGCATTGCCAGTTTAGTTTAATTAAATAATATGCAAAATATACATGATGCCGAGTACACTATGCAAAAAAAAAAAAATTATGTAAATAAAATACAAAACATCAATAGACGTGAATCTAATTATATTGCAATATCTTTAGGGTGAACATGCCCAGGAGAAAAGAGGGGTAATTGCTAATGAGTGAAAAGACCAGGGCTAGTATAACTAATACAGAATGAGAGAACACCCTTTCTCTTTCTAGTAATGATGACCTTTTATTGTTTTTACAATCTTCATCTGTCATACTGTATTTTATTAGGGCTTTCGAATGGTAGATATTTGTGCCAATAATGAGTTTGTGTGTGCTACATTACTTAGCATTTTATATTCTTGAAAGAAACAAATGGTAGAGTGACCACATTTCTGAAATAAAATGAGGTAGATATACAAAATTTAACAGAAAATATAGGCTTTGTAAAATGTGCTATATGAATAACTTAAGACGTAATTCATTTTTTTATTATCCTGAATATAAAGATTTAAGAATAGATTTACAATTAAACTTTTCAAACAATCATAAACATCTAAATGATATAGAAAAATACAGTCAAATTCCAAATATATCATTTGCAGTGTGTTACTCCATTCATTAAATAGTTTTGAATACTGAAGAAAATGGACTCAAATACTGTATCATTGCACAGATTTAAGTTTTACCATGTTTGTTTATTAATTATATATGCCATTAACCCCTACTGTGCATTTGTGATAATAAAAGGTGTATTAATTATTTTTGTTTCCACAGATACATCTTAAGCTAATTGTGCATTTGCTAATGCTGTACATGTCCCCCGAAAATATGCTTCAACACAGCACATGACAGACAAATTTTGCATGGTCTGGCAAAGTTGTGAAATATGAAAATGTGAAAAGTCGCAATAAATTTGCTTTTAGTGTCATAATGATTATTTATTCAGACAATTTTTTTTAAAGTAACTGAAAGTCAAATGTAGATTTTCAACAATCATGATGTTAAATGGTTTACAAAAGTATCATTATATTAGTAGTGCAGCACCCATATTAGAATTTTTTAGAGACGGAAAACAAGATGTGTATCTAGTTTACATTTCTAGAAAAAACTATTGAATTATTTTAATTAATTACATTTGACAATTGTCTCAACTTTGGTTGTGTTTTTCTTTTAGTTTTAGTAAATTAAAAGTGTATTTGTTGTTTGTTTAGATGGATTTTTTTCCAGTTAAACTACACCTTAGAGATTTAGCTTTTTCTACTCGTCTACAGAGTGGCACAAGGTGACAAACTGGCCATCCTTCTGTCCTTGTTTTGTGTGGGAAGCATATCTCCAAAACTGGTTGACATGTAGCACCTTTAAACATAGATAATATAGATTTTATGAGTTTGAGAGCAATCTGCAAAAACCAGAACTCTACCAACATTAATAAGGGCCTCCACTTACTGTCGGACACCTTATAGTAATCAATCTGTCTGTCTGTGCATCAGCATGTCCTACCTTCCATTCAAAATTGTGTCCCGCTTACAACTTTTTTGTATTTTGAAGTAGGCTTTTCATATTTGGAATGTGGGTAGATTATTTTTTATGGCAACATGTTAAATACGATGATTTTTGACCTCAACTTATGAATGACCAATTTATGTCTGGACTTGAACTTTTTTCTTTTTGGAGGTAGGCTTTAGATATTTGGCATGTGGGTAGAACTTCCTGGCAGCGATGGTTGGTGACCTCAAGGTCACTTTCTACAAGACTACTATTTCAAACTTGATAATGTTTATAGGTACTTGGTAATGAGTAGAAGGGCAGTATGCAAAGAACATTTACTGCCATTTAGAACTTGATAATGAATTTATATAAATAACCTGGTGATGAGTTAAAGTTAAGTGCGCAAGAACCATTACCAAGATTACTCTACCTGCAACCTCTGGACTGGTTCCCGGTATTTGGTGGTCCTACACCTTAACAAGAACCATTACTCTACCTACATTAACAAGAGACCATTACTCTGCCTACATTAACAAGAACCATTACTCTACCTACATTAACAAGAGACCGTTACTCTGCCTACATTAACAAGAACCATTACTCTACCTGCATTAACTAGAACCATTACTCTGCCGACATTAACAAGAACCATTACTCTACATACATTAACAAGAACCATTACTCTACCTACATTAACAAGAACCATTACTCTGCCTACATTAACAAGAACCATTACTCTACCTACATTAACAAGAACCATTACTCTACCTACATAAACAAGAACCATTACTCTACCTACATTAACAAGAACCATTACTCTACCTACATTAACAAGAACCATTACTCTACCTACATTAACAAGAACCATTACTCTACCTACATTAACAAGAACCATTACTCAACCTACATTAACAAGAACCATTACTCTGCCTACATTAACAAGAACCATTACTCTGCCTACATTAACAAGAACCATTACTCTACCTACATTAACAAGAACCATTACTCTACCTACATTAACAAGAACCATTACTCTGCCTACATTAACAAGAACCATTACTCTACCTACATTAACAAGAACCATTACTCTGCATACATTAACAAGAACCATTACTCTGCCTACATTAACAAGAACCATTACTCTACCTACATTAACAAGAACCATTACTCTACCTACATTAACAAGAACCATTACTCTACCTACATTAACAAGAACCATTACTCTACCTACATTAACAAGAACCATTACTCTACCTACATTAACAAGAACCATTACTCTACCTACATTAACAAGAACCATTACTCTGCCTACATTAACAAGAACCATTACTCTGCCTACATTAACAAGAACCATTACTCAACCTACATTAACAAGAACCATTACTCAACCTACATAAACAAGAACCATTACTCATCCTACATAAACAAGAACCATTACTCTACCTACATTAACATTTTAGTTTTCTTTCTTGTGCAGGAAGTAACTCAAAAACGTGGTAAAGCCTATAAAAACCTCAATATATGGGTACATGGTATTATGATATATAAAAAGTCATATTTTGATGTGTTATATTGGGATATACTACCCACCCTTTATAGATGTGTTATATTGGGATATACTACCCGCCCTTTATAGATGTGTTATATTGGGATATACTACCCACTCTTTATAGATGTGTTATATTGGGATATACTACCCACCCTTTATAGATGTGTTATATTGGGATATACTACCCACCCTTTATAGATGTGTTATATTGGGATATACTACCCACCCTTTATAGATGTGTTATATTGGGATATACTACCCACCCTTTATAGATGAACAGTGCTGTTCCTATATCATTAAGTGTACTTCGTGGACCATGTCTATCATGGGAGAAAGTCTAGTGAAAACATGTGACTTTGTGAGTCCAGCACACAGCAATGACATGCCTGTGATGAATTGTTTATGAGTAAATAACTAGTTTAAATTAAAAGGGTGACATATGTAGGATACTTGTAAACTTTTTTTATTTAAAACTTGTTTGTGTTTTAACAGATGTCAGAAACTACTTCAACAACCATCATATTCCTTCAAGGAACAAAGACCAATGATGACGAGGCCATCTTGATTCCTCTATCCTCGGCTGCCATTTTGTTTGTTGTACAGTATTGCGGACCAGAATTGTTTCACCTTAAATTTTCAAATAAAGATCTAGATGTAACAAAATGTTTCATGGTAAAACGGTTAGCATTAACAAATATCAGGGTCGAATTTGACAGTGATAGTCAGCAAGACTGTGTATTACCAGTGATACGTGAGCAGGACGACATCTGGGTCAGATCTGGATTATGTGGACTAATGCGGTATATTGTTTCTCATGCACATCAAGCAAAGCCAAAAGAGCATCTAGATGATCTTTTAGTAAGTGTATCATGTTTTTTATGTTTTTATCTATATGAAGAAAATAATGAGTTGTCATAGCTACATAATAGCAACTATTTATACTGGAATATAAATGTGATTACAAAAAATATTAGATACAAAAGCATTGTAATAAAGAATGACCTTTAAAAATGAGTTGTGGGTGATTAGAACTCAAATCATGGACAAGCATGACAAGGGTGGACAACAAGAAACAACCTTAAGTCTCAAAGCAAGCCTAGTATTTCAGTAATGGCCCAAGACATAAATCAGCTGCAGAGTGACTAAATACTAAGGTTGCAAGTCTACGAGAAATAGATGAAACCCACTGGCCAGGTTAGTGTATTGTTATAAAGTTATAAAAGGTCTCAAAAAAACTTGCGCGGCTGTAATTACATTGGGTACCAGTTGAAAATGTCAAAAAATTCAAAAATTGTCAAACTATGTTTTGTAATTCATGTAAATCTCTGTCAATGTTGAGCCATATTTTGCCATATGGTATTTGATTTTAACTCGAGTGTTTTCTGTGAGGTCTGCATCATTGGTGGTCTATTTGTTCCTTTGTTATCAGCAGAGCACTTTGCAATTACCAAAAGTCTTTCAAGCACTTTAATCGATCTGGATTTTAAAGACCCTTGATGAGTACTATTATGGACTTTTAGGACAAATAACAAGAATGAAGAATGTATTTACATTTATTAACATATTGCTATTTTACTATATACTAGTATATTACTACTAACTACTATAGAAAAAAACATTCCGGTTTCATCTAATATACAAAGTTAAAAAAAAAGAGTAGAATAAAGTCAATATTTGAAGCTCCAAGACTTTACAGCTTAAAATGCTGACTTGCCAAGCTTTCACAAATCAGTAAGGTAAACCAATATCTGTAATGTTTTAAGTACGAATTTTGCACTCGAAAAACCTTAAAGCCAGGAGCTTCTGAGGGCATTGCCCCCATGTGCCCCCACCAGCCTTTGACCAGAGTCACTGGGGGCCTTAAGTGGCCTGCAGACCCCTGCTGTTTTTTGGGTACCTCCTAAATTTTCAGTTGTACCTCATGCATAAAAAGCTAGTGAAACCCCTGTAGTAGTGCAAGGTACATGTATTTGTTTTGGAAGATCTCCCAGGGTGCTCTGTTCCAGTAAGCAGCAGTCCCTGCCTTTCATTGGACACCCATCAATCATCATCTTATAAAGGAAAGTCATATAACTATATCATAAATAAATCTGTGTTTTGTTTTAACACATTTTAAATTGGATGAAGTTTAAAATATTATTTTCTTGTTAGATTTGGAAATTCTGCTTACAAAGCAATTAATTAAAAGTCAAGCATTTCACTTGAATAAGAATCTTGTACAATGCTAAGTATTTCCTGTGATTGTTCAACAGTTACATTGTAGGTTAATTAGAAAATAGGTGTTTTATAAGTACATCCACTTAGTATTAAGTTTCAAATGCTACTAAGTATTGATATGCATCCGATTTTCTTGTTTATTAAATACTGGTAGGATTGTAAGTCGTCTGGGTTATGTTGTAAATACAAATAGAGTTTGAATTACTGTCATATTCATGACAATGAAGACAGTATATTAAAGTTCTCTTCTTTAGGGGGTGGGTGGAGATGTAAGAATGTAAGACATATTCATGTTAATTGAAAGAAAAACGTGCGACACATTCCTTGCCATTGTAATAAATTTGTTGGGTTTTTTTTTAAGTTATAAGTAGTAAGTACATTTCTGATGGACCAATTATTTGTTTGTTAGTTTTTGGTTTAATGCCACTTTCCGCAAATTTTTCTGCTTTATCATGGTGTTTACTTTTATTTGAGAAGTACATATATCTGGTGAAAACTCCTGACCTTTGGGAGGAAAACTGGCAATCCCTGTCAATTATGGTTGAAGTCGAGTACACCCTGCTGCAGTGAGACTTGACTACAACCTCAGTAATGACAGGCAGTTGATTAATAGTAGGTGACTCAGCCACTGAGGCCCCTCATTGTAAATAAAGCCATAAAATAATAATTATATTATAAATAATAATACTAATGATGATGATGATGATGATGATGATATAAACAACTTTACAGAAGAGAGTTAGGTACATCTTTTACATAAGACACTTTTAACAAGAAAACATGCCTAAATGAAAAATAGATATAAATGTCTTGTCAACAATTGATGTGATTTTCTGAACTACCTACAGTTTAGTGCCAAGGGTTTCTCCAATACACAGTGGATTGCATGATTAACCATACTAATGGCTGAAAATGGTGAAAAACCTACATAAAAAAATAAAACAAAAAATTTCCTGATCAACCTTATTTCTAACCTTTCTATTAACTTAGTGAAGGTGGACATCAAGCTGTATGATCAGGGATGGTGAGATTGACTCCAACTTAATTGACAAGGATTGCTGGAGGTCTTAAAAACTGGACATAAAAATAATGATAGCCAAAATATTGCTTTTAATCATGGGGAAGATAGAGTATCGAGTGAAAATCCTTCACCAAAAATTAGCAATCCTTTTTATGTAAGGTTGGAGTCAAGTACACCCTGCTAAAGTCTGGTGAGAGTCAAGCACACCCTGCTAAAGTCTGGTGAGAGTCAAGCACACCCTGCTAAAGTCTGGTGAGACTCCAGCACACCCTGCTAAAGTCTGATGAGACTCAAGGCAGATAGGAAGCCATTACTAATTTTGTGGCACTATGGAATATTAGGTACAGATCAAATGCATTTTCTTAAATTATTTCTGTGCAGACATGGGCTTGTTGTTTATATTGCAGGGATTTAGAGGCGGAAGTCTAAAAGCATGTGCTGAGGTAAGGCCGTAAAATGGAAATAAATATTGTGATGCAGAAAGTCAGCATAAATAATTCTGTTATGTTATAGCACTGGGTCAGCAATAAACCTTTTGAACAACTTTCAAATTTTTCCAGTACTCAACTATTGTATGTTGGAACTTTCTGTACAATGTTTTATGGGCGAGTGATTTTGAAAACAGCAAACCAACTTGTTTTTTTTGTGGATCACCTTGCACAGAGAACAAGGATAACCACAAAGTAGATAAAGTAACCTGGATTTGTTTAATAAAGTTACAAATATAAATTCTCATATAAGGGTGGTTGTCAGTTATTTTTACCATTCAAATTATAGATTCAAATAAAACACGCTTACTTTGATGCTGAGTATCAAGGTTATGTTAAGGTTATAACATGTAAATGGGAAGAGCATGTCATTATGTCTTGCAGGTTTCTGGATGGACCAAGTTATGTGAGGTGGAATTACCTGATACAGTTACTCAGCTTGTTCATGACATCAGGTAAGCATGGTAAGTCCACAGCTCGTAGATTTTTTCTATTATTTTTGGAGTTTTACATGGTTGTCATGACATCAGGTAAATGAGCAGCTTTTGTAGATTTTGTCTATTATTTTTGGAGTTTTACTTGGTTAGAGGTAAATTTAACAATCATCCAATCTAACTTTAGTGCTTTTGAGCCTACAGCATGCATATACATTAGACTATGGGTCTTTGTGGACTATGGGTCTATGTGGACTATAGGTCTGTGTGGATTATGGGTCTATGTGGACTATAGGTCCAGGAAATTTTTAAGCGCTCGCCACTTTCGTCATTGACGAAATCATTTGAAAATTGATGATAGATTAACATGATTAAGTGGTGCTCCTGGTCCATATACGCAAACAAAAGTGTCGTACATCGAACTGATGCCCACAGACTTCCACCTTTTGATTAAATATGTAATGCTTATAAAAATTGCAAAGATTTTGCGTATTTACTCATTTTTCGTATGTTTTGCTGGTTTCAAATGGATTACACGCCATTTGTGTACACCCGAGATACGTCTAATTACCGATGGCTTCCACAACTGCCCTTAATGAAAAATTTTTAACCAATTGATATACAAACGCTTTTAAAATAAGTTTCAAAATTTAAATTCTTTGAAAATTTATAAACATTTTGTTATAATCATTTTTTAAAACAAATTTATACACTGCAATTGAAAGAATATAGTTTTTATACTATGATATTTCACCAGTACAATGAATGCATGCTTCCGAGCAGATGCTTATAATATACGGCTCATCCACTAAAGTGACTAAAGCCCTCAAAATCCTAAAAAATTCCCTGTAGGTCTATGTGGACTCGAGGTCTGTGTGGACTATGGGTCTATGTGGACTATGAGCATGATGAGCCTGTGTAGACTATGGGTCTGTGTGAACTAAAGGTTTGTGTGGACTATGGGTCTATGTGGACTATAGGTCTGTGTGGACTATCGGTGTATGTTGACTATAGGCCTGTGTGGATTATAGGTCTATGTGGACTATAGATCGGTGGGGACTATCATTCTATTTGGACTATAGGTCTGTGTGGACTATAGGTCTATGTGGACTATAGACCTGTGTGGACTATAAGTCTGTGGACTAAAGGTCTGTGTGGACTATGGGTCTATGTGGACTACGGGTTTGATTAATGTTTCCTACTTAGGCTCAATTTTGGAAATAGATTGATTTACACTTACAATCATATTCTCACATGACAAGAGTTGAGGCTGTGGTAAATGACTATGGAGGAAGAAAGTGGAGTCAAACATCTCAATTGTGACTTAAGTGCTGCAAAATTACACTTCAATTCCTGAATTTGTATGGCACATGCCATTTGAGGCTTTGCCATCAGTTGGACATGTTGGAGTTCTCAGTCTATTAGCTGTAATACAAATATCTTCTCTGAAACTGCTTAGTCAATTTGAACAGAACTGTCTGAATATTCCAAATTGACCTTGAAAGTTATAAAGTCCAACATGACCCAAATCGTCAATTGTCTTCATATAGGCACTAATGCACTAAAATGATCTTTTCTTATTTCTTGCAAACAGTAACACTATTATCATCAAAATGATCCGCAAGACAAGCACAGTCATGGGTGATTATGGGCTTCCTGCATCCTCTATTTATGTTTTTGTGTTATCATATTCTATATCAGGGAGTCTTATTGTCTTTCTTTCTTAGCCAAGTATACATAGTTAAGCCACAATAATGTAGCTCATGAAGGTCCATGTGAGCTTTTGCTATCACTTGGCATCCGTCGTCCGTCGTCCTTCGTCTGTTGTCCGTCGTCTGTCGTCCGTCGTAAACTTTTTCAAAAATCTTCTCCTCTGAAACCACTGGGCCAATTTTTTTCAAACTTGGCCACAATCATCCTTAGGGGTCCTAGTTTCAAGTTTTTACCCAGGGTGTTGATCAACAGACAAATATGGCTGCTGTTACTAAAAATAAAACATGGGGGTCAACACAGGTTTTTGATCATTATCTAAAAAACTATAATAGCTATAGAGAAAACCGTTACTTCAAATTGATCAGCACATTAAGGTCTACAATAGTTGCTATTAGTGCGAAGTTGTGTATTGGCGTCTTGTAGGAGTTATTGCCCTTTTTTAACGATTTTTGTCAAAATTTTTGGTATATAATATTTTTTACAATATAACCTGAAAACTATACGAGGTAGAGTGAAACTGTAAATGGCAAAAATGATCAGCAATAAAAGCCCTACAATTCACTTGATTGGTCTGAAATTGTCAGATGACTCCTTATATGAGTTATTGCCCTTAAATGGTAATTTTTTATGAAATTTTCCGTTTTTGTCCTGTAATTTTAAAACTATAACAGCTAGAGTAAAACTGTAAATAGCAAAAATGATCAACAATACAAGCCCTACAATTCACTGTATTAGTCTGAAATTGTCAGATGACTCCTTATAGGAGTTATTGCCCTTAAATGGCAATTTTTTATGAAATTTTCCGTTTTTGTCCTGTAACTGGAAAACTATAGCAGCTAGATTGAAACTGTAAATTGCACAAATGATCAGCAATAAAGACCCTACAATTCTTTTGATTGCTCTGAAATTGTCAGACAATTCCTTAAATAAGTTATTGCCCATAAATGACAATTTTTTATGAAATTTTTCGTTTTTGTCCTGTAACTTAAAAACTGTAACAGCTAGAGTGAAACTGTTAATAGCAAAAATGATCAGCAATACAAGCCCTACAAATTACTATTAAGTCTGAAATTGTCAGATGACTCCTTATAGGAGTTATTGCCCTTAAATTGCAATTTTTTATGAAATTTTTCCGTTTTTGTCCTGTGACTTAAAAACCATAACAGCTAGAGTGAAATAATAAATTGCAAAAATGATCAGCAAAAAAAGCCCTACAATTCATTTAATTGGTCTGAAATTGTCAGATGACTCCTTATAGGGGTTATTGCCCTTAAATGACAATTTTGTTATGAAATTTTCCATTTTTGTCCTGTAACTTGAAAACTATAGTAGCTAGATTAAAACTGTAAATTGCACAAATGATCAGCAATAGAAGCCCTACAAATGATTGCTTAGTCCAAAATTGCAAGATGACTCTTTATAGGAGTTATTGCCCTTTCATTGATTATGAATTTGGACAAATGAACAGTTTTTTTAATTATAAATTAGTCTATAACGCACCTATTAGTAGAGTAAAACTGTAAATTTCTAAATAACCCTAAAGGACAATGCCTAAAAACTATTTCATTTTCAGAAATTGTCGATGGCACTTTATAGGAGTTATTGTATTTAACAAATTTTTTGAAGAAATGTTTAGTTTTTGCACAGTAACTTAAAAGCTACAACAACTAGACTGAAACTGTTCATTTCAAAAATTTTAATATAGGTTAAGTCATTTGGATTCCAGGTGAGCGATTACAGGCTCCTGGGAGCCTCTAGTTTTTTTTTTTTTTTGGATGGAGCTCCGTCCATAAAAAAAAAAGGAGCTACATTATTGTAGCTATACATAGTTGATCTCGAACTTTGTTTTTACAGGAGTACCAAAGCATCACAACCATCATTTTCAATACCAGAGGACATAATGAAATTAGAATGGCATTTTATGAAGCCACCAAAGATGCATAATGAGGATAAAGTCAAGCGACCATTTCTAAAACAAATTCAAATGGAGGCTGATCTTCTTTTGACTGAACAGGATGCATCTGAATTTCGGTATTTAAGAGAAGTTCTCAATCCTCATTGTTTGACAAAGTTTTACATAAATGTGCATAAAGGTGCCCAAAATGCTAGTGTAGGTTCAAAGAACAAAAATAAATCAACCAAATCTAAAAAAGACAATTTGCAGAAAAATGGGAACATTGAAGAAATAATAGACAAAAATAAAGAAACAGATGTTAACAACTTGAAAAATTTGCTTAAGAAGATGACAGTTAACAACTTGGAATTTTCCCATTTATATTCTGAAGGAATAAGCATAACAGTGGCTGATCTCATCTTGTATTCACATATCTTCCATTTTATGGTCAGTAATAGTTATATTCAGTATCCATATCCTGGAATCCCTAGCAATAACTTGTGTATATTATGCCTTGCATGGATATTTGCCAAAAATACTAGTTGAGAGATGGAACATTATAGATGTGGGAAAATAATCCCGAGATATTTTTTTGAAAATACCCATCCAAGGCATTATATATCTGTTTAATACACTAAAACATCAAGTACCATGTGAATTTACCAAATTAATCTAATAGCTTTAACAGCCACATACAGCCAAAATGTCCGCCATTGTGTGTTTATTGGATACAATATACTTGGACGAGTGTAGATTTTTAGCAAATATATTGGCACAGGTATCCAGATACATGTAATGCCAATTTTTGGCAAATTCTCCAAAGGCCAATGCAAGGCTCATATTAGTTTTCCAGGTCATTACTATTGACTGCTGGCTGTTTGGAATTTTGTTTCATTTACTGTTGTTTATTGAGGAAAAGTGTCAACTTTTTCCAATTTCCTGTTGTACATTGTGGACTAAGATGACAATCATCGAAGCACTGTGCATTCAACTGTGACCATCAGTGTGCTTTTACTGTAGCATTTGATTTCCGGTATTAACTATCAAAATTGGATAAATATAAATATCATTTGTTTTGCTTATCTTATCAACTTTAAGACTATATAAGGGAAGAATGGGTCAATATTTTTATTGTTGTTTTTGTCTCGCCTGCAACGAAAGTCCCTGGAGGCGAGACATATGTATGGGAATCCGGCGGCGGCGGCGGCGTAAACACTTGACATCTTGCTTCATATCTTTGTAAGCCCAAGCCCTAGGTCCATCAAATTTGGTCCAGAGGTAGCTTATGATGAGTACTTGCCAGTCAGTCACCTGTCACCTGACCTTGACCTCAATTTCACGGTCCAGTGACTACGTTAAAGTTTTGGGGTTACGACAGTTCCTCTGTAACTATGCATGGTAGGATGACAATATTAGGTGTATAGGTTGCTGATGACTAGTACATGACTGTCTGGTAGGTGTCACCTGACCTTGACCTCAATTTCACGGTCCAGCGACTACGTTAAAGTTTTTGGGTTACGACAGTTCCTCTGTAACTACGCATGGTAGGATGACAATATTTGGTGTATAGGTTGCTGATGACTAGTACATGACTGTCTGGTAGGTGTCACCTGACCTTGACCTCAATTTCACGGTCCAGCGACTACGTTAAAGTTTTGGGGTTACGACAGTTCCTCTGTAACTACGCATGGTAGGATGACAATATTTGGTGTATAGGTTGCTGATGACTAGTACATGACTGTCTGGTAGGTGTCACCTGACCTTGACCTCAATTTCACGGTCCAGCGACTACGTTAAAGTTTTGGGGTTACGACAGTTCCTCTGTAACTACGCATGGTAGGATGACAATATTTGGTGTATAGGTTGCTGATGCTAGTACATGACTGTCTGGTAGGTGTCACCTGACCTTGACCTCAATTTCACGGTCCAGCGACTGCATTAAAGTTTTTGGGTTACGATAGTTCCTCTGTAACTACGCATGGTAGGATGACAATATTTGGTATATAGGTTGCTGATTAATAGTACATGACTGTCTGGTAGGTTCCACCTGACCTTGACCTCAATTTCACGGTCCAGTGACTACGTTAAAGTTTTTGGGTTACGGCTGTTCCCCTGTAACTATGCAGGGTATGGTGACAATATTTTGTATACAGGCCGCTGCTGATATTTAATGCTATTTACGTAATGCTTATGACGAAATTTATTTTCGTTACTGATGCGGAATGCAGGCGAGACGTTTTTCTGTGTCCACACTTGATTTATTAATGTATTTAACATTATTTTGAGGGATTTATTCATTGAAATGCTGATCACATGAAGTTTTCATTCATTTACCATTGTATTTCTCCTACTGTATGTATATCAAGAAGACATTGTTAAAAAGTAATAACTGACTTTGATATACATCGTTATCTGGATTTATCAGCCAGAAAAAATGTAAAATTAATATACATTTTTGAGGGCTGATAAATCCTGATAGTGACTGTATATCAAAGTCAGCAATTGTTTTATTACATGAATTAAATCACCATCTTCCTTGATCAGAAAAACAAAGGATGCTACCACACAAGTGTACTTTCTGTTTTAGAGAAAAACCAGGTCGATATTGGATTCAGCTTTACCACTGTGCAGCGGACACAAATTTCCATATTTAAATGCTATTTTAGTACTGTTGCGGTTTATTTTGACCCAAAGTTGTGTTTCGACCAATCAAAAACACTCAAAATTCTATTCATTTAATAATACTACATAAAAATAGTGCTGATCAAAAGATTCCACCCAGATATAAAATATTCATTGAGAACTTTTTTTATTCTGATGAATTGCTAAGTAGATGGAGCCATTTGTTTAAGTTTGATTTTCATGCACTTCTTCTTCTTCTTCCAGGTAAGGAACCGAATTCAAATTGAATGTATGAGGTTCCGCGAAAACTAACGCAATGTCGGACAACACAGAAAGTTTTCTCTTGGCTATTTACAGGATAAAACGTTCTCTATATATATACAATTAAAACTATGTACATTAGATTAACTTATCTGGTTTCAGGAATTCTTAGATTTTAAAACATCTGGTGTAAAAAAACACATTCCTCATATAGTCACATGGTTTAATCACATGTCCAGCCTTCCCAGAATGCACCAAACATCTGTCCAATGTGGATACAACCTGACAATGCTTACCAATAATAGAGAACAGAAAAGTGATGTAGACTTTACAGTTGAAGATGGTCTTTTTGACAAAATCAATAAAGACGAAATGGAACTTAGGTACTTTCTTTGAAATACATATCTGGAAGTAAAATAGCAATCTTTAATTAATTCCTTGATAAATGATTCCTGACATGGTTGTAATTGATAGTTCCTTATAGGAATGGACTGAAAATTCACATTCTGGGTTATCTCATGTTGACAGTGTATTAACCAATCAAAAACAGCTTTACAAGATTAAGTATTTGAATATTTGTTCATATTCCTTAGAAAATACAGAACGATGAATTTCACAGAAGGTGATTGTATTCACCCAGTACTTCCGCAAAGTCAATGTCATGATACAGATAAACAATTGCTGAAACTCGATTAAAAAGACAAATGAAAAAAATGTAAATCTGAGACTATGTGGAAAATTTTGTTATTGGAATTGTTTTTTAGCTCACCTGACCCGAAGGGTCATGTGAGCTATTGCCATCACTTGGCGTCCATCGTCGTCGTCGTCGTTAACTTTTCTTCAAAAATCTTCTCCTCCAAAACCACTGAAGGGATTGCTTTGAAACTTTGCACACATCATCAGTAAAATGTCCTCTACCAAGTTTGCCCAAATCATGGCCTCAGACCAACCAACATGGCCACCATGGCTAAAAATAGAACAGGGGGGTCAAAATACAAAAAGTACAGATACAGGAAAACCAAACAGACCTTCCTTCTTCAGCATCTAAAGCTCTACAAAACACTCTATTGGGTCAAAGTTGTATGATGACTCCTTGTAGGAGTTATTGCCCTTTAATTGTCAAAATTGATGATTTTTGACATTTTTGCCTCAAAATCTTGAAAATTATTAGAACTAGAGAAAAAGTTAGCATTGCTTAATTGTTCTGCTCTATGAGATCTACAAAAATGACATAAGGGTCAAGATTGTCTGATTAACCGTTTAAGAGTTATTCCCCTTGAACTGTTTTTTTTAATCGGTTTTAATTGATTTTTTAAAATCTTCTCCTCTGAAACAACTGAAAGTACTGCTTTGGAACTTTGTACACATCATCCGTAAAATTTCCTCAATCAAGTTTGTACCAACCATGGCTGCAGATTAACCAACATGGCCACCATGGCTAAAAATAGGACGGAGGGGGTGGGGGGTAAAATACAGTTTTTGGCTTATATTTAAAAAAGTGTAACAGATACAGGAAAACCGAAGAGACATGCCTTCATCTGCATCAAAAGCTCTACGAAACACTCCATTAGGTTGAAGTTGTATGATGACTCCTTATAGGAGTTATTGCCCTTTAAATGTCCAAATTGAGTATTTTTCACATTTTTGCCTCAAAATCTTAAAAATTATTAGAACTAGAGAAAAAGTTAGCATTGCTTAATTGTTCTGCTCAATGAGGGCTACAAAAATGACTTTAGGGTCAAGATTGTCTGATGAACCGTTTAGGAATTATTCTCCTTGAACATTTTTTTAATCAATTTTACTTGATTTTAAAAAATCTTCTCCTCTTTAACCAATGAAAGGACTGCTTTGAAACATTGCACACATCATCTTTAGGACGTCCTCTACCAAAATTTTGCAAATCATGACACCTGACTACCTACATAGCTACGTTGGCTTAAAATAGACAAAAGGAAAAAAGGGGGGGGGGGGGGGGTGGGAGTCGAGAGAGTTTTCGACTGATAGTTAAAAAAGTATAACAGGTACAGCAAATTTGAAGTGAACCTCCCTTCTCCCTCTAAGCATCAAAAGCTCCTTATAGGAGTTATTTCCCTTAAAAGGTCAAAATTAATGATTTTTGCAGAAGTGTTGGGCAATTCCTTATAGCAACGAAAAGCTGGATAAAAAAGGGTTGTTTGGTTTCAGGTTCAGGTGAGCGATACAGGCTACTGGTAGCCTCTAGTATTAATTTTCTATTTGAGAATTATAGTCAAAATGTAAGATAATTGTTTGAAAATGATGTTTATGTCTGATTTCAGCCGTATTTGTCGAGGAAAATACAGACTTATCAAACCTGATATATGGAGTGCACTGGACAATGTTGTGGTTTGTCTTTTCTTTACATTTTTCTTTCCCTATTTGTGTTATACCTTTGTTTTCACATGCCAATCAATTGTCATATCCAACCCCAACTAATTGTTTATGATTTGTTTCTTGTTCTAAAGATATACCTAATATATAATTTATTTGGTGTTAAAAATGGACCTTTCAATCAAGCAGATTATTCCTTTGGTAGTTCATATTAAAATGACAATGGAAATGGCTTATTTTATCTTTTAAATTGTAATATTTTTAAGTGAAATGATGGACATATGAAAATACAATATAAATTTTAAAAATTGAAGAATAATTATATTTATTCCATTACATGTTTTTTTATATCTCTTTTTTTCATAAGAATTATTGTGCAATACCTAGTTCCTTTACTTGCAATGTAGCAGAACTAAGCTAAGTGTTGACGTAATATGTAGAGGGTTTTTTGCATGTAATGAAAACTGCTTACCGCGTATGGTTCAGCTTAAACTCCTTTTGTAGATCAAGAAGGGAACTTTTTGAAATCATTAATTATTTCCCCGAGATATTCAGCATTTTGAAATATGGCAGTTTTTAAATTTTGAACGGGCGATTTTCCATACTAAAATTTGACCTTAATTAGAACGGAAGTGTACTTTAGGAACAATCGATTGTTGTCTACTCGAAATCCTTCGGGTGATTTAGGCTGGAAAAGTCTTGCAGTTTGTCAGAATACAATTGAACGTCACGAAAGCAGATGAACATTTGTAAACATCGTAAGGTCCCTTTAGAAACAAAAATGGCTGACTTATTATGTGAAATTTCCGTAGCAAAAGTCAAGGACGATTTGAAACAACTTAACAACAGAGGCATACTACAAAACATGGACAGGTTATCGTATCTACATTTTTTGTACTGAATTTTCATAATAACAAGGTAAAATATAGAATAATGAAAAAATGCTAGCAAACAATTTTTTTCCAAGGGGGTTGGCATTTAGTATAGAATGAATCACTCCCCGCATTTTGATGTCAAAAAGCAGTTGAATATATAGTCAGCCATGTACAGTCTTTATTTAATTAAAAGTGTCACCATTTTTTTGTCAGTTTTGCTCATGATTGATAGATAAGGATAATTATTGCAGTTACCCACTGTGTGTTATGTCTTAATTGACATTTGTGTCCCTGTTTGGTTACGTTTACTAAATCAATGTTGAGAACCCTGATTGGTGTTTTGCATCTTGGGAAGGTTATGTATATGTAAATTACATTCCATATATAGAAATTCTTACTATGATATGTTTGTTTGTTATAGTTTGCAATTTCGCATGATTTCATTTACTACAATTATTTATATATTATCCATTATCTGGGGATAATTTGTTTAAAAACACTATGAATTCTTTTCAGAAGGGAAATATTCAAATTGAAATTGGAGATCATCCAAGGGGAGAAAATACTGCTATAAATTGGTCTGAGGTTCCAGATGGGGTTCATCCTGGTTCAGGTACTGTAGAATGTGATTTATTCATCCTTTTCTTAAACTGTTTATTGGAATGTTTAAATGCTGATTCCTTTTTTCAAAAATGAAAGATTTTGTTTTGTTTTTTCTATCAATATATCATGGCATCTCGTTTTCATTTATAAAGCCATACATAGTGCTTAGGGAGAAACTCAGCCTTTGGATGAAAAATTGGCAATCATTGTCACGTTAGGTTGGAGTCAGGCAAACCATGCCCAAAGTCAGACTATTACTC
This sequence comes from Limnoperna fortunei, assembly GCA_944474755.1. Taxonomy (NCBI): domain Eukaryota; kingdom Metazoa; phylum Mollusca; class Bivalvia; order Mytilida; family Modiolidae; genus Limnoperna; species Limnoperna fortunei. Next base: position 91,272,536 of record OX104115.1, read on the forward strand.
CAGTGAAAAATAGGGCATCTAACTAAAGAGACATTAAATGATACCCTGCAGCATTATTTTTAGCTCACCTGACCCAAATGGTCAGTGAGAGCTATTCTCGTCACTTTGCATCCTTCGTTGTTGTCGGCGGCGGAGGCAGTGGCCCTAAACTTTTCACATTTCAGTCTTCTTCTCCAAAGCCACTTGGCCAATTGCAACTAAACTTGGCAGGAATGTTCATTGGGTGGTTCTTAACAAAGTTAGAGCATTCTGATTGGCTGAATTTAAAAAATCTTTTTCTCATAAAGCGCTTGGCAGATTAATTTGAAATATTTGAGAAATGTATCTTAGATGGTCATCTACAAAGTTTGAGTTTTGTGTGCCGATCCAAAATCCAAAATCGCAGAACTTCGTTTAACATAGGACTCTATAGGAAAAACATGCAAACAACTTCTGCTCGAAAAATGTTCCACACATTGAAGCCAAGTTATGAAGAAATGAAGGTTTAATAGTTATCTTATTATTTTGAGTTTTTCGATCCAATTGCAATTCAATATGGCTTCCAGTGCCACTAATGCGTTCTGATTGACTGATTCAAAAATCTTCTTCTTACAAACCACATGGCAGGTTGATTTGAAATTTTGCATAAATTTACCTAAAGTTTTTCATATATTCATGCAAATATAGGAACACCAGACCTACACAAAGTGGGTTTATAAAAACACTAAAAGATAATAATGAAATAGAAAAACTCTCTATGACTTTCTACGAAGCCCCTGGAAACCAAGAAAAAATTGACTTAAAATGGGAACCTCTACGGCATCTCCTAAGATAAATTAACTTTATTGTATCAAGATTTTTTTTCTTTTGTTTTCACCAAATACTGTCATAAATGTTGTTACCAGGGATGCACCGATAATATATGAACTGTAAATGGGGCATCAGTCCAAAAATTATTGTATTCATACGACAGTAGTATCATTTGACATTTTTTATTATAAAATCTTGTAATTATGTGTAAAAGGGAGCTACATGTAACTGAAAGCAGCATTATTACTATTATCCTCTTTTTCCTTACCCTTTAAATTTTATCTAATTTATTCCAATCTGAAAACATTAAATAATTGTTGCTTTCTTCATAACAAGGTTTCCATACAACACCTTCCTTTAGATAAGGGCAATTGTGACAGAAGTGTAATTATGTTTTAATAGTCTTAATTTATAGACAAAAACAAATCTTAAACATGTGATTGTAGTCAAAAACAGAAAAATTTATATTTATACTGTGTAATGGTTGAATTGTGAATTGTGAGTTGTTTGAAATGCAATGGAAAAATAAAGAATTACAAAAAAATGTACCTTAAATGTAGCTACAATAATGTAGCTCCTTTTTTTTTATTATGGACGGAGCTACAAAGAGGTCCCATTACTCGTAATGGAGCAAAAACACTTTGGGGATTTACACATATTTTCCACTATTTAACCTTTGTCTTTATTAAATAAATATGTTTTCTTTCCTCCGCCGTTCATCTGATATGTCTACAATGTCTAATTAAATAATTTTAACACTTTTTCGTAATCGTGTCATTGTTGACATAATTAAAATTGTGGAGTGTAGAATTTCGGAATCGTATCGGTAAAATTTGTAATAAGGGGACATAATCATAATGCAAATGAATGCAGCTGAAATCATCCAGAATTTCATTTTTTACCAAATCGATTCCGATATTATCGAAATTATGCACTTCCGGAATTCATATTTTTGTCAACAATGCCATGATTATGAATAAAGTGATTAAACTAACGAATACGGTGTTGTGGAAATATCAGTTAAACTGCAAATACATAAAAAAGTATGTAGCAAACCAGGGAAACAGTTAAATTGCTTATAAAATGCATTAAACCCCCGGGTGTGAATCACTCCCGGGCTGCTCCATTACGAGTAATGGGACCGCTTTGTAGCTCCGTCCATAAAAAAATTTTTAAAAAAAGGAGCTACATTATTGTAGCTACCTTAAATGGTGCACTACAATGTTGATTTTTTTGTGATGATTTAAAATCCAAAATAGCCACCACTGTGGAACACAGCTTAACATAATACCCTATGGGAGAAACACACAAATAGCTTCTTCTACAAAACAGTTCCACACATTTATGAAAAACTATGCAGAATTGAAGCTAGGATAGTTATCTTATTATTTTGAGTTTTTGGAGCCAATTGGAAATTCAACATGGCTGCCATGGTTACTAGTGTGTTCTCACAAACCACTTGGAAGATTGATTTTAAATATTGCAGCAATGTATCTCAGACGTCCTTCACAAAGTTTGAGTTTTTTGAGCTGATCCAAAATCCAAGATGGTCGCCACCATGGAACACAGCTTAACATAGGACCCTATGGGAAACCATAAAAACAGCTACTTCTCCAAAAATGTTCTACAGAATTATACCAAATAATGTAGAAGTGAATCTTGGACAGTAATCTTATTATTTTGAGTTTTTTTAGCCAAATAGGAAATTCAACATGGATGCTAGAGCTGCAAATGCATTCTGATTGGCTGAAATTTCAAAATTTGTTTTATCACAAATCGCTTGGCATAAGGAATTGTGATATTGTAGAAATGTTCCTAAGAAATTCCTCTACTAATTTTGCTTTTTTGGTTTCAATCCAAAATACAAGATTACTGCCACCATGGAACATCACTTTACATTGTATCCTATGAGATAATCTCATGTCCAAATTGTGGTTATCACATAAAACCCCACACTATGGGGCCCGGTATAAAAGGGAAATTCTAAGTTTACTCACTTCTTTACAGGCTTTTAAATTCTTATTGTGCTTATTTAACACAGCTGATATGATAGAAAAAAACGATTAGTTTTGAAATTCACCACTTACAAGTCATAGTACTGGAGGCCTTGGTTTAGGTAATAAGTCATCTACTACTCTGTAACCCACAAGTTTGAGCCTGACTGCAAGCAAGGTGTGCTAGACTCTGACAGTGATTCATAGTTTTCTTTTTGAGGGTCAATGGTTCTCACTAGGTACAACAGCTGTTTTCTGCCATGATGTGGCTGAAAAATTGCTAACAGTAACATTTAACACTATTTATACAAGTCAGCCTTCAAAGACAAGCTTACTGTACCCTATGTATGTGATATAATTTGCACTTTTAATATCATCTACTTGGCATCTTCAGTATGAAGTGGGAAATTCTCTGTTCAGGTAATCCCACCCAGAGTAACTCTCAAGTAAATTTGAAATGTTTGAGATTTTAATAAAAAATTATTTTACTCAACATCACAAACTGTGTATTAATGTCACAACCTTTTATTATCAAAACAGTTTTCTGTCTGATAATTGAAATATTGTGCCTTTACACAGTTTGTGTGTTGAGTACTTTTGTAGTTGCTAATATTTGTTCAAATAATATTTATGTGCTATATCTCAAGCCAACGAATTTTCTATACATGTATTATAAAAAATAGATCATGCGATCAATGCAAGTTATTTCTTATTAGTGGATTCCACTTATTATTGTATATATGTTAATTGCATATTTCTCTTAATTGCATTCGATGTTTAAACACCAAACCATTTCCTTTACTCTCCATGTTTAAAATTTCCTTCAATTGCATAAAAACTATTGAGAAATTCACAACTTCCTGGGGGCCTCGGTGGCCGAATGGTTAAGGTAGTTCGTCTACTATTGATCACGTGGTCTGTAAACACTGAGATTGCGGGTTCAAGCCTCACTGTGGGCAGGGTGCGTTCGACTCTAATCTTAATTGACAAGGACGTCGGGGGTTTTCTGTGGGTACTCCTACTTATTCCCCCAATAAAAATGGACACCGTGATATAGCTGAACAATTGCTGAAAGTGGCATTAAACACAAAAACACAACTTCCTGTTTATTGCATAAAATTATCCAGAAATGGACTTTTAAAAAATTGACATTTTCCTAACAAGGTAATAACAGTGTCTTGCACTATATTTATCAAAACATGTTTTGTATTATAATTGTTGTTACAAAAATTAAGGTATTACTAATTAGAAAAGAGTCACCTGAATTGTTTTATGGATTAACACAGCTTTTAGTTAGACAATTTAAGTGAACAATTTATATATTCTGTTAAAAATCAGCCTATTTCTGATAATTGCATATTTTTCTCTGACAAAATGGTTATGCGGTTAAAAAGAATCCACTGTACCTGAGTTGCTAAATTTGAATTGGCCAATCAGATTTCAGCTTACGAAAGAAATTAAAAAATACTTAAATGTCTTTGTTCAACTGTTTGTATGAATCTCATCGCTATACATATTGTGTGTGTAGCGATTTTATATTGATCAGTGGTACATGTTCTGTTTGTATACATTATTTAGATCTGCCAAAGAACAGACTACAAAGAAAATGTGAACAGTTAGAGAATCTTATCACAGCCATCCTAGAACTGGCCAGACCTGGGGATATAATTGTAGATTTCTGCAGTGGTGGGGTATGTTTTACAGATTTTTTTTTGTTGGCTATATAATCTTTATTAAGCTGTTGTGTTTGAAAACATTTTTCTGTGTTTTTGGGGTTGTTCCATTTAATTAAAGATGTGCAACACTTGGGGAAGATATTTTGGTAGCTGTGGAACCAAAGCTCTTTGACATTTTTTTTATTTGGCGGACCAGTTAACTTTTCTTTCATATGTTCATTCAGAAAAGATGGCTGGTTACATAACAATCATAATGATTTGAAAATGTTTTTGTGTATTGGCACAATGATAAAGGAAGAAGAAAAAAATCTAACCTAGGTGTGTATAACATGCACTTGTGTATTAAAAACACCCTTTTTGTGGTAGACGTATCATTAACTTTTGCAGGTACGGCATGCTGTACCAATAATTTTCAGAAATAAAAAAAAATTGTTCATATTTTTCTATTTTTATTGGTGTCTTTGACTATCCTCTCATCTCAAATACATAGGCGTGGCAGCCGGTACAGCAGGTACGGCTATCAAATGCAGGTACCACTTATGCCTTACCAATATCAAATGTGATGCTACACCTCTGTGCCATTATGACTAAGGTTAGCCATGTTATCCATCGTCCTCTCACATTTAAAGCTAACTGCCAAGCAGTAAAACTTTACTAGATGTAAGAAAGAGCTATAAGATCTGGACAGTTTATAGTAAGATCCCTGGTCCCTTAAATGTTTTGTTGCAAGATTGCCAGTTGTAGTTTGTTTGTATTTGTATACACAACTTTTTTCTAATTCATAAGTTGCATGTAAACATAAATGTATTTGAATTATTCATTCTGTATATGTCATTTAAATTCTTTCAGGGTCACCTTGGGATTGCAGTTGCACATTTTTTGCCCGAATGTAAAGTAAGTAAACATTATAGAATCTTCATTATAGAATGATGTATTTCCAGTTTTTAAAATGGTTTTTTAATACAGGTCATTGAACATTTAATAAGAACATGTTTTGTTTTTAGTTTACTGTGGATTCATGAATTTTCATAGGTATCAAATTTTTTGGTGTGTGGAAAAAAAACATTTCCCGGAGTACTAAATATTTTGGTAAATAAATCTATATTCCCTGCAATCTACTTTAAAAAAAACCTTTAGAAACGGGTAAATCTGTGCATTCATGTTTGTATAAAAAAAGGTTTTGATAAACATAAATTTTTAAAATGCAGAGTCAAAATATACTAGTGTATGATAGAAAAATAGTGAATAAATTCTACTCCTAACCTTATTAATTTTAATTTGTGTGTGGAAAAAATGTCTTGTCATGGATACATAAATCTGTGTGTTTGGTGAATTAAAAAAGATTATGTTTGATATTTAGAGTTATTGTAAGAAAAATAGGGATATTTATAAATCCAGATATAGACAAACATATACAATGCAAAACAAAAACCAAAAATGCAAAAAGAGAAAGTGAGTAAACCGAACCCAATAAAAACCATGCGTGCACACAGGTGCTCCAGACAAGTAAGCACTGCTTGCCTTTAAATAGACAAAATTTATTTTTAGTATAGATACTTCTTTACCAGTTTTTGATATGTAGGAAAGCAGGCTATATTGAGACATGATGCAATAATGGTTAGAAACACAGCCTATATTGGAACATGATGCAATAATCGTTAGGAAAACAGACTATATTGAGACACATGCAATAATCGTTAAAAAACATTATTGTGAGACATAATGCAAATATCAATATTAGCCCTGGAGACATATTCAAATTTGTGATAAATTGATTATTATATGGTCATTTCCATATTTGCTCTGGTGTAAGCCCTAAACCCATTTCAGCCCTAGTGACTGATATGGGAGTCTCAGTGCTGATACAAGAGCCAATATGGAAATGACCATGTAATAATCTATAAGAAAAACGAACTATATTGAGACACGATGCAATAATCGTTAGAAAGACAGATTATATTGAGACATGATTGTGATTCAGTAATTATAAATCAATATGGAATCAAAATTGAAACAAAAATAGACAAACAACATTTAACAAGACCTAATACATAAAAAAAAAACAAAATGAAAATATACCTAGGAAACTGATTGAATTCTGGTGTGCGAAGGGTAAACAGCTCCTGTGGGTATCTTTGCTTTATCTTTTAGTTAACAATTCCAAGTTGTGTTTGTTTAAATAGATTTTAAGACTGTTGCCATTCCACTGGTTAATACTACCTCAACCAATCAGTCACTAAGTTCACTCGAAAGTTGTGATTACTGCATGAATATACATTGTTCTGCTTAAAGTATTGTGCTTGTTGTTTTAGGTCTACCTTATAGAAAACAAGGAAGAGTCATTGATTAGAGCCACACAAAGGGTAGATAAATTAAAGATGACAAATGTTACACTTTACCAGGTAATAGTTTATGCTAGATTTTCTACTAAACTCTATTTTAAATGTAATGACTTCTTTATTAGGGCCCTGCCCCTTAGTTGGTGGATTTGTGATCATTCTGTCTGTCCTTCAGTTGCGCCATCCGTCTGCCCATCTGTCCGAAGCTACTCATGTCTGGGCTATAACTTTTTTATCTTTTGAGGTAGGCTTTTGATTTTTGGGATTTGGGTAGATAATATCGAGATGATGTGTCGCATACCATGGTTGCTGACCTTTGACCTTGACCTGAAGGTCGGATGGACCCACAGAGATGAATACCATCTCACTGATCTCACCGTCTTCGTTTGCTGTAGGGAAAGGAAGAGCATTCTTGATTGAATTTATAAAGATATAGTCTAAATATCTGATCCAACCCATTTATAATATTGTTATTGTAATATCAATTGTCAAAATGTCACCAAACCTATTTGGACCCAAAAATATTGAATGACTGTTAATAAAAAAGTTTTTGTTTGAATGGTGTTTAATGCCACTTTCAGGCTGTTATTATTTAATTTGTTGGTTTACGGACATCAACCCCAAAAAATTAGGGTAGGAGGAATGAAAAAAATAAGTTCAAATTTCAACTTTTCAGATTTTTGTTTTTCAAATTTGAAGTAAATTGGGTAGGAGACAAAATAAAAAAAAAACTATTGCATATACCATATTCGGTCTTCACAGACAAGCATTTTTCCACTAGTATCGCCATGCTGTTCATCAGTGTTTTAAGCTCATGACATGTGACCATTATAAATTTGGTACCAAAGCTTCCCAGAACATGGATTGGGGTGATATCAGGTGTGACAGTCCCATTGGTTACATTTGTAGCTCCCGTTCTTATTTCGTCAATCCCCACTTTAAAGTTTTCTAAATGAGTGTTTATGACCTCTCCTACAGTGTCATTTGGATAACATTTAATAAATTTTTTATCCGACATAAAAGTATTGTTTGTTACAGTTACTTCAAACTGTAAAAAGACAGATTCCCCCATGTTCCATGCTATTTTAAGTATCTGGTTCCCGATAGTCTGTGTTTCTACAAAAAGGTTACGTTCCAATCTGTATTCAGTCTGATTTCCGGTTACTGTTTTACGGTCAAATATTTGTTTATGGGCAACCAGCAGATAAATGAAAACAATAAAATTACTGTTTATTTTTTTCTGGGGAGAATCGTAAGAAAAGCGGTAGGCGGAAATAATTTACAGATGAAAAAACACGTTTATTTTTTTTCACAATCTTAAAATTCGGGTCGGCAGATCCATAAACCAACAAAATAAATAATACCGGCCTCAGCAATTTTTCAGCCATATCATGGCTTCCAGTTTTTATTTGGGGAGGAAGCTGGATTACACAGTGAAATCCCCTGTCTATGGGCAGGAAAACTTGGCAATCATTGTCAATTAAGGTCGCAATAAGGCTTGAACTAGCATCTTTATGAATAGAATATTTATGTGTAACCTTTTGTTTAAAACTAGTCCTGCGTTCTAAAAAAAAATTTAAAAAAAAACCTCAATTTTTAATAAACAAAGTTATGTTTTTCAGTGTAATCTGGACTACTTCATAGGGAAGTTTGACATTGGAATGTGTCTACATGCTTGTGGAGTTGCTACAGACATGATGCTGAAACAATGTTTACAGAATAATGCTTCATTTGTTATCTGCCCTTGTTGTTATGGCAGTATACAGAACACACATTTAATTTCATATCCTACAAGTAACTACTATAAAAATGCTGGAATAAGTAACAAGGTATGTTAAACCCAGAGTGCATCTGAAAGTGTCTGGTAGCAAAATGATCAGTTGCAATAAAAAAAGTTAATCTACATATAAAACAGCCTCATGACAAAATAGCCACAATTTTTGCTTAGTCAAAAAAGTGGCAGTGTAACAAAGTACAAGATACATTTTACTCAGATTTGTGCTTGTATGTTCAAGTAATGTGTGCATTCTCTCTTGGTCATTCTTAATCATTATTATGTTTGATATTGGTGTCAGATTGACCTTACAACATTGTATTAATTTCCAAATTATGGGATTTTCCACAGTACATGTATGCCAGAAGAACAGCCATTAGATGTTTTGGGCAAAATGTTACAGAAAACTACAAAAACGGTTCATAAATGAACTGAATAAATACCACAAAAGTCTGACATCACTGCATAAACATACATTCCTGTCATCCCTTAAGAACTGAATAAATACCACAAAAGTCTGACAGCATTACATAAACATCCCTTAAGAACTGAATAAAAACCACTAAAGTCTGACAGCACTGCATAAACATACATTCCTGTCTGTCATCGCTTAAGAACTGAATAAAAACCACAAAAGTCTGACAGCACTGCATAAACATACATTCCTGTCCGTCATCCCTTAAGAACTGAATAAATACCACAAAAGTCAGACAGCGCTACATAAACATACATTCCTGTCTGTCATCCCTTAAGAACTGAATAAATACCACAAAGTCTGACAGCACTACATAAACATACATTCCTGTCTGTCATCCCTTAAGAACTGAATAAATACCACAAAGTCTGACAGCACTGCATAAACATACATTCCTGTCCGTCATCCCTTAAGAACTGAATAAATACCACAAAAGTCAGACAGCGCTACATAAACATACATTCCTGTCTGTCATCCCTTAAGAACTGAATAAATACCACAAAGTCTGACAGCACTGCATAAACATACATTCCTGTCCGTCATCCCTTAAGAACTGAATAAATACCACAAAAGTCAGACAGCGCTACATAAACATACATTCCTGTCTGTCATCCCTTAAGAACTGAATAAATACCACAAAGTCTGACAGCACTGCATAAACATACATTCCTGTCCGTCATCCCTTAAGAACTGAATAAATACCACAAAAGTCAGACAGCGCTACATAAACATACATTCCTGTCTGTCATCCCTTAAGAACTGAATAAATACCACAAAAGTCTGACAGTGCTACATAAGCATACATTCCTGTCCGTCATCCCTTAAGAACTGAATAAATACCACAAAAGTCTGACAGTGCTACATAAACATACATTCCTGTCCGTCATCCCTTAAGAACTGAATAAATACCACAAAAGTCTGACAGTGCTACATAAACATACATTATTATATAGATAGATATAAAATATCGAATTTTCCGAGTGACAGAAATCATGGTATATCACATGTGAAAATTATCGTTTATTTTCACTCCCTGGTTTTTTCCCCCCAAAGTTGCAGTTGGTTTTGTACTATACAGATATTCATCCGCCGTTCATAAAATTTAGGATTAAGCATTAAAATTTTACGAAACAATTTTGATCTATATAATAAATAGGATAATCAATTGGGCATCGTGAATATCCAAAATATGATAACTCGTGCCACATAAAGCATCAGATTAAACTCGTGCGTGGAACTTTAATCAGATGCGTTATGTGGCACTCGTGATCATATTTTGGATATTCACTCCGCCCAATTTATTAATTCCTTCCAATAAATTAATTCCTGTCTGTCATCCCTTAAGAACTGAATAAAAACCACAAAAGTCCGACAGCACTACATAAACATACATTCCTGTCTGTCATCCCTTAAGAACTGAATAAATACCACAAAAGTCTGACAGCACTACATAAACATACATTCCTGTCCGTCATCCCTTAAGAACTGAATAAATACCACAAAAGTCTGACAGTGCTACATAAACATACATTACTGTCTGTCATTCCTTAAGAACTGAATAAATACCACAAACGTCAGACAGCATTACATAAACATACATTCCTGTCTGTCATCCCTTAAGAACTGAATAAATACCACAAAAGTCTGACAGCACTACATAAACATACATTCCTGTCATCACTTAAGAACTGAATAAAATACCACAAAAGTCTGACAGCACTACATAAACATACATTCCTGTCATCACTTAAGAACTGAATAAATACCACAAAAGTCAGACAGCACTACATAAACATACATTCCTGTCCGTCATCCCTTAAGAACTGAATAAATACCACAAAAGTCTGACAGCACTACATAAACATACATTCCTGTCCGTCATCCCTTAAGAACTGAATAAATACCACAAAAGTCTGACAGTGCTACATAAACATACATTACTGTCTGTCATTCCTTAAGAACTGAATAAATACCACAAACGTCAGACAGCATTACATAAACATACATTCCTGTCTGTCATCCCTTAAGAACTGAATAAATACCACAAAAGTCTGACAGCACTACATAAACATACATTCCTGTCATCACTTAAGAACTGAATAAAATACCACAAAAGTCTGACAGCACTACATAAACATACATTCCTGTCATCACTTAAGAACTGAATAAATACCACAAAAGTCAGACAGCACTACATAAACATACATTCCTGTCCGTCATCCCTTAAGAACTGAATAAATACCACAAAAGTCAGACAGCACTACATAAACATACATTCCAGTCTGTCATCACTTAAGAACTGAATAAAATACCACAAAAGTCTGACAGTGTTACATAAACATACATTCCTGTCTGTCATCCCTTAAGAACTGAATAAATACCACAAAAGTCTGACAGCACTATTCCTGTCTGTCATCCCTTAAGAACTGAATAAATACCACAAAAGTCTGACAGCACTACATAAACATACATTCCTGTCTGTCATCCCTTAAGAACTGAATAAATACCACAAAGTCTGACAGCACTACATAAACATACATTCCTGTCTGTCATCCCTTAAGAACTGAATAAATACCACAAAAGTCTGACAGCACTACATAAACATACATTCCTGTCTGTCATCCCTTAAGAACTGAATAAATACCACAAAAGTCTGACAGCACTACATAAACATACATTCCTGTCATCACTTAAGAACTGAATAAATACCACAAAAGTCTGACAGCACTACATAAACATACATTCCTGTCTGTCATCCCTTAAGAACTGAATAAATACCACAAAAGTCTGACAGCTCTACATAAACATACATTCCTGTCATCACTTAAGAACTGAATAAATACCACAAAAGTCTGACAGCACTACATAAACATACATTCCTGTCTGTCATCCCTTAAGAACTGAATAAATACCACAAACGTCAGACAGCACTACATAAACATACATTCCTGTCATCACTTAAGAACTGAATAAAATACCACAAAAGTCTGACAGCACTACATAAACATACATTCCTGTCTGTCATCCCTTAAGAACTGAATAAATACCACAAAAGTCACACAGCACTACATAAACATACATTCCTGTCTGTCATCCCTTAAGAACTGAATAAATACCACAAAAGTCTGACAGCACTACATAAACATACATTCCTGTCATCACTTAAGAACTGAATAAATACCACAAAAGTCTGACAGCACTACATAAACATACATTCCTGTCTGTCATCCCTTAAGAACTGAATAAATACCACAAAAGTCTGACAGCACTACATAAACATACATTCCTCTCTGTCATCCCTTAAGAACTGAATAAATACCACAAAAGTTTGACAGGACTACATAAACATACATTCCTGTCATCCCTTAAGAACTGAAGGAATACCACAAAAGTCTGACAGCACTACATAAACATACATTCCTGTCATCACTTAAGAACTGAATAAATACCACAAAAGTCTGACAGCACTACATAAACATACATTCCTGTCATCCCTTAAGAACTGAATAAATACCACAAAAGTCTGACAGCACTACATAAACATACATTCCTGTCATTACTTAAGAACTGAATAAATACCACAAAAGTCTGACAGCACTACATAAACATAAATTCCTCTCTGTCATCCCTTAAGAACTGAATAAATACCACAAAAGTCTGACAGGACTACATAAACATACATTCCTGTCTGTCATCCCTTAAAATTTTCTTTAGTTGGTTAACTCACCAGTTTTTAAAGCTCAAATCAAATTTTATTTATCATCTTTAATAGTTGGTACCTTTTAATGCACATACACTGGCTTTCATGCTTTATTTATAGGATTTCCTGACATTAGGACATCTTGCAGACCAAACAGAATTTAATAGGGTGTTGGAGGAACAAGGTAGGCTTTAATAGGGTGTTAGAGGAACAAGGTAGGGTTTTGGAGGGACAAGGTAAGCTTTAATAAGGTGTTAGAGGAACAAGGTAGACTTTAATAGGGTGTTAGAGGAACAAGGTAGGCTTCAATAGGGTTTTGGAGGGACAAGGTAGGCTTTAATAAGGTGTTAGAGGAACAAGGTAGACTTTAATAGGGTGTTAGAGGAACAAGGTAGACTTTAATAGGGTGTTAGAGGAACAAGGTAGGCTTTAATGGGGCTTTGGAGGAACAAGGTAGGCTTTAATAGGGTGTTAGAGGAACAAGGTAGGCTTTAATACAGTGTCAGAGGAACAAGGTAGACTTTAATAGGGTTTTGGAGGGACAAGGTAGGCTTTAATAGGGTGTTGGAGGAACAAGGCAGGCTTTAATAGGGTGTTAGAGGAATAAGGTAGGCTTTAATAGGGTGTTAGAGGAACAAGATAGGCTTTAATAGGGTGTTAAAAGAACAAGGTAGACTTTAATAGGGTGTTAGAGGAACAAGGTAGGCTTTAATACGGTGTTAGGGGAACAAGGTAGGCTATAATAGGGTGTTAGAGGAACAAGGTAGGCTTTAATAGGGTGTTAAAAGAACAAGGTAGACTTTAATAGGGTGTTCGAGGAACAAGGTAGGCTTTAATAGGGTTTTGGAGGAACAAGGTAGGCTTTAATACGGTGTTAGAGGAACAAGGTAGGCTTTAATAGGGTGTTAGAGGAACAAGGTAGGCTTTAATAGGGTGTTGGAGGAACAAGGCAGGCTTTAAAAGGGTGTTAGAAGAACAAGGTAGGCTTAAATAGGGTGTTAGAGGAACAAGGTAGGCTTTAATAGGGTGTTAGAAGAACAAGGTACTTTAATAGGCAATCTCCATGCAAAGGATTATGGGTATTCTACCATCAACCACAATCACCCCTGCATACCATTGATTGACCTTTTGAGAGATATCTCTCATGGCAGATAAGCTTCACGTACAACACAGTTATTTCATTGTAAAACTATATCAAGTGTATAAACAGACTATATAAAAATAAATATGATCTGGTATATTACTTTACAAACATTGTTCTTTGTTTAAAAATGTAACGGGCAGACGACAAATTTAGTACTGCAGTAAATGGAGGATGATGTGTGGCAGAGGTTATATCTGGGAACCAGTTATGTTCTCTGTGCCACAGAGTGTTTAATAGGGTTTTTTGAAGAACAAGGTAGGCTTTAATAGGGTGTTAGATGAACAAGGTAGACTTTAATAGGATGTTTGAGGAACAAGGTAGGCTTTAATAGGGTGTTAGAAGAACAAGGTAAGCATTTTTATTAATCACATAATCATTTTTTTTTTGTCAAGTTTGATAATGTCTGCTATACAATATCATGGAGATGGATTATGTTGATGATAAAAACACTGTTGCTTTGGGTAGAAAAAAATGCTAAATGTTTTTAAAAAAAAAATTGTTTCAGTATTGCATTAATAAATAGTTTAGTGGAGGAAAGATTTAATTCTAATGTTGTATGTATTGTTGAATTTGTGGGTAGTGTTCTGCATAAAATAACTAGTCTTTGATTTTGAATTGTCTGCAATGATGAAATTCAATGTATTAAGTAATCATTTAAGGTTTTTCTACTATGACAAAAATTTGTTGTATTGGGTTTTATACATGTACATGTAGCAAAGAAACATACAGTGTTAGGGGGCCTCGGTGGCAAAATAGTAAAGGTAGTTAGGCACTATTGATCATGTGAACCGTCTGTATGGAGGTTGCAGGTTCATGTCTCATTTCAGGCAGGGTGTACTGGACTCCAATCTTTGTTGACAAGGATTGTTTTCCATCCGCAGGTCAGGAGTTTTCTCCACATACTCCGGCTCCCTCCCATAATAAAAACTGGATGCCTGAAAATTGCTGAAATTGGTGTTAAACCCACTTCAAACAAACTATCTATGCTAAATATGATGTCACAGTTTTTATGACATTTATGTGCCTATAATTGGAGGATTAAAACAATAACATGTACACTCATTCCTCTGCATGCAATCAAGTATCAAAGGTAAGTTGTGAAAAGGTGGGGGGTCACACCAGAAGGGGATTGAAAGGGTGGGGGGTCACACCAGAAGGGGATTGAAAGGGTGGGGGGTCACATCATAAGGGGATTGAAAGGCATTTCTAATGAATATGAAAATATGATGGATGATAAATGTTGGGGGATCGCTTAATGTTCCAAGAGGAATTAAGATTGGGGCTGCACAGTTTGTCCTGTCCAGGACATGTTCCAAGAGGAATTAAGTACATTATCATTTAAAATAATAATTCTAATATGGTGTCACTCATAGGCTTCATGGAACACATTAGGGTTCTAATAATCAGAGCCTGCTTTGACTTCACAGTCTGAATTTAGACGCTATTCTAAAAACCAAAAAGGCTAGTGAAAGCCTTCTGTTAAAGCCGTTTTGAAATTTTAAAACATTGACATATTAGAATTAAAGTAGATTATTGCAATTAGACTCTATGCAAATTAGAACATGGCTAGACCTTATAAATTTGTCTTCGTTTTATACCTCGCTTGGTAAATATATATTGAAATATACAAGTTCTGACCACGTTTTAATTTGCATAGAGCCCACTGGCAATAATCTATTTCTTAATTAAATTATTGTTTACACTATTTCCTGTATAACTGTTTCTGAAAAAGCTACCTGTACTTTAATGAAATCTGCTAATACATATATCTCTGTTGTAGGCAAATATTGTGCCAATCTTGTGGATACAGACAGAGCAGCTTTGGCCAAGGAACATGGCTACACAGTGACTTTATGTTCATTAAAACCATTGACATGTACCCCCAAAAATAACCTGCTGATTGGGGTAGCACCCAAATCCAACACCAGGGAAGATCCAACATCCTGATGAAGCCTTTTGCATAATAAATGTTTTTATATTTTTTGTAATTGTATGTTCTGAGTTTTGATATTTTGCTGCAACAAAAGGATTACCATGTTTTCTGGACTGCAGGTCTAAGTGAACTTAAGGGGCTGTGTGGGCTGTAGTCTGTGGATTATAGGTCAGTGTGGACTATAAATTATGGTCAAAAGGTCTTAAATCGTTTTCAATGCCCTCTTGAATTGTGCATCATCAGTTTCAATAACTGAATAAATATTTTAAAATGCTGATATTAAAAGTACTGATTTCATGTCTTAATAGAAGTAACCTGATTTAAAGCTTAGTTGCAAATTATCTTGCCCCTATAAAAACTAGATATCAGTGAGATGGTACCCATCTCTGTGGGCCCCGCAGACCTTAAGGTCAAGGTCAAAAGTCATCTATCATGGTATGCTACACATCGCCTTGATATTATCTACCCACATTTCAAAAATCAAAAGCCTACCTCTCAAGATAAAAAAAGGTACAGCCAGGACATGAATTTGTCATTCAGAAAGCAATAATGTGACCTTAGGTCAAAGTTCAAGGTCAACAACAATGGTATGAGAGACATCGCCTTGATATTATCTACCCACATACTAAATATCAAAAGCCTACCTCGAAAGATAAAAAAGTTACACTCCGGACATGAATTTGTCATTCAGAAAGCAATAATGTGACCTAAGGTCAAAGGTCAACAACCACGGTATGCGACACATCGCCTTGATATTATCTACCCACATTCTGAATATCAAAAGCCTACCTTGAAAGATAAAAAAGTTACAGCTCGGACATGAATTTGTCATGCAGAAAGCAATATTGTGACCTTAAGGTCAAAGGTGATCAACCAGGGTATGTGACACATTGCCTTGATATTATCTACCCACATTCCAAATATCAAAAGCCTACCTCAAAAGATAAAAAAGTTACACCCCGGACACGATTAGTTTCGGACGGACAGGGCGTCCGCCACAAAGTGGCGGGGCCCTAATAACAATGAGGGAGCAAAAATTTTTCATATCAATGGGTACGGTAAATGTGTAATCCAGATCAATTTTCATTGTTAAAAACATTCCAGGTTTTTTCAATGGATTTTTGTGATTTTTATGAAATTCCCAAAGTTTTCCTGAAGGTCACAAGAGAACCATGCCTCTTTTGTCCAATCATGGTTTTGTCTGTTCTTGACATATTCTATAATTATTTATTATGCAGTACATGTATTTACAAACATTTAGTCAAAAATAAATTAGGATAAAATCGAAGTCCTTCAACACTTTCATCGCGACAAACACCTCCAACCTTCTCTGTCAGTAATAATCTGAAATAAAACAGAATGATAATTAGCTAAAACGAGGACTCACAGTTTTGTGAAATGAGATGAAATTAATTACAATCACACAAAGCAACTTAACTGATGATCTTATTGTGTACTAACATACAGTTTGTTGGTTTGAATGGTGTTTAATGCCACTATCAGCTATATCATTGCATCAAGTTTTTAATGAGGTTGGAATAAAGCACATGCTGCCCACAGTAGGCCTGGAACTCTCATGCTCAGTGTTGACATGCCGGTGTCAATTGTAGATGACTAATAATCATAATCATTTGGCCAATGGTACTATATTTATATCAGGAGGAGATAATCCAACACAAACCTCAAAGTTCAATTTATCACTAGATGACAGAACAACAATTAATTAAAATTGAGGAAAAACAAATATTTGTTGTTTCTTTCAGCAATTTTGAGCTATATCATTGCATATAGTTTTTATTAGGGGAGGAAGCAAGAGTACCCAAAGAAAACCCGCAATCTTCTGACAGAAAACTGGCAATCCTTGTCAATTAAGAGTCAAGTACACATTGCCTGCAGTGATACTCAAACCCAGGACCTGGGAGTTGACAGACCATGTGATCAATTGCAGAGGACAAATATAACCACTCTTCCACCTATGCCCTGAAAATCAAACAACAGAAAGGTCAAATACAATGCATTAACTACTGGTTTGGAACAGTGTATATAAAGGTGGGTACCAATTATTTTACCACGGTCAACTGTGCCCTATGGATTTCTAGACTTTTCCATTAAATCTTGAAAAATTTCAGTGTAAATAAATCAAACTGCTACTACAACTTATGATAACTGGTACAATTCTACAACTCTTTTACAAGGCAATTTTATGGTTACCTTTCTTTAGCCAATATAACGGATATTCCTTTATTTTGGGATAATTCTTCTGCTGTCATTGATGTGTTTTCTTCAACCTAAACATAAATCGAAGCATGATAGGTCTATTTATAGAGTAACATGTGTTTGTAATATAGGGCTATTCCAGACAAAAATATAGCCCCGGGGCAGAACACTGTCAATAAAATGATGTGTAGGTGGGGTAAAATTGCATATTGAAATTTGTTGGGTGGGTGATGGCAATAGCTCACATGACCCTTCGGGTCAGGTGAGCTAAAAAGTGTACAATACAAGACATTCTTATTCTCAAGTTATACTGCATTCTATGAAATTAATGTTCATCCTGAAAAATAACTCTAAATGGACAAAAAGCTTTTGAAAGTTTTCTAATCAAGGCCGAGGTCATCAATAGGGCAGAGGTCATCAATAGTTCTCAGTTTTGCCTGAGAAAGTGCCTGAAAACATACAAAAGGCAAACTTACAATTATAAGGACCCAGCTACTAGGATGCACTGAGGGCTGAACATGCACAGTTTGTCTGTCTTATACATATTCCGGATGTTATGGCACACATCGATTACCGTGTGGTTATGGACATGTTCCGGACTGGAAATAGTTTATTCAATGATCACCTTCTTTGGGCTTGAAAAAAATCTTTAAATCTTTCTAACTCTCTTATTTTCTCTTTTTGAAGCCATTCTGTCTGCACTACCTCTGAAATCGGCACAGACAGAACAGGTCATGAACACTGCTGTTTTACTCTATTCTTGTATGGAACTTTCTAGTTGTGCAGAACTGCATTTTGTGCAGCCCCTTTGGTGTTCAGTCTGTCTGTATTTGTTTCTGGGCTATAACTTTTTTTTTGAGGTAGGATTTTGATATTTCGTATGTGAGTAGACAGTATCAACGTGATGTGACGCATACCATGGTTGATAACCTTTGACCTTCAACTTCGACCTCAGGGTCAGCAGGGCCCACAGAGATGGATACCATTTCAGATATCTACTTAAATCGTATTATTACAACCAGGAAATATAAGGATTCTGCAAAAATACCAGAAGTTGCAACCAATTTGAGTATGATTTGTCTTATATGACTTGTTGTGTCTAATATCCACCCAGACTTATCATATGGTCATTTAAACATAAAAAGTATTATGCATAGCTGATTACAGTATATAATTGTATGTCAAAGCTTACCAGTTAAATGAAACCATTTATATCAAACCACCAAAACAATATCTAAATGGTTAGAACTTAAATTCAAGCTACTATTTGTTCATTATTTAATATTAAGTAATGTATTTTGACAAAATCTGAAAAAGCCTTGTATCATCTATATATGTGATACAAGATTTACTTTTGTTAGACTTACTTTTTTATGTCATAATGAATGTTATAACAAATGATTTCATATGACAGCTATGTTGACTAATTCTATGAATGAAATGTGACATTAGGGACTATATTTTATGTAAAAAAGGTTTGTGGAATATTTACAGGATTAAAATTTTAAATTTTAAACATTCAGTTTTGTTCTGCCTTTTTTATACTTCTTAATTTTGGATAAACTTATAACATACATTTAAGTGCAGGTACAACTACCATTATCACATCTCGACAGTTGTATTCATACTGTATCACAACTAGACAATACACGTCTCATATTGATACGAATGTAAATAATTGTCTCGACGTGATACATGTAGTTGTACCTAAACATAATGTATGTAATCTGTATTTATTCAAGATAGACCATTCAGAAATAAGAAAAATATTTTTGAACCATGAAAATTGCAAACCAAAAGGTAATTCACTAATTGGTTGGATATTTTTGTCTTTACTTACAGTTTTAGTTGTATCTTTTATAATTTGTTCTTCATCGTGAGATTGTAGCTGCAAGACCATTACTCCACTATCAAATGTCTTTAATCTGCAATAAAATTCATTCACAGTAATACCACAACTCCACTATCAAATGTCTTTAATCTACAATAAAATTCATGCATAGTAATACCATAACTCCACTATCAAATGTCTTTAATCTGCAATAAAATTCATTCACAGTAATACCACAACTCCATTATCAAATGTCTTTAATCTACAATAAAATTCATTCACAGTAATACCACAACTCCACTATCAAATGTCTTTAATCTACAATAAAATTCATTCACAGTAATACCACAACTCCACTATCAAATGTCTTTAATCTACAATAAAATTCATTCACAGTAATACCACAACTCCACTATCAAATGTCTTTAATCTACAATAAAATTCATTCACAGTAATACCACAACTCCATTATCAAATGTCTTTAATCTGCAATAAAATTCATGCACAGTAATACCACAACTCCATTATCAAATGTCTTTAATCTGCAATAAAATTCATGCACAGTAATACCACAACTCCATTATCAAATGTCTTTAATCTACAATAAAATTCATGCACAGTAATACCACAACTCCATTATCAAATGTCTTTAATCTACAATAAAATTCATTCACAGTAATACCACAACTCCACTATCAAATGTCTTTAATCTACAATAAAATTCATTCACAGTAATACCACAACTCCATTATCAAATGTCTTTAATCTACAATAAAATTCATGCACAGTAATACCACAACTCCATTATCAAATGTCTTTAATCTGCAATAAAATTCATGCACAGTAATACCACAACTCCACTATCAAATGTCTTTAATCTGCAATAAAATTCATGCACAGTAATACCACAACTCCACTATCAAATGTCTTTAATCTGCAATAGAATTCATACATAGTATTACCACTATCAAGTTGACAGTCCTAAAATTTCCAATCTGCACATATAAAAAATGAAAACAACTGCAAGACCATAACTCCACTATCAAATGTCTTTAATCTGCAATAGAATTCATACATAGTATTACATGTGTACCACAATCCAGTTGACAGTCCTAAAATTTTCAATCTACACCAAAAAATTACCAGAGGCTCTTAAGAGACTGTATCCCTCACCTGATTTTATAGGCAATGAAGATGGCACTTCCCTGTGAAGTTAAACTAAGTCCTGTCATTTTCAATAAATTTAAAAGAGTACCATCCAAACAATATTGCTAGTAAGTTTTGTTTCAATTGGTTCACTATTTTCAGAGAAGATTTTTTTTTTATATTTCCCATGCGGACCTATGTAAAACTAAGTCCTGCGGTGGCAGCCATTTTGAATTTCCAATTGGCATCAAAAACCTAAATTTTATGGAGGACCATCCAAACAATATTGCTAGTAAGTTTTGTTTCCATTGGTTAACCGGTTTCAGAGAAGAAGCCATGTAAAATCTTTTTCCTTCGGGTCCTTTGTTAAACTGAGTCCTGCAGTGGTGGCCATTTGGATTTTCCGATTTGCATCATTGGTAGTCAGTTTTGTTTCGATTTGTTAACCAGTTTCAGATAAGAAGCCTTTTTTAACTTTTTTCCCATAGGGTCCAATGTTTAACTAAGTCCTGATATAGCAGCCATATTAGTTTTCCAATCCAAATAAAAAAACACAAACTTTGTAAAGGTCCATCCAATAAACATTATGGCCAAGTTTAATTTCAATTGGCCAAGTGGTTTCAGAGAAGAAGATTAAAATGTAAAAAGTTTACAGACACCTACAATGCAGACAACGGATGCAAAGTGATGACAATAGCTCACCTGACCCTTTGGGTCAGGTGAGCTAAAATAAAAAAACAACTGCAAGACCATAACTCCACTATCAAATGTCTTTAATCTGCTATAGTAATACAGTAATACCACAACTCCACTATCAACTTGATAGTCCTAAAGTTTCCAATCAGAACCAAAAACTAAAAGCTCAGAACCCCAATGGTACAATTTGTAAATGATTTGGTTTAAATGTGTGAGACAGTTTCTGAGGCTGTTTGTATATATTTCTTCTTGGGTTCTACATTATAATAATTATTACCAAAGTGCATGTGCCTAACTAGTACAAGCTCCCTATTTGAGGTACATTTTAACACTAATACAATTCAATCTGCCTAGCAGTTAGTCATTAGATTTATTTTAACAAATCCGAGATTTATTTTACCCAATCAGATATGCATGGCACTGTTGAAATTAGCAGAGTACCATCTGAGGTAAATTTTGACAAAATCATAATTCTATCTGGCAAGTGATTTATCTGAAGAGGATAAATAAAATGTCAGCACATCAGAATGACAAACCTCATGGGTAATCCAAGGACCTCCAGCATCTCACAAGCATTCAATAAATCTTCTGGTGACATCAACTAAATAAACAAACACAAAACTGTAGATGTACCTACAATGCACAAACTTTATCGTTTTTATTTACTTCCCATGTTCCCAAAAAGTGAAATCAAGTTTTGCAGGGTTTTTTGGTTAAATTAATAAGAAAAAAAAAAGAAAGAACTACCACTACAAAACTGAGTAGTTAGAAACTAATGGAAATATGATTTTGCACTTAAGGGGCATGACTTACAACACATCGTGTTTGATACTGCAAATTTGACCTTGAACTATACTTTGAACTTGACCTATACTTTATTTTTGTTTATACTTGAGAAAGCAAAATCATATTCTCTATTTATTAAGCATGTCAACACAGAAACAAAACATGTCTGATATCACAAATCTCAATTTTATCCATCTCAGACTTTTAAAAAAAATATCAGGTTAATAAGAAACCTCAAACTGAAGACAACTAAGAACTAGTTGTAACTGTTTTAGCCCGCTAAAACTGATGTCTCCCCTTCCATAGTATCAACAACATGTTTTTATCTGCGAGGGCAAATATAAGTACTAGGAATATCTTTCTACATGGGAGCAAATAAATACACACATTAGAGCTGAACAATATGAATGTGTAGTGTATTCAGTACCATCAGACAGGCTAATTTATACTAAAAATCGAAAAAAAACCTGATCTTGTTCAAATGCGGGTGTTATTGCAATAAAATTAGCATTAATTTGACCTTGAGGTCAAAGGTCAAGGTCATATAAAGGTCATTCTGGTACGCGACACATTGTCTCATGGTGATACATCTACATGCCAAATATCAAAGCTGAATATCAAAGGATAAAAAAGTTATGGTCCGGACTCGCTTTGCATGTAAAATTAGCATTAATTTGACCTTGAGGTCAAAGGTCAAGATCATATGAAGGTCACTCTGGTACGCAACACATCGTCTAATGGTGATACATCTACATGCCAAATATCAAAGCTGAATATCAAAGGATAAAAAATTTATGGTCCGGAAACGCTTTGCATGTAAAATTAGCATAAATTTGACCTTGAGGTCAAAGGTCAAGGTAATATGAAGGTCATTCTGGTACGTGACATGGTCTCATGGTGATACATCTACATGCCAAATATCAAAGGATAAAAAAGTTATGGTCCAGACATGCTTTGCATGTAAAATTAGCATTAATTTGAACTTGAGGTCAAAGGTCAAGGTCATATGAAGGTCATTCTGGTACGCAACAAATCATCTCATGGTGATACATCTACATTCCAAATATCAAAGCTGAATATCGAAGGATAAAAAAGTTATGGTCCAGACACGCTTTGCATGTAAAATTAGCATTAATTTTACCTTGAGGTCAAAGGTCAAGGTCATATGAAGGTCATTCTGGTCCGCGACACATCGTCTCATGGTGATACATCTACATGCCAAATATCAAAGCTGAATATCATTTGTTACGGGAATTTTACATAAAAAGTCAGCCATTTGAGTTTCTAAAGGGATCAAGCGTTGTTTTCAAAAAAGATTGTCCTGCTTTTGTAACATTCAATGGTATTAATACAAACCGCAAGACTTTCCCTCCTTAACTGCAGACGATATTACAAGAAGGATTTTGAACAGACAACAATGGACTCTTACAAACATACACTTCCGTTGTAATTTAGGTCAAACTTGACTATAGAAAATTGCTCTATCAAAATGAAAAATACGCCACATTTCAAAATGCTTATTAACTGAGGAAAATATTTTTTTGAATTCAATTTACACATTTTTGCATCTGTAACATGAGCATAAGCTGGACCAAATGTTGTAAGCAGTTTTTATTTGTCAGCAAAAAAAAAAACGCCTCCAGAGATGGTAACATTGAGTATACATCTTTTCACTTAAGTAGACATTTTGATAGAACGAATAATTGAACCCATGCTTTTTTTATTAACGAGGGTACGAATTGAGTCCCATTACTCATAATGTAGCAGAGCAGGAGTGAATCACTCCCAGCACTTTGATTTCCAAAAGTAGTTGCATACATAATCAGCCTTGGTCAATCTTTATATCTTTCGACAGTGTCACAATTTTTTTTATCGATTTCATGTTTAAGATCAATAATTGTTCTTATTACAGAAATAGCACTTTTTTAACTAAAATTAGGTCACATTATCCATATATGGAAAATGTTCAACATACAATTTTACAGTGCATTTTCAAAGATGAAAAAGGAAATTTCTCCAATAAAGATCGTTTCGCATTAGTTTTGCAATGTCTAGCTTTGAAAACAAAAAAGAGACGTATACTATGTTTGAATTTTGTATAAATAGATGAAAGTTAGAATTTTTTATGTGCTAGATATACATTACAAGTAATGGCAGTAAATTCTGCTGTTAATCTGACAAATCACAAAACTAACTTCGGATTATAACGCAGTAAAATTCAGCCTATATTTAACAATAATATAAAAACATTAAATAAATCAATGCTATAAAACTTGTTAAAACTTTACCTCCATTCCTCTGGCCCTGTTTACCCTACAATACACATCAGTCAAGGTCATAATGCCTCCAGATTCCTGCAGTAAAAACATTATGTTCTATTATTATTTTATTTTTGTCTGTACTCCATTTAAAAATCCACAAACTGTAATATTATCACTAATGAGGTTTGTGCCTTCAAAAGAAATACCATCATCATTTTTCTTTTTCATTCTAAATAAAAATTGAAATAATAAGAGTTTTATAGTCACTAAAGTCACTTTTAAGTTCTTTTAAACATTACTCACTGGAAAAAGCATTTCTTAGTAACTTCAGCAATTGTGAAGAATCACAATCAACATTTCGGATGAGATTACAAATTAACCCCTTTTACCTGCAATTATCACCTGAGTTTAGGACAATCAATCAATTGATCAATTATAACAAAATTCATTTTTACTTCCCTACCAAGTAAAGCTGTAAATACACGGCAATTGTTCACAATATAACATTTTAAAATACTAAGAGTTGTTTATACAAAGCTCCATGTCACTGGTCCAACTGATCATATTTTGTGTTTTAATGTAGACAAAGATCTTTCTTATTTTAATAACCTAAAAGATAAAACTGAACACTTGGAATTAAGGTATCCGGACCATAATTGACCACATGATCTTATTTGGTGTCCCGGATGTCCTTGTTTGTCAATGGATGTCCTTGTTTTTCGGTAATGTTCAGTAAACACTGGAAATAGAATTTGAGTAACTAACTGGTGTTGCTCAAAACTGTTGACATTGAATCAAGTAAAACAATATATTTGATTTGTATTATTAATTAGTAATATATTGATTAAACGCTGAATTTCTCAGTCAAAAATTAAAATTAATCGGTGACTTCAATTATGGGTTGGATACCATAAGCAAGCAAAACGCCCTCTTTCATTGTAGTATACAAAGATGGATCATTTTCTGCTTTTAATACTGTAACTTCTACCTTTAATGGATTCTGTAAGGCTTTAGCAAGTTCTTTGGCCAATTCTGTTAAATATTTGTCTCCAGTTCCATGTGTTTCCCTGGTAACGGGGTTAGGTATACCCATGCTCAACAGATAGGATTTAAATTTTACTGTCTGTAGAAATAGATTTTAAGACTACATTATTATGAGCAACAATTTTATTTATTTAAGGATTAACTACAAAAAATATTTTCTCCATCGAGGGATAACAAAATTTCCGTTTTGCACATTGTATAATCCGCGTAGCGGATTATATTAAATGTGCACAACGGAAATTTTGTTATCCCTCGATGGAGAAAATATTTTTTGTAGTTAATACTTATAAATAAATTCAAACAATAGAATAAACTCAACAATTTTATTTTTGTAACTGGATATTTTTGAAAAAAGAGATCAACACAAAAACTGTCAGTTTCCCGTGGAGTAATATATGACGTCAAATGGCGCGTGTCTCCATGACGATCAAATTTGTTTTCCATCCTCTGATAGAAAATATTTTCCAGCCAATCAAAAGTCAGTATTCTCGCAAAATTTATTTATTACATAATGATATTAAAACAAAATTATAGCATGGACATGAATGAAAAATGAATATTGTGCCAACTTTTTTTTAAGAAAGCATATAAATAAAAATAAATGGAATTCTACTCACAGTTTGAATAGTTAAGTTTGATTTATCAGGAAATCATTCCCAACGTTTATATACTTAATTTATCGAGGTTCTATGGTTTTTTTACATTCAATAATTTATTGTTGTTTGAAATTCTTAACTGCGGTGCAAGAGAAGTTATAAATGTTTATTAGCCATTTACTGAATTAAGGTTCCAAGATTTTATTACAATTATTTTCTGTACTGAACTGAATTTGTATGCCTCTGTGTAAAAAAATAAATGTGTTTTTCCTAGTTTTCCATACCATAATATCCCGATGTCAATAAATGTACCCACAACATACTGTTGTAAGCATACCTCATCTTCTGTTATGTCCCCTTGTTTGTCTTTAATCTTTGTTGCTATAGTTTTTGATAATGCCACCATGTCTTTTGCCTGAATCAAATAATTTTTTTTTCTTGTGTGTTAACTTTTAAGAATAATCAGATTAAAAACTGTACATACATGTATTTTATATCCTTGTTTGTTTACTGGACCTTTCAAGGATTAAATCATAATTGTGCATTTTTTGATAACATTTTGCAAAATGATGCAGCATTTCATGGTAACATTTCACTGAATGAGTCAGCATTTCATGGTAACATTTCACTGAATGAATCAGCATTTCATGATAACATTTCACTGAACGAGTCAGCATTTCATGGTAACCTTTAACTGAATGAAGCAGCATTTCATGATAACATTTCACTGATCGAGTCAGAATTTCATGGTAACGTTTCACTGGACGAGTCAGCATTTCATGGTAACCTTTAACTGAATGAAGCAGCATTTCATGATAACATTTCACTGAACGAGTCAGCATTTCATGGTAACCTTTAACTGAATGAAGAAGCATTTCATGATAACATTTCACTGATCGAGTCAGAATTTCATGGTAACGTTTCACTGGACGAGTCAGCATTTCATGGTAACCTTTAACTGAATGAAGCAGCATTTCATGATAACCTTTCACTGAACAAGTCAGCATTTCATGGTAACATTTCACTGAATGAGTCAGCATTTCATGATAACATTTCACTGAACAAGTCAGCATTTCATGATAACATTTCACTGAACAAGTCAGCGTTTCATGGTAACATTTCACTGAACAAAGCAGCATTTCATGGTAACCTTTCACTGAACAAGTCAGCATTTCATGGTAAGATTTCACTGAATGAAGCAGCATTTCATGATAACATTTCACTGAACGAGTCAGCATTTCATGGTAACATTTCACTGAACAAGTCAGCATTTCATGGTAACCTTTCACTGAACGAGTCAGCATTTCATGATAACATTTCACGGAACGAGTCAGCGTTTCATGGTAACATTTCACTGAACAAGTCAGCATTTCATGGTAACATTTCACTGAACAAGTCAGCATTTCATGGTAACCTTTCACTGAACGAGTCAGCATTTCATGATAAGATTTCACTGAATGAAGCAGCATTTCATGATAACATTTCACTGAATGAATCAGCATTTCATGATAACATTTCACTGAACGAGTCAGCATTTCATGGTAACCTTTAACTGAATGAAGCAGCATTTCATGATAACATTTCACTGATCGAGTCAGAATATCATGGTAACGTTTCACTGGACGAGTCAGCATTTCATGGTAACCTTTAACTGAATGAAGCAGCATTTCATGATAACATTTCACTGAACGAGTCAGCATTTCATGGTAACCTTTAACTGAATGAAGCAGCATTTCATGATAACATTTCACTGATCGAGTCAGAATTTCATGGTAACGTTTCACTGGACGAGTCAGCATTTCATGGTAACCTTTAACTGAATGAAGCAGCATTTCATGATAACATTTCACTGAATAAGTCAGCATTTCATGGTAACATTTCACTGACCGAGTCAGCATTTCATGGTAACATTTCACTGAACAAGTCAGCATTTCATGGTAACATTTCACTGAACGAGTCAGCATTTCATGATAACATTTCACTGAACGAGTCAGCATTTCATGATAACATTTCACTGAACGAGTCAGCATTTCATGATAACATTTCACTGAACAAGTCAGCGTTTCATGATAACATTTCACTGAACAAAGCAGCATTTCATGGTAACCTTTCACTGAACAAGTCAGCATTTCATGGTAAGATTTCACTGAATGAAGCAGCATTTCATGATAACATTTCACTGAACGAGTCAGCATTTCATGATAACATTTCCTTGAACAAAGCAGCATTTCATGATAACATTTCACTGAACAAGTCAGCATTTCATGATAACATTTCACTGAACGAGTCAGCGTTTCATGGTAACATTTCACTGAACAAGTCAGCATTTCATGATAACATTTCACTGAACGAGTCAGCATTTCATGATAACATTTCCTTGAACAAAGCAGCATTTCATGGTAACCTTTCACTGAACAAGTCAGCATTTCATGATAACATTTCACTGAACGAGTCAGCATTTCATGATAACATTTCCTTGAACAAAGCAGCATTTCATGGTAACATTTCACTGAACAAGTCAGCATTTCATGGTAACATTTCACTGAATGAGTCAGCATTTCATGGTAACCTTTCACTGAACAAGTCAGCATTTCATGATAACATTTCACTGAACGAGTCAGCATTTCATGATAACATTTCACTGAACAAGTCAGCATTTCATGGTAACATTTCACTGAACAAAGCAGCATTTCATGGTAACCTTTCACTGAACAAGTCAGCATTTCATGATAACATTTCACTGAACAAGTCAGCGTTTCATGATAACATTTCACTGAACGAGTCAGCATTTCATGATAACATTTCACTGAACAAGTCAGCATTTCATGGTAACATTTCACTGAACAAAGCAGCATTTCACGGTAACCTTTCACTGAACAAGTCAGCATTTCATGATAACATTTCACTGAACGAGTCAGCATTTCATGATAACATTTCCTTGAACAAAGCAGCATTTCATAGTAACATTTCACTGAACAAGTCAGCATTTCATGGTAACATTTCACTGAACAAGTCAGCGTTTCATGGTAACCTTTCACTGAACAAGTCAGCGTTTCATGGTAACCTTTCACTGAACAAGTCAGCATTTCATGATAACATTTCACTGAACAAGTCAGCATTTCACGGTAACATTTCACTGAACAAGTCAGCGTTTCATGATAACCTTTCACTGAACAAGTCAGCATTTCATGGTAACCTTTCACTGAACTAGTCAGCATTTCATGATAACATTTCACTGAACAAGTCAGCGTTTCATGGTAACATTTCACTGAACAAAGCAGCATTTCATGGTAACATTTCACTGAACGAGTCAGCATTTCATGGTAACATTTCCTTGAACAAAGCAGCATTTCATGGTAACATTTCACTGAACAAGTCAGCATTTCATGGTAACATTTCACTGAATGAGTCAGCATTTCATGGTAACCTTTCACTGAACAAGTCAGCATTTCATGATAACATTTCACTGAACGAGTCAGCATTTCAAGATAACATTTCACTGAACGAGTCAGCATTTCATGGTAACATTTCACTGAATGAGTCAGCATTTCATGGTAACCTTTCACTGAACAAGTCAGCATTTCATGATAACATTTCACTGAACGAGTCAGCATTTCATGGTAACCTTTCACTGAACAAGTCAGCATTTCATGATAACATTTCCTTGAACAAGTCAGCATTTCATGATAACATTTCACTGAACGAGTCAGCATTTCATGATAACATTTCACTGAACGAGTCAGCATTTCATGGTAACCTTTCACTGAACAAGTCAGCATTTCATGATAACATTTCCTTGAACAAGTCAGCATTTCATGATAACATTTCACTGAACAAGTCAGCATTTCATGATAACATTTCCTTGAACAAGTCAGCATTTCATGATAACATTTCACTGAACAAGTCAGCATTTCATGGTAACCTTTCACTGAACGAGTCAGCATTTCATGGTAACATTTCACTGAACGAGTCAGCATTTCATGGTAACATTTCACTGAACAAGTCAGCATTTCATGGTAACATTTCACTGAACGAGTCAGCATTTCATGGTAACCTTTCACTGAACAAGTCAGCATTTCATGGTAAGATTTCACTGAATGAAGCAGCATTTCATGATAACATTTCACTGAACGAGTCAGCATTTCATGGTAACATTTCACTGAACAAGTCAGCATTTCATGGTAACCTTTCACTGAACGAGTCAGCATTTCATGATAACATTTCACGGAACGAGTCAGCGTTTCATGGTAACATTTCACTGAACAAGTCAGCATTTCATGGTAACATTTCACTGAACAAGTCAGCATTTCATGGTAACCTTTCACTGAACGAGTCAGCATTTCATGATAAGATTTCACTGAATGAAGCAGCATTTCATGATAACATTTCACTGAATGAATCAGCATTTCATGATAACATTTCACTGAACGAGTCAGCATTTCATGGTAACCTTTAACTGAATGAAGCAGCATTTCATGATAACATTTCACTGATCGAGTCAGAATTTCATGGTAACGTTTCACTGGACGAGTCAGCATTTCATGGTAACCTTTAACTGAATGAAGCAGCATTTCATGATAACATTTCACTGAATGAGTCAGCATTTCATGGTAACCTTTAACTGAATGAAGCAGCATTTCATGATAACATTTCACTGATCGAGTCAGAATTTCATGGTAACGTTTCACTGGACGAGTCAGCATTTCATGGTAACCTTTAACTGAATGAAGCAGCATTTCATGATAACATTTCACTGAACAAGTCAGCATTTCATGGTAACATTTCACTGACCGAGTCAGCATTTCATGGTAACATTTCACTGAACAAGTCAGCATTTCATGGTAACATATCACTGAACGAGTCAGCATTTCATGATAACATTTCACTGAACGAGTCAGCATTTCATGATAACATTTCACTGAACGAGTCAGCATTTCATGATAACATTTCACTGAACAAGTCAGCATTTCATGGTAACATTTCACTGAACAAGTCAGCATTTCATGATAACATTTCACTGAACAAGTCAGCGTTTCATGATAACATTTCACTGAACAAGTCAGCATTTCATGATAACATTTCACTGAACAAGTCAGCATTTCATGATAACATTTCACTGAACAAGTCAGCATTTCATGATAACATTTCACTGAACTAGTCAGCATTTCATAACATTTCCTTGAACAA
Organism: Limnoperna fortunei; assembly: GCA_944474755.1. NCBI lineage: Eukaryota > Metazoa > Mollusca > Bivalvia > Mytilida > Modiolidae > Limnoperna > Limnoperna fortunei. The sequence continues at coordinate 91,304,124 of OX104115.1, forward strand.
GTCAGCATTTCATGGTAACATTTCCTTGAACAAGTCAGCATTTCATGGTAACATTTCACTGAACAAGTCAGCATTTCATGATAACATTTCACTGAACAAGTCAGCATTTCATGGTAACATTTCACTGAACAAGTCAGCATTTCATGATAACATTTCACTGAACAAGTCAGCATTTCATGGTAACCTTTCACTGAACAAGTCAGCATTTCATGATAACATTTCACTGAACGAGTCAGCATTTCATGATAACCTTTCACTGAACAAGTCAGCATTTCATGATAACATTTCACTGAACAAGTCAGTGTTTCATGGTAACCTTTCACTGAACAAGTCAGCATTTCATGGTAACATTTCACTGAACAAGTCAGCATTTCATGGTAACCTTTCACTGAACAAGTCAGCGTTTCATGATAACATTTCACTGAACAAGTCAGCGTTTCATGGTAACATTTCACTGAACAAGTCAGCATTTCATGATAACATTTCACTGAACAAGTCAGCGTTTCATAACATTTCACTGAACAAGTCAGCGTTTCATGATAACATTTCCTTGAACAAGTCAGCATTTCATGATAACATTTCACTGAACAAAGCAGCATTTCATGATAACATTTCCTTGAACAAAGCAGCATTTCATGATAACATTTCCTTGAACAAGTCAGCATTTCATGATAACATTTCCTTGAACAAAGCAGTATTTCATGATAACATTTCACTGAACGAGTCAGCATTTCATGATAACATTTCACTGAACGAGTCAGCATTTCATGATAACATTTCACTGAACGAGTCAGCATTTCATGATAACATTTCACTGAACGAGTCAGCATTTCATGGTAACCTTTCACTGAACAAGTCAGCATTTCATGATAACATTTCACTGAACGAGTCAGCATTTCATGGTAACCTTTCACTGAACAAGTCAGCATTTCATGATAACATTTCACTGAACAAGTCAGCGTTTCATGGTAACCTTTCACTGAACAAGTCAGCGTTTCATGGTAACATTTCACTGAACAAGTCAGCATTTCATGATAACATTTCACTGAACAAGTCAGCGTTTCATAACATTTCACTGAACAAGTCAGCGTTTCATGGTAACCTTTCACTGAACAAGTCAGCGTTTCATGGTAACATTTCACTGAACAAGTCAGCGTTTCATGGTAACATTTCACTGAACGAGTCAGCATTTCATAACATTTCCTTGAACAAAGCAGCATTTCATGATAACATTTTATTTAACAAAGCAGCATTTCATAACATTTAGTTGAACAAAGCAGCATTTCATGATAACATTTCATGAATAAAACAGTGTCTAAAGATGACATTTCCTTGAACAAAGGAGAGAACAAAACCACATTTTTAGATAAACACCCTATCATGATACAAGTTTACTGAATGAAGTAGTGTTCTATAGAATTCAGCTGCTTATTTTCAGAACCACATAAAATAAAGTTGCTAATTCAAGGTTAAAATGCCTATGGTTGTATCTTTTGCTTCACCAGATAAACCAGAAAATTGTATTTTGTAAGGTAATTAATTTGTGGTTCCACCGTCATGACAGTAGACAAAATATAGTATCAAAGGAATTAAAATTAAGAGAAAATACCTTTTCTATCAATTTGCTGAGATCTTGGAATGATTGGTTGATATTTGAATCAGTGGCTTTTTGTTTCATTTGTATGGATCTTTCTATACCCATAATACCTCTGTGTCTTCCTGTCTGTAAAATATAAATTTACTATATAAACCATTTGCACATTTGTTGGTGTAATAGGTATACCCACATTAGAAAAATTCACTTATCAGGTTGATAACAAATGGGATTAAAGTAACTATCTTTTATTGATTCAATACATCGGTAGTATGCAATAAAATTCATTATATTTAACTATTATGACAAACAATATCATACAATACCTTTGTGGTTCTACGGTTTTGACGAACCAAAACCTGCCTTACAAAATTAGTGTTGGAAAGATTCTGGACAACACTTTGCAAAAAAATAATCAAACATAGTTTTATATATGCATGCATGTACTGGGCCTTAAAATTATATGCTCACTGAACTTTTTTGACTGCAGTACTTGAATGAGTATGCTGCAATTCCATCCTTAATTAGCAAGGATTGCTACTTTTTTTCATTTTTGCAATTTTCAGTTTCAGCCTAATGGTTATAATATGTTTGTTTGTTATTATTGTTTAACGCCACTTTCAGCAATTTTTCAGCTGTATCATGGCATCCAGTTTTTATTAGGGGAAAAGCTGGAGTTCCATGGAGAAAATGCTTGACCTGTGGTAGGAAAAATGGCTATAGCTTTTTAAGTTACTGGCTAAAAACATTTCTTCAGTCATCAAAAATTTTGACTGATAAAGTATAATAACTCAATGATCACTTTCGCAATTTACAATTTAACTCCAGCTGTTATAGTTTTTAGGCTACAGGACACAAAGGGAAAATTTGGTAAAAAAATTATCATTAAAGGGCAATAACTCCGATAAGGAGTCATATGAAAATTTAAGACCAATTAATTGTAGGACATGTATTTCAGATCATTTTTGAAGTTTACAGTATCATTCTAGCTATAGTTTTTAGGTTCCATATTTTATTTCATAAAAAAATTGTCATTAAAGGACAATAACTTCTGTAAGGAGTTATACAACAATTTTGGACGAACAAAGGGTTTTGTAGGCATTGTCTTTCTGATCATTTCAGCAATTTACCATGTCAATCTAATTCTTATAGTGTTCAAATTAAATTGTAAAAACTGAAAATTTTATGAAAAATGGTAATAATAGGGTGATAACTCAAACAGAAAGCCATAATACATTTTTTTATACTAATGGTTCAACAACACAATTAATGAACTTTGCAACTAGGGTATTTCTTTGTATTATTTTTCTTTGCCTTGTTTCTGTGCCACTTTCTGGGCTTATTGGAAAGAAGGATCTTTGAAAAAGAAATTTTAAATTAAACATTTTCTATTTTCAGAGTCTCTCTGTTTTTATCCCTGAAAATAGGGAAGCTTACAAAGCTTTAAAAAAGTTAGGTGTCATCATTTTTTTCAAAATTTTGGAAATGGTATGATACTTTTCAGACCATCAAAGCCATTCCAAATATGATGGTGGAATTTTATTTAATTGACTGTACATGTATTAATAAACAGAGAGGCATTTTTAATTGTGTTTATGTTCCTAATAGCAACTATTGTAAAGCTCAATGTTGTGATCAATTTGAGGTAAGGATTTTCTCTATTATTATAATTTTTTGAGATATTGACCAAAAACTTGTGTTGGCACCTGTTTTATTTTTAGCAAGCTGGCATCTTTGTCTGTTGATCAACACCCTGGGTATAAATTTGAAACTAGAAAACCTTAGGATGAATGTGACAAAGTTTGAAAAAAATTGGCCGAGTGGTTCCAGAGGAGATTTTTTTTAAAGATTACCATGGACAACAGACGGAAAACGGACTCTAAGTGATGGCAAACTCACATGGACCTTGGGCCAGGTGCATTAAAGAAGGGGGGAGTGTGTCCTGTCTATGAGTACCTGTGTTAGCGGTGCCAAACAAGTCTATAGGTGCAGGAATACCAAAATCATAAAGCAAATTCGATATGTACATCTCATGCGAAAAAGCAAAAAAAAAATATTTATAAAAAAAAATATTTATAAAACAATAACACCATCCTATTACACAAAGCTATTTATAAAATACCAGTCGACTTACTTGTCCCACAGGTTGAACAGGTGGCAAGGATTGCTCCCATCTTTTCTGTTTTAACTGTTCTGAAAACTCTCTGTAAAACTTAAAAAAAGTAAAGCATTTAAAGAGGAATGCCTACTGGTTATGTGTTGCAGAAAAATACTGAACATTTATATCCATAACTTTAATGAGTGTGCATCTCATTTATATTTTCAAAATATGTATGTTAAATCTAATAAATAATGTTATAACAAAATTAAATTTCTGCTCAAACATGTTCATTACAAACAAAAGGTAAATAATGAACACAGAATTCTGTAAACATAAAATTTTTCGCCATCTGATAATTTTCTCTTATTTGGCAATGAAATATTAGAGTAACCATGTAAAATCTTTAAGTAATACACTAGATATATTTTTTAAAATCTCTTCTTTCCAGTAATGATGAAATATACCCAAATATAGCCATAAATGCATCTTGTAGAATGAACCACTTGGTTTTGAACTTATTATGAAAAAAAAAGATTATTTACCTCTCTTTCACCGCACTGCTTGAATGATAATTTTATATGATTGTAGCGACTTTGACGAACAGGCCCTGGTGGTGCACTGCTATCTTTAGCACTTAGATGTATTACTATCTTTGCACTAAAAGAAGAAATATTTAACTTAATTTAAATACTATGTAGCCTCTACTTATTAAATACCAACAGGGATGGCGTTACTATAGTATTTTGGGCCGCATGGCTGCCCCATTCCCCAAGGGTTAAAAAATCCCAATCTAAGAAATTTTGAATCCAGATTTTTTCTGGTCCATGTCTGGTAACTTTTTTTCCCATCCGTGTAAGGTACATTTTAACCAGAAGTTATAAGGAAATTATACTTCTGTTTCTTGCCCAAGAGTCTTGAAATCTGGTTCTATCGAGTTTCACACTTCATGATTTGAATACTTTTGCATATTGTTTGTTTTTTAAATGAAACTGAGTGATTTAGATATAAAACAAATATTTATTGTCAATTTGATGTTTTGTTATGCTTGTTCTGATACTGAAAAATGATCTTTGAAAGTTGTTGGGTTGAATGGAAATTTCGAAATTTCGTGGAATAATTCCTACTAGGCCTATTAAACTAATTGTTCCAATAAGTTATTAAGTATTCTAATATAACTTCCTGCTTTAGCTATGTAAACAAAGTCGTGTCAAAATTTCAACAAGTTTAGTTCGCACATGTGTCAGCTGTTTGTTTTGTTTAAATGTAAAAACTGACTTAAAAATGCAGTTTGTTATGTGTTGTTCATAATTATCGTTATTGTTAATAATGCAGTTATTTTTAGTCTGAATTCTGAGATTTATATGATTTAAACTACATTATTTTTTTAACAATTCTATATTCGAACTACATGTAATATGATGTCACAATTAGAATTCAGACGTCATGTGATACTCAAATGATAATTACACAAACTGGAACAATGCAATTTCGTTAAGATTTCTCAATATTTTTGTTTAAAAGGTACGTATATTCAGTAAAATTAGGAGAATGCATGTTTATGTCAATTTTATTTGCTTTAACATTCTGTTTTGGGATATATTTTATTAGTTTCAAAAAACACTATATTACCATTGAAAGCGTCCTCGTAGAGCCGCTTTGAAATTTTAAAACAATTGTTAGACATATTAGAATCGAAAAAGATTATTATACCCCCCCGCTTGAAAAGCGGGGGGTGTATAGTGTTCATGGTGTCCGTCCGTCCTTCCTTCCGTCCATCCGTCCGTTACACTTTCTATTATTTGCAACTCCTCCTACACCACTGAAAGGAATTTGATGAAACTTACACAGAATCTTTGTCTCATAGTGCCATTGTGCAGGAGATATTTAACATTTTGATCGGAATGATATTTGGGGTTTCCATTAGAAAAACATGGACTTTGTCATTGACCTAAGGGGGTTCCTATCTCTTATGTGCAACTCCTCCTACACCACTGAATGGAATTTAATGAAACTTACACAGAATGCTTGTCACATAGTGCCATTGTGCAGGAGATATTTAACATTTTGATCGGATCAATATTTGGGGTTTCCCATAGGAAAACATGGACATTGTCATTGACCTAAGGGGGTCCTCATGTCTTATGTGCAACTCCTCCTACACCACTGAATGGAATTTGTTGAAACTTACACAGAATGCTTGTCACATAGTGCCATTGTGCAGGAGATATTTATTATTTTGATCGGAATGATATTTGGGGTTAACACGGACTGTCATTGACATAAGGGGATACCATGCATTTCTTATGTGCGACTCCTCCTACACCACTAAATGGAATTTGATGAAACTTACACAGAATGTTGTCACATATTGCCATTGTGCACTAGATATATAATATTTCAATTGGAATGATATTTGGGGTTTCCCATAGAAAAACATGGACTTTGTCATGGACATAAGGGATACCCATCTCTTATGTGCAACTCATTCCTACACCACTGAATGGAATTTGTTGAAACTTACATAGAATCCATGTCACAGAGTGCCATTGTGCAGGAGATATTTAACATTTTGATCGGAATGATATTTGGGGGTTCGCATAGAAAAACATGGAGTTTGTAATGGACATAATGGGATACCCATCTCTTATGTGCAACTCATTCCTACACCACTGAATGGAATTTGTTGAAACTTACACAGAATCCATGTCACATAGTGCCATTGTGCAGGAGATATTTAACATTTTGATCGGAATGATATTTGGGGGTTCGCATAGAAAAACATGGAGTTTGTAATGGACATAATGGGATACCTATCTTTTATTTGCAATTCCTCCTACACCACTGAATGGAATTTGTTGAAACTTATACAGAATCTTGGTCACATATTGCCATTGTGCATTGGATATTAAACATTTTGATCAGAATATTATTGGAGGTTTGCCATAGAAAAACATGGACTTTGTCATTGACATAGGGGATGCCATTCTTTGGGGGATTGGGGAGGGTTACATGTATTATCTGCAATTTCGCCTTCACGTTTAACTAGATAAAGTTTCAATTTCATAATTAAGAATACCTGAATTTTCAAAGTAATTGTGAAGTGGGGAGTATCAATGGTGAGCATTGCTCACAGGTGTTTTTACTCTAGTTGCAATTGGGCTCTATATGAATTAGAACATGGCCAGACCTTATATTTGTCCTCATTTTATACCGCGCTATTGCTCGGTATAAAATACTGACAAATATAAGGTCTTACCATGTTCTAATTCACATAGAGCCCGCTCGCAATAATCTATTTCTTAAATATTATGGCCGAGTTGATCTTACAGCAGTCTTGTTCTGCCAGACCTTATAAATCTGTGATATCATACAGCTGAGTAGTTGTACATATTAGAGGCAGGAAGTAAATATTAAAAACAAGGATTGCATTAAGTTTAACATTAAATAATGAAAAAGGATAATACCAGAGGCTAACAAAATGTATTGCCCAAAACTTTAATCTGGTGAATAAACAATCAATCTGGAAATTTAGTGATAAGTGTCACCGATATGGATAGCACAACAGCATGAAATTAAACCATTGTGGTAGATCCGATAGCACTACAGCGGAGCTAAAAGAGCCTGGTAAGAACACAGACCTCAAACAGACTGCTAATGTATTAAACATTTTAAATTTTCAAACCTTTTTGAAAAACCAGCAGCTTCCTGTTCCAGAAATACAACCAGTGATAATGGAAGTGTGAGTGCTCTTGTCTGAAAAATTAACATAATACTCATTAAATCATAAAAGAGATTTTCTGTAATTACATCTATCATTCAATCAATGTCTACATCACAAATTTACAAAAATTCTTGTATATATATACTGTTACACATTCAGGGATTTCTTAAGTATACAATTATACTTACTTCAGACAGTTACATTATTTCGACAAATACAACCAAATGTGGAAAATAAAGTCACTGGCATTTTTATTAATGTTTTGTGTATTTGCAAGTTGTGGGAGTTTGCATAGCAACAGTTTCTAATGTTAACTGACTCCATGCAAGTTTTTATTAGTATATCAAAAAATTTCAAACTGCATCCAATAAAGCAGAGTAGCAGACATGTTTCTCTTCAATGTCCTCACAAATAATAGTCTCAATCTACCATACAAATTCACTGGCAATAAATATGCTTACTCTACTTTTAGGATCTCTCCACAGAAGTCTGTGTGTTGTCAGTGTCACCAACCCATTTACAAAGGAGCTCTGTAAAATATATAACATATTCTATACTAGTATTTCTAAATATATACATACCACTGCTAAAGTCTATAATATGAAAATATTTTTTATTTTTTCAACATTATGATCAATTTCCCATAAAAATTCAACTATTTCCAATACAATTCAATATCTACTAACAGTGAATGGATCTTTTATTGGATAGAAGCATTAGTTTCCATGTATATTTTTAACTGGGTACTGCTAAGGGACCCCTTTTAGCTCAACTGTTACAAAGTAGCAGATAGCTATAAGCAAAATAATCCGTAAAGGTCAACAACCCCTGTAACTTTAGGAGTAAATCTGCAATTTTATCATATTTGAATTGTTTATTGATCCTATCTTTCTATCATTTTTGCTCTTAATAATTGCACATGCACACAATTATTAAAAAAATTGTTAGTGAGCATCTGCGAATTTTGGTTTGAAAAAAAATGGGAGTTTAATCTTAACATTCTGCATCAAAATTTCTCTCTCTACAAAATCTTCAAGATATTAGAAATGTTTAAGTTTTTAACCAATATTTTCTATTATAAGTCATGTGGCTTTGTCCATGGAGACGAAAATTACAAACTTCATAACAGACACCATAATGAAGATTAAGGCCAACTTCAATTAAATTTTTAACAGTTTTAAGGAGAAGATTTGATTATAAATAACGAAGGTGTGACATATTGACAGACACCAAGTTAGCTTACGATTTGGCTGAGTAAGCTATAAACCATTTTTTCCCATAATATTATTATTAGTTGGGGTTTTTTGTAGTTTTTTTTTTTAAGCTAAAATTCTTAAATTTAAATACTACATATTAATATCCTCTTATAATTATACTCACTCTTTAATAAAAATGTTATAGGCAACTTAGACAGAAAAATTGTAAAATAAATAATTCTGTAAGAACTAATAAGGTTACATTACAGATCTTGAAATTACTAAATATTCCTTCTATATATATAGTATGTATTGACCATTTACAAAGTGAACTGCTATCTATTTAAATCTATAAATATGACCATATCACTAAACATAAGATTTGAAACATATTGCCAAAACATCATATGTTTATGTCCTTGTAAAGGGTTCATCCTTAAAGAAATATTACAGTCCTGTTAATTTTACATTATATAAAATAGGTTTCTGTTGCAATGTTACGTTTGCCATGGCATACAATTGACTATTTTATCGATGATATATTACAACTGATAAATTCTACCAAGTTATGATATGGAAACTAAAATCTGGCTTGTATTTTAGTGTGGTTCTCATTTATTGACAATAAATATTAATCCATTTGCACATGGTTTTATATCTGAATCCTATAGTCATTTCAGTACCTGGACATTTTGGTACCGACCTGGACACTTCTGTACTTAGTTCTGGACAGTTTGGCACTTTGGAACTAGTACCGGTATTTAGTCAAAATTGTACAAAGGTTAAATACTTGTCAATTGTATTGCTTAAATTTTGTATATATTTTAGTAAATTAAATCATAGAGATATAATGTTTCTGTACAATTTAATGTAATATAATGCATAACATAGATGAGATTGCATTGTTGGTATGATCAAGGATGTATATCATGATTTATGATATTGTGGTTTGGAAATAATTATCATGTTAGCATTATTTATGCTTCTTAGCTTGGTATAAATTTTTGCAATATTTCTCAAATGAATTTCAGCTTGCAGGTCAAGTTTTTTTATTCTTTAATTAACAACAAAAGAGACTTACGATCAAACGAAATTAAATTAAATGATGAACTTATAAAACCTGGGACTATAAGTAGAACTAACAGGATATGACACTTGTTAAATCTTCAGTGCATTATTTACGAAATCCCGGCCGAAAACAAAAAGAAAATAAGAATGCAAAAATTACACTAACACAATATGATACCATTTGCTTATTTAAACTTCATGCGATTATGATTTGTTTATTTTTTAATTGCTTATTTAATACCAGATACCGAACTCTGATGAAAGGTTAAAATTAAAGACCAATAAAAGACTGACATAATAAGCCAAGAAAATTTTTATTTATATTGTGATTTTTATACAAAATAAGATTTTTAAAACAGGTATGTAATAAATAAAAATAAAAATAAATTAAAATCTGTTAAAAAATTCAATAGATAATACAGAAGAAAAAAAATTCTTTATAATAAAAAAACTAAACAAAGATTAAAAGATTTTGATGTAAAAAATAAAAAAATCTAAGTTATATTAGGATAATTATAGAATTAGCTTATTAAACATAACAAGGGTCGTATATAAATGAAGTCCTTAAAACTAAAACTCATTAAAAAGGAAATTAATTTTTGACAAATTTATATATATATATATATATATATATATATATATTTTATTTGCCTCTTATTGGAGAGTAGGTTTAAAAATGCAAATTATAATACAATACATTCAATTATATAATATATGCAAAATCAGGCAGAGATAACTGAAGGTGTTCTCTTAATGTCAGCAATTAACGAACATTTTACATTTTACTTAAAAAAAGTTGTTAATATTTATCCAGTTTATTATTATTATTTGTTTTAACCATACTTGCACCAGATTTATTCACACGCCAAGTAATTTTCTACTAGAGTTGTATATGAGATAAAAGCAGTTTAGGCTGAAATGTTTCTGGTCTTCTGCTTCTAGTGGAAACTCATGACATGTTTCCCAAAAAGGCACTAAATTCAATGGGATTTAAATTAAAAGTCCTGGACCAAAAGACGTCACGAATGTCATCTGTATAATCGCACGAAAGGATGGCATGGAAACACGTATCAGAAATTAGTTTCCCACATCTTTCACAAAGTTTATGTTAGTGAGTTGTTGCAGTTCGAACAAGACAACAGATCGATATCACATAATGAGCTTGCCTCCAGGCTGTCTGTGGTTTACATGAAGGGTGAATTTGTCTAAACAGTGAAAAGTCCGGGTCACAGATCATTCGATGGTGCCATTCAGCAGACTCTACTTTATGTATAGCAGATTTCACGATATTTTTCCATAGTTTTTTCGTAGGAAATATGCCTTTGTCAATAAATTCGTAATATAGTTGATAAGATTATATTTCGCTGCAATGGCAATGATATCTGGAATCTCTTAATTCTCACTCCTTTGATTATTTGGAACAGGATATGTTTTTACTCCTTAATTATATGTGCCAAATTAAAATAAAGCTTTTATATTGTATTGTATCCATTTGAACCCCCCACTAAAAACTTTTAATTAACTGACACGATCACACAAGCTGTAAAGCTCTAGATCAAAGGTGTTTCTTAATTTGATTGAAACTTTATTTAATCATAACATAATTAATTTCTTTAAATCATCACATTGAAAATGATAATTGGTATTTGACAGTTATTAACATATTAATCATGTTAATTGAATATTTTGATGAAGTAATTAATAAATGAAATTATAATTGTTATATTTTGTATACACAAAGTTTGAACATAATTTTTCAAAATATGCTTTATTAACTTTTATTAAGTTCATCAGCTCCCTCACACAAAATACGCTTTTTTGTTTCAAGATATACATTGTTTTATTTAGATGAGCGAAAAGACCCAGGGCGAAACAACTCTCTTTATAGGTGCGAAAGGACCAGAGCGAATCGACTCAGTGTGAACAGGTAGTTGGGGTGAAACGACCCGACACCTACAAAACCAGTCATTAAAAAATATGATAAACTCATTAAATTAAGAAAAAATAGTTGTAAATATTGGAATGAAAACAAATTAATTTATTATTTCCTATGTAAAGACAACAATTAACTTAATTTTTTGCACAAAACATATACCGGCAGGAACAATCATTTTTACTCAAAGTACCGATAATTGACGCCACCTAGTGTCCACTTCCGGTACTAAAAACTGAGGCTAATGTCGCAGTTTGTCCTGTTGAAAACTTATTCAATGGACAATTATCTTTGATAAATTTTAACACTTTTTTTTTAATTACAGGTGTCAAAATCTAATTGAAGATGTAATTAAAACCCCATGCTGTGTAAACATGTTTGTTTAATTAATAAACCTTAATGTTTATTACCCCATTTACCTGATGCTAAGGTAGAACACCAGCTGTTTTATAGCTTGATTAAACAAGCTTACAAGTGACATACCTGTTCCAATATTCAAACTCACCTGTTGCCTATGGCTATAGTAACATCTACTAATGAGGTTAATTAGATAATTTATTGGAATAGTCAAACAATACAAAAAACAACGTAAAATCTTAATTTCAATATCATAGTCTTATATTGATGATAGCCATAGTTTTTTAACTGGAAGTAAAAAGGGAGATAAATCATGTAAAACTGGAAATGGGTCAATTACTGTAGACAGCTACAAAAAGGACTGTGACTTGAACTTAAAATATATATACTATAGTTTAATTTTCAGTACCGAAATTACTAAGAATTTATTAAAATGTAAAATATATTTAATTTTCAATGTGCTTAAATGATGCGAACTTTTTCATCTCCATCATAAAGTGACACAACAGCTTGTTGAATAACTAAACTTTCTCCGGGTTTCTCACAATTGTCATTTTCACACCATTCTACTCGATCCATTTCCTGAACACTCTAGATTTTACCGCTAGACGTCACTTGCTGAAAAATTCCGAGACGATCCGAAGCAGCCACGGCCATTTGTTAACGAAGGTCAAAATGTTCTCTAGGTTTGCACCAATTGTAAGGCCGGCAAGCGGCCTAATTCGTAAGTTATATTTTGTAGAAACTCTATGTATCTGCTTGTGTGTAATTAAATTCATGTTCCTGCAAAGAAAATCAATAAAAAAAATGAAGAGCTCTTCAAGAAGATATCTTACTTTAGTTCACTTCAGTATTTGTTTGGTTCTTTGGCAGTTTGGGGGTACTATACACTTTATTGCCTAAAAAATAGGAGAGAAATGACAGTTAGATGTTAGATAGTATGCCATAATTCTGTGTTGTGTTTACTGTTAACTTGATATTTCGGGTAGCTGGGAATTCTATATACATGATATATGACCATGATGACTGTCGCCAAAGCCTCAACATTGAATCCATATAAGTAGGAGAACAAGGAGTATTTAAGTTGCTTAAAGACATCAATCCATCCAAGGCAATGGGATCAGACCAAATTCCCCCTGCATTTGCAAACATATGCTATTGCACCTTGAAAAGCACAACATCCTTACTTCTCTAAACCATGGATTTCGATCGGGCTACACGTGCGAAACACAACTATAGTCAATTTTACCGTGTCTCCCGACGTTATTTTGCTTCACAAAATGTAAAACTGCTACCGCGTTTGGTAGAGTTTATGGTCCTTAAGTAGATCTTTTATTCCACTTTTTGAAAGTAACAATTATTTTCCACAGTTAATCGGCTTTTTGAAATGCGGCAGTTTTTTCATTTTGCCAGATCGATTTTCCATAGGAAGTCAGCCATTTTTGTATCGTAAGGGGTCTAATGTTGTTTACAAATGTTCGTCTGTTTTCCTAACGTACAATGGTATTCGACAAACCGCGAGACTTTTCCCGCCTCAACTGCAGACGACATTACCAGAAGGATTTCGAATAGACAACAATGGAATTTTCCTAACGTACACTTCCGTTCACAACAAGGTCAAAATTTAGTATGGAAAATCGATCTGGCAAAATGAAAAAACGGCCGCATTTCAAAAAGCCGATTAACTGTGGAAAATAATTGTTACTTTCAAAAAGTGGAATAAAAGATCTACTAAAGGACCATAAACTCGACCAAACGTGGTAGCAGTTTTCCATTTTGTGAAGCAAAATCCCGTCGGAATGACCCGGTAAAATTAGGTATAATTGTAACATGAAATGATTTGCTACAAGCATACGACCAAAACAAGCAAACAGATGTGATAATACTTTACTTCTCCAAAGCATTCCACACAGTTCCCCACGACCGACTACTTCATAAACTAGAAAAGTATGGTATCAAAGGAAACATCCACCAATGGCTAACATCGTTCCTCACCAAAAAAGAAATGCGGGTAGTAGTTTAAGGTAAACATTCAAACAATGCAGTAGTAGAATCTGGTGTACCACAAGGCACGTTTTTTTTTAGTCCAAGAATCCTCTGCCGTCCAACGCTTTTTTAGCTCACCTGACCCAAAGGGTCATGTGAGCTATTGCCATCACTTTGGCATCCGTCGTCGTGGTCGTTAACTTTTCTTCAAAAATCTTCTCCTCCTAAACCACTTAAGGGATTGCTTTGAAACTTTGCACACATCATCAGTAAAACAGATACAGGAAAACCGAACAGACCTTCCTTCTTCAGCATCTAAAGCTCTACAAAACACTCCATTGGGTCAAAGTTGTATGATGACTCCTTGTAGGAGTTATTGTCCTTTAATTGTCAAAATTGATGATTTTTGCCATTTTTGCCTCAAATCTTGAAATTTATTAGAACTAGAGAAAAAGTTAGCATTGATGACTTAGGGGCCAAGATTGTCTGATTAACCGTTTAAGAGTTATTCCCCTTGAACTGTTTTTTTTAATCGGTTTTAATTGATTTTTTAAAATCTTCTCCTCTGAAACAACTGAAAGTACTGCTTTGAAACTTTGTACACATCATCCCTCAAATGTCCTCAACCAAGTTTGCACCAACCATGGCTGCAGATTAACCAACATGGCAACCATGGCTAAAAATAGGACAGAAGGGGGGGGGGGGAAATACAGTTTTTGGCTTATATTTAAAAAAGTGTAACAGATACAGGAAAACCGAAGAGACATGCCTTCATCTGCATCAAAAGCTCTACGAAACACTCCATTGGGTTGAAGTTGTATGATGACTTCTTATAGGAGTTATTGCCCTTTAATTGTCGAAATTGATTATTTTTGACGTTTTTGCCTCCAAATCTTAAAAATTATTAGAACTAGAGAAAAAAAGTTAGCATTGCTTAATTGTTCTGCTTTATGAGGGCTACAAAAATGACTTAGGGTCAAGATTGTCTGATGAACCGTTTAGGAATTATTCTCCTTGAGCATTTTCTTAATCAATTTTACTCGATTTTAAAAAATCTTCTCCTTTTTAACCAATGAAAGGACATTGCACACATCATCTTTTAACATCCTCTACCAAAATTTTGCAAATCATGACACCTGACTACTTACATAGCTATGTTGGCTTAAAATAGAAAAAATGAAGGGGGGGGGGGGGGGCGGGTGGGAGTCGAGAGAGTGTTTTCGACTGATAGTTAAAAAAGTATTACAGGTACAGCAAATTTGAAGTGAACCTCCCTTATCCCTCTAAGCATCAAAAAGCTCCTCCTTATCTGAGTTATTTCCCTTAAAAGGTCAAAATTAATGATTTTTGCAGAAGTGTTGGGCAATTCCTTATAGCAATGAAAAGCTGGATAAAAAAGGGTTGTTTGGTTTCAGGTTCAGGTGAGCGATACAGGCTCCTGGGAGCCTTTAGTTTTATTTTTTTTTTTTTGCGTGGGAGGTCAGAGAGCTCTCCATTAGCAAAACAGGGGATTTTGCGACACCGGTCTGGGTCGGCACATTTCATCGTGTCAGATTCAGTAAAACATTTTCATCCAGTTAATCTATATAAAATTCGCTTCTTTAGATATTTTTCTGTAGGAATATAATCATCTTACCTTTAATCAAGCTGATTTAAGTCCATTTTCTAAGCTCATTTCCATCGATACCCACATTTCATGTTCATTTTGAACAAAAAGTCACGCGACAACAATGTGACTTAAATTCAGTGTTTAAATTAGCTTGATTGAAGGTAAGATGATTATATTCCAAGAGAAAAAATATCTAAAGAAGCGAATTTTATATAGATTAACTGGATGAAAATGTTTTATTAAATCTGACACGATGAAATGTGCCGACCCAGACCGTTGTGGCAAAATCCGCTGTTTTGCTAATGGACAGCTCTCTGACGTCCCACGCAAAAAAAAGAAAAAAAAGCGTTGGACGGCAGAGGATTCTCTGACTAGGTTCTTGGACCCTTGCTGTTCCTGTGTCACATTAACGATCTACCCATCAGTGTGAAATCTCAAGTGCAGCTTTTCGCAGACTGTCTATCGAACCATCAAATGCCATGAAGATCACATTATACTTCAAAACGACCTGAAAAGCCTGGAAGACAGAGCATTAAAATAGGGAATGTGTTTCAAAGCCACAAAGTGCTATGTCATGAGTATTAAGGCAAAAACCAACAGCCATTACAACCTCTACAAAACAGGTCACAGAAAACCCAAACCTAGGGGTACTCCTTTCGGAAGACTTGGGATGGTCTAAACATATTACGAAAACCGTAAGCAAGGCAAGCTCTACCCTTGGATTTATACGACGCAACCTCAAAACTGTCCTATGTTATGCCGAAAAACAGCCTACATTGTACTTGCTGGAGTACGGATCAGTTGTAAGGGATCTGTATCTTTAAAAGGTCATTGATAAAATCGAAAGAGTACAACAAAACGGGGCACGATTCATCACAGGGGACTACAAAAGCCGCCAAGGTGGAGCAGTTACGAACATGCTAAAAGATCTTGCATTACCATCACTACGAGACAGAAGAACCAACGCAAAATTATTGTTCCTATACAAAATAGTGGAGGGATTATTACCAGCAATAGACCAGGAAGCTTACATCAGACCATCTAAACCAAAGAGGCAAATACGTTCAGTTAAAAACAAAGACTGCCTGACTAATAACATCATAGACCATCAGGAATTAAACAAGACTCAGACTTTTATTGTACCACCATCCAAGGGACCTCGGTGGCCGAGTGGTCAGGTAGTTCGTCTACCATTGATCACGTGGTCTGTCAACACTGAGATTGCGGGTTTGATTCTCTCTGCAGGCAGGGTGTACTTGACTCCAATCTTAATTGACAAGGATTGCCAGTTTTCCTACCGCAAGGTGGGGGTTCTCTCCGGGTACCCCAGCTTCCTCCCCCAATAAAAACTGGACGCCATGAAATAGCTGAAAAATTGCTGAAAGTGGCATTAAAACACCATTCAAACAAACAAAGACTGCCTGACTAATAACATCATAGACCATCAGGAATTAAACAAGACTCAGACTTTTATTGTACCACCATCCAAGGGACCTCGGTGGCCGAGTGGTCAGGTAGTTCGTCTACCATTGATCACGTGGTCTGTCAACACTGAGATTGCGGGTTTGATTCTCTCTGCAGGCAGGGTGTACTTGACTCCAATCTTAATTGACAAGGATTGCCAGTTTTCCTACCGCAGGGTGGGGTTCTCTCCGGGTACCCCAGCTTCCTCCCCCAATAAAAACTGGACGCCATGAAATAGCTGAAAAATTGCTGAAAGTGGCATTAAAACACCATTCAAACAAACAAACAAAACCACCATCCAAATGCAACCAATACAGGAACTCTTTCTTTGTTGACACAATCGTCCACTGGAATAAGCTACCAGAAGACACAGTACGCAGAAAGACAATTGAGAGCTTCAGTGTGCAGTTTTTTCCTGACAAATGAAAACTGCTTACAGCATTTGGTAGCGTTTATATTCTTTTTGTATATCCAAACTATCATATCTTGAAATCATCAATTATTTTCCACATTTAATCAGCGTTTTGAAAGGCAGCTGATTTTTATTTTATAGTGCTATTTTTCTTAGTTAAATTTTGCCTAAATTAGAATGGAAGTACGTTAGGAACATTCCTTTGTGGTCTATTCAAAATATTCGGGTGATGTCGTCTGCAGTTAAGGTGGGAAAAGTCTTGCAGTTTGTCGGAATACCATTGAAGTCATGAAAGCAGACAAACATTTGTAAACAAGGCAAGGTCACTTTAGAAACTGAAATCACGATAATACTTGTGGACTTTTTAAGATATGTGCATTTTCTCAATTTTTGAATTTTTGATTCTGTGCTGTATTTTCCAGGACGCAAGGCAATTGTACAACAGTCAGTCAGATGTATGAGTGGTGATGATCCAAACCTTAGACAAACGGCTATAGAAAACAGGATGACACTAGATGACTTACCAAAACTGACTATACCATGGAAGGAATATAATGCCCAGAGACAAAAAAGTTTCAACTTGAATCTTATAGCTTCAATCATAGCATTGGGTGTAACATATTATATCGTAAGTTTTAAATTTAAAGTCATCTCCACTCAAGTTAAACTTGCCTTTACAAGCAACTGTGTATCACACAAATTGTATGAATTACACATTTTAACAATAACATGTTTACCATAATGTGTTTCTATAAACTTTGCAAAACGTTTTTTTATACCCCCGCTCGACAGAGTCGGGGGTATATAGTGGTCCTCATGTCCGTCCGTCCGTCCGTCTGTCTGTCTGTCTGTCCGTCCGTCCGTCCACATTTGGTTTCCGGATGATAATTCAAAAAGTTTACATCCGATTTGAATGAAACTTTGGGATATTGTCATATATCAGGTTGGTAAGAAGCCTATCGATTTTGGGGGAAATCCATCAAATTTCAAGGTCGCAGTCCACAAAAAACTTTAAAAAATTTTACAAAAAAGTTGTTTCCGGATGATAACTCAAAAAGTTTGCATGTGATTTGAATGAAACTTTGGGATATTGTTATATATCAGGTTGGTAAGAAGCCTATCGATTTTGGGGGAAATCTGTCAAATTTCAAGGTCATAGTCCACGAAAAATGTTAGAAATTTTTACAAAAAGTAGTTTCCGGAAAATAACTCAAAAAGTTTTCATCCGATTTTAATGAAACTGTAAAATATTCTTATATATTTTTTTGGTAAGAAGCCTATTGATTTGGGTGGAAATCCATCCAATTTCAAGGTCACAATCCACAAAAAACGTTTGAAATTTTCACAAAAGCTAGATCGACTTTGTCTAGTTTTCGTATAGAAAACAGCAGCATTGTAAGGTTGTTAAATTTTGTTAAATAAAAAATTAGACAAAACTAAAAGTGTTAACGTCTACTTTGCTAAAATAACTAATATAACTTGTAAAAACAAATAATTCATTGGGAATGATTAAAATTTTTCATGGCCCTTACTTATATCTGATCAGTATTGTGTTTGCAAGGATTGATTTTTTAACAATCTGTTTTATCTGACATAGAAAATATAACTACCGGTATATCTCATATTATTTTTTATATTAAACTAATATAAACTACTGGTTGGTATGTATTATTAATAAAAACAGTTAATTGATCTATTTTATTTTATATGAATTTACAACTAATATCTGTGTGGTGGACAGAAAATATTTACTGCTTTAGTTAGTTTGAGTTTTATCAACCTAATTCCTTTTCAAAAGATTTAAACTTTCTGCTCAAGACAGGACTTGGAGTGAACTTAAACACTTTGAGGGAGGGGTAATGTTATGCTTTTTGAAGAAAGTTCAACGGTATCCAAGAGATAAACGGTACATATATATATTGTAACTAGTGATTTGAATGATTCTATTAAGAGAATCTGAAATCGTAAGCAAAAATACTTCAATTTAGGTTGGCATAAAAATTTCTAAGACAAAACACATGATTGAAGTATCCCTCAAGTTTCACTTCTCTTAGCTTCTCCCTATCACACGTGATTGTAGTAACCTTCAAGTCTCACTTCTCTTCACTTCTCACTATTACACATGATTGAAGTAACCCTCATGTCTCACTTCTCTCCACTTCTCCCTATTACACATGATTGAAGTAACCCTCAAGTCTCATTTCTCTTCACTTCTCCCTATTACACATGATTGAAGTAACCCTCAAGTCTCATTTCTCTTCACTTCTCCCTATTAGCCCTCGGAAAGAGAAATTGTGGCTTTTTCCTTAACATGTAGGTTTTAATAGATCAGTGATGCCTTTGGTTTTAGAAGTAAGTGTTTAAACCCATGTATGGGATGTTTCACTTTCCAAGATTATCAATCACAATTCAAGATATCCTCACTCATTAGACCCAACAGAAACAGCAGAGTTTTCTTTTACGACAACAATTTAAACCCAACAAAATTATTCAAAGTTTCTGTATCTCAATTAAAAAATTATATCTTCAAAAATATTACTTGCAAATTATCATTCCTACATTTTAATATGAAAAAAACATAAGAAAATTACTTTAAAAAAAGCATACAAGGTAAATAAGATTTTATGTAAAGGTCTTCACATCAGACAACCATTAGTAGAAGTTTATAAGCTCATAAGAAAAATGCATGGTTATTTTTTCTCATTTGAAATTTATTTTTATTTTTATTTTAAACATGTTATTTTAATTTCAAATACAACTTTCAGTTTTCAAGTTCTTACGAGGTTCTCCAAAAGTAGAAACAAGATATAAGATAAAAAAAACTCCTGAAAGTGACATATAACCTCAGAGAAAAAATCGGATCTGTGTAGTTAAAAAAAACCTAACAATGTGTATTTGGTTGTGTTTCAGGATCAAGACATGTACCCATATGCTCTCTATATGAATGATAAACAAGTTGACTTGAACTAATAAATCTTATCTGGTTCTGTTTCAGGCTCAGGTCATGTACCCATATGCTCTCTATATGAATGATGAACCTAAAGATTTGAAGAGTATTGTCATTAACTGGGATGAGCCAGATATACCACCAGTAGAAAAAGATGAATAACAAATAAACAATGTGGAGTTTTTAGTTAAGAAAGACCAAAATTTCTTAAATTTCTTGGATGTATGTTGATGTGAAATTATAATAAACAAAAGAGATAAATGAATCAGAATGTGTTGTTTCAGTGTTGTAATTTTTACCATTGCTAAAAAGATATAAAAAGTCAAAATACAAAAGAAAATAAAACTATAGACTTAATATCTCCATAGCTACCTTCCAATGTTGTAAGTGTTTGTGTAATTTTGTTTTTTATTACATGACAATTTCTCTTGGTTAATACACAACATCACATAATGTAAGGGTTTGTTGCCTTTTCATTGGGCATTCAAAAGGCACTGCACATAGAATATCAGGAACGCAATTTTAATACTAGTACATAATTTGACTACAGTGAAAAAGTTATGCCATCAAAACTCAGTTTTCTTTTTTCTTTCTCCTATAATAGTATATATTGCATGCAGATAAATGACTAATTTTCCTTGCCACAAAGCATCATTGGGACATTGTTTTGCTCCCTGTCTGTCTGTCTGCATCCTCTGAAACCTCTTTACTGATTGCTTTGATATTTGGTATTTATTTTTAATCATTTTAATGATAGATGTGCATGGTCTACTTCATTTTAATATGTACAGTTTGGTAGAAGTTATGTGACTTCGACCATTTCATCAATATACCGGGTGGCGGATAGGGGAGACCCTCTCGTTGGGGGGTTGTCAGGTTATAATGCGGAAAGCCTGACCGCGGAACGTAGTGGGTAATGTGTTTGGAGAGTGCCACACTCCTTGTACGATAGAGACCCCTGTGTAGATTTCGAAAAAGAGTAGGCTCATTGTAGCCGATACAAAAGGCTAAATTCTCCGCCCTACCCAAAACTCCATACTTTTCCAGTGGCAGTCAAAATTGTATTCCCTGTGACCCATCCCACCCCCATTTTCCGTTGATTTATTGTTTGTTAACTTGTTCCCGTCCTGAATATAGCTGAAATACCGGTACTGCTCGCTGGACGTAAAGCAGACATCCAATCAATCAATCATCAATATAATACAATTGTAGGTTTTTTGGATGCATATCCTCTAAAACTGCTTGACAGATTGCTTTGATATTTGGTAGGATTAATTGTTTTGATGTGTAGATGTGCATAGTATACAGTCATTTTGATTTGTCCAATATTGTAGAAGTTCTGCCACTTTTACCATTTCAGCAATATAATAAAATGGTAGATCTTGTGGATGGAGATTGCTTTGATAGAATTTATTTATGATGTGTAGATGTGCATACTGTACCATCATATAGTTTCTCGCATCTAGTAGGAAATTTGATACTGCAGCTTGGGGGGGGGGGTCATTTTGCTAAGTTGAGCAATCTTGCCAGCCATTGTTTCAAATAAAAAGGATTGCCAGTTCTACTACCCAAACTTTCCATGCTAAACTCAATTAGACGCCAATAGAAAAATTGTTGAAAAAAAATTAGCAAAAATTGCTAGGATTTCTGACAAAATTTGTGGATTAGCTGAAAGTGGTGTATAACCACCTGCCTGAATATGAAAAGGTGAATAACTGGCCGCGCGAGTTGTGAACTCAAGGTAATTAGTCATCTACCTATGTTCGAGTGTTGTGCTCGAATGTAGTCCTTGAATTCTCTGCCGTCTAACGCAGAATATGACTAGGAATCCCGTCTACTTAACCAGGGACTAAGTATAGACTGTCCCTGACTTAACTTGGGTTGACAACAATCTTTCAACATAAAAATCTTCAATCATTGGTAAGAAAATTGGAACTGACAAGAATATATGGACTATTCCCGAAACGTCTTGCAAAATATACATTATTTAACAAAAATAATTACAGGTATTCCTGCAACGTTCACTACCAAAATATGAATAATTTTTACAGGTAAAAACCTCACTCGGGCCTCTTAATCCCCATTTGTTAGATGTTTATTTTGCAGTAGACCTTTTGGGAACACACCTTTGGAATAATGTGTTCAAGTTTCAATGATTGATTTAACCGTACACATTAATTTCGAATAATAACACTCGTATAAAATTCAATTCTACAACCAAATTTGAAATGGCTTGAAGCAATGTGTTCGTTTGGGACCTGTACTTGCTTGGAAAGAAACCAATTAAGATCTTGTTTTTTTTTAGTTTTCTTAAAAGTGTATAGAAATTTCAATATATTACAAATGAAAAAGAACTGCGTCAGAAGTAAACATTTATTTTCTTTGATCTCGCTTTAGTGTTTTTAACAATATTGCCCATAAACATAAATGACATTTTACTTCAATGGCAAATTTAGTTCTTCACGTTTGAAGCAATACACACATTGTAGCATTAAATAAGATTAAAATTAGTCAAACAGTCCTCTCAACTACTATGATATGACGGACAGTCTATACCAACTATAGTATATAATGTCAATGAATATGATCACCAACGTTTCTTTCACAGAAAAAGAGCTAAATATGTTAATATTTCATACATTACTAGTATCGTAGACAAAAGTCCGGGAATATATGAAATAACATATACGCAACTATTTGTCTACATGTAAAATTTTCCGTTCTTGAAAATCCGTGGCATACAGGTTCAAAAATCGTTTATGTTTGTAAGTGACTGTTATTGCAGAGTCTTGTTTTATATTATCCGAAGTAAAGCAAAAACATCATGTTCGTTTAAAAATAGACGGAACAAGAAAACAATGTTTGCATCAGCATGAGTTAAACACATTTCTTGTTTTTATATGAAGCTACATAAACGACAGCGTACTGAAAGTAGGTTAATTTTATGTCTTCAAAATGTGGGTTATCCGCGATATACTGGACAAATTTCACATCTGTGACAGTGCTTGGTGAAAAATTGAAAAATTGAAAAAAAAACGGTAATGGAACTTTCACTTTACAGAAAAACGATATGGAATTACTGGGGTCGATAAGTATCCAGAACCACTGCAGATGTATTAGTTGACCTGTCGGATCATCTTCCATTCCTCTAACTGTTGTTTGGTTAAAAGTTAACTATAAAATTCGAAGATATTTTAATCTTAAATAAATACGTGAAAATATTTTCGAATTCACGTCTGATTTGCAACAACAATACTGATGTGAAGCAATATCATGCAAGTATCTTTAGATTCCTTCCAATATAGAAATAAATTCTGAAAAAGTAAGAAAAAATAAATTTTACTGTAACAATTCTTGTAATTTTTGGCGAGGAAATTATTAGTTAACCCGCAGGCGTTTAACAACTGTGCTTAGTGCAATCCGCCTGGTCAATGGCAGAACTGTAATAACGGTACATAGACGTAAGCGCACGTTATTGGGGCCCCTAAACGTAACCTCATTTGTTTTATGAGCAGGAGCACATTAAAAGAGGATCCTTGTTTCTAGATTGTTGTGTTTACATGCACAATAAGTAACCAATTTATCCACTCATCGTATTTAAATTCGCACACATACAAATATATTGAGGATCCTTGTCTCTAGATTGTTGATTCTACATGCACAATAAATAAACTATTTATCTACACATCGTATTTAAATTCGCACACATACAACTAGTGCTGATTGCGTTGGAATGCCAACACAAAATGTCTCCCAAACGAACCGCCATTGCCAGAGTAATCTTCAGCATGTAGAGCCACTGCCCCCCCCCCCCCCCCACTTATACAAATTGTATGTAAACGGCAGCAATTTTTTAAAATTCCAAAAGTGGATTGCAAAACTTCAGGTCAACCTAAACATGTTTCATCTTGATTAGACATCGCAGAGAAACTGTGCGGACAAAATTACACGGAAAGAAAAAAAGATTTAAAAAAAGATGTTTGTTTGTTTGATGGTGTTTAACGCAACTTTCAGCAATTTTTTAGCTATATCATGGCGTCCAGTTTTTATTGGGGGAGGAAGCCGGTGTACCCGGAGAAAACCCCCGACCTGTACGTGGTAGGAAAACGGGCAATCCTCGTCAATTAAGATTGGAGTCGAGTACACCCTGCCTGCAGTGAGAATCGAACCCGCAATCACAGTGTTGACAGACCACGTGATCAATAGTAGACGAACTACCTTAATTAACCACTCGGCCCCTCAACAAGAAGAAGAAGAAACCGGACAAAAACAATATGTCAAAACAAAGTTATGGGAGACATTGTTGTAAACCTTGCTGTTGTTACGTTATTGTTGATAGTTTGTTACATTATCATTGTTCATCTAAGAGAATTCGTATTTCCCTCCATTTCGTAGCATTGTTTATTTCGAGTACGCGAAATTGTGTCAACATGTTTTCTTTTATGACGTTTCATCATTACATTACATGTTTTCTAACGACGTCCAAGTTGGTAACAAATGCTTACCTCGCTAACTATTCGTAATTGTACTATATAAACATCTTTCTTCTTTTTTTCTTGTCTTTTTGGAACATTGAACTATCAATTTACATTAATTTTGCTTGTTAATGACCTTGAAAAGCAGCCGGATTATTTGGTTGCGCATCGGAACCAACGTCACTTTCGAATTTGGAATTCAATGTTTATACAGCTGTTATTGGCTCGGGTGGGCCCCGCAGGTGTTCATTTGTAAGCGGTTGTCCGATTGACATTTCAAAGTATTCGTGACTTGATGTGTCTTATTGTTGTGGTGGTTTAATACAATTATTTAACTTTCCTGAGTGTTTAATTGAATATTTTGCCACCACGCTACCAAGAACATTCAGTTATATAGACACAATCAGTGATTAACAAAAGACATAAAAAATGGTAAAAAAATAAAATTCAGAAAAAAAGCATTCTTGAAAAAAAAATTATATTTCAATTTAACAATTTTAAATTACCAAAAATGTATCAAAATACTCCTTCCTTTATTTCTGTACCACATTCAAAGTCAGTTAAAGTGCGCCAATTACAAATATTGTGGTCACAGACGTTTTTTGATGACCAATAGTATAATTGTTATGGGAATTAGACTTTAATCTAACTCGTAGGTAATTAATTACCTGTTGAAAAAAATAACAATAATGTTCTGTTTGACTCATTTATTGGTCAACACTGACTAATTTTGAAGCCTACATAGTAAAAACCATTATGTCACAAATTTGGAGTACTACATTTATTTACAAAGAAAGAAAATTTATAGCGAAATAAATAAGTGAAATATGTTTTCTATGATAGAGAATTGACAGAATTTGGATAAAAACACTCTGTTTTTATGTCAGTATATTTGGAAATAAAAAAAACCAACACATTATTTGTGTCCCATAAAATGCTGTGAATTACGTTACAATTTCATGATAGTCGTATTGCAAACATATTTGATTAATACAGTAATGATTCGTGAACGAATATGTACAAAAATGCTTCAAAATATTTATAAATCATGATTAAAAGGTGTATGAATAATTTTGGCCTAAAAACTAGTCTTTGATTTCAATTTTTAATTTTTTGCATTTAATTGTGAATTACGTTACGGTACCTTCCTCATAATAAGTATATGCTATAAGCGTCAAACACTGTGAGTAGTAAACACACCGATGTTAACCTTAATTGCCATATAAACATTGTTTTTAGCTGTTAAAACATTTCTCATATATTTGCAAATGCTTATGTCCGTAAATTACGTTGCGGTGAATTACGTTATGGTATATTCAGTAAACCTGCTTTAAAACTTATTTCCTAGGAACAAATTACCTGGAAACATTATTTTTTGACACCGCCTAAAATAAGGGCGTTTATTGAAAACTAAGTTGCCAAGCGGGAGACATTTAAAACATTTTCTTGTGTAAACATTACCATCACTCGTAAGTACACATTTATTTAACAAGAACACATATTATGTAGCATTAATTGTCAGCGAAAATTATTATTAAACGACACAATATATAATATACTGCAGAACTGTGAATATGGAATATTGATTCCATTTGTATTTACGTCACGTGAGGGCACGAAGTTTAGTGTAACGTAATTTACGTTTTGTAACGTAAATCACATGCACATTTATGTTATAGTTTGTTTCCAAAAAATGGTAAAAGTTGATAAAATGATGTGAAAAAAAATGTTTAAATACTAACCGAAGATAGGCATACAACTTAGAAGGAGTTAGGCATTTGTGGAAACGTTGACATTTCCTTATCGATACTACCAAACACCAGTTGGATATATCATTTTGTTTTAAAATGACATTTTCATTTTAAATTTTATCTTGCTATAATTGAAAGCATTTGCAAAAAATAAGTACAAATTATAATACAACGCCATGACAATAAATAGTTTAGAAAATCATGTAGTAAAGATCTATCACTCTTACTTTCTTGTGTAACGTAATTCACTATTGTGTAAAAAGACAATTGGCAATACAACAGTACTGAAAACACAACCATTTGTTCCAAAACATTTAATGGTGTGAAATGATCATAGCCCATTGTTTATCTTTAATAAAACCGTTGTGAACAGCACAATTTCATTTGTGTAACTGGGGATTTTTTTAATATTTCTTCGCTTTGGGAATTTAATGTGACATTTTAAAAGATTTTATGTTTTATGTGTTAATATCGTTGCAAAGATATTGCAAATCATTGTACCAAAAAAAAAAATAACATAACCCAAAAGCTCTTTTTCTATAATGGTTTCATTTTAAACAGAAGATAACAAGATTGTATATATTTTATGGACTTCTGTGAATTACGTTACACATAGTACTGCTACTGTAAAGTGTAATAAATATCTGTTTGGTAAAATTTCAAGTCTTTTAAATTTGTTAAGTATTATCTTAAATGGTCAACAAATGAACAGATGTATTTAAATGGTCTTTAGACTTTGAAAATAAAAGAGTATCAACATTGAAAAATAGACACTTTTTCTTTTAAGCGTCTATTTTCCTTTTTATTGTTCAAGTATCAAGGAGTTGACCGATATCTTTTAGAGTTGGTTAATGTAGGGTTTCTTAAATGTTTTATTTAATAAATCAATCATATATCTATCATATAAATGTGTTTTATATGCAATTGTGGTTCTTTTTACGATAAAATATGTTTGATATAGTTACAGTAGACAGAAGTAACGTAATTCACCATCCAAAATACCACCACATGTATATTCATGTTTTTCTTGATGTGAATTTGTTATTTAAGAGCTACCTTTTTTGTTTTCTAATTGTTCAAATATAGCTCTTACAAAATAAATACATTTGTCTTGTTTTCAAAACCGAAAATCTTCAGCCGTTTTTCCTGTGCAAATGGCGCACTTTAACTGACTTTGAACGACCAATATATTATATAACAATTCAAAGTTATGATTTACGTCGTTATACTATAAAATGACGTCATATTTTGACACGGAAAACTGACGACGTACACAATTTTGAGTACCCAACATAATGACAAATTTCAGGAAAATAAGTGACTAAATAAAAAAAAATCTGCAGGATTAAAAAACCAGGGCCCAGCGCCATAAACATTTTCTTTGCTGAATTTTTTTTTATTCTCAATACATTCCAATCAAATCTTTCCTTTTTCCTCCTGTTGTCATGGTAATTGACAAAATTTTCATGCTGAACAAAACATTTTTACTCAAAAAGGTTTTATGGCGCTTGTCTTTTTACAATTTACAACGCGATTTATACGGGAAATCTTATTTAAACAAATTTTAGTTTCCAATAATTCGAGTATCTTTTGTTGATCAAAAGACGGAGGCAGCTCGTTTTGATTGAAAACTAACAAATACTAGTTTATTGACACTTTCTTCATTCGTTAAAGTTCTCAAAACCAAGCAGATATGTTTCGGACACCAAAAATCTCCCCAAAACGTGCGCTACGTCATATGTTGTCCCGTTAAGACATTGTTTTGACTCCTTGTCCACCAGTCTACATAATAAATTACAGGTATTTTCTGCGCGCGAGAAGCATTAAATACCAATTATAAGTTAATTTAGTCTTGTCATTATATGAATGGCTTTACGGTACGTTCTAGGACACTATACGTAGCCATTATTTATCACCTACACACAACTTGAGTTTTCTTTATTTTAGATTAGGTTTCATGCAACTTGAAGCAAAATTCCAGCAATTTCATGTCGTCTAGAGATTATTAGAAAGGGAGCCTAAGAGCCACCGATATTATGCAGAAACACGGCAATCCTTGCCTGTTAATGAAAGGTTTATACTCGCGACACTTGTGAAATCCCCCACAAACTATACACGTATGCTATATGCTATCACTTCGGAGATTTCAGAGTGCCAAAGAAAGGAATAATGAGACAAGAACTATAATGCCTTACCTTCGTAATTTATTTTCCCATCGCCATCAACGTCCGCGTCCTCAATCATGGCTTCCAATTCTTTCTCAGATATTTTTTCCCCATTATTTGCTAGGATTGACTTTAATTCATCGGAGGTAATATAACCATCTCCGTTCTTGTCAAACAGTCTAAAGGCTTCTCGAACTTCTGTTGCCAAATCTACAGATTTCATTTTCAATGCCAATTCCAAAAATTCAGTAAATTCCATCATGCCATTACCTGCAAAGCAACATGACCAAAATGAGAAAATACTTTAAGCTGCCAACTAAATCGGCGTCCAGTAAAGGGCAAAGAATAACAGGGATTAAGAATAAGACAAGCTCTTAAAGGCAAAATGCCGTCCTGTAGTACTTTATAAAGCTACTTTGGATAGGTATGTATATTTTAACAATATATCGGCATACAGAATCTGCTAGTAACATACACTGTCTGTGAAGAGTCACAGGCACCAACTTTATTAAATCGTGTGGAGTGTAAGATGAATCGTAGGTAGTATTTCTCCTTCCGGGGTTTGGTCTTTCACTGGACATTGCCATGACTAATTTGACAGGTGCCGACGCAGCCGGACTCGTTCAGAGAACCTGAGTGCACCAATAGTTTTTAGTTAGTTCGAGTAAGTAACGTTTTGCTTTTTGTGTATGTTTGGTTTGTATTGTGTCTGTTTTTCTGAATTCGGATTTGAATCATCCCGGACTTTCGGTTCCTGTTTTGATCCGGATTTGAATCATTCCTGGACTATCCTGTTTTGTTTGGTAGGTTTTTTTTCTTATAAGCTACAATAAACTTCTAATGCATGTGTCAAACAAACACATCAACTCAGTTACCTGGGCTCAGCTGGAAGGTTTGTCACACAAACTAGAAGATACTGAGGCATAATAAAAAAAGGAACAAATTTACCCAACAATGTCAATGGCTAACACATGTAACAGAAAACACACAAAAAAGTAAGTATCATAAAGGGAAATATAAGTTTTTATACAGTTATATAAAAGTGAGTATTTCCCACTTCTGTAGTGACACCCCGTGTGTAACTTGTGATCAAAATCGGTAAGTGGTCACGAACGAGAGGAGAGACAAGTAACGCTAGAATGTCTTTCACCATCTGTGTGACAGATATCAGATAAAAGGTCATAATATGGAGTAGGCATTGCCAAAATGCGAGCACAGACAATATAGTCCTTTATCTAAAATTAAGTTTGTATCAAAATCTGAAAAATTATGGATTAATACAACCCGTGTGATACAAAATCTTGTACCATCTATATAGGTGACACAAGATGTACTTTTGTCGGAACTACTTCTTGATGTCACAATGAATTGAATAACGAATGATTCATTGAATTACTCTCATTCTTTGAATGAAATATGACGTCATAATACATGTGACTATATGCATAATACGTGTGACGTTATGGACTATATTTTATAAACAAACGCTTCGTTGAATGGTAAATTTTAAATTGTAAACGTTAAGTTTTGTTCTGCCCTTCTTTTACTTGCTAATTTTAGATAAACTTATTACATACATTTAAGTGTAGGTACAAATACCTGTATCACGTCTCGACAGTTGCGTACATTCCGCATCACAACTCGACGCTGCGCGTCTCGTAGTGATACGACGTACACAACTGTCTAGACGTGATACAGGTAGTTGTACCTACACATAATGTATGTAATGGGTATTTATTTTTTATATATAATATGCTCTTTCATAATTGACGTTACTTCCGAATACCCTAAAAGTACCTCAACTATATTATGTGACGTCTTTCTTTGTAATAGTGACGTCCCATGAAATGTCTTATGATTGTCAGTTTTTAAAGATCGATTTAGAGAATGCAAAAAATAATATGAAATTTTTGTTGTTATTTTCAAATAATTTAATTTGCTTTGTAAGCTGAAATCTGATTGGTCAATTCAAATCGGGCAACTCATATTATAAAAAATAACTTGCGTGACCTATGACCTATTCTAACGCCGTTAAAATTCAAAATAGTTCCACGACGTCATCGACGCTTTTACCGCAAAAATTGGTAAGATTTATAGTTAAAATTAAATTATAAGGAATATTTCAAATTTCTGAACAGATTATACGATATAATATGGTTTGGGTCTGTTTACACCATTCATAAATATTCTGGTACCCTGACGATGATATCCTCATGAGCCTAAGCGGCCTTCAGATATAACGTCAGGTCAGGAGCATTGGATTTCAACGGTGACAGCGTTGAAATTTGACGTTCGAGTATTCTCTAGACTGACCATTAGTATTATAGATAAATTCAAGTAGAACGAACGTATTATGACGTCATTCTCTTTGTGACGTTCAATGTTTACATTTCTCAGCTGAGTTTACATTATGATTTTATAATTTAAACGTAAAGGTAAAATATAATTTATATTTAAAATTTATAAAGAAAAGGTATTCCCGGATTTAAAAAAAGATTGGCATGTGCATGTGATATTAAATGGCGTCATATAATTAACCAATGAAAATGCTTATATCGGAGGTCCTGACCTGGTGTTATATTTGAAGTGAAGCTTGCGTCAATGAAAAATATTGCACCAGGATACCAGGTTACATTCATAAACCGCTTCGCAGACCCAAACCATATTATATCGTATAATCTGTTCAGAAATTTGAAGTATTCCTTAAATATAACATTTAGCTTTTATCGATGTCAACTTTATTTTTAAGTCATTCTTTGAAATTAATTTTAGCCCTTCTTCATTCACTTTGTTACAGTTTTTTGACGGTATCAACTTCCGGACGAAAAAAAAATCAATATCAGCATTAAGCAGATTTTGAACACGTGATTTCATTTTGACCACGTGACACGTAATTTGCCGTAGAGCTCACCGCTCTTCGCGGACAGCTTCGCTTCCCGCTGCGAGCTGTGCTCGCTATAAAGATCAACCAAAACATGATAGGACCGTAAAATTACTTATGGACGACTTTAACTTGACTCTCACAAGTCCAGATTTATCAGTCCATGTACCACGTATGGAAACCGTAATGAAATTGCTATTTGTTTTGAAAGCGTGTATCGCTTATTTTATTTACCAGTTTCTGTTTAACATAAACAACTTGTTTACAATATTTATTTACCATCAGTGTCAACCTTTTCGATCATTTTTTTCACTTCCTCTTTAGTTGGATTCTGACCCAATGATCTCAGTACGTAGTCCAATTCTTTGGTAGTTATAACACCGTCACCATCTTTGTCAAACATCTCAAATACTTCTTTGAAATCTAAAGAACATTTTTATAACGTATGGTTGTATTGGTAAGCTACGATTCGATCTTCCCTTTTTTGTTTCTGGATTTTATTTATTATATTTTTAGGTCAACCTTATTTTTTTATTGATATGGAATAGAAGAAACATAAGTTTGTAAGTTTGTTTTTTGGTTGGTTTATTTTTATTTACTTATTTTTTTTTCCTTGTTCGTGTTTTTTAAAGGTAGGGTTATTGTTAGCTAGGTGTAGGTCCTGACCTGACAGAAGCCCACGAGATTTTAGGATACTTTAACCAATTCTGGTATAAAAAAAAAAGTACTTGATTACGTTTGCATTCATAGTACGATTAACAAATAAACATGTTATTAAAATTCGGCATATTTTTGGTCGAAGTTTATGGGGAGCATCACCCTTCTGGATCCGCCACTGATCTAATACAGATGTACTATATTTACATTTTAGCCTGAAATCTTTTGTTAACATATTTCTTTTAATAATTATACAACAAATATAGGGTCATAAGATCTATTGTTCATCTTAGTATAACAAGATGTCGATATTGTGTAAATGGGACCAACCATGATGTGATGGGGAGCGGCTATTTTTGTTCTTAAGACGGTAGTTTTCGTCGGAAAAGGCATGTAGACATGGCAAAACCAGAATAAAAAAATTTGCCGCCCCCAATTAAAATGGACTGGTCCAAGTAACTCATACCTGTCAATGACCAAAACTTTTAATCAGAATGCACATGTCGTGTATTTGGTGATCTTACCTTTTACTATTTTATTTTTGTCTCGTCTGCAGGCCTCCTGTTTAAAAGAGAAGTAATATACGTATTAAGTACCACTTTTTATTAGAATCATGCAAAGAGCGATTCATGGGTGGAAAGCCTACACCACTTTATTTTTGATATGTTACTCCTACTTCCACCCTGATTTGATAATTTGTACTCTTTTTCCAAACTAGCCCTGGTCCTGAGAGAAAAAAATATATAGAATGCATTGGAAAATTGTAAGAAAGGGAGATAACTCTTAAAACTGTCAATAATTTCAATAGAAAGCATTGTAATAAAATGGCAAGATTTATCCCAGGACCAGGCAGTTATGAGCAAATTGTTATTTATTTCTTATTTTGTATACTTTGAACTATCTTTCGTTAAAAATAAACCACTGTAGCCTTTTTATCGATGAATCACTTTTCTTCAATTTTGCATGATTCTTAGGTTGACTACTACTTAATAACTGATATATTCAAACCAAAGAGTTCTAATTCTTCAATCGGAAACATATGGCGGCAATTTTTTTGTGGCAAACTATGAATGTACCAACCAGTAAACCTAAGTATCGGATCGACAAACAAACGATACAGCATAAAAAAAAATAATATAAAAATGAAAAAATACTTTAAGCATTTAGAGTTAAACGCCACTGATAAGTCTTAAGTAGACGAAACGCCCGTCTGGCGTAATGAAATTTTCACCTTGGTAATTTTGATTACATCTTGTTGGAATATTTTAGCAAAGCCAAGTAACAGCGGGTTGCGGACTGGGAAGCAACTATTTTGGGTTCAGTTGGAGTGAGAAAGTTTAAGATCAATATGTTATGACTTGTTTACGTCATTTATTTATACTGACATTCAATGACTAAGGCCATTCGTTGGTCAGTCTTTGTCTAAATTTTTGACAAGAAACACCGTCATTTGTATCGTAGACCCCTATATAGCTTCATTAACCGGGTTGAATCGTGAATCGTAGACATAGACAGTGGAGGCGATTTGGTGTCAAAGTGTCACAACGGTGTGAGTTCGATTCTCGCTGAGGGTAAGCAAAAATTTGACAGTGTTAAAAATCTAATTCTAGCAGTGTAGGCTTATTTATATATATAATTATACTAATATTATTATTCCACGAAATAAGGACTGCCCAAGGGCTGTGACATGGACCTGGAATACTCATATAGTCCGAGACAAAGGCCAGGTCCATATAAATTTTCATGGTCCGTACCATAGCCCGAGGGCTGCGACATGGACCTGGAATAATATAGTCCGAGACAAAGGCCAGGTCCATATAAATTTACATGGTCCGTACCATAGCCCGAGGGCTGCGACATGGACCTGGAATACTCATATAGTCCGAGACAAAGGCCAGGTCCATATAAATTTTCATGGTCCGTACCATAGCCCGATGGCTGCGACATGGACCTGGAATACTCATATAGTCCGAGACAAAGGCCAGGTCCATATAAATTTTCATGGTGCGTACCATAGCCCGAGGGCTGCTCAAATTTCGTGGTATTGCCATCAGTTTCATTTTGTATTATTTTTATTACATCGAGGAACAGATTCATCACTTTTTCCAACTTCGCCATATTGTCTCGAATTTATTATACTTGTATTTCTTGTAGTAAAAATGCTTGCCTGGTGCGATGTAAGCCAAAAAATTGTAAGAATTCATGACTGTTATACAATTATTGAAGTTACAGTATACAAAATGTTTTTTTTTAAACTGATGCGTTAAACAAAACGCGTGATTGGTGCGATGTAAGATTTTTTCCAATGATTTGTCAGCGATTATTTTTTTCATCAAATAAATTACCGCAAAAAGAAAAACACCTCAACAATGAATCACAAGCACTTTGGATTAAAAGTGGAAATTATATCATGACGTCATGCTATTGTGGCGTGCGCGACGTCGTAAATATTGGAATCTGGCAGCAATTAACAGGGTTAACGAGATCGCAAAGTGCAAGTGAGTAAAATAAAAGACAAATATTTATTCCAGTTTTTCACCGAAGCAAAGAAAAATCTACCATAGAATTTAAGGAGTAACAACAATCAAAGTGTCAGACGAAATCTTAATTGGCGTGTTGGATTCTTGTACATCCTGTTACCAACAATCTGTGGCAATCCACAGTCATATGCCACAGCAACATAAAAACCGATTCGATTACACATTTGTTTTGAAGGCATATTATGTGATCACAGTCACAGCATATATATACTTACGTTAGCATTCGTAAAAAGGGGAATGCTACAGTAATTTGAATTCATATCTTCACAGTCAGACATTTTTATCAGTTGTTATTTTTTTTAAATATTTTTGGCGCCAAATAGTATAGATTAAAATATTGTGACGTTACAATTATTTGCCGTGTCGCTTAATAGCGGATTTATTGCTTTCATTGAAATAAACAGTTTTTACAAAACGTTCGACTTACAATCAGTCGTATATCATGTACCAACCATAAAACGACGTTCTGTGATACGGGATCTGGGGACCAGGACACTATTTGTAAGGACTGATTGATTGTGCATGTGTTAACCGATATTTTTATATTGATTTTTTTGCACATTTGTATTTGCTAATTCACATTTAGTTTCATCAGGAACATATAATTTAAGACTTATCGCAGGTTTCATTGATGTATTTGTTTTTGTTTTTTATTTTGTTTATTTTGTTTTGTTTTTTTTTTTTTTTTGTATGATTGGTCTTTAACGCTACTTTCAGCTATTGGGGCGTCAAGTTTTTATTGGGGGAGGAAGCCGGAGTACTCGGAGAAAACCACGACCTGCTATAGGAAAACTAGTCCTGGGTCGAGTCCAGCGTTTCCGTTAACGCAAATTTGTGCGTATTTTACGCAAAAAAAACATTTTTGACCCCCAAAAATATTACCCAGAGGGTCATCATGACGCAGCAAATTATGTACCGAAAGTGTTTTAATACTCGTCTGATCCGGTAGCGTATCACCGTAGACATACTTTTGGAAAATGTAAAAACTGGTATCCTTTGTGTTGCAGTGTAAGAAAAACGATTATTTTCAACGGTAACCAGTTCGTTACTTCCGGGAATCCTCTGACTTTATCTTCAACACTAATGACAGTTTTGTATACACATGGAACGATACGCTTCCTAACTTTGATTACATTTTGTTTGATTAAGGCAACACTTTAAACAAATAAACAGTCAACCGGCGATGATAAAATTGATAAGTTTATTCCAAAATGAGCATGATGAGAACGATTGTTTTTGAAGTAGGATCGAAGTAGCTCAACCACGTGATCAAACACTACGAAGCGCAAACTTTTGCAATCGTCTGTTTCAAAATCTTTCAGAAATCAGCTTTAGAACAACCTTGGTTTACTGATGTTCATATACTTGACAAAAATATATTATCCTTTTTGCATTCAGATATCTATTAAAGTTTCAACAGTTGTAGTTATATTCAGCTTTTCCATACCTCTACCCTTGTCTAGTTTTCTTAAAGAAACTAAACAGATAAAAATAAATAAGCTTTCATCTTATCTTTGCTGTGTTTCCAGAGAGTCACACTAAATAATTGCCTTCTTCTAAATTCTGGTTAGATACACATGTATGATACTATCAAATTCTTTTTTCATAAACAATTATTGAAATCAATTGTATTAGGATATTGACATGAAACAAAACATTTTTTCATATACCAGATATGCATGTATTATTTCAGAGGTATAGATAATTCATGCAGAAATTATATTACAATCTCTCTAAATGTAATTTTAGGCTGTGGTATATATTGTTTACTCTTGTTTGCAACATTGTTCAATACAAGTTTTTTATAATCAAAACTGAATAATAAATATGACCCTTGAAAATTGTATTTGACTCCCTAAACTTAGCTGCAGAGGGTCATCATGACCCCCAGATTTTAAAAGTTTCAAAAACACTGGTCGAGTCTCAGGGCAGGGTGTACTCGACATGTCTGACATGTACATATTTGTATACAAAAATATTTTATCAGGGGGCCTCAGTGGCCGAGTGGTTAAGATAGTTGGTCTACTATTGATCACGTGCTCTGTCAACACTGAGATTGCGGGTTTGATTCTTACTGCAGGCAGGGTATACTCGACATGTCTGGCATGTACATATTTGTATACAAAATATATCACTGATCATTGAAGTGAAAAATGTGTTTACCTAGAAACCTTAATATCAGTTTTACGTCTCAGGTTGACCGTAGTCAATTTAGTACGGGAGCAAAAGTTTCATCCCAATGACAAAAAAATAAAATCATTGGAAAATGACGGAGAATTGAGCTTTTTCTTGCATTATCTACAGAATGAGCCTTTTCATTCGAAATCTATACAAGTTAACTTAATCGTGCAAGGAGCATGGCAATCTCCAAACATGTTACCCCTACGGTTCACGACCAGGACCCAGTTGTTCATCTTGTGGTTCAATTTTAATTATAATTCAAATCTCAGGATAAAAATTTAACCTAGCATTAAATTTTGTTGTTCACCCTGTGGTTAAATATAAACCGTGGTTAAAACTAATATTTTACCCACTTTCTAGATATAGGTTAATGAGAGGTCAACCCATATTCGCCACACGGGCAGCACTCTGGATCGAGCACTGAAATTACCTCCAGCCATGTCCAAAACATACACCTAATGCTATTATTTATTTATTTAATGGTTATCAGTCATGCATAATTGTTAATATAACGGCTACGGCAAACAACCAAAGGCACTCAAAATCCTGTATTGATCATAAGAGGCACTCAAACGCATGTATCGATCACCAGAGGCACTCAACTGCCTGTATCGATCACCAAAGGCTCTCAAAAGAATAAATCGACCACTAGAAGCACTCAAATACCTGTATCGATCATTAGAGTCACTCAAATGCCTGTATCGATCACCAGAGGCACTCAACTGCCTGTATCGATCACCAAAGGCTCTCAAAAGAATAAATCGACCACCAGAAGCACAAATGCCTGTATCGATTACAAGAAGCACTCAAATCCCTATGTCAATCACCAGGGGCATTCAAAAGCCTGTATCGATCATAAAAGGCACTAAAATGCCTGTATCAATCACCAGGGGAAATCAAATGCCTGTATCGATCAACACAAGCACTCAAAAACCTGTATTGATACCCATAGGCACTCAAAAGCCTGTATCGATCATCAGAGGCACTAGGATGCCTGTATTAATCACCAGAGGCACTCACTTGACTGTATCGATCACCAAAGGCAATCAAATGCCTGTATCGATCACCAGAGGCACTCCAAAACCTGTATCGATCACCAGAGGCAGAGGAAATCAAAAGCCTGTATCGATCACCAGAGGAAATCAAAAAACCTGTATCGATCACCAGAGGCATTCAGAAGCACTCAAAAGCCTGTCTCGATCACCAGAGGCACTCAAAAGACTGTATCAAGCACCGGGGGCAATTAAAATCCTGTATCGATCACCAGAGGCACTCAAATACTTTATCGATCACCAGAGGCACTCAAAAGCCCTATCGATCACCAGAAGCACTCAAAACCCTGTATCGATCACCAGAGGCACTCAAATGCTTGTATCGATCACCAGAGGACCCCAATAGCTTGTATCGATCATTAGAGGCACTCAAATGCCCGTATCGATCACCAGATGCATTCAGATGCTTGTATCGATAACCAGTGGCACTCGAGAGCCGGTATCGATCACCAGAGGCACTCAAAAAACTGTATTGATCACCAGGCGCATTTAAATGCCAATCTCTACGCAAAGGATTCTGGGTATCCTACGTCAACCACAATCACGCTGAAGGGGTCATTGTCGACCTGGGTACTATATCAGCGTACCCAGGGTACTTAAAATATGTGAAATTGTACCCAGGGTACTGTCGCTTAACATAAACGTACCCGGTGTGGTAAGTATCGGGAGATTACGTTCATTTCCTTCCCGTATTTGGTCCACAATTATAAATAGAAGAATGGCGGTTTGTTACAGTTTACAGTTACGTTTGTTTTGATTATGTGCATGTTTATGAACACTGTTGAAAATTAATTGATTTGATTCAACAATATTGGTCTGGGTACGTTTATGTTAAGCGACAGTACCCTGGGTACCATTTCTCAAATTTTAAGTACCCTGGGTACGCTGATATAGTACCCAGGTCGACAATGACCCCTTCAGCCACAATCACCTATGCCATACCATTGGTTGACATTGTGAGAGATATCGCTCATGGCAGATAAGCTTCGTACAAACAGTACAACAGTAATTGCAATGTAAAACTGTATCAAATGTGTATAAATAGATTATATAAAAATAAAAAAATGAGCTCGTGTATTATTTTACAAACAACATTCTTTGTTTACAAACGTTACAAGCAGACGACAAAAGTAGTCCCGCAGTAAATGGAGGATGACGTGTGGCAGAGGTTATATCTGGGATCCAGTTATGTTCTCTGTGCCGAAGAGTGCTTAAATGCCTGTATCGATCACCAAAGGCACACATTAATGTAGAACATAATGCAGTGACCATTACTTCCATTTTTTGTTTAAAACATACTGCAAACCTTGCACTGTTAGCAGGCGTTCTTGGAATGCCTGTTGGAAACCAAAATAAGACTGAAAGTTAGCTTCATTTCATTCAAGATATTTCCAAGTTGGTTTTCTCTGTTACAGTTTGTTTAATTGGAAATATTAAACGAAGTCCTGTGGTGCAGGATATCACTAAAAGAACTTTGTACAGAAGTAAATAGAGACAAACAGCTTTGTGATTACAGATAAAACAGAAGATACGCTCGTCTATTATGGTATACAAAATGTCTGTCCGTCCGATCGCCCTCATGTCGCACAGTTACTTGAAGATGCCTTCACATGTTTTATTCGAACTTCACAAAGGTTTTCCTAATGGTCTGTATACTTTTAATTAAATTTCTGATTTACCGTCTGTGTCCATTCTGGAAGGGTTCCCAGTGCCTCTACCCACAGAGCAACCCAGTTCGTCCCCAGGTGGCGTATAGAGAAGACCCTCTCGTTGGGGGTTTTCAGGTTATAATACGGGAAGCCTGAACGCGGACTACAGTGGGTAACGTGCTTGTCTTGTTTTATGTTATCCGAAGTAAAGCAAAGAAAAG
The DNA here is from genome assembly GCA_944474755.1 of Limnoperna fortunei. Lineage (NCBI taxonomy): Eukaryota > Metazoa > Mollusca > Bivalvia > Mytilida > Modiolidae > Limnoperna > Limnoperna fortunei. The sequence goes on from OX104115.1 coordinate 91,344,084, forward strand.
CATGATGTTCGTTTAAATAGACGGAACAATAAAAAACAAAGTTTACATCAGCACGAGTAAAACTTTTTCTTGTTATGATTGTATAGTTGTACCACTTAGTATGAAGCTACATTTAAAGAATAACAAGGTCAATGTTATGTCCTCAAAATTTGGGTCGGAAGTTCAACGCGTGCATGGTGAAAAATTGAAAAAAACTTAAATGGAAGAGTTACTCTACACTACAGAAAAGACGTTTTGAAAGTACTACTAAAAATAGTTTGTTTGTTTGTTTGAATGGGGTTTAACGCCATTTTCAGCAATTTTTCAGCTATATCATGGCGTCCAGTTTTTATTGGGGGAGGAAGCTGAAACACCAGGAGAAAACCCCTGACCTTCGGCAATCCGTATCAATTAGGATTGGAGCCGAGTACACCGTGCCCACAGTGAGACTCGAACCCGCAACCTCAGTGTTGACAGACCACGTGATCAATAGTAGACGAACTACCTTAACCACTCAGCCACCGAGGTCCCTACTACAAATTGGGGTATATGAGTATCCAGAGCTACAGCAGATGTATTGGTCGACTGCGAAAACGTAGCTCTGATGTTCGCTCTTTTTTTGCGACCATGTTGCAAAAAAAAGCGATCATCTCGCAAAAAAATAGCGACCGTTAGAGCTACGTTTTCGCGGCTACCAGTCTACCTACTAATTGCCAGTTGTTATTTACTGCACGTGATAAGTTAATTTAGTTTTGTCATTATATTAATAGCATTTAATCTAGGACACTATTTCGGCATCAATGAACATATACCACCTACACACAACGTGTATTGTTGATTATAGGTTTCAAGCAACGTGAGCTAAATCCCAGAAATTTCATGGCGTCTAGATTTATTAGGTAGGAAGCCCGAGAGCCACACATATTCTGCAGAAACCCGGCAATCCTTGTTAATGAAAGGTTTATACTGGCGAAACTTGTGAAATCCTCCCATCATTTATATGCTTTATGTTATCATATTTTGGAGATTCCTCAGTGCCAAATTAAAAAGGGGAAGAAGAACTATAATGCCTTACCTTCGTAATCTATTTTCCCATCGCAATCAACGTCCGCGTCCTCAATCATGTCCTCCAATTCTTTCTCGGATATTTCCCACATTATTTCCTAGGATTGACTTTAATTCATCAGAGGTAATATAACCATCATTGTCTTGTCAAACAGTCTAACTTCCGTTGCCAAAGCTACAGATATAACTTTCAATGCCAATTCCAAAAATTCAGTAAATGCCATCATGCCATCACCTGCAAAGTAATAAGATGAAAATTAGAAAATACTTTACACAAAAACTAGCAGCTGAAAGCGCCGTCCAGCAAGTCACAAAGAATTACAAGGATTACAATAAGACAATTCCTTACAGGAAAACGGACAGCTAAAAAGCGCCGTCCAGCAAGTCACGAAGAAATACAAGGATTACATTAAGACAATTCCTTACAGGAAAACGGACAGCTAAAAAGCGTCGTCCAGCAAGTCACGAAGAAATGCAAGGATTACATTAAGACAATTACTTACAGGAAAACAAACAGTTAAAGAGCGTCGTCCAGCAAGTCACGAAGAATTACAAGGATTACATTAAGACAATTCCTTACAGGAAAACAAACAGCTAAAAAGCGTCGTCCAGCAAGTCACGAAGAATTACAAGGATTACATTAAGACAATTCCTTACAGGAAAATGGACAGCTAAAAAGCGTCGTCCAGCAAGTCACGAAGAATTACAAGGATTACATTAAGACAATTCCTTACAGGAAAATGGACAGCTAAAAAGCGCCATCCAGCAAGTCACGAAGAATTACAAGGATTACATTAAGACAAATCCTTACAGGAAAACGGACAGCTAAAAAGCTCCATCCAGCAAGTCACAAAGAATTACAAGGATTACATTAAGACAAATCCTTACAGGAAAATGGACAGCTAAAAAGCGTCGTCCAGCAAGTCACGAAGAATTACAAGGATTACATTAAGACAATTCCTTACAGGAAAATGGACAGCTCAAAAGCGCCATCCAGCAAGTCACGAAGAATTACAAGGATTACATTAAGACAAATCCTTACAGGAAAATGGACAGCTAAAAAGCGTCGTCCAGCAAGTCACGAAGAATTACAAGTATTACATTAAGACAATTCCTTACAGGAAAACGGACAGCTAAAAAGCGCCATCCAGCAAGTCACGAGAATTACAAGGATTACAAGACAAACCCTTACCATAAAACGGACAGCTAAAAAGCGCCGTCCTATACAGAAGTACTATATACAAATATATAAAGCAATTACATTTAGGTATGTATTATCGCAAAATATTGGCTTAATCGGATCTGCTAGCAACTTCTAAGATCTTATAACTTCCAGTGGATAGTCGCACGAACAAATAAGTAGAGTGTAATACTTTTTTCGGCTTTGGTCTTTTTCTTGACATATCAATGAGTTAATTTGACGTGTGTCGACGGAGGTAGGCACTGCTTACTCGTCCGGAGCACTAATTGTTTTCATTTGATTCGAGTTAATACTCTTTTGCATTGTGTATTGAATTTTTATTTTGTATTTTATCTGTCTGAAACCGTAGTTGAATCAAATCTTGCCTTTCAGCTCTTGTTTTCTTTTCTTTTTTTTCTTAAATAAGCTACAGTGACTCCCAGTGCAGGTGTCAAACTAACAAATCAACTCAGTTACCTGGACTTATCGGACAGATTTGCAATATTAATCAGAAGGTACCGCGGCACAATAAAAAATTACACATGCAAAATTACACAGCAATAGCTAACAGAAAACTCACACACACAAGAAAAAAGTAACACAAATCGTCTTAACCAAGGGTAATATTGGGTATTAGAAAAGAACGAGCATTTCCTGTTTCAGTAGTGACGCCCCTTATGTAACCTATGGCCAAAATCGGTATGAGCTCGCGAACGAGAGAATAGACAAGTAAAACAATAATCTCCTTCATAATCTGTGTGACAGTTATCCAAAAAAACCATCAACCATGCAACACACAATTGCGACCATAAAATTAAGTAGGGATGACTACAACTTGACTTTCAGAAGCCATTGTATCCCGTGTAAAAACGTAAAAAAATTAAGAAATGGTTCATTGGGGCGCGAATATATTCTCATTTAAACCACCGGTTAGCCCTTTATGCCAAATATTTGACCCAAGCGCCAGCTAGGGGTAAAATGTGGCATTAAGCGCCAATCCGTGGAAGAAATACTGAACACCAAAGAAATTGTAAACAAAGCGGACAATCATCAAAATGCAAGAAACTTCGGTAGCTAAGTTTCATTGGTAGCTTGATTTTATTACTACTCCGGACACTTGTGAAATCAACAATCAAACATAGCAATGGTCCTGTCTTGGTACAGACGTTCAAAAAATAGTAGGTTCAACCAGGTTTTATGGCACGCCGAACCTACTGCTTCCATTAAGTGAGTTAGTGTGTTGATGAAAATGGTTGGATACGCCACTAGTCAGTGTATCCAATGAGGATTAGGTATCCCTAGTCAGTAACAGATGTATCAAATGAGGGTTAGGTATCCCTAGTTAATAACAGGTGTATCCAATGAGGGTTAGGTATCCCTAGTTAATAACAGGTGTATCAAATGAGGGTTAGGTATCCCTAGTCAGTAACAGGTGTATCAAATAATCATCGCATCACAATCATTATGTTATGAATTAAAAAAACTTATACGCTTCTACCATCGTATTTTCAAACGAGATCTAAACTTATTAAAAACTCGGAAGAGTCTTTTTTTTTCGTTTTTTTTATTTGTACTCTTTGTTTATAAGTATATCCCGAAGAAATTAGTAAGGTTTGCAAACATCAATGTCCTCACTGCAGGCTCTTGCATATGTAATTAAATTAATTTTCTAAATACTTGTGCTAAATGGCTATTGGCGTCATATTCGAGGTGTAAGTTTAACAATGATGTAGATGTCAAAGCTGTTTCTGTGGTTACTTTAGTCTTGAGGGTTTTTAATCAGTATATATTGGTGCCTCTAATGAATGACGATTCTAAAGGACAAATTAATTAACTGTTACAGGATTTGTCGGCCATTTTGGGTAGAGTGTTGATCCGATCGTTTATCTTCTTCTTCTTCCATATACGGGAGTAGACTCCTTTAGGAGTGTAAAACATCCCGGAACTTGTGCGCAAGTACAAAAAAGTGGACTTAAAAGTCAAAACATGTACAAACTTACATTCAAAGTATGAGCATAAAATGTTACTATTTTTCTATTATTTTGTATAAATTTTACTATTTTTGATTTAGATATACAGTTGTACAGTGGTAAATTTATTGTCTGTATGTCACTGGAGATTCTTCAAATGTTAGAGTGGATAGACCACTTTTGAAGGATTCCAGGGATGCTGCCATACCTAAGGATTCAGGTAGATTATTCCAATCTGATAATGGTCTGGGAAAAAAAGAGTATTTATATACATCCTTGTTTGTTGATAATTGTCTAAATTTATGTTCCCTACGAGTACGCCTGTCAGATCTAGTTAACATGTCTTTTGGAACCTCTACTAACCCCCAATTAATTTTGAATAGTAAAGTTAATCTTGATATTTTGCACTTACTTTCCAAACATTCCCGTTTTAATGTATTTAACATGTCTGTTACTGCCCCTGGACATCTGTCTTTATAATTATTCAGTACATATCTTGCAGCCTTTTTTGAATTTGCTCAACCTGAGATATCCGAGTATTTTTGTATGGGTCCCAAACTGGGGAGGAGTATTCAATAACTGGGCGCACAAGTGAAGTGTAAGTAAGATTTTTAACTTTTTGAGTGCAGTTTTCATGTTTCTTCTGAAAAAGCCTAATGTTTTTTGCCTTACAAGTAATATCATTAATATGTGCCCCCAGTCAAGATCATTACTTATTGTTACACCTAAGTATTTACTTTCTTTAACAGACTCTAAAGTATGATTGTGAAGTTTATAATCAAAATTTGTTGGTTTACTTTTTTAGTAACATGAATTGCGTAGCATTGTTCAGGATTAAAGTTCATTTGCCAATTACTTTCCCATTTTTCTAAGTTTGAGAGGTCATTTTGTAGTAAATTGGCATCTCTACCATTATTGACTTTTCTATAAAGTAAACAATCATCGGCAAAAAGCCTTACGTTACAATTAACATGTTCAGGCAGATCATTTATAAACAAGAGAAATGGAGTTTGACCTAAAACAGTGCCCTGTGGCACACATGTACTCGTTTTCCAACAGGTGTGTGCTCAAAACAATTTAGGCAATAACAATTTGGTAGTGTGTATCTCATATTGTAGGGGTTTCTGTTTAACATAAACAACTTTTTTTCAATTTTATTTAAGCATCAGTGTCAAACTTTTCGATAATTTTTTCACTTCCTCTTTAGTTGAATTCTGACCCAATGATCTCAGTACGTAGTCTTATAACACCATCACCATCTTTGTCAAACAGGTCAAATACTTCTTTGAAATTTTTAAAAAATTTTGTTGTGTTAACATTTAATCCTACGAATCGATATTCGGTGTCTTCAACCTATGCCAACATTTTTAAAAAGTCCATTCAAGGAATACGAACATGCAGAAGGTAACTTCCCAACTGGTCTACTCCCAATAGGTCTACTCCCATTTGGTCTATTCCCATTTGGTCTACTCTCATTTTGTCTACTCTTGAAAATTTATAATTCCCATTTCGTCTACTCAATTAAATATAACTAGGTTTAAATTGGTTGTTACATAAAATTATGGTGTTTTAGAGTTTGTGAATTTTTTATATGTTTATTTTGCATTATTTCACGAATGTTTGTATTTCAATAACAATTCAATTGCTAAATAAACATTTATATTTATTGTTGTTGTACCAATAATAATGTATGATGAGAAGTCAACTAAATAATGAAAAACTTTGAATGTAATTCCATAATACTAATTAGTAAACAATAATAATTTATTCATATGCACACATTCCATTTAATAGAATGTTTAAATAAAACAAAACTTTTTAAAATTAAAAGTGTTTACTCATTATATGTTCATACTTACTTTAAGAACATTTGAATACTCTTAATTTTTAACTTGATTTTTTTTATAACAATTTTATACTCCCTTCATATTTAAAACATTTAATAAATTTTAATGACAAAAAATTGCATTAAACTTAGTTTCTCATACAAAATTCACAGAGTAGACAAAATGGGACACTATAATTTTTTAGAGTAGACAAAATGGGAGTAGAATAACTGGGAGTAGACCAAATGGGAGTAGACTAACTAGGAGTAGACCAAATGGGAGTAGACCAAATGGGAGTAGACTAACTGGGAGTAGACTAACTGGGAGTAACCAAATGGGAGTAGACTAACTGGGAGTAGACCAAATGGGAGTAGACCAAATGGGAGTAGACTAACTGGGAGTAGACCAAATGGGAGTAGACCAAATGGGAGTAGACTAACTAGGAGTAGACCAAATGGGAGTAGACCAAATGGGAGTAGACCAAATGGGAGTAGACTAACTAGGAGTAGACCAAATGGGAGTAGACCAAATGGGAGTAGACTAACTGGGAGTAGACTAACTTGGAGTAGACCAAATGGGAGTAGACTAACTGGGAGTAGACCAAATGGGAGTAGACCAAATGGGAGTAGACTAACTGGGAGTAGACTAACTGGGAGTAGACCAAATGGGAGTAGACTAACTGGGAGTAGACCAAATGGGAGTAGACCAAATGGGAGTAGACTAACTGGGAGTAGACCAAATGGGAGTAGACTAACTGGGAGTAGACTAACTGGGAGTAGACCAAATGGGAGTAGACTAACTGGGAGTAGACCAAATGGGAGTAGACCAAATGGGAGTAGACTAACTGGGAGTAGACCAAATGGGAGTAGACCAAATGGGAGTAGACTAACTGGGAGTAGACCAAATGGGAATGAACCATGCAGAATACAATAGATGTTTTGATAGTAATTAAACTAGTAGTTATAGTCATAATTTTTGTATGAGTTAATGAGAATCATCAATTAGTATTAAATTTTAATAAAAATAAAGTGAACACTTTTCACTAGAAATTTCACGACAGTATAAATACTTCTGATTCTAAATATTGTATCAGTTGTCCAAAGTATGGCCAATGCACAGTTAGACATTCAATTTGTTACAAGCAGACTAGGGAACCTTACCCTCTTGTAGCAGCTAACACAGTGTATGGTGATGGCACATTCTACACTTGTCCAGAACTGTTTACCCAGCTGTATACTCTACATGCATTTGTTGATGGAGCCATCTACCCATTGGTATGTGCGTTATTACCCGGGAAAAGTCAGGCACATTCTTTACTTTACAATTGCAACCTACTACTCTCTTCATTGACTACGAGACAGTTGTTCAAAATTCAGCATATACAGTTTTTCCAGGTATCATACTAAAGGGCTGTTTTTCACTACACGCAATGTATCTTGAGAAAAGCACAGGCAACAGGGCTTCATGTCCATTACAAGGAAAAAAACAACATTAACAAGTTGGTAAGACGAGCATCAGTACTTCCACCAGTACTCATTCAACATGTAGAAGACGTCTGGTTTAATGCAGTGACAGAGATGGAACACTCGGAGACCAACATAGACACGCTTGCTTTCACTAACTACATTACACAGCATTGGGTAGAGAATGGAACCACCATGACACAGCTGGACCCAGAACCAACAACCATTTAGAGGGGTGGCTTCACAAACTGAAGAACCACGTACGTCATCCACATCCCAACATTTTTAACTTGATCAAGCAACTTAAGGAACAACAAGCATCCACAGAGATTAAACTCATTCAGTATAGAGCAGGTGGTAAAAGAACACACAGAAAGAGAAAGTATGTACAAATCGACCAGAGACTGGGTGAACTCAAACAGCGACTACACGATGGACAAGTTACAGTAGTAGAATTTGCTGATGCTGCCTCCTTCTTGTTGCAGCTTGGTTAGGCTACTGATATTTCAATTTATCTTGTATCTGTTATTTATGAATTTTTAATACAATTTTGTAGAAACATACCTTTTTTAATCTCATCTTTATTTAATCTAGCAAAAATTTACAAGACAAAAAATATTAAAATAAATTTAAAAAATAATAATAATAACAAAATCCTTATGTCAATGGATTTTACCTTTATATACATGTAACATAATTAACGATTTGTTTTTAGAAGTGATTAAATTGTTTATACAACAATTCAATGTATGTCAACATTTTTTCTTACCTTTTTACACCAAAATTTAAAATGTTGGCATAGGTTGAATGAACCCGATATTCACCTCTTGTTTCGGAATTGTGGGTCTATCTACACAGACATGTTATGGAAGAAATATAATCAGATGTGGATCCATAATCAGCGTTGGGGGCCAATAGGTCTAGGTTCTAGGTTCAAAGCTCTGTGTGGAGGGGTAAGGAGCCCCTTCTTCTGAAGCCCAGGTGATTTGATCCAATTGAAAAGTAAGTCTTTATTACGTCTTCTATCATATGGTTCAATTAACGGCCTTATTTTACTTTAGGAGACCCACAACCTAAACATACATTTTCTACTTACCTTACTCCTAAACCTACCCTATCATAACCCTACCCCTAACTATAACCCTACCGTACCATAACCCTACCCCTAACTATAACCCTACCGTACCATAACCCTACCCCTAACTATAACCATACCCTATCATAACCCTACCCCTAACTATAACCCTATCGTACCATAACCCTACCATACCATAACCCTACCCCTAACTATAACCATACCCTACTATAACCCTACCCCTAACTATAACCATACCCTATACCATAACCCTACCCCTAACTATAACCATACCCTATACTATAACCCTACCCCTAACTATAATCCTACCCTACCATAACCCTACCCTACCACAACATTACCCCTAACTATAACCCTACCCTACCATAAACCTACCCAGAACTATAAGCCTATCATATCATAACCCTACCCCTAACTATAACCAACCCTACCATAACCCAAACCCCTTACTATAACCCTACCCTACCATAGCCTAACCCCTAACTATAACCCTACCCTACCATAACCATACCCCTAACTATAACCCTACCCTATCATAACCCAAACCCCTAATTATAATCCTAACCTATGATGATTTGGGTTCTCTAAATGTAGTGGGTCCCTTTCAGTAAAATTACGCCAAATTAAGAACAAAAAATGTTTACTCAAACTCGTTATATCGGTTTACAAATTTGACTGCAGTTTAGGGAAGGCGCCGAGTGCGCCAACCCTTCTGGAACCGCTACTGATGATAGCTTTACATACATTTTGAACCGAAAGTCTTTGTTAATTTGTTTTTTTACAATTATATACATAAACAAATAGATCTAATGTTTATCCGAGTTATGTATAAAAGATATCGAATATGTGTAAGTGAAAAATCATGTTCTTATGGAAAAGGGGGGGGGCGTGGGGGCATTTTTTCCTAAAACGGTTGTTTTGGTCGGAAAGAGCTAGAGGGAACTGAATATTTCTTTATGGAAAAACCAGAATAACAAAATAAGTGCCCCAGTCCGAATTAAAAAATGATTGGTCTCGTAGCTCATTATTAACCTATCAATGATCAGATATAAGAAAACTTATTTTAGAAAAACATTCCGTATCAGAATGTGTGTTAAGTGATCTTACCTTTGACTATCTTATTGTTTAGTTCATGTCTAGATGTGTGTTTAGTGATCTTACCTTTGACTATCTTATTGTTTAGTTCATCTCTAGATGTGTGACTATCTTATTGTTTAGTTCGTATCTAGATGTGTGTTTAGTGATCTTACCTTTGACTATCTTATTGTTTAGTTCATGTCTATATGTGTGTTTAGTGATCTTACCTTTGACTATCTTATTGTTTAGTTCATGTCTAGATGTGTGTTTAGTGATCTTACCTTTGACTATCTTATTGTTTAGTTCATGTCTAGATGTGTGTTTAGTGATCTTACCTTTGACTATCTTATTGTTTAGTTCATCTCTAGATGTGTGACTATCTTATTGTTTAGTTCATGTCTAGATGTGTGTTTAGTGATCTTACCTTTGACTATCTTATTGTTTAGTTCATGTCTATATATGTGTTTAGTGATCTTACCTTTGACTATCTTACTGTTTAGTTCATGTCTAGATGTGTGTTTAGTGATCTTACCTTTGGCCATCTTATTGTTTAGTTCATGTCTATATATGTGTTTAGTGATCTTACCTTTGACTATCTTATTGTTTAGTTCATGTCTAGATACGTGTTTAGTGATCTTAACTTTGACTATTTTATTGTTTAGTTCATGTCTAGATGCCTTCTGTTGAAAAAGAGATGTATTGTATTAATAACTGTCATATTTAAAACCAGGGGGTTCTAATTAAATTGGAACATCTCTCGGTCTTTATTTCTATCATCAGTTCGGGGTGTTGGGGTTTGTATTTACTTTTATATTTTATGTTGAGTAGTGGCTGACATGTATATCATGAAACATTCTCTGTCAAATTATTTTAGTTCACTGCAAAGTGCGTGTTTTTTTTACATACATACCCGCACTTTCAACTATGTGCGTTTACCCGTTGTCTGGTGTGTGCCAGTGTCGAGACAATGTGCTTATTATTGCCTCATTATATTTACCCCAATGTTTTGGCTGTGTTAACTAATTGCGTGTTATACAGTTATTCAGTCAGTTACATGGGCGGAAACTATGAGGTGCATATGGAGTAACCCTAACTTTACCCTACCCTAACCTTAAAACTAACCCTAACATAAACCTGACCTAAACTCTACCTAACCCTCACCATAAAATTAACCCTAACATAAACCTGACCCCAACTCTACCCTACCCTTACCCTAAAACTAACCCTAACATAGACCTGACCCAAACTCTACCCTACCCTAACGCTAAAACTAACCCTAACATAAACCTGACCCTAACTCTACCCTACCCTAACCCTAAAACTAACCCTAACATAAACCTGACCCCAACTCTACCCTACCCTTACCCTAAAACTAACCCTAACATAAACCTGACCCTAACTCTACCCTACCCTAACCCTAAAACTAACCCTAACATAAACCTGACCCTAACTCTACCCTACCCTAACGCTAAAACTAACCCTAACATAAACTTGACCCTAACTCTACCCTACCCTAACCCTAAAACTAACCCTAACATAAACCTGACCCCAACTCTACCCTACCCTTACCCTAAAACTAACCCTAACATAAACCTGACCCAACTCTACCCTACCTTAACCCTAAAACTAACCCTAACATAAACCTGACCCTAACTCTACCCTACCCTTACCCTAAAACTAACCCTAACATAAACCTGACCCAACTCTACCCTACCTTAACCCTAAAACTAACCCTAACATAAACCTGACCCTAACTCTACCCTACCCTAACCCTAAAACTAACCCTAACATAAACCTGACCCCAACTCTACCCTACCCTAACCCTAAAACTAACCCTAACATAAACCTGACCCAACTCTACCCTACCCTAACCCTAAAACTAACCCTAACATAAACCTGACCCTAACTCTACCCTACCCTAACCCTAAAACTAACCCTAACATAAACCTGACCCAACTCTACCCTACCCTAACCCTAAAACTAACCCTAACATAAACCTGACCCAAACTCTACCCTACCTTAACCCTAAAACTAACCCTATCATAAACCTGACCCTAACTCTACCCTACCCTTACCATAAAACTAACCCTAACATAAACTTGACCCTAACTCTACCCTACCCTAACCCTAAAACTAACCCTAACATAAACCTGACCCTAACTCTACCCTACCTTAACCCTAAAACTAACCCTAACATAAACCTGACCCAACTCTACCCTCCCTTAACCCTAAAACTAACCCTGACCCTAACTCTACTCTACCCTTATCATAAAACTAACCCTAACATAAACTTGACCCTAACTCTACCCTACCCTAACCCTAAAACTAACCCTAACTCTACCCTACCCTAACCCTAAAACTAACCCTAACATAAACCTGACCCTAACTCTACCCTATCTTAACCCTAAAACTAACCCTAACATAAACCTGACCCAACTCTACCCTACCTTAACCCTAAAACTAACCCTAACATAAACCTGACCCAGACTCTACTCTACCCTAACCCTAAAACTAACCCTAACATAAACTTGACCTTAACTCTACCCTACCCTAACCCTAAAACTAACCCTAACATAAACCTGACCCTAACTCTACTCCACCCTTATCATAAAACTAACCCTAACATAAACTTGACCCTAACTCTACCCTACCCTAACCCTAAAACTAACCCTAACATAAACCTGACCCTAACTCTACCCTACCCTAACCCTAAAACTAACCCTAACATAAACCTGACCCTAACTCTACCCTACCTTAACCCTAAAACTAACCCTAACATAAACCTGACCCAACTCTACCCTACCCTAACCCTAAAACTAACCCTAACATAAATCTGACCCTAACTCTACCCTACCCTTACCATAAAACTAACCCTAACATAAACGACCTTAACTCTACCCTACCCTAACCGTAAAACTAGCCCTAACATAAACCTGACCCTAACTCTACCCTACCCTAACCCTAAAACTAACCCTAACATAAACCTGACCCTAACTCTACCCTACCCTTACCATAAAACTAACCCTAACATAAACGACCTTAACTCTACCCTACCCTAACCGTAAAACTAACCCTAACATAAACCTGACCCTAACTCTACTCCACCATTATCATAAAACTAACCCTAACATAAACTTGACCCTAACTCTACCCTACCCTAACCCTAAAACTAACCCTAACATAAACCTGACCCTAACTCTACCCTACCCTAACCCTAAAACTAACCCTAACATAAACCTGACCCTAACTCTACCCTACCCTAACCTAAAACTAACCCTAACATAAACCTGACCCTAACTCTACCCTACCCTTACCATAAAACTAACCCTAACATAAACGACCTTAACTCTACCCTACCCTAACCGTAAAACTAACCCTAACATAAACCTGACCCTAACTCTACCCTACCCTAACCCTAAAACTAACCCTAACATAAACCTGACCCTAACTCTACCCTACCCTTACCATAAAACTAACCCTAACATAAACGACCTTAACTCTACCTTACCCTAACCGTAAAACTAACCCTAACATAAACCTTATTGTCTTATTGTCTTGAACTTAAACAATTCATGTCAGTTAAGTACAGTACTTTTGAAGGATTGAAAAGAACTGTTAGTCACTGAATCAGATAGTGACATTACGTTTTAAATTTGTATCTGTGAAGGCCTAGGTGGCCGATAGCTTCCTTGTCCTCTGTATTGAGTAAGGGAGTATTATTCTGATGTTGGAGTGGAGGCCTAGGTGGCCGATAGCTTCCTTGTCTTCTGTATTGAGTACGGAAGTTTTATTTAGATATGTTGTAGTAAAGGCCTAGGTGGCCGTTAGCTTCCTTGTCTTCTGTATTGAGTAAGGGAGTTTTATTCAGATGTTGAAGTGGAGTCCTAGATGGCCGTTAGCTTCCTTGTCTTCTGTATTGAGTAATGGAGTTTTATTCAGATGTTGGAGTGGAGTCCTAGGTGGCCGTTAGCTTCATTGTCCTCTGTATTGAGTAAGGGAGTATTATTTAGATGTTGGAGTGGAGTAATAGGTGGCCGTTATCTTCCTTGTCCTCTGTATTGAGCAAGGGAGTATTATTTAGATGTTGGAGTGGAGTCCTAGGTGGCCGATAGCTTCCATGTCCTCTGTATTGAGTACGGAAGTTTTATTTAGATATGTTGTAGTAAAGGCCTAGGTGGCCGTTAGCTTCCTTGTCCTCTGTGTTGAGTAAGGGAGTTTTATTCAGATGTTGGAGTGGAGTCCTAGGTGGCCGTTAGCTTCATTGTCCTCTGTATTGAACACGGAAGTTTTGTTTAGATATGTTGGAATGGAGTCCTAGGTGGCCGATAGCTTCCTTGTCCTGTGATTGAGTAAGGGAGTTTTATTCAGATATTTTGAACTGGATAACTAGGTGGCCGATAGATTCCCTGTCATCTTTATTGCGTAAGGAATTTGTCTTCAGATATGTTGCAAATTGAGTTGAGTCCTAAGTGGACGATTTGTTAGTCATCCAATTGTAATCACTACCTTGTAATTGTGAACCCGACTTAAGGGCTACCTAGATAAAGTTTTCACAGAGGCTAATTTTCCAAAGAAAAACTAGATGCCTTGGGATACAGCTGAAGAATTGTTTACGGTGGCTTATAATTATCACGTCTTATCAAGTTTGTTCAGTCTGAGTATTGTAATGGAACACGTGGACATACAACCAAGCTGTTATGCCCTCCGCTAAAATGGCCTTAGAGTAGGTTGTTTCCGTCAGTTATCCCATCCACGCCTCTTTATCTGGATAATAACTAATTTTCCCGCTTAAAAACTTAAAGTGATGTGATGTCCTTACGTCCGTTACACATGTGGTACCAATCACTAATCCTCCTATACACCACTGAATGGAATTAGACGAAACTTTCACCTGATCTTTGTCACCTCATATTTTACATTTTCATCGAAATGATATAGGAAAACATGTTCAAGTTTGGACAATTTACATGTTTGAACCGGATTACGGCATTTATATCTATAATATAGCCTTAAATATATGTTTGTGTTATAATTTAATAAGGGCTTTTTAACTAATAAATAATTCTCAGTTTAAACGAGTAATAACTGGTGTGTACAATAAACTTAAAATCACCTTAGAAAAGTTGACGACAGTCTATTTATTAAATGTCTTTCAACTTCTTTGTTTAACAAAGTTCCTAAAACTTATTTCAATTTTATTAATTGAGGAGCACTGGAGTATATCTACAAGTTTACAGCCAATCCCAAAACGTTACATACAAAAATATGATCATTAAGAGCGGAAAACCCTAAAACATTAAAGTATAAAACCCAATAATCGGTGTAGATTAGCATGTCATGTTCGCATACAAAGTCGTAAAAAAGTCACATAATGAAACATTCATTTGCTCTGTATATAGTGATTCAGTATGATTTACTTATCTTAAGTATACAAGGAGCAACCGATTATGATCAATGGAGTCCAGACGGGGTAAAACAATTGTGGTGCCCTAAAACTGATGAGGAATTTTTCTATCATATTGAAGTAGAAAAAAACCATTATTGCGCATGCTATGCTGTGCCAGAATGGGAACTTACGAATGCTGAAAGAACACTTTCCGCAGACATCGAAATAACGGACGTTCGTGGAAACAACAACAAGTTATTCTCACGGTATACAATCCATAATAGTTCAAATCTCTTTCAGTTTATTTATAAAAATGGGAATTTAATTATTCTACCAGCAAATGCATGCGAATTTAAACTCGTAACCATTGACGTGACAAATAACCTGTTCACTGATATAGGCAATCTATCCTGCTTCACAGAACTGGATACGCTGATAATGAAGTATAACAGAATAACTTATGTTTCTAACCAAACATTCATAGGAATGTCAAAACTAAGGATAGTAGACCTTTCATACAATTTAATTACACAACTGGATTTAAATGTATTTGGAGATGTTAGCATTAATATCCTACAATTTAACTGTGCAGGAAACAGTCTACAAGAACTAGACGTTTTAAATCTTTTCTCTTTAAAAACTATGTGTTCTACAAGTTATGAAAATAACAAACATGTCATGGAAGTAACAAATAAAAGAAATTTTTTCTTGGGACAAAATGAAAGCATCATATGCGGAAATGTCAATTTATCAAACACAGCACTCTCACAAAATCCCTTGATAATTTCCCATTCTACGGATCAAAGTAAAGTCAAGAAGTATTTGCCTTGCGGGAAATGGACGTATGAAGGGACAGCCTACAACTGTGATTGTAACATAGCTGAGCTTTTTCAGTTGAACATAGGTGATTTTCAGCGCTTGGTTAATAAAAAACCGGACGAAAGTTATTGTCATAGTCCAGAAAGCTTAAAAAATATAAATATAACTGATGTCTACATTAATAAGACACTGCAAGAATACATGATTTGTGATATTGTAGATGGTTGTCCTAAAAACGGAAATTGTAGGTGTAAATGTACCTCGCAGCCTACTCGGAACATATTAATTGTTGATTGTTCAAATCAGTCCTGTACAGATTTTCCGGCAATTGTACCCGAAACTAAGTATGCAGTCTTATTAAATATGTCAGGAAACTACATAGTTGACGTTCATCCAAAACAGTCGTATTTTGACAAAGTTAAAATTTTAGATTTGTCCGGAAACGCTGTCAGATTATTGAACGAAAATATTACCAGACTTGATAACGCAGAGAAAATAATTGTTGTGGATCATCTACTACAGGATTTACCAAGGACTATACAAATGATGGATCCCAATATATTTCGATTTGGTATGAATGGTATTCCATGTTCTTGTGGGAATCGTTGGATAGGCGAGTGGCGAAAATACAAAAAAGCGTTAAGCCAATATCCGTTACTGTGTGCAAACTATAGGAATACATCGTTTGAAGACTTTCTTACTTTCGCAAACTGTGGCACGGAATCATCGTATTATTGGACTTTATCTATCATTGGAATACTTGCTTTCTTACTTACAGTACTTTTGCTGTTAACTTTTTTTCGCTTCGATTTACTTATTCTCAAAAGGCGACTTTTGAATAAAAATAAACCGAATTTGACTTGGAAGATTGACGTATATGTATCTTTTGATGAGGAAAATAAGGAAGTCCGTTCTTTTGTGCTGTCCAATTTGGAGCCGTTTTTCCGAAAAAATAAAATAACAACCTATGTTCCTTGTCGCGACAGAGAGCATGGAGATGAGGTGATCAAGATCGGTAACATAAATAAATGTAAATATTTTTTACTGATACAGTCCAGAGGAATGTATGATTCTGGAAAAATATTTACTATTAACAAACAGCATGAGATAGCTAGGCGGAATGAATATAAACTCGCATGGCATTGTTTCATGGAACAGACAATTGACAAAATTTTAGTTTTGAATTTTGACAATGAAAAACCGGAAAGCTTTCAGACGGCTAAGACAAAAGCGTTACATCGGTGTGGATTGGGTTTTCTAATTGTCAATCGGAAAATGTCAGTCTATAACAAACTAGCAGATACATTTAATGAGTCTATAAAAAGAGACTGAAAAAAAAATTAAATTACTAATAGGTTCTTTCATACGTTTTTGGGAAAGACCGGTTGATCTTTCGCGAGTGGAGCGCAGCGGAACGAGCCAAAAGACATAAAAATTTCTATCACGAGTGAAAGTTCACACGGACTTTCCCAAAAACGTATGAAAGTACCTATTTCTTCCGTAAACCGACATCTTTCACATCGCTATAACATATAGACGCTCCATTGTTTTAGACTCCATTGTCTCTGACGTCCAATCAGAACGCCAGAAACAAGAACGTCATAGAAGAACGTTGTTATGCTTCCATAACAACGTTCTTGTTTCTGGCGTTTTGATTGGATGACGCAGCAAGTACAGATTTGTGCGCGTAAGCTCATCTGTACTGGGTCATCTGTACCAGAAATGGGCCATTTACGGAAGAAAAATTAAGGTTAAAGATTGTGAAAATAATTTGTATTATAATGTTGTACTGAATAATATATTATATTTTCCCTTTTTTGAGGTATTCAATTGCCAGTTTTTCTACCAGTTGTTTTAGACTCCATTGTCTCTGACGTCCAATCAGAACGCCAGAAACAAGAACGTCATAGAAGAACGTTGTTATGCTTCCATAACAACGTTCTTGTTTCTGGCGTTTTGATTGGATGACGCAGCAAGTACAGATTTGTGCGCGTGAGCTCATCTGTACTGGGTCATCTGTACCAGAAATGGGCCATTTACGGAAGAAAAATTAAGGTTAAAGATTGTGAAAATAATTTGTATTATAATGTTGTACTGAATAATATATTATATTTTCCCTTTTTTGAGGTATTCAATTGCCAGTTTTTCTACCGATGGTCTGGGTTTTTCTCCGTCTTCTCCCTCAATACAAAATTGGAGTCGAGCGCACCCCGCCCACAGTCAGACTCGAACCCGCAATCTCGGTGCTGAGAGATGACTTGATCAATAATAGACGAACTACCTTATCCACTCGGCCACCGAGGCCCCCTATTGACTTAAGTTTTTACTTAATGCTTTCTCTGTATTTAATGCAAATTATTCTTTTAGCAAAAATTATAAATGGGACTTTTAGTGACCAAATTTATACACGATTTTTCAACATGAGTATTAAATATTGTGCAATTTGTAGAACTCGGTCAAAAGTGGTAAATATATTCCTATAATAATATCATTGCTAATGTATAAGTTAATTTCATTCAAAGGGAGTAAGTTGTCAATAATGACCGAATGAGTAATTCTGCTTGCTCGAAAAATGTCAAAGAAAATGGCTTCGCTAGCAAAAAAGTCGAGCTTAACAGCTGTCGAATTGTTTATAGTCGTTATTTTGCGCCAGCTTTTGTTAAAATTAAAATAATATGTATTTATTTGCTATAAAGCACATAGTACTGTTAATATAACAAATGCTTTATTAGAAAGTAGAAAAGGTCTAAATATCCTTTGAACCACAACATGTTTGACTTAAGTACGTTTAATATTATATGTACGGTATTTTAGAATTTTAAAACTTTGCTTCTATGAATAAGTTGAAAATATTTATGCATAAACTATGGACTTGCTCGAAAGTTCAATTTGCTCTTAATTTAATACTCGTCTTATGAACAGTTTATTTTTATATGTCGGCAACAGAGCATTGAATGAAAAAGTATAGCATGGGTATGCTTGAACAAATTATTAAAATCGAAACAAATGGGGTGCAGCATCAGCATCTAGTATTCTTGTTTGTTTGTTGGAATGGTGTTTAATGCCACTTTCATCAATTTTCCAGCTATATCACGGCGTTAAGGTTATATTGGGGAGGAAGCCGGAGTACCCGGAGAAAACCCCCGACCTTTCAGTAGGAAAACTGAAAATCCTTGTCAATGAAGATTGGATTCGTGCGCACCATGCCCGCAGTGAGAATTGACAGACCACGTGATCAATAGTACAGACGAACTACCTTAACCATTCGGCCACCGAGACTCCTCTCCAGTATTCTCCCAAACCGCTTAGCAGATTGATTTGTAATATTGCAGAAATGTACAATATGATGGCTGAGTTTTTTTTGTGATAATCTAAAATCCCAAAGACGGCTGCCGCTGTGGAACATATAGCTTTATCATTAACAAAATGAAACTTATAAGGATATAAAATTAAATTTTTAGGACTGATTTTACAAAAAAAAAATCAATAACAATAAAGGCAATAACAAAATACCTGGTCCAAGAACACTGTCAAAAGACAATTTACTAATCAGTCAAAGAAACCGGCAAACTCGATAAGATGAAGTATGTCAAGATGCGCTGTTCAATTTCAAGTATTTAAGTGAATTGCATTTATTTAATGTTTGATGGACACAATAGGCCATCAGTGTTTTCTCATTTTTATTTATTTGATCGATGAAAAAGAAATCAATATTTTCTTACATTTACTGATCAAGATTAACAAAAAGGATGAAAATGATGCGAAGTTTACTTTCTTAAGAACATATTTGTATTCTTTTAGGAAACCAACTTAGTTGTAGGTTATCCTTGCATAGCACCTGGATGCATTAAGGAGTCCTTATCGCCTAGAAGACTTGAACATCACATTGTTAAAGGAAATCATGTTTTCTCAAAATTGCCTTCAACATACCTTGTATAAGAAATGTGGATTGAGAAATGCCAAAATCTTAAATCTGAAATTCCTCAATGCACTGATCAATATGAAACACAGTGTAAAAAATGTTGGAGGCTAGGCCTGAAGTCAGAAAAGGTTGTTAGATTTTTCAAAGGTGTCAATGAATTTCTCAATGAAATATATTGTGAGGGTGAACTTGAAAAAGTCATCATATGAGGAAGCAAGTAACAAGATCAAAAAACAAGGAAACTAAGAAACTAGAAATTTATCATGCAACCAAATATGCAGTCTCTTTGGCTCATTCTCTATGACGAAAGTAAACATGGAATCAACTGCCAAGTCCATCAAATGAAGAATAACTGAGGTTTATGTTTCAGATGATCCTGTTTTACTGAACATCATTGAAAATATGGAGTGTTTGGAAAGGAATGAACAGATAAAAACTGTCTAGAGATACTAGATGCCATGTGAATCTAATTTTGATTTCTAAATACTTCACAAATTCTAAAAGAATCTATACAAGAATATGTATATGAAATGACCCCTGATTTTCAGGAATTCGTAATGAATTTACAGTTACATGTAGTAAGCTTTGGATCATTTTTTGCTCACATGGACTTCTATAGTCCAGGTCTGTGTAATCACTGTGTGTCCGTCATCATTGTATTAGTCTTTTACAGAACATTCTTTTTCAGAAATCTTCTCAGAAACCATTTAAAGGTCGATTTAATTGAAACTTGACCAGTCATCATCAAAGTGTCTAATATTAAGTTTATGTTTGCACATTTTGCCAGTCTAAAATTTTTGGATGGCCATTTCTTTTCTAAAGTCTTTCTAGGACACATGGGGGCTTCACATTTAGCACATTTTGGAGTTTTAGTGCAGGTAAAGCCATCATGCCCTGCATAAACCATAAGAGCTTTCCTTTACACTGTCCTTTGCCATGTACAAAGTTCGAAAATTTAAAGCAGCGCACAGGGTTGGAAAGTATGCGCTGACTTTAATGTTATAGAAAATAATTTTATAGAATAGCTTATAGAATGAGGATGATTCACAAAGGGCCAGATGTGACATGATCGGAGTTAGGGCTGACTCGATTTCCGGTCTACAAAAAGTAAGGGTTCGGTAAGTTATCGGGACCGTTTACCCGGCCTACTGAAATCCCATCCTGCAATCGACACGTGTCGCAACACACGGCAAGTGATGCCTCTGTTAGCAGACTCTTACTGCAAGCTGAGGAAGCTATGGGCCTATTATCCAGTGCCCCGGGTCCCAATTGATGGATGAAGCAGAAACAAATAAACTTGAAGATGTCAGAAAGTAATAATTGGCAAGATTATAATCGAATTGGACCCCCTTACCTGTATAAAGAAAAAGTTCGGCCACCTAGTCCTCCACTGCAACACATCTGATTAATACTCCCTTTCTGAATACAGAGGACAAGAAAGCATTCGGTCACATAGGACACTACTCCAACATCAGAATAATACTCCCTTTCTGAATACAGAGGACAAGGAAGCTATCGGCCACCTAGGCCTCCACTCCAACATCAGAATAATACTCCCTTACTCAATACAGAGGACAAGGAAGCTATCGGCCACCTAGGACACTACTCCAACATCAGAATAATACTCCCTTTCTGAATACAGAGGACAAGAAAGCAATCGGCCACCAGGACACTACTCCAACATCAGAATAATACTCCCTTACTCAATACAGAGGACAAGAAAGCAATCGGTCACATAGGACACTACTCCAACATCTGATTAATACTCCCTTGCTCAATACAGAGGACAAAGAAGTTATTGGCCACCAGGACACTACTCCAACATCAGAATAATACTCCCTTACTCAATACAGAGGACAAGAAAGCAATCGGTCACATAGGACACTACTCCAACATCTGATTAATACTCCCTTGCTCAATACAGAGGACAAGGAAGCTATCGGCCACCTAGGACTCCACTCCAACATCTGAATAAAACTCCCTTACTCAATACAGAGGACAAGGAAGCTATCGGCCACCTAGGCCTCCACTCCAACATCTGAATAAAACTCCCTTACTCAATGCAGAGGACAAGAAAGCAATCGGTCACATAGGACACTACTCCAACATCTGAATAATACTCCCTTACTCAATGCAGAGGACAAGAAAGCAATCGGTCACATAGGACACTACTCCAACATCTGATTAATACTCCCTTACTCAATACAGAGGACAAGGAAGCTATCGGCCACCTAGGCCTCCACTCCAATATCAAAATAATGCTCCCTTACTCAATACAGAGGACAAGGTAGCTATCGGCCACCTAGGAATCCACTCCAACATCTGAATAAAACTCCCTTACTCAATACAGAGGACAAGGAAGCTATCGGCCACCTAGGCCTCCACTCCAACATCAGAATAATACTCCCTTACTCAATACAGAGGACAAGGAAGCTATCGGCCACCTAGGCCTCCACTCCAACATCTGAATAATACTCCGTTACTCAATACAGAGGACAAGGAAGCTATCGGCCACCTAGGCCTCCACTCCAACATCAGAATAATACTCCCTTACTCAATACAGATCACAAGGAAGCTATCGGCCACCTAGGACTCCACTCCAACATCTGAATAAAACTCCCTTACTCAATACAGAGGACAAGGAAGCTATCGGTCACATAGGACACTACTCCAACATCTGAATAAAACTCCCTTACTCAATACAGAGGACAAGGAAGCTATCGGTCACATAGGCCTCCACTCCAACATCTGAATAAAACTCCCGTACTCAATGCAGAGGACAAGGAAGCTATCGGTCACATAGGACACTACTCCAACATCTGAATAATACTCCCTTACTCAATGCAGAGGACAAGAAAGCAATCGGTCACATAGGACACTTCTCCAACATCTGAATAAAACTCCCTTACTCAATGCAGAGGACAAGAAAGCAATCGGTCACATAGGACACTACTCCAACATCTGAATAAAACTCCCTTACTCAATACAGAGGACAAGGAAGCTATCGGCCACCTAGGCCTCCACTCCAACATCTGAATAAAACTCCCGTACTCAATGCAGAGGACAAGGAAGCTATCGGTCACATAGGCCTCCACTCCAACATCTGAATAAAACTCCCTTACTCAATACAGAGGACAAGGAAGCTATCGGTCACATAGGCCTCCACTCCAACATCTGAATAAAACTCCCTTACTCAATACAGAGGACAAGGAAGCTAACGGCCACCTAGGCCTCCACTCCAACATCAGAATAACACTCCCTTACTCAATACAGAGGACAAGGAAGCTAACGGCCACCTAGGCCTCCACTCCAACATCTGAATAAAACTCCCTTACTCAATACAGAGGACAAGAAAGCAATCGGTCACATAGGACACTACTCCAACATCTGAATAAAACTCCCTTACTCAATACAGAGGACAAGGAAGCTAACGGCCACCTAGGCCTCCACTCCAACATCAGAATAATACTCCCTTACTCAATACAGAGGACAAGGAAGCTATCGGCCACCTAGGCCTACACTCCAACATCTGAATAATACTCCCTTACTCAATACAGAGGACAAGGAAGCTATCGGCCACCTAGGCCTCCACTCCAACATCTGAATAAAACTCCCGTACTCAATGCAGAGGACAAGGAAGCTATCGGTCACATAGGACACTACTCCAACATCTGAATAAAACTCCCTTACTCAATACAGAAGACAAGGAAGCTATCGGCCACCTAGGCCTCCACTACAACATCTGAATAAAACTCCCGTACTCAATGCAGAGGACAAGGAAGCTATCGGTCACATAGGACACTACTCCAACATCTGAATAAAACTCCCTTACTCAATACAGAGGACAAGGAAGCTATCAGCCACCTAGGACTCCACTCCAACATCAAAATAATACTCCCTTACTCAATACAGAGGACAAGGAAGCTATCGGCCACCTAGGCCTCCACTCCAACATCAGAATAATACTCCCTTACTCAATACAGAGGACAAGGAAGCTATCGGTCACATAGGACACTACTCCAACATCTGAATAAAACTCCCTTACTCAATACAGAAGACAAGGAAGCTATCGGCCACCTAGGCCTCCACTACAACATCTGAATAAAACTCCCGTACTCAATGCAGAGGACAAGGAAGCTATCGGTCACATAGGACACTACTCCAACATCTGAATAAAACTCCCTTACTCAATCTAGAGGACAAGGAAGCTATCGGTCACATAGGCCTCCACTCCAACATCTGAATAAAACTCCCTTACTCAATACAGAGGACAAGGAAGCTATCGGCCACCTAGGCCTCCACTCCAACATCAGAATAATACTCCCTTACTCAATACAGAGGACAAGGAAGCTATCGGCCACCTAGGCCTCCACTCCAACATCAGAATAATACAGCATTACTCAATACAGAGGACAAGGAAGGTATCGGCCACCTAGGCCTCCACTCCAACATCAGAATAATACTCCCTTACTCAATACAGAAGACAAGGAAGCTATCGGCCACCTAGGCCTCCACTACAACATCTGAATAAAACTCCCGTACTAATGCAGAGGACAATGAAGCTATCGGTCACATAGGACACTACTCCAACATCTGAATAAAACTCCCTTACTCAATACAGAGGACAAGGAAGCTATCAGCCACCTAGGACTCCACTCCAACATCAGAATAATACTCCCTTACTCAATACAGAGGACAAGGAAGCTATCGGCCACCTAGGCCTCCACTCCAACATCAGAATAATACTCCCTTACTCAATACAGAGGACAAGGAAGCTATCGGTCACATAGGACACTACTCCAACATCTGAATAAAACTCCCGTACTCAATGCAGAGGACGATATTACAACTTCCTTAACATATCGGCCACCTTGGACTAATCCAACACATCTAAATAAATTCCCTTACTCAATACAGGACAAGGAAGCTGTATAAACACACCTATTCAATTCGAATTTAAAAGTATGAAACTATGCATATTGTATGTGACAGTTGATTCCAAGGGGGAGGGATACAAGTCACGTGAAGACGGGATACAAAAATTAACAGGATTTGCAGAAAAATTCATGATTTAAGAGAGGAAATATTGCACACTATACCCCCAATCAAGACTGTTTACTCGTTGCCTATATTGTGTGGTGATCTGTAGACATTTTTACTTTTTTTTCGATTTACTTTCAAACCTGTTGTGCAGTAGTGCTTGTAGTCAAGTTGTTTTATCGCATGCTAATGTTTCACGGCGAATACAACACATACGTGCTGTACTTTTTCATACTTCTGCTTTGTGTTAATAAACCAATATGGTTTGACTCTGGTACGTCCTGCCACCGCCAGTCCGTGCCAATCCACAGTCACGTGTTACAGAAGCATGAGAACTTATTCCGAGAGGACATTTGTTTTACACGCAAACATGTAAACATAGTTACAGAATATATACTTATGTTGGCACTAATAAAAGGGGGAATGCGACATTTTCATGTGTTTGTTGGCGCCAAATCGTATGCTTCGTTTCATGACGTTTACGATATTGTGACGTTATAATTATGTGCCCGTGTCGCATTTGCGGCCGATATCTTTGAAATATACAGGGCACCGTTTCACAAAACGTCGTACGACTTACGACCAGCCGTATATTATGTACAAACCATACAACATACGACGTTAGGGTCCTGGGACCAGGGTGCCGTTTCATAAAGCGATCGCTAATTAACGTGCTCGTTATCCCGAGCAATTTAAATGGGATAACGTGCACGTTAAGCTAACGATCGCTTTATGAAACGGCACCCAGGACACTATTTGTACAGATTGATTTATTGTTGATTTGTTAACATATTTTTCCTACATGCCAACCCTACCGCTTTGAGCGGTAGACTACCGATTTTTGTGGTCGATCTACCGCCTACCGATTTGACATTTTTTCTACCGCTTTCCTAAATGTATATTTACTTAAAACTTTTACATTTTCAGCGAAAAATATTGAAGGCAAAGACCTGAAACAGTGTTGTTTTTTTAATAATTTATTTCATAAAGGTTGATACTTTAACCTGGCCTCAAGTACCCTTTAAACCATGCTCAAAATGCACAAGATCGCACCATTTTGCACAACTTGATAAAAAATTTTCATGGGGGAAACGCCCCCCCCCCCCCCCAGACCCCCCTACCGCTTTGGACCTAATTAGGGTTGGCGTGTATGTAAAAATGTACCAATCATTAACCCAAAGATAATTAAATAAATGCCATTAATAGTTGATTATAAATAGTGAAACTGTTAAACATTTGTATCAAAACATATTTAGTTATTAATTCGTCTGTATACACAACTCATTTTCTTGTTTTGTTGTAAAACACATAAACATGTACTTCAAAGTACCGAAAAGTAAACAGGTACCGAAGTGACCAGTATCGAGTACCGAAGTGACTATTAATGTCAGTACCGAAGTGACCGTGTACCGAAGTGACCTGATACCTAAAATATGACCCAACGGAAAGAAACATACAAACGGCTTCTTCTCAGAAACTGTCCTGCACAATAAAATCAAATGACGCAGAATAAAGCACAGATAGTTTTCGTATAATTTTGAGCTTTTACTGCTGATTGGAAATTCAACATGGCAACATACACAGATTAGCATCTTTCAGAAATTGTCTCGCGTAAGAATTTAATATTTGCGATAAAAGTCCCCTTTTTATGGCAAGTCAGGTGAGTGTAAGAGGCCTTTGGGAGTCCGTAGTTCACGAACAAAGTCCCATAACTTTATATACATCTATCTAAATAAACAATTTCTCAAACATTCAGGAAAATTCATTGGAGTATTGAGTTATAGTCTGAAAACTAAAACATCCACACTGTTTTCACGAACCATAACTCATAACGATAAATCAGAGAATTGCCAAAAGGAGGCTAACATTATCATATGTGCAGTTTGAAGAAAATCTGTTAAGGGATTCTCAATATACAGTGCGACATGTGGACGACGGACGGACGGACATTTGTATACCACTGATTAATATTTTACCAGTGAGTGTGAAAGTTTTGTTCCGTACAAAATTTACTTCGGTAAACACATTTTCACACCAGTGAATCCTGTGAATAGTGATGATTTATAGGTTTTTATTTTGGCTTTATGTATAAGTATGTATGTGCATGTCATAGATAATATAAATTATGTTTTAACATGCTTTTAAATGTATGTCTTTACATGTGTCTTGATGTGTTATATTTATTCTATTGTATAGTGGGGATACAAGATCATTAGAGCTTATGTTTATTGTTATGCATGTCTTACCGGACCTAAAATAAATATTACGTCCTTACTATAGGTTCCGGATAAATCTAATGAATATTAAAACAAAAAACATTTGCAAAATTCAGTATATTTACAATTTCATAATTCTTTTGGAGCAGTGGTTTGTCAGAAAACAAATTTCGACATTTCAGCAAAGTTGAACAAATTAGCAGCCCTGGAAGCCACGTTGAATTTTCAATCAGCTTGAAAAACTCAAAAAAATACAAAAAACTACCCCGGCTTAAATCCATACATAGTTTAAATTCAATGTAAGGAACAGTTTCGGAAAAAAGATGTTTGTATGTTTTTCCCATTGAGCCATCTTGGATTTTGGATCGTCACCAATAAATTAAACTTTGTAGAGGACCATCTACATTTATATCTATATCTTTCTGCAATATTTCAAATCAGTCTGTCAAGCAATTTGTGATAAGATATTTGAAAACCAATCAGAACGCATTTATGACATTGGAAGCCATGTCGGCCACCGAGGCCCCAAGCTGTTGGTATGTTTTTCGAATAGGGTTCTATGTTAAACTTAGTCCTGCGATGGCGGCCATCTGAGATTTTGAATCGGCACAAAACTCAAAACTTGTAAAAGCGGGACCTCTGTGGTCGAGTGTTTAAGGTAGTTCGTCTACTATTGATCACGTGGTTTGTCAACACATGTGATTGCGGGTTCAATTCTTACTGCGGGAAGATTGCGCTCGACTACATTCTTAATTATCAAGGATTGCCAGTTTTCCCACCGAAGGTCACGGGATTTTCTCCAGGTACTCGGGCTTCCTCCCCCCCCCAAAAAACTGGACGCCATGATATAGCAGAAAAATTGCTGTAAGTGGCTTTAAACAACATTCAAACAAAAAAACTTTGTAGAGGACCATCTAAGGTACATTTCTGAAATATTTCAAATCAATCTGCCAAGCGGAATGTGAGAAGAAGATTTTTGAAATTCGGCCAATCAGAATACATTAATGGTCTTGGCAGCCATGTTGAATACTGGATCAGCACCAAAAACTCTGTTAAGAACCACCCAATACACATTCCTGTATATATATGATGGGATTATGTCTCATATAGAAATATGCATCCATGAAGCCTATAGATCTTGTCCTTGTCTTCAGACAGACATATCATGGGCTCATTGCACAGCTGTTTGTTTTCCAAGTATCTTTGTTCTGTGGATGCAACTAGCAAAAACTTCATAAACATTTTACAAGACCTTCCAATTAACATTCAATCATGTACAGCATGGCTTTAAACATTTTTGTAGTTTCTAAGAAGGGATGCAATTTAAGGTATCCGACCCATAATTGAAGTCACCGTTTAATTTTATTTTTAGACCAAGACATGCGGCTTTATTTAATCAATATATTACTAATTAGTGATACAAATTAAATATATTGTTTTACTTTGAGTCAATGTTAACAGTTTTGAGGAAAAAAAAGTTAGTTGCTCAAAAAAAGAGGTCTGCTCCATTGACAAACAATGGACATCCGGGACACCAAATATGATCACGTGGTCAATTATGGGTCGGATACCTTAAGTGAAATTGAAAGCAGTCTTAAGATATTATTTGCATAAAATTATCTAGTAAACAAATATCCAATAATTACTCAAGTTGTAACATTTTGTAGAACAGTTGAACAGCATAAACTTTATCAAGCACCATCTAATGATTTCTTATAGAAAGACCAACAGTGTATTTCTACCAGTAACAAAATCTATATGTATACAAAATTTATTGTGTAAACTGTATCACAAGTATTAAGAAGGTTTAGCATAACTTCGGAATAATAATTTAGAAAGTTCAAAGAAATCTTCATTTTTCAATTCTTTATTCTTTTCCAAGATCTGGAAATAAAAAAAAAATCATGATTACACAACAATCTGTACACTTTATTGTTTATTAGAATAACTTTAATGGGAATAACCAAAGTTTATAATTTAGTTCAATTCTTGGTGGGAAATCTCATGTTGAAATTTTATAACAGAGTGATTATAAATGTTATCAATTTAATGATCTGTTAAACATGCTGAGAACAAGAGAAGTTTAGCTCCTGTTTTCTGTTGTTTTAATAATTTTGATGTTATGCATCAAATAATACACATATTTTGTTGCAAACTGGAGCATAGTAATGATGGAAGCCATCCCAAACTGGAGCACAGGGATGGAAGCCATCCGAAACACACCACATGTAAATAAGTAAATCATGACCCTGATTTAGTAGTTACCAAGTTATTCTATTTAAACATAGCTCATACAAAGGATGCACCACAAACATAAATGATACTCAACTTAACTTTTTTCCATGAATGAAAGATAGCTGTAATGTTAAATAATATTGCCAATAATTAATTGGGCATCGTAAATATCCAAAATATGATCACTCGTGCCGCATAAAGCATCAGATTAAACTCGTGCGCGGAACAAGTTCCGCACACTCGTTTAATCAGATGCGTTATGCAGCACTCGTGATCATATTTTGGATATTCACTCCGCCCAATTAATTATCCTATAAATATGGTTTCAAGAATATTTCACAACAATCAAAATCCTTCGGCCCTGCACACCTCCATTATGTATAAAAACATCCCACAAAATATAAATGCTGTAACCTTAAAACTGTAGAAGATAGTCAGACAAAACTGGTATCCAATCCCTAGTTATGATATGAAAGTGGTAAAGTAATATGCCCCACCCCCTTTTTTTCCGTGGCAAGGTATAAAGAAACTATTTTCCTGCAAATTTTTATTTTATAAACGCTTATGAGACATGGTTTAAGAGAAGAAGCTGTTGGTATTTTACTTAAGGTCTTATGTTAAGCGTTGTTCCCATCTGATGGCCATCTTGAATTCAGGATCAGCACAAAACCAAAAAATTACTATAGGGCCATCTGAGAACATTTTCCCAATAATTTACCACCAATCAGAATACATGAACAGCCATGTTGAATTTTCAATCAGCAGTAAAAGCAAAATTATAGTTGAACTATCAACTAAAAAATTATTTGTGTTTAATTTGTAGGACATATTTTGAGGAGTTTGTACAGTTTTCCCATAGTGTCCTATGTTCAGCTATGTTCCATGGTGGCCCCAATCTTGAAATCTGTATCTGTATTCAAATTTACAATTAGTAGAGAAATATTTGGGTTACATTTCTACAATATCACTATGCATTCTACCAAAAGATAATTTGTGTTTATTTCAGCTAATCAGAACACAGTTACATGGTCAGGTGAGGTCAGGTATGCTGAAAATGAATATCTTTGTCAAATAAAGAGTTTCATAAATATTATGATCAACAGAAAACTACAAGCAATTGGCTTAAACACTCAAACCAGTTTCAGGTGTAGTTTTAGACTTCTTCATCACGTCTTTCTCCCTGCATAATTCAAAACTGCTAAGGTCAAATATATGCTAAGAACAAATAGCCTTGGTATATGATAAGAACAAATAGCCTTGGTATATGATAAGAACAAATAGCCTTGGTATATGATAAGAACAAATAGCCTTGGTATATGATAAGAACAAATAGCCTTGGTATATGCTAAGAACAAATAGCCTTGGTATATGCTAAGAACAAATAGCCTTGGTATATGATAAAAACAAATAGCCTTGGTATATGATAAGAACAAATAGCCTTGGTATATGATAAGAACAAACAGCCTTGGTATATGATAAGAACAAATAGCCTTGGTATATGATAAGAACAAATAGCCTTGGTATATGATAAGAACAAATAGCCTTGGTATATGATAAGAACAAATAGCCTTGGTATATGATAAGAACAAATAGCCTTGGTAGTCATCACAGTTGTTCCATCTGACTTACATATCATAAACATTGCTTCCACAAACAGTGCACTGAAAACATGTCTGCACTACATAGTAGGGAGGGACCTATTATTGTACAGGAGGGAGGGACCTATTATTGTACAGGAGCTCTATGTATAACATAGTAGGGAGGGACCTATTATTGTACAGGAGCTCTATGTATAACATAGTAGGGAGGGACCTATTATTGTACAGGAGGGAGGGACCTATTATTGTACAGGAGGGAGGGACCTATTATTGTACAGGAGCTCTATGTATAACATAGTAAGGAGGGACCTATTATTGTACAGGAGCTCTATGTATAACATAGTAAGGAGGGACCTATTATTGTACAGGAGCTCTATGTATAACATAGTAAGGAGGGACCTATTATTGTACAGGAGCTCTATGTATAACATAGTAGGGAGGGACCTATTATTGTACAGGAGGGAGGGACCTATTATTGTACAGGAGCTCTATGTATAACATAGTAGGGAGGGACCTATTATTGTACAGGAGGGAGGGA
Organism: Limnoperna fortunei; assembly: GCA_944474755.1. Lineage (NCBI taxonomy): Eukaryota > Metazoa > Mollusca > Bivalvia > Mytilida > Modiolidae > Limnoperna > Limnoperna fortunei. The sequence goes on from OX104115.1 coordinate 91,375,494, forward strand.
CCTATTATTGTACAGGAGCTCTATGTATAACATAGTAGGGAGGGACCTATTATTGTACAGGAGGGAGGGACCTATTATTGTACAGGAGCTCTATGTATAACATAGTAGGGAGGGACCTATTATTGTACAGGAGGGAGGGACCTATTATTGTACAGGAGGGAGGGACCTATTATTGTACAGGAGCTCTATGTATCACAAACCTGTTTTGCAGCATTTATTTTTCCTCTACCAAACACATTCCATAAAACTATGCCTACAATTAGTCCATCTTTACAATAGAAAACAACTCCCTGGTAAAAATCTTCCTTGTTTAATACTGTACTTGACAAATCTGAGATCATTATTGCTTTCTACAATCAAATATAAAGATCAATTAATATTACTGCTTTATTGGCAGTTATCATCAACTCACAATGGCGAGTTTATAAATTTATGGGGTTTATTAAATTTCATCAATTTTTCAACTTTATAATCATTTTCGACAGGTTTTCTCGGTAAAAACGAAAGTTAAATACTGCCATTAGTCCCACAAGACATTATATGTAGGGGGTCGCTAAGACAAGTTTGATTTTATGCACAATGTGTCCTTTTATAATTTCTGCAGACAGGGATTCAGTTTCTATAGCTTCTGCATAGATATGGATCCAGTTTCTATAGCTTCTGCACAGACATGGATCCAGTTTCTAAAGCTTCTGCATAGACATGGATCCAGTTTCTGTAGCTTCTGCATAGACATGGATCATGTTTCTATAGCTTCTGCATAGACAGGAATCCAGGTAAAGTAATATCCTTTACCAGTATATTATAGTCCAAATTCTGTTAAGATCTTAAACCAGTTAAGACATAATTGTCTTGATTGGTCTTCCTAGTTTGTAATTTTGTAATTTTGTAATGTTTATGTTTACAAAATATGACATGCACCTTGTATTAATAAAATTGTGTATTATGTTCTGTTTATTGCTACATTGTTATTACCATTTTAACATCATCACATCATTTTGTCACCCTTAAATAGGCACTGAATATTGTGGAATCGTTGGCAAATTAATTAATTATATTTATTATTTCAGAAATAAATCATTAGAGCATGAATATATACTGATTTTACCATGGGTTTGCCCTTTAATTCAATTCTAACATTCACAAATTATGATTAGTACCAATATAAAATAACTTCTTAGTTGATAAAACAATATATGCTCATTTAACAATAGTTGAGGAGATGTATTCAAGTCATACTAGAAGGTTTAATATGGTATAGTGTTTAATATGTTGTGGCTAAATATACATGTACTTATGCAGGGTTTTAGCTAGGATTTTTGAACCATTAGTCACTTTTGCGTGCGACGATTTTTAAAACCTTATATGTGTGTATATTTATTTATATGTATAAATGCATGCAAGATCCTTAATTAATGAATACAATAAACATCAATAAATATTTAATATTTTCTAGCACCATTTTATAATATATTTTATGTATTCAATGTAATATTGCCATAGAACATATATCTGAGCAGATTTAAATGAACAACTTTTAAAAAGTGATTGCCAAAATATTAATTTTTGTTTATGTTTACATTTTTCAAGTCATTTCAATTCTAGAAGCATTGTATTTTTCAATCTTCGGCACCGAATTCATATCCTCTCCGAAAACCGTCGGTATTATCTTCTGCTTTGAACTGGTTTCCGATATTTTAACCTACGCTATATATACAAAGTAAAAGCACGCTGGAACCAGCGTAAACAAATGGCGCGTACAAACTACAAGATAAACATGACGCTATAACACAAATATGACGATTTCTGACGATAATAGCAATAAAATTGAAAGGAAATTTAAGACGACTTTCTCAAAATGACAGAGCAATGATGAACAAGGCGATGTGGGACCACAAAAAGATCGCCCGAATTGCTATCCAACTGGCTATGCTTGATCGCGTGTGACGATGTGTACACAGTAATTAAGTGATTAATTATCAAATAATATCTAGTGGCATGTCTATTACATAATTACTTTGATTGCTTTGGGGCATAAACTTGTACCTTGGGTAGGATATTTGGATTTACCTGTGCCGAGAATGGCGATTTTCACGATGAAAATTTTGAAATTTTAAAATTTTAAGTGGCGAATTACGTTCAAAATATTTTCGTCATTTCTGAAAAGGATTCGCCAATTGCGAAAGTGGCGAGCGCTAGCTAAATCACTGCTTATGGACAATTGTGTTCCATGTTAAGCCTAACATGGAATACAAAATTGTAAAGTTACAACCAAGTGAGTAACCTGCAAATAAACATGAAACCAACATTTGATATTCAAGGTGTACATAAATAGACACCCATATAAAACTCAACTGATTGTATTCATATTTAATCCTACCTTAGAATGTGAATATTTTGGTGTAAAATCAAACATACCTCTGACAAACTAACTGTTTCTTGTTCTTGGTCCATTTTCTCTGATTCTGCTGGCTTATATTTTTGTGGTAAACGAACAAATATACTAACTGTTTCTAAACTTGAATCCACTTCACCTAATGCCTGATAACTTACATCTGAACCTAAATCAGACCTAGAAATAAGCAAAGACATTGAATATTTGACTTTTGTGGTTTCATTTTTATTCGTGGGGTACCAATTTTCGTCATTTTTGAGAGTGGGGACAAACCATGAAATTAAAAATTCAAGGAATAATGACCTCTAGACACTCTATAATGATGTTAAAATGGCATGGGAAGGTAGATTACATGGATAATGATGACCAATGTTCATGGTACATTGTTATTTATGGATTGTTTTCAATTGCTGGTTAGCTTATTGGTTACAGATGACTTTGGGTCGGTTTACACCAATAAACCATGAAGCGTAAACCCACCCAAAGTCTTCTATATCCAATAATCTAACAACAATTGAAAAATATTTTTACATTTTAAATTCCATACTATGAAAAGAAATAAAAAACCAATATTTTATAAGTAGTAAAAAAATAATTGCAATTCACAATTTTCAGTATCATCACTTGTTATTTGCAGAAGAATCCATGTATAGTCAACGTCATCAATACTTATAATTATGACATCAACAATCAGTCACATGCTGAAACACCAAGTTACATAATGTGAAATGGACAATATTGCTCAGCTATTGAGTATTTTAAGGAAATTAAAATATATTGATATGTTTTCGACAGAGATGCCAATTTTTCATTACAAATGACTTTAGCATATGTTTATGACACTAAACAGAAATTAAGGTATCCGAACCACAATTGACCACGTGATCATATTTGGTGTCCCAGATGTCTATTGTTTTTCAATAGAGCAGACCTCGGTAATGTTCGGCAAACATCGGAAATACTATTTGAGTAACTAACTTTTTTGCTCAAAAATGTTAACATTGACTCAAAGTAAAACAATATTTTTAATTTGTATCATTAATAAGCAAAACATTCATTTAATAAAATTGTATTTCTTGGTCGAAAAATAAAATTAAACGGTAACTTCAATTATGGGTCAGATACCTTAAATTGATAAAAAAAACAATCCTTGTTATTTTTAATTGTGTAATCCTTGTCAGTTATGAAAGTACTTCATGTTGTGCTTTTTCATTTTAAAGTGTTGATTATAAAGAAATTTTTAAATAATTTTCATAATTGAAATAATAATCAATAAAGCAATCCATTAACACCTTTTATACTGATTTCCATCTTTAAAACCACTAATTATATTGTCAAGTTTATTGTCACACAAACTTAATCCTTTGCCCCCAGGGAATTTACCACGAATTTACAGTGAACTGTTTATTAGGATTACTTTTTATAAAATGACATGTTTATTAATTATGTTCATTATGTTTACGGGTACAAAACAAAATCTGTTTAAACTTTATTAAAGTTCATGTTTTTTTAAAAACATAGCAGTCCATACACTGTTTTCAAGATACGTAGTTAAGAATCATGTGTTATATGGTATTGGACCCTTTTTAAAATCATATAACCGGCATAAAACTGTATAAAACTCGATCCCATTCCATAGATTTATGTTTAGTGTGAGCTTTGCACCACAGCACAACAAAGAACATGTTTCGTTTCACATTGCCTTTTTTTAAGCTGTCCCATTATGTTGTAATGTCGCTGCTTTCACTTAACGTACTGTAAATTTGTATGGAACATGATCAGCATTACAACTTTCACATCCCAAGAGCGATTATATCTTGAAAATGGTGTATTATAAATGTACAGACTAGCACTGTATCTGAATAAAAAAAATTTATTAGCAATTCCTTCATGTTTCATTTTTTATGTTTCCTGATTCCGTGAACCATGAATTTACGAATCCAACGAAATGTCTTTTTTCCTCCAACCACGAAAAATGCAACATTATGACATGCTTAAATGCAATAACTAAAAGGAAACATTGTCCAATCTAAAATGGTCTCAATACCAATTATTATACTTCATGCAAAAATTGTCTTTTTATTGGACAGTGACCATGTGTTAATTTCTACTGATTTCGACTTTACAGGTGTTAATTTCTCTAGCTTTCCTCTCAACTGGTGATATAAAAAAAAATTAACACCCGCTCAGACGGGAGATTGCTGAACCGTAAAATTATCAACAGCTCCACTGAAGTTTACCAGTGATATAAAAAAAACGAAAATTGCCAACCTAGAAAATGATCAGCCGCAATAGCTGAAATTTACGTACAGGTCATTTGTTTTTCTCCGCAAACATGTCAGAGACACAACAAATACATGCAAATGGACAGTTATTTTTTTGGAAAAACAACTAGCAAACAAACAAACATTTTCCATTACAATATAATATAATTCAGTACAGTATCTATATAGTAGTTCACGTTTCTTCTTTAGATAACAGGCATTCAGAATAATAAAAATCATACTGCCTTTGAACTCAGGTGTTAGGGTAGATTATTACATGAAGAAAAAATTATCACCTCGACTTCGTCTGGATAATTTTTTCTTCATGTGAACATAATAAACGATCCACACTTTGTTGTTAATTTATATGTCATATTAAGATGGAAATAATTCATTGGGGACATGGATATATACAGATTTTACTATGGGTTGGCCATTTGTGCTCTCATTTGACATCAAGGGCAAACCCTTGGTAAAATTGGTATATATTTATGCCACAATGATTGATTGATTGATTGATTAATGGTATTTCTTAATTATTGCATACTCTCAATATATTATATTAATTGGTTAAACTGTGAATATAGTATTAAGTGCACTTGGTCCAATAATCTGGTCAATAGCAAAAAATGGTACTGCTGGAGTAAACGCACACCAATGATTATGGTGTTTGTTGAGTGATAAGTGCTTTGAACGTTTGTAATTAAATGACATCTTTGTCAACAATGTACACATGAAATAATGCAACAAATAGTAAATGAAACCAATTGCAATACCACAAAATTCATACAGACCGCAGGCCATGGTAGGGACAAAGAAAACTTGTATCGACCTCCCCCTCGGCTCAGTGCACATCAATATGTCTGGTCCATACCATGTCCCTTGGGCAGTCTGATATTCATGGGCTTGCTTTTATAATAGTTCACTATTGTGGAACTAGATATCAATGAGATGGTATCCATCTCTGCAGGCCCTGCGACCTTAAAGTTCAAGGTCAAACAAAGGTCACTCAAAAGACAAATAAGTGATGGACCGGACAAAATTTTAGATTGATGGCGGGGACCTTATTATTGACTAAGAATAGTATATAATTAAAATACAATACAAAACACCAATGTAGGCCATTATGACATTAACCCATCCAATATGATGTACTGACTAGTCAGTAGGACATATGGGCCAATATGACATTAACCCATCCAATATGATGTACTGACTAGTCAGTAGGACATATGGGCCAATATGACATTAACCCATCCAATATGATGTACTGACTAGTCAGTAGGACATATGGGCCAATATGACATTAACCCATCCAATATGATGTACTGACAAGTCAGTAGGACATATGGGCCAATATGACATTAACCCATCCAATATGATGTACTTACTAGTCAGTAGGACATATGGGCCAATATGACATTAACCCATCCAATATGATGTACTTACTAGTCAGTAGGACATATGGGCCAATATGACATTAACCCATCCAATATGATGTACTGACTAGTCAGTAGGACATATGGGCCAATATGACATTAACCCATCCAATATGATGTACTTACTAGTCAGTAGGACATATGGGACTGGTTAGTCAAACAGTTACAATAATAGCGTTTTTCAATCCCATATTAGCCAAGTTTAGGAACCATCCAGTATTTGGCATTGATTAGTCATAAGGATAAATTGGACTGGTTAGTCAAACAGGTATAATTACATTGATTGGTCATGTTTTGGATCCATCCTTATGCTGTATTAATTAGTCAATATATTGGACTGGTTAGTCAATAGAGGTTTACAGTTACTGGTGTGAAAGGTTTCAAAATTGGTTGAGGTATTGGTCTTCTCTGCATATTAGACTAGCTTCATCTCAGTTCAGTATGTCTTGCCTCATACAAATAGCTTATATAGAAAAAAAATTATATAAAAATACTAAAATATAAAGAACAAGTTTATTACAAGACTCGGCACTGTTTGAAAAACAGAGAGACAAAGCAAATTCCTACATGTAAGTGATCTATAATTACCAGAAATATGGTTGATGTTCATATAATTTCTTAGCTCCTGTCATATTTTGTCCAGCAATTTTCCCCATGTTGTCTGCAATACTATGGTGCTCTCCACGACCTCTACGATATTTGTAGTCAAAGAAACTTGCTACATCACCTGCCTTGACAAGAAATTTGAACAGTCTCTCAAAACATATCAAATGTATATTTTGGCAATCTGTGTCACCATAGTGATCATAATTTTTGTTTGGAAACCAAAACATCTACATATTAACAATGTACAACCAGTAACACTGGAAAGATAGCAATTTTTTTGTAATTGTTTCTTTTATACACTTAAACTATAGAGCAGTCAGATCTATAAAATACACCAGACAAAATTCAATCGTGTCATGTAAACAAAAAGTGTGGATAGTACTCTAGTCCCCTTTTGGAAAGTCCAAGGGTCATAATTTTGTAAAAACATCATCATACTGGAACGAAATTCACACTTGATATGGTTGACACTCATAACAATTATTAGCTCAATTTTTCAAGTGTTTAGAAGAAATATCTGGAAAACTATTACATGTATGTTTTAGAAATTTTCTACATCCAAGAGGGGGCCTTAGTGGCCGAGTAGTTAATGTAATGCGTCTACTATTGATCACATGCATATGGTATGTCAACACTGAGCTTGCAGGTTCAAGTCTCACTGCGGGCAGGGTGTACTTGACTCCATTCTTAATTGACAATTATAGCCAGTTTTCCAACTGAAGGTTGGGGGTTTTCATCAGGTACTCCGTCTTCCTCCCCTAAATAAAATGATTGCAAATACAAAGCTAATATTTGATATGAGTGTCAACCATCATAAGTAACGGATCAAGTTAAAATTATGTTCTGGTGAATCTGGTCCAATGATTTATGACAAAGTTATAGCTCTTGGACAAGTTTGTTGGAATTAAGGATTGTTTTCAATTGCTGGTTAGATTATTGGATATAGAAGAGTTGGGGTTGGTGAAGCGGATTATGTACAGCGTAAAGTGAGGCGTAAACCCACCCAAAGTCATCTATATACAATAATCTAACCAACAATTGACAACAATTCTTATATTTTAAATTCAATATTATGAAAAGAAATAACAAAAAGAAATATTTAATAATATTTGCAATTCACAATTTTTAGTGCTGTCAATTGTTGTTTGCGGAAGAATTCATGTATGGTAAACGTCATCAATACATATAATTATGACGTCAACAACCAGTCTTGTGCTGTAGTTACGAAATGTACATTACTCAGCTGTTGATTATTTAAAGGAAATTAAAATATTGATGTTTAACGCTACTTTCAGGAATTTTTCAGCTATATCATGGTGTCCAGAGTACCAGGAGAAAACCCCAGACTTTCAGTAGGAAAAGAAATATGCATAGTAATATACCACAAGGAAAATTTACTCAAAAACAGTTGTTTTGATTGTGTTTCTAGATAAAATTTTGTTAAGTTTATAAAGATGGTAAATGAATAGTTTCAAATCTTAGACCATATTAATCCCAATGAAAATGTTTCTAATCACACCAATATTAAATATACTGATTGATTGAGTGAATGTTTGATTAATGTCCAGTGGGCAATATTCAGGACAAGGTTACAATCAATAAATCCATGGAAAAAAAGTGGTAGGACATCGAGAACAAAATTCTGACTGCCACTGGAAACTTATGGAGTAATGGATAGGGACGGTGAATTCAGACATCTGTTGTGGCTACTATGAGTCTACTGTTTTTTTTTCAAAATCTACAAAAGGATCCCTGACACAAGTAATAACTGCAGATCATCAAAATTGAGGATCTCTCTAATTTGAAAAAAATTTAGTTTGTTAGAAGGGTGATACGCCACTTTCTGCAATTTTTCAGCTACATTATGGTGTCCTTTGTTTATTGGGAAGAAAAGCAACGCTGCAAGAACCACCACCCTTCACCAGGAAAATCCTTGTTAATTACGGGTGGAGTCAAGCAGACCTGCTCAAAGTCTGACTCAAACTCAAAACACTGGCATTAACACACCTCTGATCAATAGTATATGGCAAACTACTAGGCCACTGAAGCCCAGACAAAAATGTGGACCTTTACCAACTACCTACCACCCATATATCAGGTTTAGCCTCTAACTCAGCATTAACCATCAGACCTCCTCGGTCAGGGTCAATATCAAGGTCAGACTTTCTTGCTATGTCATCATTTGGTTGGATACCAACTGTTACCACTACTTCATCCACTGTTACCTGCAAAGTGGAAAATTCAGGAATATAAGTTTATTATAAAAAAGATTGTCAAACCCTGAGAGATACCAGTAAAGTGTAATGATAATAACGCAGCAACATACAAGAGAAACGTTTTCTTCTGGCAAAAATGTATCCTGTTTTCCAAACATGGTACATATACTTTATAACATAAATAAACATAAATAAACCCATATACAGTAAAACTTTGGTAGCTCCAACTTGGTTGGCTCGAACACCACCGATTTCTCGAACTGTTTTTAAAAGTCCCATCATTTACTTTCTATATATGTTTGTACAAAAAACCCCGGTTTTTCTAACACTGATTTCTCGAAAAACTCGAACTCATTTATAGGTCCCTTTGATAGTAAATTCATGTAAGCAACCATCAATAACTCGAACTATAATTATAAGTATCAGTGGGAAGTAATTAACTTCGGTACAAAGGACATTGATAACATAAGCCATAACAATTAATAGTACAATTATGTCAATTTAAACAAATATCAGTTAATAATTATGTTATGACTGGTGATAAGTTTGAACAAGCATATAGATGTTAATTGTTTCTTTTATTGAAAATATTAACAGTACCAAGGGGATTATGAAATCAAAACGAAAACATTTCAATTAAAAATCATTTACGACTTTTGTTGACATTTGGATTGGTATTAAAAACCAATTGGTAAGCTACAAAAATTTTGAAAAACGTTTCTGCAATAAAAACTTCGAAAATTATTTGCGATGGCAGATATACCATGTACAAAATAGTTTTTATGCACTCAATGGAAGTTAATAATAACTGATTTTGAAATTTCAAATTTCAAAAGTTATAACAACAAAAATAACTTAATTTGTGTCAAAATTCATGAAATAAACATCTACATACATTTAAAACCAATTTTAGTTCCCAAAACAACATTTCCCGTGCAGGAAATTAACGAGCGACCTAAAAACAAAATATGTCACGTTGCGTGACAGATAAATTTCACATATAATGTGGCTCAAACTACCGATAACTCGTGCTATTTTTGGCAACCCCATGGAGTTCGAGTTATCAAAGTTCTACTATAAGATCTATTTAAAAACTGCAACAATAAAAAACAAGAAAATGTGTCTCTGCGACACTGATGTCTCACTTAGCACATATTAGTAAATGCCCCTTTTTTTCTAAGTTCATTCTAAATATTTGGCACAGCCCTACAGAATTTTAGAAGTGAAGAGATCTCATCATGTTGTAATTGTGTACCAAGTTTCATGAAAATGTGAAGTCTTGGATATTTTTGACAGACAAACCAACCAATCCCATGAAAGGAAACATAAAATAACTATACAATTGGTTAATAGACATTGGAATATAGCCTTTTAATGCAGTTACAACAAACCAATTATCCATGGCAGCCATGTAGGCCATGATCAGGTTTTCTGTATTAAAAAACTTACAGCATTGAAAGAATGTTTCAATCAACCCAACATCAATGTTATTTCTACTAAATTTAGTAAATTTTAGATATTTTTTATACCATTGGAACAACCAATTGTCTTACTATGACCTACCTGGCTACCATCATTTAAAGTTAAGACCACCCGTTTGTCTTTGTAGGACACAGACTTGACAGATTTCTCTGCTATGACCTCCACTCCCTCTGAAACAGTCAAATATAACAAATACATTATTACTTATTACATGGGAATACATACAAGTGGTAATAGTATCCTACAATCAACAGAGCTCATGTGTCAGATATAAAATTAGTTATAAGTACAAATAAAGACATTTTTGAAGCACATCCTACCGCAGATCTGGGGTTTTCTCTGGGTACTCCAGCTTCCTCCCCAATAAAAACTGGACGCCATGATATAGCTGAAAAATTGCTGAAAGTGGCGTTAAACAATATTCAAACAAACAAACAAGAAGCACATTGTATGGTTGATCATGTGAGCAATTGATAGAGATGACCTCAGAATCTGTAAATAGTTCATTTGTCAACCCTATGTTAAAGCCCTCAAGGAAATAACCTATTGAAGATTAACAATTCAATTTCCCTGAGGGCCATATTGCTAGTCCTACTAGAATTTAATAAGAAGGGCTGTATACAAGTCATATAACTTTAGTACTGTTTGTGAACAAAATGGCAATTAAATGTTGGTACAATTGTATCAAACCAAAAAATACTTTATTTCAACCAAAAACAGCATCAAAAGAAGTCATAAGAAACTCATATATGTGAGGTAACGAGTAACGAGTTGAGTGAGCTGTCTCCCCTTAACTTACCTTGTTTGATTTTCTCTGTTGCATACTGGCTGAGGTGATCTGGTAATATTCTACTCATCACACCTGTAAAATGTTTAAAAAAAATATACATGTATCATAAAACAACAGATATGTGTATTTTCAACATAAATGTTCTCCCTTTAAAGGAAGCGAGATTCCAAATAAAATGTTTTACCATTTTTTGGTCGAAAAAATCGAAAATTGTGTCCATGGGATACAGATGCCCCCACTAAATGAAGTCCCAAACAGGAAGTTGTTGTCCGACAGGTCTAAAAGTCACTTAGGACGTACAACTTGTGATACTGAATCACCCTGCCAAATTTCAAATTGTTCTCATTTACAGTTTCTGAGAACAGCTTGACAGAAATTCGTACTGATGACGCACATTCGTACAAATGAAGTCCCAAACAAGAAGTAGTTGCCGGACAGGTCTGAAAGTCGCTTAGGACATATAACTTGTGATACTGAACCACCCTGACAAATTTCAAATTGTTCTCATGTACGGTTTCTGAGAAAATCTTGACGGAACTTTTCATACTCATATTCACACATTTTCATATCGGCCCAGTCCCAAACAGGAAGTCGTTGTCCGACAGGTCTGAAAGTCACTTTGGACGTACAACTTGTGATACTGAACCAACCTGCCAAATTTCAAATTATTCTCATGTACGGTTTCTGAGAAAAGCTTGACGGAACTTTTCATACTCATGTTCACATATTTTCATATCGCCCAGTCCCAAACAGGAAGTAGTTGTCCGACAGTTCTGAAATTCGCTTAGGACATACAACTTGTGGTGCTGCACCACCATGCCAAATTTCAAATTGTTCTCATGTATTGTTTTTGAGAAAAGCTTGACAAACGTACATATACGTACGGACAGACAGACGGACATGATTAAACTTAATGCCCCTCGACATGTCATTGTGGGGGCATAAAAATCATATTACAGATTCAGCTGAATATATTCATCACAAATTATTTAGTATAAACAGGACCTTTATTTCTTTTTGTAAACCTACCACAAGAAAGGTAATCTAGACACAAATATGACTGAATTGACTTGCCTAAGGTCTGTGAGGGCTAAGGTAGCCAAATGGATGTTTAGTCATAACTCATGACAGGTAAAAGTCCAGACTAACATTAGCAGTACATCAAGAAGGCAACATTTATCTGAAAAAATCATGCAAAAGCAGCAGCTCGTAGTATCTGCCCTGGAGGCCATATTGGTATTGTAGTTTGCGTGTAGTATCTGCCCAATGTCTGCTCTTGAGGCCATATATTGTATCAAAGTCTGCTTGTAGTATCTGCCCAATGTCTGCCCTTGAGGCCATATCTGTATCAAAGTCTGCTTGTAGTATCTGGCCAATGTCTGCACTCGAGGCCATATTGGTATCGTAGTTAGCATGTAGTATTTGCCCAATGTCTGCCCTTGAGGCCATCTTGGTATGATAACATGTACAGCATGCAGTAACTCATTTAGCATATAACACCTCACACTCACATGTAATACACCTACACAAACATCATAAATTCACACTTGCCCAGAATACACAGACACCATTCAACCAGTATACATTAACTCACACTCACAATTCATACTCTCACTCACACATAAACTCACATACAAGTATACACCAACTCACAATCACCAAGGTTACACTTACTCAACCAGCATACCCTAACACAGTCAAACATCATAAATACATGTACACATTTAGTTTGAATAATCGTACCCTTGAATTTTTTTGGCATGGTAATCCGACAAATCATAAAACTGACATTGGATTATTATGGCAATAAAATTTTGTCTAATTCACATTCATTAAGCATTATAAATTTACACTCACAAGGCTTACACTTACTCAGACGTCAAAAGCTCACAGTAACAATACTAACCCACATTATAAACTCGCACACGCCTAGCTAACTTAAAGTAGTGCAGGTGTGTTGGTTTATGAGTTAACAATGCTTTGATAATGTGTGTTATGATTTGTGAGTTTACAAGTCATAACGCACATTATCGAAGCATTCATTAACTCATAACCAACATACCCGCACTGCCTTAAGTTCCATCCAGGTACTCAAAACCAATAAAATTGGACATTGTGATGTAAGTGGTATTAAACTGAAGATCAAGGTCTAAGGCCCAATCTAGGTACAAATACCAATCTATTTCAAGGTCTAAGGACCAATCTAAGTACAAATACCAATCTATTTCAAGGTCTAAGGCCCAATCTAGGTACAAATACCAATCTATTTCAAGGTCTAAGGCCCAATCTAGGTACAAATACCAATCTATTTCAAGGTCTAAGGCCCAATCTAGGTACAAATACCAATCTATTTCAAGGTCTAAGGCCCAATCTAGAAACAAATACCAATCTATTTCAAGGTCTAAGACCCAATCTAGGTACAAATACCAATCTATTTCAAGGTCTAAGGCCCAATCTAGAAACAAATACCAATCTATTTCAAGGTCTAAGACCCAACCTAAGTACAAATACCAATCTATTTCAAGGTCCAAGGCCCAATCTAGGAACAAATACCAATCTATTTCAAGGTCTAAGGCCCAATCTAGGAACAAATACCAATCTATTTCAAGGTCTAAGGCCCAATCTAGGTACAAATACCAATCTATTTCCAGGTCTAAGGCCCAATCTAGGTACAAATACCAATCTATTTCAAGGTCTAAGGCCCAATCTAGAAACAAATACCAATCTGTTTCCAGGTCTAAGGCCCAATCTAGGTACAAATACCAATCTATTTCCAGGTCTAAGACCCAATCTAGGAACAAATACCAATCTATTTCCAGGTCTAAGACCCAATCTAGAAACAAATACCAATCTATTTCCAGGTCTAAGGCCCAATCTAGGAACAAATACCAATCTATTTCCAGGTCTAAGACCCAATCTAGGAACAAATACCAATCTATTTCAAGGTCTAAGGCCCAATCTAGGTACAAATACCAATCTATTTCAAGGTCTAAGACCCAATCTAGGAACAAATACCAATCTATTTCAAGGTCTAAGGCCCAATCTAGGTACAAATACCAATCTATTTCAAGGTCTAAGGCCCAATCTAGAAACAAATACCAATCTATTTCAAGGTCTAAGGCCCAATCTAGGTACAAATACCAATCTATTTCAAGGTCTAAGGCCCAATCTAGAAACAAATACCAATCTATTTCAAGGTCTAAGACCCAACCTAAGCACAAATACCGATCTATTTCAAGGTCTAAGGCCAATCTAGGAACAAATACCAATCTATTTCAAGGTCTAAGGCCCAATCTAGAAACAAATACCAATCTATTTCAAGGTCTAAGGCCCAATCTAGGTACAAATACCAATCTATTTCAAGGTCTAAGGCCCAATCTAGAAACAAATACCAATCTATTTCAAGGTCCAAGGCCCAATCTAGGAACAAATACCAATCTATTTCAAGGTCTAAGGCCCAATCTAGGAACAAATACCAATCTATTTCAAGGTCTAAGGCCCAATCTAGGTACAAATACCAATCTATTTCCAGGTCTAAGGCCCAATCTAGGTACAAATACCAATCTATTTCAAGGTCTAAGGCCCAATCTAGGTACAAATACCAATCTATTTCAAGGTCTAAGACCCAATCTAGGAACAAATACCAATCTGTTTCCAGGTCTAAGACCCAATCTAGGACAAATACCAATCTATTTCAAGGTCTTAGGTCCAATCTAGACACAAATACCTGTGTATTGTGTTTCAGCTCTTAGCAACTTATTTTATTGTTTGCACATACCCAAACCATAAAGATAACACTGACTGACCTTTTCCTGGAAAGATGTGATAAACCTGCAATCCATTTTCTGATCCTACAAAAAAACAGGAGACTGTGAACATTGCAGTAATCTGTACATCATACTATACACACATAACTGTTATAATTATTGTACAATAAGATTTAACTTAATATTTCATCTCTAAACACTTCTTTCGTCTTTCAGTTTAACTTGCAATTTTAATTCTAATATGGCTGAGTGGAATATTTTTTAATATTAATATTTGGTTTATGTATAGGAATTGAACCATGTGACAGCTACTGTGAGTACATGTATTGCACTATTTTTTGTACATGTGCAGTAATTCTTTTAGGAGAACTCGGTGGCAAAGTAGATATTAAGGTCACCTACTTTTATCATTTGCCTGTCAACACTTTAGTTGGGAGTCTGATATTTACTGCCGGTGGGGTGTCCTCAACTCCAACCTGATTGACAATGATTGCTAGTGTTCCTACCAATGTCAAGGTGTGTTTTCTCCACAAAATAGGCAGAATATTGCCTAAAAAACCATACAAACAACAATAATAATAATTCTCAATTATGACCAATAAACTGGTATGTAGCGTAGAGCAAAATACTTCTGTAGTGTTATTGCAGGTAACATCATACCTTTTTGACCTAAATATTTGTGCATCCATCACTTTAGCGCTAATTTCAAGTTTCCATGTCAATGTTTACCGAGTGTCCCGCTCTTGACACATGCAAGGTTAGAAGTGGTACTGACTTGTTGTTTTGATGTTTAACTTCTCATCATAAAACAGCTGAAATATTGTATGTTGTTTATGAAAGTCAATCAGTTTTGATCATTCTGAAGCAGATTCCTGTCCATTTTACTATCCACAGACATTTTCAACTAACATCAAAACTGGTCATATTTAAAACTTCCCTCAAAGTAATACATTTTCTTACATAACTGGCTAAATATTTTTAAATAAAGAAGTCAAAAGCAATGCATTGTTCTTATTATTTACTTGTAATTATCAACAACTATGGCACAATAACAAATATAACAATAAATAAATAACAATAATTGTAGTACATGAATATTCATTATAGTCACTATAAATAGCACAGCAATAAACATGTCCATAAATCAAACACAGGATCATGACCTATGTTGCTGCACATATTGGGGTCCATTGTATAACTGTTGACTGTATCCAGGGAACATCATAGGTGCCATAGGATTATATCCACTTATATATGATGGTATCAATCGAGGATCATACATCTGTTGTGTAGCTGGGGATCCTGGGTAATGTTGATGGCCCATGTATCCTGGTAGATGATCTGATTGAGTACCTTGTACATTGTGAGGTGGAGGACAAAGTATTCCCATAGCAACAAGTTGTGAGACTTCGACTCCACCACTGGGGAAGCAAAAACTCTTTTCGTCTTTGTGTTGTCTCTTTTCTTTCATTCGTCTGTTCTGGAACCATGTTTTGATCTGCTGTTCACTAAGTTTGAGTCGTTTGGCTAAACCAGCTCTTTCTTCAATAGGAAGATATTTACTACTACTGTAGCGTTTCTCTAATTCTGTCACTTGATTGTTGGTAAATGCAATTCTTGGTTTCTTTCTGGACTCACTTGAAGTATCCTCAGAATCATATGAAGATGAGCCTGGTGAGATGCAGTCTCTTGATTTAGAGTCTGTTGAGTTTAAACTACTATTCTCTGAGTCAATAGAGTTATGTCTCTTTCTTTTGAGTTTTCTGTCACTATTTGACACGGCAAGTGGCAATGACAGTGGTGTGCTGGTCATTGGTGTGATATCAGACTGGAGTTTAACTGGACTACATATACTGTCATTGAAGTTTATGATGACTGGGTTACTATGCTCTGGTTTCTCATCTCTGCTGCTCTTGGCAAGATTCTCTATAGTAAATGACATCTTCACTGGTTTCTTAACAGCTTCAACACCCATGTTAGTGTGATAACTGGAGAACTTTTCTCGACTGACGACAGATTGAGTATGAGTTGACCTTGGCGGTGGACAGTTTATATATGACCCATTCATTAATACTTGTCGATTTTGGCATCATTTCTTATCAAAACAACCCCATATTGTGTCTATTCTTTGATGATTATAATCACATTAATGAGCTATGTACACATGTGATTGTTTGTACCTCTAATCAAGTCTGAGTTACTTTCATTGACCCAAGCCATCTAATACAAATACAACACCTGTACTAATTAACTCAGGTAGATATGTATAAATATTAATTAGCACAGGTAATTCACAACTTTTATAATTAACACTGTTTTATTAAGAATTAATGAAACTGTGAAGGTATTAGACAAGGATTTGTTTAATTACAATAAATCTAATGAGAAAAATTGATAACTTCTGTCACCCAAGCTAGTGGAACAATAGTTTAGACATTATGAGATGTTTTATCACATTGTAAATAATATAAAAATTCAAAGGATTAAATTTAAAATCTGACACTTTATTATTTGTAAAATGAATGAAAAGACATCTTGATTGTTCACAAAGATAATAAAAGATCAAGTAGATTCTTCATGAAGATAATTAATGATCAAACATAAGTGACAAATAAATTATTAATGATATTATCTCATTGCTAATTATAAGATTTTATGCTGATAAAAGGAAGTGTGAATAAAATAAATGTTTATTTCAAAAATATTTTGCAGATAGTGTTTTGATTATATGACAAACTTAACTTCAAAAGATTTATGTTGAGTCCAATAGTTTAAATTAAAAAAAAAACGGGTTACAATTTAAGTATTAAATCAGGAAAGTGTAAAGGCTATATGTTTCTGTTTATGTTTGGATAGAATTTTATTATTTTTCATTTAAAGTAGATTTTTGTATAATTAAGATAAAATTTTGATTTCTTTTCCTCTAATTGTAAAAGTGCTAATTTTTTGCAGCTCTGCATTACTCTTTAAATGTGTCTTTAAAATGGTGTTCATTTTATGAGACTTTGAAAAGAAAAATCGGTTGTGTATCTATTTCTAACGGGTACATGTACTTGATTTTTTTTGTACTCTGCCTATTCAGAAGGTGCTAATTATCAGTTTTTTATTGTTGTGTCCGTTCGAAACAAATAGTGTCCAAGCTATAACTTTTGTTATCTTTTGAGGTAGGCTTTTGATATTTAGTATGTGGGTAGAAAATATCACATACAATTGTAAATGACCTTTTGACCCCAAGATCAGCAGGACCAATAAAGATGCCATCTCAATGATGTCTAGTTTTGCACTTGCTTAAAAAAAACTGGAGTACTATTTATAGCTACTGTGAGATTATAATTGAAATGTATTAAATATAAAATGATAAAATATTTGATTTAATGACTACACATTGTAAAAACTTATTTCTTTTCATTAATTCAATAAAAGATAATTTGTTTGTGCTCTAAGTATTCTTACTTCATCAGAATTGAATCATGTATTGCATTATGTGTCCATTCATGTACATATTTGTGTAAAATACATGTACATCATCTATTGACCACTGCCTGGACTGATGGTAGGATTCCAGTTTGCCGATAACCTTTGCTGCATTTACTTAACAGATTCCCTATAATTCAACCAATTAAGAACAATTGGCAATATGGGAATCGGCAAATCGGGAATCAGCAAACTGGTACTAAATCAGGCTGATTAACTGGATCATGTACAGCAAGCAATAATTCAGCAAACATTACTTTGTACAATAAACCAACATGCAAAGGCATGAAACATGAGAACAAAATTTTGACCACCACTGGAAAAGTATTTGCTAAAGACAGAAAATGAAGCATTTTCTGTAAAAACCTGCACCCCTTCCACCCCCATTAGATGGAATTCCCTAACTGCCACTTGGAGACCACCTTGGTGTTTTCTGTAGAATAAACACTTGTGAAACCATTCTGTATACCCTTGCTATTCACATTATTGAATTTACTAAGTCAGTAAACAGGAAGTAGATATGCGATGGACCTGAAATCGCTACTTGCAATATAGGACCAGTTGGTAACGTCACATATAAAATTTTAAGTGGTTGTGATAATTAGATTCTGAGAAAACTGTTATGAAAGTTATGTTGCAGATGGAAGGACAGACAGAGGTAAACCAGTATACCCCCACCGCTCTTCTTCAAAGCCGGGTATAAATAATTTCAGTTCAAGGTGAGGTGTGTAATCCCTCCGATTATTGTATCCACTGATGCATTTTTCAATCCAATCATTTGAATTTAAATGTAACCTGACAAGTACTTATCATAAGCTACTAAAATTAAAAGACCTATAGATTAAGCCTACAAAGGTAGATAAATGTTAAGCTGTCTCCTCTAATGCTACATGTCTCGCCTTCAGCATACTTACGGTAAATTAAATTTACCAATTACGTTCACAAGGTTTCCTTACTTTTTACTTTTTCTTTAGAGGTCCTTACTTTAGGCACATATGCCTCTCTGACCCGTTTGTGTTTTGTTGCTACCCGCTTCCGGTCTATATATATCGGGCTCAAACTTGATGCTTAGGCTTTTCCAAGCACTGTTTAATTGACTTTTAAAACTATTTACACTTTTGGCTTCCACAGTACTGGCTGGTAAGCTGTTCCAATAGTTAACAATCCTTTGGGAGAAAGTTTGTTGTCTCTTTTTCGTCCTTGAATGTTTTTTTAGTAGTTTCATTTTATGCCCTCTGGTGTTGATGCTATTGGTGTTCAAGGGTAACATATTGCCTATCTCTACTTTGTCAATATTGTATAGAATTTTGTAAGTCTCGATCATATCAGCTCTGACTCGCCGGTATTGTAATGACGGTAAACCAAGCTTTCTGAGTCTGTCACTATAACTTAAGTGTTCAATGCTTTTTACCAGGCGTGTGGCTCTTCTTTGGACTGATTCTATAAGTATGGCCTCCTTTTTATTTGCAACTGACCAGACTGTGCTTGCATACTCTAGATGTGGTCTGACCAGGCTTTTGTATAGGGTTATAAACATTTCACTGTCTAAATATTTAAAGGATCTTTTAATTATACCCAGCTTCTGATTTGCCTTATTTACTTGGCTCTGTATATGCTCCTCAAAGTTGAGATTTTCATCAATTGTCACACCTAGGTCCTTTTCTGATGTTGTCATGTCTATCATTTGGTCTTCCATATGATATCTATAGTCGCTGGTTGCACCGAGGTGCATATGTTTACATTTGCTCTTGTTAAATTTTAGTAGCCATTTGTCAGACCAGTTTGTTAATTTATTGATGTCGTTTTGCAGACTTTGACTTTCTTCCTCGTTGGTGACTGTTGCATATATTTTAGTGTCATCTGCAAAGAGTTTAACCATATTTTCAAGTGCGTCTGGTAGGTCATTAATATAGATGGTAAAGAGAATAGGACCTAGAACACTCCCTTGTGGTATTCCACTAGTAACTTCTTGCCATTTGGAGCTTTTGCCGTTAAGTGTGACCCTTTGTTTTCTGTCATACAGAAAATCTTTCACCCAGTTTAATATATCCCCTGTTATGCCATAGCCTCTCAATTTGTGTACCAGCCTCATATGTGGCACGGTGTCAAATGCCTTCTGAAAATCTAGATAAATACAGTCAATAGGTTTTCTATGTTCTAGTTCTTCTGACCATTTTTCCATGACCTCAATGAGTTGTGTTATACATGAGCGCCCCTTCCTAAAGCCATGCTGATGACTGGAGTATAGTTGGTTTGTTTCCATGTATTCCATTAGGGCGTCCCTAATTAATCTCTCCATTAATTTACATAGTGTTGATGTTAGGCTAATAGGTCTATAGTTATCTACTTTGTTTTTTGGGCCTTTTTTATGGATGGGGGTTATGTTTGCCATTTTCCATGCTTCAGGTAATTTGCCTTCGTCTAATGATTGCTGAAATATAGTTGTGACTGGTTTTTTTATACTATTTGCTGTTTCCTTAAGTAGTTTTGGGTGCAAATTGTCGGGGCCTTGGGATTTGTTTTCATTTATTGACGCTAGGTGTTTGCCTACTATTTCTTCATCAAAGATAATGGTTTCGAGGGTTAGGTCTGTTCTTTTTTTAAATTCAGGAAGATCAATAATGTTTGACTCTTTAGTGAAGACACTTTGAAAAAAAGTATTGAAGAGTTCTGCTTTTTCTGTATTGTCGGTTTTGATTGCGCCATCTCCATCTATTATGCAGTTAATATTATCTTTGATTTTTGTTTTAGATTTGACAAATCTCCAAAATAGCTTAGGGTTGTCCTTACTTTTCTTACATATGTCCCTTTCGTAGTCTTGTTGTGCTTTTCTTACTTTTGTGTTAGCATCGGTTCTTGCTTGTATATAATTTTCATAATTTTGGGGCGACCTACAGTGTATGTATTTCTTCCACTTCTTTCTCTTGGTTTGTACTGCGGTAAGAGCCTCTTTGTTCATCCAAGGAGTATCATAATATTTAGGTCCAGATTTGTGCACTGGTATGTTATCTTGACAAGCACTTGATAGTTTATCGACAAATCTTTTCCAAGAACTATTTATACTTCCTGTAGACATGAGACTTTCCCAGTCTATATCATTTAGTTCTTTGTTGACTGCTTCGTAGTCTCCCTTATAAAACTTCATCTTCTCCTCAAATTTTACATTATTTACATAATTTGTCTTTAAATAAAACTCTAAAGTTTCATGGTCACTGTTACCAAGAGGTGCTGAGTGTTCTATGTTGTCTATCATTCCTTCTTCATTTGTCAATACCAGGTCTAGTATACTAGGGGTATCGTTTCCTCTGAATCTTGTTGGTTTATTAACGTGTTGGTGTAGGTATGTGTCTCTGTAAAGTTCTAGAAATTTATAGGTTATACTGTTTGTACTAAGTTGTGTTGATTGGTTTGTCCTTCATCATATTCATCAGATATTTTTCTTTAATAAATTCATAAATTTTAACTGCTATCTAAATTATTAATTTATTTTAAATTGTAAAATTTCCCTTTATAAGGAAATTTTTTTTTAACATTGATAAACTTGTTGAACAATGACTTATGTTGTTTCAAATAGTTTTTATTTTAATGACTTTTGTTTTTAAAAATAAATTTTATTTTAATGACATGCTGTTTTAAATAAATTTGTTTATTCAAACAACAAAAGTCATTAAAATTTACTTTCGATTTATTGTTTATTATTTCAAGACAGGTTATAATACACATGTAATATTAATAAAAAATAGGATAATTAGCCAAACAACTTAATATGATTAATAATAAAGTCTACTTATGTTTGATCATAAAGTTTTTTAAAAGAACCATCATATCTTTCTTTATTTTACAAATAATAAAGTGTCATATTTTAAACTAAATCCCTGACTATTGTTGAATGATAAATATTTTATACTATTTATTTAAAATGTGATAAAACATCTCGTAATGTCTGAACTATTGTTCCACCAGCTTGGGTGACAGAAGTTATCAATTTTCCAAATAATCTATTGTAATAAAACAACTCCTTGTCTAATGCCTTCACAGTTTCATTAATTCCCAATCAAACAGTGTTAATTGTATAATTTTGTGATTTACCTGTGTTAATTAATATTTATACATATCTACCTGAGTTAATTAGTACAGGTGTTGGGTTTGTATTAGATGGCTTGGGTCAATGAAAGTAACTCAGACTTGATTACAGGTACAAACAATCACATGTGTACAAAGCTCATTAATGTGATTATTATCATCAAAGAATAGACACAATATGGGGTTGTTTTGATAAGAAATGATGCCAAAATCGACAAGTATTAATGAATGGGTCACATATAAACTGTCCACTGCCAAGGTCAACTCATACTCAATCTGTCGTCAGTCGAGAAAAGTTCTCCCGTTATCACACTAACATGGGTGTTGAAGCTGTTAAGAAACCAGTGAAGATGTCATTTACTATAGAGAATCTTGCCAAGAGCAGCAGAGATGAGAAACCAGAGCTCAGTTACCCAGTCATCACAAACCTCAATGACAGTATATGTACTCCAGTAAAACTCCAGTCTGATGTCACACCAATGACCAGCACACCACTGTCATTGCCACTTGCTGTGCCAAATAGTGACAGAAAACTCAAAAGAAAGAGACATAACTCTATTGACTCAGAGGATAGTAGTTTAAACTCAACAGACTCTAAATCAAGAGACTGCATCTCGCCATGCTCCTCTTCATATGATTCTGAGGATACTTCAAATGAGTGCAGAAAGAAACCAAGAATTGCATTTACCAACAATCAAGTGACAGAATTAGAGAAACGCTACAGTAGTAGTAAATATCTTCCTATTGAAGAAAGGGCTGGTTTAGCCAAACGACTCAAACTTAGTGAACAGCAGATCAAAACATGGTTCCAGAATAGACGTATGAAAGAAAAGAGACAACACAAAGACGAAAAGAGTTTTTACTTCCCCAGTGGTGGAGTCGAAGTCTCACAACTTGTTGCTATGGGAATACCTTGTCCTCCACCTCATAATGTACAAGGTACTCAATCAAATCATCTACCAGGATACATGGGCCATCAACATTACCCAGGATCCCCAGCTACACAACAGATGTATGATCCTCGACTGATACCATCATATATAAGTGGATATAATCCTATGGCACCTGTGATGTTCCCTGGATACAGTCAACAGTTATACAATGGACCCCAATGTGTGCAGCAACATAGGTCATGATCCAGTGTTTGATTACCTGACTTGTTTAGTTATTGCTGTGCTATTTATAGTGACTATAATGAATATTCATATACTACAATTATTATTATTTATTTATTGTTATATATGTTATGGTGCCATAGTTGTTGATAATTAAATAATAAGAACAATGTATTGTGTTTTCTTTTTTGTTTACAGATATTAGGAGATTGTTATTAAATAAGATAGTACACTGTGTAACAATGGACTCCATATAAGATTACACTTTAAAATGAGATGCTTGATTGTTTAAGGTTTTGTTTGGCCTTTTTTGTAATTAACAGAAACAAACAACTGTCTCAAGGTGCAAGAGTTTCCAGAATGTCATCAATGCCTTAATATCATGCTGTTAACAAACACTTGTTGCAACATTTCAGGAAAACTTCATGTTGAAGCTTGAAATCAACATCTCAAAGAAATGAAAGCAAAGATCTATGCAAGTTTTTCAAGTTATGCAAGTAAATCAGCTAGGTCATTGACAGAAATATAGTTAACATTAGTGAATGTCTTTAGCTATGAACTAGAATGAATAATCGTAATCTGAAATATGATAAAACAAAAATCAGATTATAATGGCAGTAAAATTCGGCCTAGCTATGTACCAGTGTCGATGCCTTTATTAGTGATTAGTGCTGTCATGTGGTGCAAGTGTAGAAGTCTTGATGCGGATTATTGCTGATACCTTGGAACCAGTCCAAAAGTCCCGGTGGTGGATAAATTATGTTCGTTATACTGTATACGTGACCTTGATTTGAACCAATTCAAAACTCTTGATGGTGGCTAATGCTGTAAGCTATGTATTGGTCCAAAAGTCTCTTTTTGGAGTTTACTGCAGTCAGCTTTGTAACATTCTAGACGTTTCAAAAGTAACTAACGTTGTTGGTTTGAAAAATTCTGAATACCTAGATAGGGGATTAATGCTATCAGTTTGTACCAAAGTTTCAATGAAGGCTTATTGCTCTAGCTTTGTACCAATGGGGACATTATGATACAGGATTTTTGCTGTCACCTTAGTATTAGTTCAAAGATATCATTAAAGGATTATTGTTGTCACCTTAGTACTAGTTCAAAGGTATCAATAAGGGATAAGTACAGTCCAAAAAGCATCGATAACGGATTATGCAGTTAATTTTGTACTAAAAGTATTCTTAAGGAATTATTGCTGTCACCCTGGTTATAATCCAAAGGTATCATTAAGGGATTATTGTTGTCACCTTAGTACAAGTCCAAAAGTATCAATAAGGGATAAGTACAGTCCAAAAGCATCAATAACGGATTATGCAGTTAATTTTGTACTAGTCTAAAAGTATTCTTAAGGGATTATTGCTGTCACCTTTGTACTAGTCCAAAATTATCGATAAGGAATAATTGCTGTCAGCTTTGTACTAAAAGTATCAATCAGGGATTAGTACCAGTCCAAATGTATCGATAAGGGATTTGTACAGTACAATTGTATCGATAAGGGATTTGTACAGTACAAATGTATCCATAATGGATTTGTACAGTACAAATGTATCCATAAGGGATTTTTACAGTACAAATGTATCCATAAGGGATTTGTACAGTACAAATGTATCCATAAGGGATTTGTACAGTACAAATGTATCCATAAGGGATTTGTACAGTACAAATGTATCAATAAGGGATTATTGCTGTCAGCTTTGTATCATTCTAAATGTATTGATAATGGATTTGCACAGTCCAAAAGCATTGATAAGGGATTATGCTGTTAACTTGGTATTAGTCAAACAGTGTCTTTAAAGAGTACCAGTCCACATGTATCAATAAGGGATTTGTACAGTACTATTGCACCCATAAGGGATTATGCTTTTAATTTTGTACTCACAGGTCTAAAAGTATCAATAAGGGATTATTGCTGTTAACTTTGTACTGGTCTAAAAGTATCAATAAGGGATTATTGCTGTCAGCTGAGTACCAGTCCAAATGTATCAATAAGGGATCTGTACTAGTCCAAAAGTATCGATAAGGGATTAGTACTAGTCCAAAAGTATCCATAAGGGATGAGTACTAGTCCAAAAGTATCCATAAAGGATTAGTACTAGTCCAAAAGTATCTATAAGGGACTAGTACTAGTCCAAAGTAGTCCAAAAGTATCGATAAGGGATGAGTACTAGTCCAAAAGTATAGATAAGGGATTAGTACTAGTCCAAAAGTATCCATAAGGGATTAGTACTAGTCCAAAAGTATAGATAAGGGATTAATACTAGTCCAAAGTAGTCCAAAAGTATAGATAAGGGATTAGTACTAGTCCAAAGTAGTCCAAAAGTATCCATAAGGGATTAGTACTAGTCCAAAAGTATAGATAAGGGATAAGTACTAGTCCAAAGTAGTCCAAATGTATAGATAAGGGATTAGTACTAGCCCAAAGTAGTCCAAAAGTATCAATAAGGGATGAGTACTAGTCCAAAAGTATTGATAAGGAATTAGTACTAGTCCAAAGTAGTCCAAAAGTATAGATAAGGGATAAGTACTAGTCTAAAAGTATCTATAAGGGATTAGTACTAGTCCAAAAGTATTGATAAGGGATTAGTACTAGTCCAAAAGTATAGATAAGGGATTAGTACTAGTCCAAAAGTATTGATAAGGGATGAGTACTAGTCCAAAAGTATCGATAAGTGATTAGTACTAGTCCAAAAGTATAGATAAGGGATTAGTACTAGTCCAAAGTAGTCCAAAAGTATCAATAAGGGATTAGTACTAGTCCAAAGTAGTCCAAAAGTATCTATAAGGGATTAGTACTAGTCCAAAGTAGTCCAAAAGTATCTATAAGGGATTAGTACTAGTCCAAAGTAGTCCAAAAGTATAGATAAGGGATTAGTACTAGTCCAAAGTAGTCCAAAAGTATAGATAAGGGATTAGTACTAGTCCAAAGTAGTCCAAAAGTATCGATAAGGGATTAGTACTAGTCCAAAGTAGTCCAAAAGTATCGATAAGGGATTAGTACTAGTCCAAAAGTATAGATAAGGGATTAGTACTAGTCCAAAGTAGTCCAAAAGTATCTATAAGGGATTAGTACTAGTCCAAAAGTATAGATAAGGGATAAGTACTAGTCCAAAGTAGTCCAAAAGTATCGATAAGGGATGAGTACTAGTCCAAAAGTATTGATAAGGAATTAGTACTAGTCCAAAAGTATCGATAAGGGATTAGTACTAGTCCAAAAGTATAGATAAGGGATTAGTACTAGAACAAAGTAGTCCAAAAGTATAGATAAGGGATTAGTACAAGAACAAAGTAGTCCAAAAGTATAGATAAGGGATTAGTACTTGTCTAAAAGTATCTATAAGGGATTAGTACTAGTCCAAAAGTATAGATAAGGGATTAGTACTAGTCCAAAAGTATCTATAAGGGATTAGTACTAGTCCAAAAGTATAGATAAGGGATTAGTACTAGTCCAAAGTAGTCCAAAAGTATAGATAAGGGATTAGTACTAGTCCAAAGTAGTCCAAAAGTATCGTTAAGGGATTAGTACTAGTCCAAAGTAGTCCAAAAGTATCTATAAGGGATTAGTACTAGTCCAAAAGTATCTATAAGGGATTAGTACTAGTCCAAAGTATCGATAAGGGATGAGTACTAGTCCAAAAGTATAGATAAGGGATTAGTACTAGTCCAAAGTAGTCCAAAAGTATCGATAAGGGATTAGTACTAGTCCAACAGTATCCATAAGGAATTTGTACAGTCCAACAGTATCATTAAGGGATAATGCTGTTAACTTTGTATTGGTCTAAAAGTCTTGATAAGGGATTATTGCTGTTAACTTTGTACTTAGCCAGATGTCTGGATAGGGGAGCATGCTGTCCAAAGGTCTGAATGAAGAATTTTTGGTGTCAGCTTTGTATCAGTTTAAAATAAATGCTTTTCACATTGAAGAAATCAGTCACATTATTTAATTCCTGTATATAAAAAATTAAAATCTTAAAATCAAAATCTTTGCAAAACATGTCACTCAGTCATCTTAGAATATTTTCTCAAATTGATAATTTAAGTAAAGGAAATAAATGTAACTGTTTGGAAAAAATAACTATATGCAAACATTTTTTCAGTTAATAGCTAAACATGTGCCCATAATGAATCATTTTTTCAGTTAATAGCTAAACATGCTATAATGAATCATTTTTTTCCTGATATTTAAAGGCTTCTGGATTAATATTCATTTTGATACCATATTTATACAATAACAGCAATTTTCTGACAATAAAACATTTTATGTAAATGAAACAAACATTTGTTGAAGTTTTTAATGTCTCTATTTTTAAGAAATCTTCCTGATTGAATTAGTGATATGAATTATTTTATTTGAAAAAATCAAATGAAGTCATTAAGATTAATAAATATTTATCATCATAGCTTAAATTTAATTAAAATTAAGAAGTATAATTAACACTACTTTTAAGAGTAATATACACCTGCAAACAACTTTAATTAATGACTAATATAATTAGCACCTTCTGAATTAGCACAATACAAAAAATCACCTTCCCTAAAAATATAATTATAAATTATTTAATTTCAAAATGAATTTTTTTTCTTAAACTATGCAATAATACAAAATAACCATAATTTCTTTCACGACATCCATATTTTCTGTGCTCAATGGATTATATTATTCAAAGCAACAACATAAAAAAAACATTAGTTTCTATAAGTCAAAATACTTCAATATCCAAATCTACAATATTCAAACATAACTCGAATTATTTTATACATTTTCATTCCCAATCAAACAGTGTTAATTGTATAATTTTGTGATTTACCTGTGCTAATTAATATTTATACATATCTACCGGAGTTAATTAATACAGGTGTTGTGTTTGTATTAGATGGCTTGGGTCAATGAAAGTAACTCAGACTTGATTACAGGTACAAACAATCACATGTGTACATAGCTCATTAATGTGATTATAATCATCAAAGAATAGACACAATATGGGGTTGTTTTGATAAGAAATGATGCCAAAATCGACAAGTATTAATGAATGGGTCATATATAAACTGTCCACCGCCAATGTCAACTCATACTAAATCTGTCTTCAGTCAAGAAAAGTTCTCCAATTATCACACTAACATGGGTGTTGAAGCTGTTAAGAAACCAGTGAAGATGTCATTTACTATAGAGAATCTTGCCAAGAGCAGCAGAGATGAGAAACCAGAGCACAGTAACCCAGTCATTATAAACTTCAATGACAGTATATGTACTCCAGTTAAACCCCAGCCTGATGTCACACCAATGACCAGCACACCACTGTCATTGCCACTTGCCTTGCCAAATAGTGACAGAAAACTCAAAAGAAAGAGATATAACTCTATTGACTCAGACGATAGTAGTTTAAACTCAACAGACTCTAAATCAAGAGACTGCATCTCGCCATGCTCTTCTTCATATGATTCTGAAGATACTTCAAATGAGTCCAGAAAAAAACCAAGAATTGCATTTACCAACAATCAAGTGACAGAATTAGAGAAACGCTACAGTAGTGGTAAATATCTTCATATTGAAGAAAGGGCTGGTTTAGCCAAACGACTCAAACTTAGTGAACAGCAGATCAAAACATGGTTCCAGAATAGACGTATGAAAGAAAAGAGACAACACAAAGACGAAAAGAGTTTTTACTTCCCCAGTGGTGGAGTCGAAGTCTCACAACTTGTTGCTATGGGAATACCTTGTCCTCCACCTCACAATGTACAAGGTACTCAATCAAATCATCTACCAGGATACATGGGCCATCAACATTACCCAGGATCCCCAGCTACACAACAGATGTATGATCCTCGACTGATACCATCATATATAAGTGGATATAATCCTATGGCACCTGTGATGTACCCTGGATACAGTCAACAGTTACACAATGGACCCCAATCTGTGCAGCAACATAGGTCATGATCCTGTGTTTAATTTATGGACATGTTTATTGCTGTGCTATTTATAGTGACTATAATGAATATTCATGTACTACAGTTATTATTATTTATTTACTGTTATATTTGTTATTGTGCCATAGTTGTTGATAATGATAATTAAAAAATCAGAAAAGTGTGTTGTTTTTCACTTTTTTTTTAAATATTTGGAGATGTATGTGGTAAATTTATTGAGTTAACTGTAAGAAAATGGACTTTTTATTAGATTACACCTTCATTTATGGTTATAATTGATATTTATGTGGGTTTTTTTTATGTGACATGCTTGTAAGTTACAGCTAACAATTGTCTTAAGGTGCCAGTTCTTTCTAAAATGGCAATAAATCTGCTTTAAGACAATGTTTCAGATATTTCACAATGCAAAAAATCGGTAAAAATCTCAGCTGAAGCTTTAAAAATATGTTTTTGAGGCTTGTGCTCTATCAGAATGGAACCTTGGAAGTATCATCTCCAAGCAATGGAGAAAAAGATCAATACAGTTCTTCAGCAAAAAATGTAGTTAAAATATAGAGAATGCCTTCAGGTATGTCCCTGAAGAGGAAATAACCCTGTCAGTCTGGTACCAATCCAAAGTATCTCAATAAAGGCATTGTATCAATCCAAAGTTTCAATGAAGACTTTATGATGTCAGCTTTGTACCAGTCCAGATGTTTTAATATAGAAGTAGGCTGGCATCTAGGTACAAGTCCAATTTCTGGATAGGGGATTTATGCTGTCAACTTGGTAAAAGTCCAAGGTTTCAATGAAGGCTAAATGCTGCCAGCTTTGTGCCAATCCAGACATTTTTATAAGGGAAAAAGTTGTTAGCTAGGAACAGGTCTAATTTCTGGATTGAGGATAACTGCTGTTAGCTAGGTACAAGACCAATTTCTTGGTAGGGGAATAGGGGATTAATGCTGTAAGCTTGGTACAAGTCCAATTTCTTGGTAGGGGAATAGGGGATTAATGCTGTAAGCTTGGTACCATCAAAAGTTTCAATGAAGGATGTAAGCTTTGTCCCAGTCCAGACTTTTTAATAGGGAAGTAAGTTGTCAGCCAGGTAAAATTCTAATTTTTTTATTGGGGATTAATGCTGTCAATTGGTACCAGTACAAAATTTCAATGAAGGCTTAATGCTGTCAGCTTTGTACCAGTCCAAAAGTATTGATAAGGGATTATTGCTGTTAACTTTGTGCTGGTCCAAAAGTCTCAATAAGATATTATTGCTGTTAACTTTGTACTGGTCCAAAAGTATCGATAAGGGATCATTGCTGTTAACTTTGTACTACATGTAGTCCAGCTGTCTTGACAGGGGAGAAATGCTGTTAACTGTGTACCAGGGCAATGAGAGATTTTTGCTGATAGCTTTGTATCTGTTTAAAAATATCAATGAAGGATAATTGATGTCAATCTTTTACATATAGTTTTATTATATTTCAACACTGTTGTTTGTTATTTTTAAAATAAATTTATAAATTATTCAGGTCTTAAAAATAGCTGAAATATTGCTTGCTGGACAAAAGCATCAATTAATCAACTATGTATTAGTCCAATAGTATTGATAAGGTATTATTGCTGTCAAGGTTGTAGCAGTCCACCAGTCCACCTGTCTCGACAGAGGAGCAATGAGCTTTGTATCAGCTCAAAAGTCTCAGTTGTATAAGTATTGGTAAGTAAGATTTACTGGAGACACAAGAGTGGAATTCTCTTATATCAAGTCAAAACCTTCAAATTAAAATCTTTGCAAAACGAGCAACTCGGTCATCTCAGAATAAATGCTCAGATATTTTAGATTCAGGAAAACTAGAGGCTCTTAGGAGCCTGTATCGCTAATCTGAACCTGAAACCAATTGAACAACTATTCAATTTTTGTTTATCCAGCCTATAAGGAATCATGCAACACTTCTGCAACTAGACAAAGTCGATCTAGCTATCACTGATACCCCTGTTTTGAATTTTTTTTTAACGTTTTTTGTGGACTGTGATCTTGAAATTTGTCAGATTTCCCCCAAAATCAATAGGCTTCCTACCAACCTTATATATAACAATATCCCAAAGTTTCATTCAAATCAGATGCACACTTTTTGAGTTATTGTCCAGAAACAACTTTTTTGACAAAATTTCCAATGTTTTTGGTAGACTGCGACCTTAAAATTTTACAGATTTCCCCCAAAATCAATAGGCTTCCTACCAACCTTATATATTACAATATCACAAAGTTTCATTCAAATCAGATGCATTCTTTCCAGTTATTGTGCAGAAACAACTTTGTGTAAAAATTTCTAATGTTTTTCGTGGACTGCGAATTTGAAATTTGACAGATTTCCCCAAAAATCAATAGGCTTCTTACTTACCTGATATATAACAATATCCCAAAGTTTCTTTCAATTCGGATGCAAACTTTTTTGTGGCCTTGAAATATGAATGATTTTCCCCAATATCAATATGCTTCTTAACAACCTGATATATAACAATATCCCTAAGTTTCATTAAAATTGGATGCAAAGTTTTTGAATTATCATCCGGAAACAAAATGTGGACGGACAAAGTGATAGACGATGGAAGGACAGACATGAGGACCACTATATACCCCTGACTCTGTCCAGCGGGGGTATAAAAATCATTAATTTTGACCTTTTAAAGGAAAAAAACTATAAGGGGCTGTCCAACACATATGCATCAATAATCATTTTGCAGATCTTGATAAGCTAAAAAATTTTGTATGAAAACTATTCAACCGCTTGACCGGTGTGGAAAATATAGTACTTTAATTTTGACGTTATATTTCAACCGCTTGACCCGTGTGTAAAATATAGTTTTCGTCACTAGTGAATTTGTTGTCCTCAGCATTTGATTGGTTTAAAATAATAACGTCACAATTAGATCTCATGACGTCATAAACAAAACACCTTCCATTTACCGCATATTCAAGTCATGAACATAAAATTGTGGTTGGGAGAATTTGTACTTCATTTTGCAAAATTACTACTTTTTAAAATTAGAGAAACAGAATCTTACATTAGTACTCTTGGATTATCGGATTTCTCCAACCTTGATAGTTCAATTATGGAAATTAAACTATCTCGAATGAGAAATCCGATAATCCACTCGTACTAATGTAAGATCCTATTTTTCTCATCACTAGTGAATTTGTTGTTCTCAGCAGTTGATTGGTTTAAAATAATAACGTCACAATAAGAACTCATGACGTCATAAACAAAACACCTTCCATTTACCGCGTATTCAAGTCATGGAGGTAAACATGAGGTTGGGAGAATTTGTACTTCATTTTCGCAAATTTACTACTTTTTTAAATTAGAGAAACAGAATCTTACATTAGTACTCTTGGATTATCGAATTTCTCCAATCTCAAAGTCCAAGCCTTGGCGATTGGAGAAATCCGATAATCTATTATACTTTTTTAACTATCAGCATAAACTATCTAGAACCCACCCCCCCCCCCCCCCACCCCCCTTTTCTGTTTCAGCCAATGTAGCCATGTTGGTGGTCTGCTGTGATGATTTGCACAATTTTAGTAGATTGGTAGAGGACATCCTCAAGATGATGTGTGCAATGTTTCAAAGCAGTTCTTTCATTGGTTTAAGAGGAGAAGATTGATTTTTTAAAAACAATTGAAATTTATTTTAAACAACCTCCAAGGAGAATAACTCCTAAACTGTTTATCAGACAATCTTAACCCCAAGTCATTTTTGTAGCTCTCATTGAGTTGAAAAATTAAGCAATGCTCAATTTTTCTCTAGTTCTAATAATTTTCAACATTTTTAGGAAAAAATGGCACAAATCAATTATGATGATTAAGGGGCAATAACTCCTACAAGGGGTGGGATAAAGAGTTTTGTAGAGCTTTCCATGCTAAAGAATAAGTGTCTCTTTGGTTTTCTGTATCTGTTCTACTTTTTGAACAATAAGCCAAAACCTGTATTTTGACCCCCCCCCCCCATCCTCAATTCTATATGGCAGCCACAGTTTGGTATAGGATATTTGACTGATGACGTGACTTCGGGTCAGGTTAGCTAGTAAAAGCAGCATGTTAATTGGGAACAAAGATGTTCCTAATTATTGCAACATGTATTGAATTTTAAAAAATCTCATGAAGTCATTCATACATATAAATATTTATTATCATCATAGCTTTAATTTAATCATGGAGAAGTAAGATTTATTTCAGATATAACACTTGCTGAAAGTATGTACTTGTAATCAATTGCAAAATTACCACTATTTTTAAGAGTAATATAGACCTGCAATTAACTTCAATTAATGACCAAAATAATTAGCACCTTATGAAATATCAGAATGCCAAATAACCTTGGCTAAAAATATAACATAAAATAAGTAATTTTTCAATTAAATACAAATTTCTAATAAAAACGATGCAATAAATGCAAAATGTATAATAATATTTATTTTATCTTTCAAAACATGCATATCTTCATATCTAAATGGATTAATTTCATTGGATTAAACAAAATTAAAAACAAAACAAATCTATTCCATATTTAATATAAACACTGCCTTAATATTATTTTTTACATTACAACTTAACATAAAATATGACTTTCACGAAACAACAGAAGAATGTAACAAACAACTTATATAAGGTCTACTTGTTTTAAATAAATATCTCATATAAAGAATAGTCACTTTATTTCACAAATAATAAACTGTCATGTCTTCAGTATTGTTTAATGATAAATATGTACAATATTTATTTACAATGTAATCAAACATCACATAGTGTCTAAACTATTGTTCCACCAGCATGGGTGACAGAAGTTATTAATTTCTCAAGCTAGATTTATTGTAATAAAACAACTCCTTGTCTAATACCTTCACAGTTTCATTAATTCCCAATCAAACAGTGTTAATAGTACAATTTTGCTAATTAATATTTAAACATATCTACCTGAGTTAATTAGTACAGGTGTTGTGTTTGTATTAGATGGCTTGGGTCAATGAAAGTAACTCAGACTTGATTAGAGGTACAAACAATCACATGTGTACATAGCTCATTAATGTGATTATTATCATCAAAGAATAGACACAATATGGGGTTGTTTTGATAAGAAATGATGCCAAAATCGACAAGTATTAATGAATGGGTCATATATAAACTGTCCACCGCCAAGGTCAACTCATACTCAATCTGTCGTCAGTCGAGAAAAGTTCTCCAGTTATCACACTAACATGGGTGTTGAAGATGTTAAGAAACCAGTGAAGATGTCATTTACTATAGAGAATCTTGCCAAGAGCAGCAGAGATGAGAAACCAGAGCACAGTAACCCAGTCATCAGAAACCTCAATGACAGTATATGTACTCCAGTAAAACTCCAGTCTGATGTCACACCAATGACCAGCACACCACTGTCATTGCCACTTGCCTTGCCAAATAGTGACAGAAAACTCAAAAGAAAGAGATATAACTCTATTGACTCAGACGATAGTAGTTTAAACTCAACAGACTCTAAATCAAGAGACTGCATCTCGCCATGCTCCTCTTCATATGATTCTGAAGATACTTCAAATGAGTCCAGAAAAAAACCAAGAATTGCATTTACCAACAATCAAGTGACAGAATTAGAGAAACGCTACAGTAGTGGTAAATATCTTCCTATTGAAGAAAGGGCTGGTTTAGCCAAACGACTCAAACTTAGTGAACAGCAGATCAAAACATGGTTCCAGAATAGACGCATGAAAGAAAAGAGACAACACAAAGACGAAAAGAGTTTTTACTTCCCCAGTGGTGGAGTCGAAGTCTCACAACTTGTTGCTATGGGAATACCTTGTCCTCCACCTCACAATGTACATGGTACTCAATCAAATCATCTACCAGGATACATGGGCCATCAACATTACCCAGGATCCCCAGCTACACAACAGATGTATGATCCTCGACTGATACCATCATATATAAGTGGATATAATCCTATGGCACCTGTGATGTACCCTGGATACAGTCAACAGTTATACAATGGACCCCAATCTGTGCAGCAACACAGGTCATGATCCTGTGTTTAATTATATGGACATGTTTAGTTCTGTGCTATTTATAGTGACTATAATGAACATTCATGTACTACAGTTATTATTATTTATTTACTGTTATATTTGTTACTGTGCCATAGTTGTTGATAATGATAATTAAAAAATCAGAAAAGTGTGTTGTTTTTCACTTTTTTTTTTAAATATTTGGAGATGTATGTGGTAAATTTATTGAGTTAACTGTAAGAAAATGGACTTTTTATTAGATTACACCTTCATTTATGGTTATAATTGTTATTTATGTGGGTTTATTTTATGTGACATGCTTGTAAGTTACAGCTAACAATTGTCTTAAGGTGCCAGTTCTTTCTAAAATGGCAATAAATCTGCTTTAAGACAATGTTTCACATATTTCACAATGCAAAAAATCGGTAAAAATCTCAGCTGAAGCTTTAAAAATATGTTTTTGAGGCTTGTGCTCTATCAGAATGGAACCTTGGAAGTATCATCTCCAAGCAATGGAGAAAAAGATCAATACAGTTCTTCAGCAAAAAATGTAGTTAAAATATAGAGAATGCCTTCAGGTATGTCCCTGAAGAGGAAATAACCCTGTCAGTCTGGTACCAATCCAAAGTATCTCAATAAAGGCATTGTATCAATCCAAAGTTTCAATGAAGACTTTATGATGTCAGCTTTGTACCAGTCCAGATGTTTTAATATAGAAGTAGGCTGGCATCTAGGTACAAGTCCAATTTCTGGATAGGGGATTTATGCTGTCAACTTGGTAAAAGTCCAAGGTTTCAATGAAGGCTAAATGCTGCCAGCTTTGTGCCAAACCAGACATTTTTATAAGGGAAAAAGTTGTTAGCTAGGAACAAGTCTAATTTCTGGATTGAGGATAACTGCTGTTAGCTAGGTACAAGACCAATTTCTTGGTAGGGGAATAGGGGATTAATGCTGTAAGCTTGGTACAAGTCCAATTTCTTGGTAGGGGAATAGGGGATTAATGCTGTAAGCTTGGTACCATCAAAAGTTTCAATGAAGGATGTAAGCTTTGTCCCAGTCCAGACTTTTTAATAGGGAAGTAAGTTGTCAGCCAGGTAAAATTCTAATTTTTTTATTGGGGATTAATGCTGTCAATTGGTACCAGTACAAAATTTCAATGAAGGCTTAATGCTGTCAGCTTTGTACCAGTCCAAAAGTATTGATAAGGGATTATTGCTGTTAACTTTGTGCTGGTCCAAAAGTCTCAATAAGATATTATTGCTGTTAACTTTGTACTGGTCCAAAAGTATCGATAAGGGATCATTGCTGTTAACTTTGTACTACATGTAGTCCAGCTGTCTTGACAGGGGAGAAATGCTGTTAACTGTGTACCAGGGCAATGAGAGATTTTTGCTGATAGCTTTGTATCTGTTTAAAAATATCAATGAAGGATAATTGATGTCAATCTTTTACATATAGTTTTATTATATTTCAACACTGTTGTTTGTTATTTTTAAAATAAATTTATAAATTATTCAGGTCTTAAAAATAGCTGAAATATTGCTTGCTGGACAAAAGCATCAATTAATCAACTATGTATTAGTCCAATAGTATTGATAAGGTATTATTGCTGTCAAGGTTGTAGCAGTCCACCAGTCCACCTGTCTCGACAGAGGAGCAATGAGCTTTGTATCAGCTCAAAAGTCTCAGTTGTATAAGTATTGGTAAGTAAGATTTACTGGAGACACAAGAGTGGAATTCTCTTATATCAAGTCAAAACCTTCAAATTAAAATCTTTGCAAAACGAGCAACTCGGTCATCTCAGAATAAATGCTCAGATATTTTAGATTCAGGAAAACTAGAGGCTCTTAGGAGCCTGTATCGCTAATCTGAACCTGAAACCAATTGAACAACTATTCAATTCTTTTTTATCCAGCCTATAAGGAATCATGCAACACTTCTGCAACTAGACAAAGTCGATCTAGCTATCACTGATACCCCTGTTTTGAATTTTTTTTTAACGTTTTTTGTGGACTGTGATCTTGAAATTTGTCAGATTTCCCCCAAAATCAATAGGCTTCCTACCAACCTTATATATAACAATATCCCAAAGTTTCATTCAAATCAGATGCACACTTTTTGAGTTATTGTCCAGAAACAACTTTTTTGACAAAATTTCCAATGTTTTTGGTAGACTGCGACCTTAAAATTTTACAGATTTCCCCCAAAATCAATAGGCTTCCTACCAACCTTATATATTACAATATCACAAAGTTTCATTCAAATCAGATGCATTCTTTCCAGTTATTGTGCAGAAACAACTTTGTGTAAAAATTTCTAATGTTTTTCGTGGACTGCGAATTTGAAATTTGACAGATTTCCCCAAAAATCAATAGGCTTCTTACTTACCTGATATATAACAATATCCCAAAGTTTCTTTCAATTCGGATGCAAACTTTTTTGTGGCCTTGAAATATGAATGATTTTCCCCAATATCAATATGCTTCTTAACAACCTGATATATAACAATATCCCTAAGTTTCATTAAAATTGGATGCAAAGTTTTTGAATTATCATCCGGAAACAAAATGTGGACGGACAAAGTGATAGACGATGGAAGGACAGACATGAGGACCACTATATACCCCTGACTCTGTCCAGCGGGGGTATAAAAATCATTAATTTTGACCTTTTAAAGGAAAAAAACTATAAGGGGCTGTCCAACACATATGCATCAATAATCATTTTGCAGATCTTGATAAGCTAAAAAATTTTGTATGAAAACTATTCAACCGCTTGACCGGTGTGGAAAATATAGTACTTTAATTTTGACGTTATATTTCAACCGCTTGACCCGTGTGTAAAATATAGTTTTCGTCACTAGTGAATTTGTTGTCCTCAGCATTTGATTGGTTTAAAATAATAACGTCACAATTAGATCTCATGACGTCATAAACAAAACACCTTCCATTTACCGCATATTCAAGTCATGAACATAAAATTGTGGTTGGGAGAATTTGTACTTCATTTTGCAAAATTACTACTTTTTAAAATTAGAGAAACAGAATCTTACATTAGTACTCTTGGATTATCGGATTTCTCCAACCTTGATAGTTCAATTATGGAAATTAAACTATCTCGAATGAGAAATCCGATAATCCACTCGTACTAATGTAAGATCCTATTTTTCTCATCACTAGTGAATTTGTTGTTCTCAGCAGTTGATTGGTTTAAAATAATAACGTCACAATAAGAACTCATGACGTCATAAACAAAACACCTTCCATTTACCGCGTATTCAAGTCATGGAGGTAAACATGAGGTTGGGAGAATTTGTACTTCATTTTCGCAAATTTACTACTTTTTTAAATTAGAGAAACAGAATCTTACATTAGTACTCTTGGATTATCGAATTTCTCCAATCTCAAAGTCCAAGCCTTGGCGATTGGAGAAATCCGATAATCTATTATACTTTTTTAACTATCAGCATAAACTATCTAGAACCCACCCCCCCCCACCCCCCTTTTCTGTTTCAGCCAATGTAGCCATGTTGGTGGTCTGCTGTGATGATTTGCACAATTTTAGTAGATTGGTAGAGGACATCCTCAAGATGATGTGTGCAATGTTTCAAAGCAGTTCTTTCATTGGTTTAAGAGGAGAAGATTGATTTTTTAAAAACAATTGAAATTTATTTTAAACAACCTCCAAGGAGAATAACTCCTAAACTGTTTATCAGACAATCTTAACCCCAAGTCATTTTTGTAGCTCTCATTGAGTTGAAAAATTAAGCAATGCTCAATTTTTCTCTAGTTCTAATAATTTTCAACATTTTTAGGAAAAAATGGCACAAATCAATTATGATGATTAAGGGGCAATAACTCCTACAAGGGGTGGGATAAAGAGTTTTGTAGAGCTTTCCATGCTAAAGAATAAGTGTCTCTTTGGTTTTCTGTATCTGTTCTACTTTTTGAACAATAAGCCAAAACCTGTATTTTGACCCCCCCCCCCCATCCTCAATTCTATATGGCAGCCACAGTTTGGTATAGGATATTTGACTGATGACGTGACTTCGGGTCAGGTTAGCTAGTAAAAGCAGCATGTTAATTGGGAACAAAGATGTTCCTAATTATTGCAACATGTATTGAATTTTAAAAAATCTCATGAAGTCATTCATACATATAAATATTTATTATCATCATAGCTTTAATTTAATCATGGAGAAGTAAGATTTATTTCAGATATAACACTTGCTGAAAGTATGTACTTTTAATCAATTGCAAAATTACCACTATTTTTAAGAGTAATATAGACCTGCAATTAACTTCAATTAATGACCAAAATAATTAGCACCTTATGAAATATCAGAATGCCAAATAACCTTGGCTAAAAATATAACATAAAATAAGTAATTTTTCAATTAAATACAAATTTCTAATAAAAACGATGCAATAAATGCAAAATGTATAATAATATTTATTTTATCTTTCAAAACATGCATATCTTCATATCTAAATGGATTAATTTCATTGGATTAAACAAAATTAAAAACAAAACAAATCTATTCCATATTTAATATAAACACTGCCTTAATATTATTTTTTACATTACAACTTAACATAAAATATGACTTTCACGAAACAACAGAAGAATGTAACAAACAACTTATATAGGTCTACTTGTTTTAAATAAATATCTCATATAAAGAATAGTCACTTTATTTCACAAATAATAAACTGTCATGTCTTCAGTATTGTTTAATGATAAATATGTACAATATTTATTTACAATGTGATCAAACATCACATAGTGTCTAAACTATTGTTCCACCAGCATGGGTGACAGAAGTTATTAATTTCTCAAGCTAGATTTATTGTAATAAAACAACTCCTTGTTTAATGCCTTGACAGTTTCATTAATTCCCAATCAAACAGTGTTAATAGTACAATTTTGCTAATTAATATTTATACATATCTACCTGAGTTAATTAGTACAGGTGTTGTGTTTGTATTAGATGGCTTGGGTCAATGAAAGTAACTCAGACTTGATTACAGGTACAAACAATCACATGTGTACATAGCTCATTAATGTGATTATTATCATCAAAGAATAGACACAATATGGGGTTGTTTTGATAAGAAATGATGTCAAAATCGACAAGTATTAATGAATGGGTCATATATAAACTGTCCACCGCCAAGGTCAACTCATACTCAATCTGTCGTCAGTCGAGAAAAGTTCTCCAATTATCACACTAACATGGGTGTTGAAGCTGTTAAGAAACCAGTGAAGATGTCATTTACTATAGAGAATCTTGCCAAGAGCAGCAGAGAAGAGAAACCAGAGCACAGTAACCCAGTCATTATAAACTTCAATGACAGTATATGTACTCCAGTTAAACTCCAGCCGGATGTCACACCAATGACCAGCACACCACTGTCATTGCCACTTGCTGTGCCAAATAGTGACAGAAAACTCAAAAGAAAGAGACATAACTCTATTGACTCAGAGGATAGTAGTTTAAACTCAACAGACTCTAAATCAAGAGACTGCATCTCACCATGCTCCTCTTCATATGATTCTGAGGATACTTCAAGTGAGTCCAGAAAGAAACCAAGAATTGCATTTACCAACAATCAAGTGACAGAATTAGAGAAACGCTACAGTAGTGGTAAATATCTTCCTATTGAAGAAAGGGCTGGTTTAGCCAAACGACTCAAACTTAGTGAACAGCAGATCAAAACATGGTTCCAGAATAGACGCATGAAAGAAAAGAGACAACACAAAGACGAAAAGAGTTTTTACTTCCCCAGTGGTGGAGTCGAAGTCTCACAACTTGTTGCTATGGGAATACCTTGTCCTCCACCTCATAATGTACAAGGTACTCAATCAAATCATCTACCAGGATACATGGGCCATCAACATTACCCAGGATCCCCAGCTACACAACAGATGTATGATCCTCGATTGATACCATCATATATAAGTGGATATAATCCTAAGGCACCTATGATGTACCCTGGATACAGTCAACAGTTATACAATGGACCCCAATCTGTGCAGCAACATAGGTCATGATCCTGTGTTTGATTACCTGACTTGTTAAGTTATTTATTGCTGTGTTATTTATAGTGACTATAATGAACATTCATGTACTACAATTATTATTATTTATTTATTGTTATATATGTTATGGTGCCATAGTTGTTGATCAAGATAATTAAAAAAATCAGGAAATTACACTGCTTTCAACTTTTCATTAAAAATATATTGGAGATTGTTAAGGCAATCTTATTCTATACTTCTATGAATGTGTGTAGAAAAACAGTGCAAAAAAGGTTAATATGATGAATACAAGTCCAGATGTCTAGATAGAAGGCTCAAACATACTGTTGACTCATACATACCAGTTCAAAAGTGTTGAATTAATGCTGTTAGCTATGTACCAGTACAAAAGTCTTGATTGGGAATAAATGCTATTAGCTTGTACCAGTTCGAACTTCTCAAAGGGGAATTAACGCTGTCAGATTTGTACCAGTACGAAGTTTGATGTGGTATCATGGTGTAGCTAACAGACTTATATTAAGACATTTTACATATTAGTCTTCTAGATAGATAATCTAATCTCATGTCTTTGGTTTGACCTGACCACTGAACCAACTCGTATTAAAGATAAACAAAACTTGATGTGGTACACATTACAGTTTTAAATTAGAGTAAAAAAAACTGTGAGCAATGCTCACCATTGATACCCCCTGCTTCATGATTTCTTAAAAAATGCACATGTTCTTACTTATGAACTTGAAACATAATCTAGTGTAGGGAGAGTTGCAGATAAAACATGGGAACCCCCATCCCTTCCCCACCTCAAGGAATAGCATTTTTTTTCTGTGGGAAAACCCAAATTTCATTCAGATCAAAATGTTAAATATCAGATGCACAATGGCGCTATGTGATAAGGATTCTTTGTAAGTTTCATCAAATTCCATTCAGTGGTGTAGGAGGAGTTACACATAAGAGATGGGTATCCCCTTAGGTCAATGACAAAGTCCATGTTTTTCTATGGGAAACCCCAAATATTATTCCGATCAAAATGCTAAATATCTCCTGCACAATCGCACTATGTGATAAGGATTCTGTGTAAGTTTCATAAAATTCCATTCAGTGGTGTAGGAGGAGTTGCACATTAGAAATGGGTATCCCCTTAGGTCAATGACAAAGTCCATATTTTTCTATGGGAAACCCCAAATATCATTCCGATCAAAATGTTAAATATCTCCTGCACAATGGCACTCTGTGACAAGGATTCTGTGTAAGTTTCATCAAATTCCATTCAGTGGTGTAGGAGGAGTTGCACATAAGACAGTGTGGGAAACAAAATTTTTGTTCAGCTCCCTCTTCAGGCTAGTACTAAAATATTATGACTCACCGAATTAATAATCTACTAGCTATAGTTGGGAAGTAGGTTTTCAAAGTTTGTCAACAACAGCCAACACCATTTACACAGGGTAAATAAAGATCTTAAAATTAAAAGCTTCTTGAATTAACATTGAAAATGCAACAAACACAC
The DNA here is from genome assembly GCA_944474755.1 of Limnoperna fortunei. Lineage (NCBI taxonomy): Eukaryota > Metazoa > Mollusca > Bivalvia > Mytilida > Modiolidae > Limnoperna > Limnoperna fortunei. The sequence continues at coordinate 91,418,635 of OX104115.1, forward strand.
TCTTTTTACATACATTTATCATTTGGAAAGCATGACTTGTAAATTGTTTCTCAAAATTTCAGCTCGCCAAACCGGCGAGTTGCAAATGAACTCAACTTGCCAAAATTATTCTCAACTCGATTTCGTCGAGTTGGCTAGTGGCCGTTTCCCACACTGATAAGAGATGGGTATCCCCTTAGGTCAATGACAAAGTCCATGTTTTTCAATGGGAAACCCCAAATATCATTCTGATCAAAATGTTAAATATCTCCTGCACAATGGCACTATGTGACAAGGATTCTGATTAAGTTTCATCAAATTCCATGCACTGATTCAGTGGTGTAGGAGGAGTTGCACATAAGAGAAGGGTATCCCCTTAGGTCAATGACAAAGTCCATGTTTTTCTAGGATTGGTCTAGGATTGTCTAGTGACAAGGATTCCAAATATCATTCCGATCAAAATGTTAAATATCTCCTGCACAAATTCCATTCAGTGGTGTAGGAGGAGTTGCAAATAAGAGAAAGTGTAATGGATGGACAGACGGACATCACGATCACTATATACCCCCGCTTTTCAAGCTGGGGGTATAACAAAGTTGTTCAAAGTATAAGCAAAATGTCATTATTATCACATTATATTAAAATTCTGAACATTTGTTTGTGTGTATTGTAAAACTGATTTATTCTTGAACAAATCGATAGAACACATTAATTAACTTAATTACTTCCTACATGATACACTAGAGAGAAAATTTCATAAATAACTGAAAACATTCAAATGGTGTTTAATGCCATAATAGCAATGTTTTATTTATCCTGAGATCTGGTTAGTTTTTACCTACCAATTTCGGCCATTTTCTACAAGTGCAAAAATGACCATGATAGTTGAAATCTGTTGTTTTATTGTGATTTTTACAATATATGCATTAAGTTTTTAATTATGCGATTAAATAAGTACAATCCTTTCAATAAAATTGACCTCAAATTTGCTCCAGATTTACGTCACATTAGCACATGCACATTGTAAAATTTTGACCATATGTTTTTATTAAGTTCAATTTGTTATACTTTCTAAGAAAAAATATGAACATAGGCACAGCCTAAATGTGAGCATCGTATATTTTATGGTTCATGACGTTACTTTAGAGCAAAACGGAAAACAGTTAATATCTATTGTTTTAAAATGTTGTTGCAATAGAATGTTCTCAAAATGGATGAAGCAGTTCTAATTGTCACCTGTTGACCTTATTTATTATGTAATAACCATGGGTGCCAGAAAAAGCTAACTTTATAAACACATATGTCAAAGTGATAAAAAATGGCCTTACAAATGATTTTTTCTAACAAAAATGCTGTATCTAGTAAAGGTTGAGGTATTAAAGCAAACAAAATGCTTTTTATACTGCTGACCATGTAAAACATGACTTTCTACACTACTGACCACGTAAAACATGACTTTTTATACTACTGACCACGTAAAACATTACTTTTTATACTACTGACCACGTAAAACATGACTTTTTATACTACTGACCACGTAAAACATGACTTTTAATACTACCGACCATGTAAAACATGACTTTTTATACTACCGACCATGTAAAACATGACTTTTTATACTACTGACCATGTAAAACATGACTTTTTATACTACTGACCACGTAAAACATGACTTTTTATACTACTGACCACGTAAAACATGACTTTTTATACTACTGACCATGTAAAACATGACTTTTTATACTACTGACCACGTAAAACATGACTTTTTATACTACTGACCACGTAAAACATGACTTTTTATACTACCGACCATGTAAAACATGACTTTTTATACTACTGACCATGTAAAACATTACTTTTTATACTACTGACCATGTAAAACATGACTTTTTATACTACTGACCATGTAAAACATGACTTTTTATACTACTGACCATGTAAAACATGACTTTTTATACTACTGACCATGTAAAACATTACTTTTTATACTACTGACCATGTAAAACATGACTTTTTATACTACTGACCACGTAAAACATGACTTTTTATACTACTGACCACGTAAAACATGACTTTTTATACTGCTGACCACGTAAAACATGACTTTTTATACTGCTGACCACGTAAAACATGACTTTTATACTACTGACCACGTAAAACATGACTTTTAATACTAGTGACCACGTAAAACATGACTTTTTATACTACTGACCATGTAAAACATGATTTTTTATACTACTGACCACATAAAACATTACTTTTTATACTACTGACCACGTAAAACATGACTTTTTATACTACTGACCATGTAAAGCATGACTTTTTATACTACTGACCACGTAAAACATGACTTTTAATACTACTGACCATGTAAAGCATGACTTTTTATACTACTGACCACGTAAAACATGACTTTTTATACTACTGACCATGTAAAGCATGACTTTTTATACTACTGACCACGTAAAACATTACTTTTAATACTACCGACCACGTAAAACATGACTTTTAATACTACTGACCAAGTAAAACATGACTTTTTATACTACTGACCATGTAAAACATGACTTTTAATACTACTGACCACGTAAAACATGACTTTTTATACTACTGACCACGTAAAACATGACTTTTTATACTACTGACCACGTAAAACATGACTTTTTATACTACTGACCACGTAAAACATGACTTTTTATACTACTGACCACGTAAAACATGACTTTTTATACTAGTGACCACGTAAAACATGACTTTTTATACTACTGACCACATAAAACATGACTTTTTATACTACTGACCATGTAAAACATGACTTTTTATACTACTGACCACGTAAAACATTACTTTTTATACTACTGACCACGTAAAACATTACTTTTTATACTACTGACCACGTAAAACATGACTTTTTATACTACTGACCATGTAAAGCATGACTTTTTATACTACTGACCATGTAAAACATGACTTTTTATACTACTGACCAAGTAAAACATGACTTTTTATACTACTGACCATGTAAAGCATGACTTTTTATACTACTGACCATGTAAAACATGACTTTTTATACTACTGACCACGTAAAACATGACTTTTTATACTACTGACCACGTAAAACATGACTTTTAATACTACCGACCATGTAAAACATGACTTTTTATACTACCGACCACGTAAAACATGACTTTTATACTACTGACCACGTAAAACATGACTTTTAATACTAGTGACCACGTAAAACATGACTTTTTATACTACTGACCATGTAAAACATGATTTTTTATACTACTGACCACGTAAAACATTACTTTTTATACTACTGACCACGTAAAACATGACTTTTTATACTACTGACCATGTAAAGCATGACTTTTTATACTACTGACCACGTAAAACATGACTTTTAATACTACCGACCACGTAAAACATGACTTTTAATACTACTGACCAAGTAAAACATGACTTTTTATACTACTGACCACGTAAAACATGACTTTTTATACTACTGACCACGTAAAACATGACTTTTTATACTACTGACCACGTAAAACATGACTTTTTATACTAGTGACCACGTAAAACATGACTTTTTATACTACTGACCACATAAAACATGACTTTTTATACTACTGACCACGTAAAACATGACTTTTAATACTACTGACCACGTAAAACATTACTTTTTATACTACTGACCACGTAAAACATTACTTTTTATACTACTGACCACGTAAAACATGACTTTTTATACTACTGACCACGTAAAACATTACTTTTTATACTACTGACCACGTAAAACATGACTTTTTATACTACTGACCACGTAAAGCATGACTTTTTATACTACTGACCATGTAAAACATGACTTTTTATACTACTGACCATGTAAAGCATGACTTTTTATACTACTGACCATGTAAAACATGACTTTTTATACTACTGACCAGTAAAACATGACTTTTAATACTACTGACCACGTAAAACATGACTTTTTATACTACTGACCATGTAAAGCATGACTTTTTATACTACTGACCATGTAAAACATGACTTTTTATACTACTGACCAGTAAAACATGACTTTTCATACTACTGACCACGTAAAACATGACTTTTTATACTACTGACCACGTAAAACATGACTTTTAATACTACTGACCATGTAAAGCATGACTTTTTATACTAGTGACCACGTAAAACATGACTTTTTATACTACTGACCACGTAAAACATGACTTTTTATACTACTGACCATGTAAAACATGACTTTTTATACTACTGACCATGTAAAACATTACTTTTTATACTACTGACCATGTAAAACATGACTTTTTATACTACTGACCACGTAAAACATGACTTTTTATACTACTGACCATGTAAAGCATGACTTTTTATACTACTGACCACGTAAAACATGACTTTTTATACTACTGACCACGTAAAACATGACTTTTTATACTACTGACCATGTAAAGCATGACTTTTTATACTACTGACCATGTAAAACATGACTTTTTATACTACTGACCACGTAAAACATGACTTTTTATACTACTGACCATGTAAAACATTACTTTTTATACTACTGACCACGTAAAACATGACTTTTTATACTACTGACCACGTAAAACATGACTTTTTATACTACTGACCACGTAAAACATGACTTTTTATACTACTGACCATGTAAAACATGACTTTTTATACTACTGACCACGTAAAACATGACTTTTTATACTACTGACCATGTAAAGCATGACTTTTTATACTACTGACCATGTAAAACATGACTTTTTATACTACTGACCACGTAAAACATTACTTTTTATACTACTGACCACGTAAAACATGACTTTTTATACTACTGACCACATAAAACATGACTTTTTATACTACTGACCACGTAAAACATTACTTTTTATACTACTGACCACGTAAAACATGACTTTTAATACTACTGACCACGTAAAACATGACTTTTTATACTACTGACCACGTAAAACATGACTTTTTATACTACTGACCATGTAAAACATGACTTTTTATACTACTGACCACGTAAAACATGACTTTTTATACTACTGACCATGTAAAACATTACTTTTTATACTACTGACCACGTAAAACATGACTTTTTATACTACTGACCATGTAAAACATTACTTTTTATACTACTGACCATGTAAAACATGACTTTTTATACTACTGACCACGTAAAACATGACTTTTTATACTACTGACCATGTAAAGCATGACTTTTTATACTACTGACCATGTAAAACATGACTTTTTATACTACTGACCACGTAAAACATGACTTTTTATACTACTGACCATGTAAAACATGACTTTTTATACTACTGACCACGTAAAACATGACTTTTTATACTACTGACCACATAAAACATGACTTTTTATACTAGTGACCACGTAAAACATGACTTTTTATACTACTGACCACGTAAAACATGACTTTTTATACTACCGACCACGTAAAACATTACTTTTTATACTACTGACCACGTAAAACATGACTTTTTATACTACTGACCATGTAAAGCATGACTTTTTATACTACTGACCATGTAAAACATGACTTTTTATACTACTGACCACGTAAAACATGACTTTTTACACTACTGACCATGTAAAACATTACTTTTTATACTACTGACCACGTAAAACATGACTTTTTATACTACTGACCACATAAAACATGACTTTTTATACTACTGACCACGTAAAACATGACTTTTTATACTACTGACCACGTAAAACATGACTTTTTATACTACTGACCATGTAAAACATTACTTTTTATACTACTGACCATGTAAAACATGACTTTTTATACTACTGACCACGTAAAACATGACTTTTTATACTACTGACCATGTAAAGCATGACTTTTTATACTACTGACCATGTAAAACATGACTTTTTATACTACTGACCACGTAAAACATGACTTTTTATACTACTGACCATGTAAAACATGACTTTTTATACTACTGACCACGTAAAACATGACTTTTTATACTACTGACCATGTAAAACATGACTTTTTATACTACCGACCACGTAAAACATGACTTTTTATACTAGTGACCACGTAAACCATGACTTTTAATACTACCGACCACGTAAAACATGACTTTTAATACTACTGACCACGTAAAACATTACTTTTTATACTACTGACCACGTAAAACATGATTTTTTATACTACTGACCACGTAAAACATGACTTTTTATACTACTGACCATGTAAAACATGACTTTTTATACTACCGACCACGTAAAACATGACTTTTTATACTACTGACCATGTAAAACATGACTTTTAATACTACCGACCACGTAAAACATGACTTTTAATACTACTGACCACGTAAAACATGACTTTTTATACTAGTGACCATGTAAAACATGACTTTTTATACTACTGACCACGTAAAACATGACTTTTTATACTACTGACCATGTAAAACATGACTTTTTATACTACTGACCATGTAAAACATGACTTTTAATACTACTGACCACGTAAAACATGACCTTTCATACTACTGACCATGTAAAACATTACTTTTTATACTACTGACCATGTAAAACATGACTTTTTATACTACTGACCATGTAAAGCATGACTTTTTATACTACTGACCATGTAAAACATGACTTTTTATACTACTGACCACGTAAAACATGACTTTTTATACTACTGACCATGTAAAACATGACTTTTTATACTAGTGACCACGTAAAACATGACTTTTTATACTACTGACCATGTAAAACATGACTTTTTATACTACTGACCACGTAAAACATGACTTTTTATACTACTGACCATGTAAAACATGACTTTTTATACTGCTGACCACGTAAAACATGACTTTTTATACTACTGACCACGTAAAACATGACTTTTAATACTACCGACCACGTAAAACATGACTTTTAATACTACTGACCAAGTAAAACATGACTTTTTATACTACTGACCACGTAAAACATGACTTTTTATACTACTGACCACATAAAACATGACTTTTTATACTACTGACCACGTAAAACATGACTTTTAATACTACTGACCACATAAAACATTACTTTTTATACTACTGACCACGTAAAACATTACTTTTTATACTACTGACCACGTAAAACATGACTTTTTATACTACTGACCACATAAAACATTACTTTTTATACTACTGACCACGTAAAACATGACTTTTTATACTACTGACCACGTAAAACATGACTTTTTATACTACTGACCATGTAAAACATGACTTTTTATACTACTGACCATGTAAAGCATGACTTTTTATACTACTGACCATGTAAAACATGACTTTTTATACTACTGACCAGTAAAACATGACTTTTAATACTACTGACCACGTAAAACATGACTTTTTATACTACTGACCATGTAAAGCATGACTTTTTATACTACTGACCATGTAAAACATGACTTTTTATACTACTGACCAGTAAAACATGACTTTTCATACTACTGACCACGTAAAACATGACTTTTTATACTACTGACCACGTAAAACATGACTTTTAATACTACTGACCATGTAAAGCATGACTTTTTATACTAGTGACCACGTAAAACATTACTTTTTATACTACTGACCACGTAAAACATGACTTTTTATACTACTGACCATGTAAAACATGACTTTTTATACTACTGACCATGTAAAACATTACTTTTTATACTACTGACCATGTAAAACATGACTTTTTATACTACTGACCACGTAAAACATGACTTTTTATACTACTGACCATGTAAAGCATGACTTTTTATACTACTGACCATGTAAAACATGACTTTTTATACTACTGACCACGTAAAACATGACTTTTTATACTACTGACCATGTAAAACATTACTTTTTATACTACTGACCACGTAAAACATGACTTTTTATACTACTGACCACATAAAACATGACTTTTTATACTACTGACCACGTAAAACATGACTTTTTATACTACTGACCATGTAAAACATGACTTTTTATACTACTGACCACGTAAAACATGACTTTTTATACTACTGACCATGTAAAGCATGACTTTTTATACTACTGACCATGTAAAACATGACTTTTTATACTACTGACCACGTAAAACATGACTTTTTATACTACTGACCATGTAAAACATTACTTTTTATACTACTGACCACGTAAAACATGACTTTTTATACTACTGACCACGTAAAACATGACTTTTTATACTACTGACCACGTAAAACATTACTTTTTATACTACTGACCACGTAAAACATGACTTTTTATACTACTGACCACGTAAAACATGACTTTTTATACTACTGACCATGTAAAGCATGACTTTTTATACTACTGACCATGTAAAACATGACTTTTTATACTACTGACCACGTAAAACATGACTTTTTATACTACTGACCATGTAAAACATGACTTTTTATACTACTGACCATGTAAAACATGACTTTTTATACTACTGACCATGTAAAACATGACTTTTTATACTACTGACCACGTAAAACATGACTTTTTATACTACTGACCATGTAAAACATGACTTTTTATACTACTGACCACGTAAAACATTACTTTTAATACTACTGACCATGTAAAACATTACTTTTTATACTACTGACCATGTAAAACATTACTTTTTATACTACTGACCACGTAAAACATTACTTTTAATACTACTGACCATGTAAAACATTACTTTTTATACTACTGACCATGTAAAACATGACTTTTTATACTACTGACCACGTAAAACATGACTTTTTATACTACTGACCATGTAAAGCATGACTTTTTATACTACTGACCATGTAAAACATGACTTTTTATACTACTGACCACGTAAAACATGACTTTTTATACTACTGACCATGTAAAACATGACTTTTTATACTACTGACCATGTAAAACATGACTTTTTATACTACTGACCATGTAAAACATGACTTTTTATACTACTGACCACGTAAAACATGACTTTTTATACTACTGACCATGTAAAACATGACTTTTTATACTACTGACCACGTAAAACATTACTTTTAATACTACTGACCACATAAAACATGACTTTTTATACTACTGACCACGTAAAACATTACTTTTTATACTACTGACCATGTAAAACATGACTTTTTATACTACTGACCACGTAAAACATGACTTTTTATACTACTGACCACGTAAAACATTACTTTTTATACTACTGACCATGTAAAACATGACTTTTTATACTACTGACCACGTAAAACATGACTTTTTATACTACTGACCATGTAAAGCATGACTTTTTATACTACTGACCATGTAAAACATGACTTTTTATACTACTGACCATGTAAAACATGACTTTTTATACTACTGACCACGTAAAACATTACTTTTTATACTACTGACCACGTAAAACATGACTTTTTATACTACCGACCACGTAAAACATGACTTTTTATACTAGTGACCACGTAAACCATGACTTTTAATACTACCGACCACGTAAAACATGACTTTTAATACTACTGACCACGTAAAACATTACTTTTTATACTACTGACCACGTAAAACATGATTTTTTATACTACTGACCACGTAAAACATGACTTTTTATACTACTGACCATGTAAAACATGACTTTTAATACTACCGACCACGTAAAACATGACTTTTAATACTACTGACCACGTAAAACATGACTTTTTATACTAGTGACCACGTAAAACATGACTTTTAATACTACTGACCACGTAAAACATGACTTTTTATACTACTGACCATGTAAAACATGACCTTTCATACTACTGACCACGTAAAACATGACTTTTTATACTAGTGACCACGTAAAACATGACTTTTAATACTACTGACCACGTAAAACATGACTTTTTATACTACTGACCATGTAAAACATTACTTTTTATACTACTGACCACGTAAAACATGACTTTTTATACTAGTGACCACGTAAAACATGACTTTTTATACTACTGACCACGTAAAACATGACTTTTTATACTACTGACCATGTAAAACATGACTTTTTATACTACTGACCACGTAAAACATGACTTTTTATACTACTGACCATGTAAAACATGACTTTTTATACTACTGACCATGTAAAACATGACTTTTTATACTAGTGACCACGTAAAACATGACTTTTTATACTAGTGACCACGTAAAACATGACTTTTTATACTACTGACCACGTAAAACATGACTTTTTATACTACTGACCATGTAAAACATTACTTTTTATACTACTGACCATGTAAAACATGACTTTTTATACTACCGACCACGTAAAACATGACTTTTTATACTACTGACCACGTAAAACATGACTTTTTATACTACTGACCATGTAAAACATTACTTTTTATACTACTGACCATGTAAAACATGACTTTTTATACTACCGACCACGTAAAACATGACTTTTTATACTACTGACCACGTAAAACATGACTTTTTATACTACTGACCATGTAAAACATTACTTTTTATACTACTGACCATGTAAAACATGACTTTTTATACTACCGACCACGTAAAACATGACTTTTTATACTACTGACCATGTAAAACATTACTTTTTATACTACTGACCATGTAAAACATGACTTTTTATACTACCGACCACGTAAAACATGACTTTTTATACTACTGACCATGTAAAACATGACTTTTAATACTACTGACCAAGTAAAACATGACTTTTTATACTACTGACCATGTAAAACATGACTTTTAATACTACTGACCAAGTAAAACATGACTTTTTATACTACTGACCATGTAAAACATGACTTTTAATACTACTGACCACGTAAAACATGACTTTTTATACTACTGACCATGTAAAACATTACTTTTTATACTACTGACCATGTAAAACATGACTTTTTATACTACCGACCACGTAAAACATGACTTTTTATACTACTGACCAAGTAAAACATGACTTTTTATACTACTGACCACGTAAAACATGACTTTTTATACTACTGACCACGTAAAACATGATTTTTTATACTACTGACCACGTAAAACATGACTTTTTATACTGCTGACCACGTAAAACATGACTTTTTATACTACTGACCATGTAAAACATGACTTTTTATACTACTGACCATGTAAAACATGACTTTTTATACTACTGACCATGTAAAACATGACTTTTAATACTACTGACCATGTAAAACATTACTTTTTATACTACTGACCATGTAAAACATGACTTTTTATACTACTGACCACGTAAAACATGACTTTTAATACTACTGACCACGTAAAACATTACTTTTTATACTACTGACCACGTAAAACATGACTTTTATACTAGTGACCACGTAAAACATGACTTTTTATACTACCGACCATGTAAAACATGACTTTTTATACTACTGACCATGTAAAGCATGACTTTTTATACTACCGACCATGTAAAACATGACTTTTTATACTACTGACCATGTAAAACATTACTTTTTATACTACTGACCACGTAAAACATGACTTTTTATACTACTGACCATGTAAAACATTACTTTTTATACTACTGACCAAGTAAAACATGACTTTTTATACTACTGACCACGTAAAACATGACTTTTTATACTACTGACCATGTAAAACATTACTTTTTATACTACTGACCAAGTAAAACATGACTTTTTATACTACTGACCACGTAAAACATGACTTTTTATACTACTGACCATGTAAAACATTACTTTTTATACTAGTGACCACGTAAAACATGACTTTTTATACTACTGACCATGTAAAACATGACTTTTTATACTACTGACCACGTAAAACATGACTTTTTATACTACTGACCATGTAAAACATGACTTTTTATACTGCTGACCACGTAAAACATGACTTTTTATACTACTGACCACGTAAAACATGACTTTTTATACTACTGACCATGTAAAGCATGACTTTTTATACTACTGACCACGTAAAACATGACTTTTTATACTACTGACCACGTAAAACATGACTTTTTATACTACTGACCATGTAAAACATGACTTTTTATACTACTGACCACGTAAAACATGACTTTTTATACTACTGACCATGTAAAACATGACTTTTTATACTACTGACCATGTAAAACATGACTTTTTATACTACTGACCATGTAAAACATGACTTTTTATACTGCTGACCACGTAAAACATGACTTTTTATACTACTGACCATGTAAAACATGACCTTTCATACTACTGACCATGTAAAACATGACTTTTTATACTACTGACCATGTAAAACATGACCTTTCATACTACTGACCATGTAAAACATGACTTTTTATACTACTGACCATGTAAAACATGACTTTTTATACTACTGACCACGTAAAACATGATTTTTATACTACTGACCATGTAAAACATGACTTTTTATACTACTGACCATGTAAAACATGACTTTTTATACTACTGACCACGTAAAACATGACTTTTTATACTACTGACCATGTAAAACATGACTTTTAATACTAGTGACCACGTAAAACATGACTTTTAATACTACTGACCACGTAAAACATGACTTTTTATACTACTGACCATGTAAAACATGACCTTTCATACTACTGACCAATGACCTTTCATACTACTGACCATGTAAAACATGCTAGTTGGACATTACAGTGCAAATTTTTGTTGTCTGGCAAATATGACTTTTTGGACCCTTGGTCAAGGGGTCCAGTGTTTATTGGAGGAGAGAGCAAAATAACATGAGAAACCCCGACAACTTCTGTAGGAAAACTGGCAATTCTTGTCAACTAAGATTTGAGACAAGCACCTCCTGCCTGCAGTGAGACTTGAACTCACCACTGTTGACAGACCAATCAATTGATCAATTGTAGATGATTAACAACATTAATCACTCTGCATGGTCTCTGCTGTATACATCAATGCGTATAGTTCTGTTTACTGATACATCTTTTAACATTAACAGCAGAAAACTTAACTTTAAAAGAAACTTGGAGTACACTGTTGAATGTGTATGCTACAGAATATATACATTTCTATATAAATTTTTGAATTTTTGGCATTCGTGGTATTACAATAAACAAACCTGCATATTCTAGGGCACATGCCAATTCACTGCCAAGAAAACCTCCACCTATTACTGCTATAGATTTTGACACATGAGCCAGTCGGTGTAGGTGCATGAAGTCATCTATCTGTAAATATAATGAATAAATACTTATAGGTTATTTACGTTTTTTTGAAACGAGATGCATTTTCTTGTCCATATCTCATCGAAGGGCAAGAGCCCTGAGATGAGATGACGAGAAAATGCATCGAGTTTCATAAAACATAAATAATCTGTCTGTCGCTGTTTTGTAACATTATGACGTCATAGTGTTTACTTAACAACAGCTTGACAGCGAGCTGAGATGGGCCCATCTCCCGCTAGTAGAGTGAGATGGAATAATATCGCACACAAAGATCAAAGGAAAATACTGCATAATAGCGATAAATAACTATATCCGTGTTACTCCTAGATCTGGGTTTTTTATTTACACATCAAAGACAAATATTGCCCAGAGTGCACCTGTTGGTGAAGGCATTTGGAAAAAACAAAAAAGTCTTGCTATATAGGTTCAAGTGAACTTACATTTCTGAACAAATGAACTTTTCTCTTGACAGCTTGGCTGGCTTCTTCAAATACTGGCAGATTTTTAGGTCTCCCACCTAAACAAAAATATAAGTAGTTCTACAGAATATTTTAAATGTTTAACTATTTCTGTTCTATTAATGTAAAATGTACATGGAGTGTACAAATAAAACAAATCTGAAGGATAATGACTATGCCAGCAAGGGTCTACAGCTCTGAAGGATACTGACTGCCAGCAAGGGTCTACAGCTCTGAAGGATACTGACTGCCAGCAAGGGTCTTCAGCTCAGAAGATACTGACTATGCCAGCAAGGGTCTACAGCTCTGAAGGATACTGACTGCCAGCAAGGGTCTACAGCTCTGAAGGATACTGACTATGCCAGCAAGGGTCTACAGCTCTGAAGGATACTGACTGCCAGCAAGGGTCTACAGCTCTGAAGGATACTGACTATGCCAGCAAGGGTCTACAGCTCTGAAGGATACTGACTATGCCAGCAAGGGTCTACAGCTCTGAAGGATATTGACTGCCAGCAAGGGTCTACAGCTCTGAAGGATATTGACTGCCAGCAAGGGTCTACAGCTCTGAAGGATACTGACTATGCCAGCAAGGGTCTACAGCTCTGAAGGATACTGACTGCCAGCAAGGGTCTTCAGCTCAGAAGGATACTGACTATGCCAGCAAGGGTCTACAGCTCTGAAGGATACTGACTGCCAGCAAGGGTCTTCATCTCAGGAGATACTGACTATGCCAGCAAGGGTCTACAGCTCTGAAGGATACTGACTGCCAGCAAGGGTCTACAGCTCTGAAGGATACTGACTGCCAGCAAAGGTATACAACTCTGAAGGATACTGACTGCCAGCAAGGGTCTTCAGCTCAGAAGATACTGACTATGCCAGCAAGGGTCTACAGCTCTGAAGGATACTGACTATGCCAGCAAGGATCTACAGCTCTGAAGGATACTGACTGCCAGCAAGGGTCTACAGCTCAGAAGGATACTGACTATGCCAGCAAAGGTCTACAGCTCTGAAGGATACTGACTGCCAGCAAGGGTCTAAGGCTCTGAAGGATACTGACTATGCCAGCAAGGGTCTACAGCTCTGAAGGATACTGACTATGCCAGCAAGGGTCTACAGCTCTGAAGGATACTGACTATGCCAGCAAAGGTCTACAGCTCTGAAGGATACTGACTGCCAGCAAGGGTCTACAGCTCTGAAGGATACTGACTGCCAGCAAGGGTATACAGCTCTGAAGGATACTGACTGCCAGCAAGGGTCTACAGCTCTGAATGATACTGACTGCCAGCAAGGGTCTACAGCTCAGAAGGATACTGACTGCCAGCAAGGGTCTACAGCTCTGAATGATACTGACTGCCAGCAAGGGTATACAGCTCTGAAGGATACTGACTGCCAGCAAGGGTATACAGTTCTGAAGGATAGTGACTATGCCAGCAAGGGTCTACAGCTCTGAGGGATACTGACTGCCAGCAAGGGTCTACAGCTCTGAAGGATACTGACTATGCCAGCAAAGGTCTACAGCTCTGAAGGATACTGACTATGACAGCAAGGGTCTACAGCTCTGAAGGATACTGACTGCCAGCAAGGGTCTACAGCTCTGAAGGATACTGACTATGCCAGCAAGGGTCTACAGCTCTGAAGGATACTGACTATGACAGCAAGGGTCTACAGCTCTGAAGGATACTGACTATGCCAGCAAAGGTCTACAGCTCTGAAGGATACTGACTGCCAGCAAGGGTCTACAGCTCAGAAGATACCGACTATTCCAGCAAGGGTCTACAGCTCTGAAGGATACTGACTATGCCAGCAAGGGTCTACAGCTCTGAAGGATACTGACTATGACAGCAAGGGTCTACAGCTCTGAAGGATACTGACTATGCCAGAAAGGGTCTACAGCTCTGAAGGATACTGACTATGACAGCAAGGGTCTACAGCTCTGAAGGATACTGACTATGCCAGCAAGGGTCTACAGCTCTGAAGGATACTGACTATGCCAGCAAGGGTCTGCAGCTCTGAAGGATACTGACTATGCCAGCAAAGGTCTACAGCTCTGAAGGATACTGACTATGCCAGCAAGGGTCTACAGCTCTGAAGGATACTGACTATGCCAGCAAGGATCTATAGCTCTGAAAGATACTGACTATGCCAGCAAGGGTCTACAGCTCAGAAGATACTGACTCCAGAAAGAACCACAGAAGCACATTTAATTGTATGTAAATATGTTAAGTTAAAAAAATGAATCAAATAATACAACAGCATGTTAAAAGTGAACAGCAAAATCTACTACAAGTGGTGGGAACTCCTTCAGGGATGTGGGCTGGCATTCAGGTGTACCCTTCGTTAGCCTTGAAGTTCCTGTTTCTGTCCAGATTGACCAATAAAAATCATACAATTTTAAGTTCATTTTAATATTATTTGGATAGGACTATTATACATGATATTTTTCTAAAGTACCAGCAGTGATCACGTCTTTACCTGTGGCTACCATTTGTAATTCATCCTTTATATCTTTCTGATTGTATGATTAAATTAAGATGCAAGGTATAATTAAGATGCAAGGTATAAATAAGATGCAAGGTATAAATAAGATGCAAGGTAAAAATTTAACTACTTGTCCCAAGTCATGGCCAGCTTACTGTAGTTCTCTGTGTCCCAAGTCATGGCCAGCTTACTGTAGTTCTTGGTGTCCCAAGTCATGGCCAGCTTACTGTAGTTCTCGGTGTCCCAAGTCATGGCCAGCTTACTGTAGTTCTCGGTGTCCCAAGTCATGACCAGCTTACTGTAGTTCTCTGTGTCCCAAGTCATGGCCAGCTTACTGTAGTTCTCAGTGTCCCAAGTCATGGCCAGCTTACTGTAGTTCTCTGTGTCCCAAGTCATGACCAGCTTACTGTTGTTCTCGGTGTCCCAAGTCATGGCCAGCTTACTGTAGTTCTCGGTGTCCCAAGTCATGGCCAGCTTACTGTAGTTCTCGGTGTCCCAAGTCATGGCCAGCTTACTGTAGTTCTCTGTGTCCCAAGTCATGGCCAGCTTACTGTAGTTCTCTGTGTCCCAAGTCATGGCCAGCTTACTGTAGTTCTCGGTGTCCCAAGTCATGGCCAGCTTACTGTAGTTCTTGGTGTCCCAAGTCATGGCCAGCTTACTGTAGTTCTCGGTGTCCCAAGTCATGGCCAGCTTACTGTAGTTCTCGGTGTCCCAAGTCATGGCCAGCTTACTGTAGTTCTCGGTGTCCCAAGTCATGGCCAGCTTACTGTAGTTCTCGGTGTCCCAAGTCATTTCCAGCTTACTCTAGTTCTCTGTGTCCCAAGTCATGGCCAGCTTACTGTAGTTCTTGGTGTCCGAAGTCATGGCCAGCTTACTGTAGTTCTCGGTGTCCCAAGTCATGGCCAGCTTACTGTAGTTCTCGGTGTCCCAAGTCATGGCCAGCTTACTGTAGTTCTCGGTGTCCCAAGTCATGGCCAGCTTACTGTAGTTCTCGGTGTCCCAAGTCATGGCCAGCTTACTGTAGTTCTCTGTGTCCCAAGTCATGGCCAGCTTACTGTAGTTCTCCATGTCCCAAGTCATGGCCAGCTTACTGTAGTTCTCGGTGTCCCAAGTCATGGCCAGCTTACTGTTGTTCTCGGTGTCCCAAGGCATGGCCAGCTTACTGTTGTTCTCGGTGTCCCAAGTCATGGCCAGCTTACTGTAGTTCTCGGTGTCCCAAGTCATGGCCAGCTTACTGTAGTTCTCGATGTCCCAAGTCATGGCCAGCTTACTGTAGTTCTCGGTGTCCCAAGTCATGGCCAGCTTACTGTAGTTCTCGGTGTCCCAAGTCATGGCCAGCTTACTGTAGTTCTCCATGTCCCAAGTCATGGCCAGCTTACTGTAGTTCTCGGTGTCCCAAGTCATGGCCAGCTTACTGTAGTTCTCGGTGTCCCAAGTCATGGCCAGCTTACTCTAGTTCTCTGTTTACTATCTACTATAGTTTTAGTTGCTAGTTATTTTATTTTCATTATTATCTCATTTCATTAGGTTTTCCTAGCCAGCTCTTCACAGTTATATGTCTCTTGTATGTTTCTACTGATTTATTTATTGTGCATGCTGTGTTATATTGCATTATTTGATATTGTTATTTATGTCGGTCAAAAGCACATCAGTGCTTATGTTTCTTATTGTAATATATATATATATGCCGACTCTAAATAAAAATTATTTATGTATATTTATATTTATTTATTTATATATTAGAATACAAAGGAGGCAATTTCTGTTTTTTTTGCTTCTTTAGACAATTAACAAACAATGGAGCAAACATACCTGTAGCTATGAGGCATTTATTGTATTTAATTTCCACCCCATTGTCTAGGTATGCTATTTTCTTTCTGCTGTCTAATTTTACGACCTGTCAAAAATACATCATCAATAAGTTAATAAAAATGTTCTACAATTTATATGTAAGTAGTTACTGGATCTTGTACTCTACATTTAGTATAACAGTAAATACCCATGTCCTGTTCCAATACGGTTAATAGTGGTGACATTTCTATGTTAGCTACATCATAAATGATATATATAAAATTGTTTAACCGTACCATATATTTTTTTGCTTCTCAGATATGAACTGTGAGACTGCTCAGATAATGTTTGTCATAACAAATAATGAATATCAGTCAACTGGAAAAAAGTTTTTTAAGCACATAATGAAATTCCCTCTCTGATTTTAATGCAAACAAAAAATAAAATGATTTCATTTAGATTTGTACATGTTTGAAAATTTTATTGCAAAATGGGTTGTTATTGCAAAACGGGTTGTTACAAACCCCTGACCACAGCATATTTCAATTTTAACTATACTAAATGCCAACCCCCCGTCCATGTTTTATAATATGCCTCTGTTGTTAAGTTGTTACAAATCGTCCTTGACTTTTGCTACGGGAATTTTACATAATAAGTCAGCCATTTTTGTTTCTAAAGGGACCTTACGATGTTTACAAATATTCGTCTGCTTTCGTGACGTTCAATGGTATTCAGACAAACTGCGAGACTTTTCCCGCCTTAACTGCAGACGACATCCCCCGAAGGATTTCAAGTAGACAACAATCGATTGTTCCTAAAGTACACTTCCGTTCTAATTAAGGTCAAATTTTAATATGGAAAATCGCCCCTTCAAAATTTAAAAACTGCCATATTTCAAGACGCTGAATATCTGGAGGAAATAATTATTGATTTCAAAAAGTTCCCTTCTTGATCTACAAAAGGAGCATAAGCTGAACCATACGCGGTAAGCAGTTTTCATTTGTAGCGCAAAAAACACTCTCCACCCTACGTCAACACTTACTATAAATTGTTGCCCAGTCAATAACCAGCATGTACAAACAAATAAAGATACCATTACAAGAAATGTCTTAACAATAAAACATATCACCTTTCTACCTTTCAGAACAGATGTTCCACCATATTTCTTTTCCGGTAAATCCTCAATATCAATGTAATAAGATTCTGGGTCATAAAAAACACTGTGAAGCAAAAAAAAACCTTCATGTTAATTTCATAAATGTATATTCTTTATGATAATATCAATTTTTGGAATATTTTTATTTGCCTTTATAAATGAGCTAAGATTCTTCCATAAATGGTCGATTTCAGGCACAGATGACCCAGTACAGATGAGCTCACGCGCACACATCTGTTCTTGATGCGTCATCCAATCAAAATGCCAGAAACAAGAACGTTGTTATGGAATCATAACAACGTTCTTCTATGACGTTCTTGTTTCTGGCGTTCTGATTGGACGTCAGAGACAATGGAGTCTACAACAATGGAGAGTCTATATGTTATAGCGATGTGAAAGTTGTTGGTTTACAGAAGAAATAGGTACTTTCATATGTTTTAGGGAAAGTCCATGTGAAATTTCTATCACTCGTGAAAGATCAACCGGTCTTTGCCAAAAACGTATGAAAGAACCTATTAATCTTTTTTTTTAATTTAACATATTTATGGTTATTTGGTTTGTGGGCATAGGGGCTTAACATTATAACCCCACAAAATTTACCTTCAACCATGTGACCCTATGAACTTTTAATTTGAGAAAAATTTTATTTCATGACACCCTAAATTTTAATTAAAATTTATTTATAAGTACGCTGGTTCTGTTAGTTCTTCTTTCATTATCAACTCAATGTGATATTGCAAGCAAAAACTGTTAACAATTTCACTATAGGAAAACAAATTGGATGCAGTTGTCAGCCGGTACTTACCCCGTTTTTTCCCCAAACCACAATTCTTTAGACAATGGGGGCCTACTGTAAGGATTTTTATCTTCATCCCCAACAATTAATACCTAAAAATAGAAGTATAAATACAGTTGAACTTCAGTCGCTCGAACTTGGATTTCTCAAACACCTATTACAGTACTGAACTTTTCCCCTATATAATTAGAATGAATAATCCTACCATCGCTTTTTATTTTATTTTGGCGAGGGTACGAATTTAGTCCCATTAGGCCACCCCAAATTAATATTTTGTCGTCTGACCGCCCGCAGGTAAAATTATTTCAGAAAGAAAAAAAATACATTTCTTCCACCCACATTAACTGGAAACCCACCCGCGTCCAGAACTGGAAGTTGTCTTTAAAAAAATTACGATTGTCATCCAAGTGCTCCGATAGCTGGAGATTCATTTAGAACTTAGAAGGTTAAAATATCGTTTCAGTCCCCTATAAAATCAAAACCGAAAGTAAAATGTAGAAAACAAGGACAGAAAACAAGTGTGTGGTTGTGGCAGCAGTTGCCACCCAGTTTAAATTACTGCTACCAAATACAGCATTAGAATGTCGATACTGTATTTATTTTTCTCCGTATGCTCTTGTAATACATCATTTTCTTACAAGAATATATTAGCATTATTCTATACAGGGGTGTGTGCATATAAGAATGTGCTTTCAAAATATTATTGGTTTTTTTTATAAATATTTACAAATTGTTGTTGTTTTTTATATGTGTTCTTTTTACTGTTTTATTATTGTTAGTAAAGAAAGGTAGTCTTTTATTATTTCTTTTCAATCAATCTTGAAATTATGCCTTGCCAAAAAGATTATGAGACATAACTGAATAGTTGTATGGGCTGTCTGTTGGTCCGTCTGTACCTATTGATAGAAAGCCAAGCCAGCATCTTTTCAGAAAAGAAAAAACAATTCAATTCTTTTCTGCTATATAACTTATTAATCAATTGGTTAAGTCATAAAACACTTAGAACACGAACTTGTTTAATATCAAATACATTTTTTTTAAATTTCAGTTATTTTCCTCAAAACTAAAAATAATCGCTCGCTCCTTTTTTTAATGTTAAAGTCCGACGAACAAGAAATTGACTCTGTTTAGCCTTACTCGTAATGTAGCAGAGCAGGAGTGAATCACTCCCGGCACTTTGATGTCCAAAAGAAGTTGCACATACAATAAGACGTGGTCGATGTTGATATCTTTCGACAGTGTCACCATTTTTTTATCGGTTTCATGTTTAAAATCGATAATTATTGATACGTGATGATAGTTATTGCCATTTTTAATAACCCGCTGTGCGTTTTGACACTCGTGTCTCTTTTTAATTACGTTTATTACATGTAAAACATTGAGAAACCTGAAAATGAATGGCGTGTTGAATCTTGGGTAATATATATTTAAATTACTGGATTCTTACTTTGGAATGGTTGTTATAGAATGCAAATTAGCATGTTTATAATAAAATTAGGTCACATTATCCATATACGGAAAAATTATCAACACATTTCCACGTGCATCTTCAAACTACATTCCCTTGGTTGTGTCATACCAACAAATATGGAAAAAGAAATTAGTTTCGCAAATGTCTAAAGCTTTAATAACGTAAAGAAGATGAATATTATGTTTGAATTGTGTATAAATATTACGAGCAATAGAACTGAATTCTGCCGTTAATCAGACAAATCACGAAACTAACGTCGGATTATAACGGCAGTAAAATTCGGCCTACTATATAATCAATGTTGAAATTGCTTTGATTTCTCGACCAACTATTTCTTGAAAACTCGAACTAAAGTAGCAGTCTCAATAGTAAAAATGCATTGAAAAAACCATGAATAACTAAGACGGCTTGGATGATTAATTGGTCGTAAAAGGTTTGAAGATTGAAGCCATACCTGTAAAATGCCAAGCTTTATCTTTAGTTCTATAATCCCTAATAATTAATCTAAATGTCACCAAATTGTATTTATGTGCACCTTTGTCTGCAAATTTGTTAAAATAGGTTTCAATTAATTAAAATATGTGCCAATATTTTGAAATCAAATCCGAATTGAGGTCATTGGCACAAAATTTTAACCAGAAAATTAACAGTAAACATTTTTATTTTAAGTAAACATAAATACCTACGTAAAACAAGATTTATATATTTAAATGCAATAAAGAAACACAATTTTATTAATCTAATGTGACAGGTAACTAATTGAGATATATAAACCGATATCGATTCCGGGTCGCTCATGAACAATTTTCTGACATCTCAAGCTCCGGTTTCTCGAACTACCGATTTCTCGAACAATTTTTGTTGACCCCTGCAAGTTCGAGCCATCGAAGTTCGACTGTATATTTAATGCACTGGAGTTTTCATTACTGTTATTTTAATCCACAGCATGCTTACAAGTGTTACAAATAACACATTTTATTGTCTATAAGGCTCAAGTTTGTACATCAATGAAATGACTTTCAAAGGTCAGAGCTTTTCTAATGGTGTTGTAAATTTAGATTTTCAAAGAAAAAATATGTGTTGTTTTCATAGAATTTTCATCTTCAAATTTAAACATAAATGTTAAACAGCAACATTATTTCTGTAATAATAAATAAATGAGTTTTGCAATTAAAAGCAGAACACATCTAGGCTAGTTGCAAAGATCCCTAATACTTAAAACAAAAATAATGGTATAGGGAAGAAAACTTATGACAACAGGCCTCAACAATAATGTTGTCTGATTGATCAGGACAAGGCAGTAATGACAATCAAACAAAGGAAACTCAGCAGTCACTTGTCCCTTAGGATAAGTAAACAAAAATCCTATACAGAAATATCACAAGTGTGGACACAGAAAAACGTCTTGCCTGCATTTCACATCAGTAACGAAAATAAATTTCGTCATAAGCATTACGTAAATAGCATTAAATATCAGCAGCGGCTTGTATACGAAATATTGTCACCATACCATGCATAGTTACAGGGGAACAGCCATAACCCAAAAAATTTAACATAGTCGCTGGACCGTGAAATTGAGGTCAAGGTCAGGTGGAACCTACCAGACAGTCATGTACTAGTCATCAGCAACCTATATACCAAATATTGTCATCCTACCATGACAATAACAGAGTAACTGCCGTAACCCAAAAACTTTAATGTAGTCACTGGACCGTGAAATTGAGGTTAAGGTCAGGTGACGCCTACCAAACAGTCATGTACTAGTCAACAGCAACCTATATAACAAATATTGTCATCCTACCATGCGTGGTTACAGAGGAACTGCCGTAACCCAAAAACGTTAACGTAGTCGCTGGACCTTGAAATTGAGGTCAAGGTCAGGTGACACCTACCAGACAGTCATGTACTAGTCATCAGCAACCTATACACCAAATATTGTCATCCTACCATGCGTAGTTACAGAGGAACTGTCGTAACCCAAGAACTTTTACGTAGTCGCTGGACCTCGAAATTGAGGTCAAGGTCAGGTGACAGGTGACTGACTGGCAAGTACTCATCATAAGCTACCTATGGACCAAATTTGATGGACCTAGGGCTTGGGCTTACAAATATATGAAGCAAGATTTCAAGTGTTTACGCCGCCGCCGCCGATTCCCATACATAAGTCTCGCCTCCAGCGACTTTCGTCGCAGGCAAGACAAAAACAACTTAAATATCTTTATTGAAAATGCGAGTTTGGTTATTATTTTTCCTGAATTTATTGTCCATTATATTTTCTCATATAAACCGATAACACATCCACAAACTATAGTACTGGTTTAAAACTGTGTATGCATGTTCATAATTACAGGCTTTGAATGCACCTGTACAAATCTTATTCATGATCAAGAAAACACTTAGAAGAATGAAGCTAGCCAATAGTAGTTAAAGAACTATATTGACACCTGTACATGAACACAATTTTTCAGACAAGTGAAGTTTTCATTTGGACAAGTAAATTCGGATAATTACTTATCCAAAGGGTCAAGTTATTGAAGAGGTCTGGATACTTATAGTAGGGATATAGTTACAGTCCAAATTTTCATCTCCACTCAGCATGAATGGCAGGGGTGGAAAAATGTGATAGTCCGACGCCCAGGGCAGTTCAGTTGTATCTACGGGCACGCTTTTAAGAAAAAAAAAGTCGGGCCTTTCTTTTCAAATAAAAAACGTTTCTTTAATTTCATTTTACATCTTGATTGATAGTTTGCCTTTAATTTTGTATTAATTTTAGCATGACAACATCAAGGGATTACTACCTGGTTTAGTCTATTTACGATATCGGAAATAAATAAATTAATATTCTAATTAGAATCCAAATCATTTCGGCGTTTGAAAGTAACCGGTTTTGGGGTTTCGTTTCAAGCGCTTACTTGTTGTTGCTTTATTAAATGTAGTTGATAGGGTCGTGAATGATAAAGGGGTGTAAACACTTATCCAATTCTTTAAGATTTTCTACTAAATTTATTATTTTTTTAATTACAGCAGCTCTTTTACATTAAGTGCAACTTGACCGACATCATATATATCCAGAATCGTACGTGACAGGCCTATTTCATGACCTCTTTAAAACCTTCCAAGAGAAAACCAGCTTCCGGGGTAAACCCCACTCTAAAAATAGCTCTTTCTTTTCAGAAAATCTTGGTTTATAGATCATGTAGTGCATGTGACAGAAAACATACTAAACACCATTAGAACAGAGCAAGTTAGGACTCAAAATTTTCTAATATATTCACCTTTCAGAAAACCTTTCATTCATTAAAATCCAGTTAGTAGTTTTTAATATACACTAAGATAAACAGGACTATTTTGTTTTTAAGTACTATTTTCTTATATGTTCCAAATTTGATTGGTCCCCTTTAGTGTCTTGAAACCTAAATGTCACTGTTCAATTTCAAGTTTACTTCAAGTAAACAGAACGTAACCACGGGATTGGAACAGAATAAAAGAAAGGCCACTGATGACGATGATGATTATCGTGAATCTAAAGATAAAAAGTATGATCGTGAAAAACGAGTCTGAACCTTCAAACCATCTTAAAGACTAAAATCTACTAACTCTGAACCAATACTTTATTACATGCAATAAATAAAACATCTTGATAACATAAACTGTTTTTATTACAGACGAAATTGCTAATACAACAATGTCAAATATCAATAATATTTTTAATTAATAGAATTAGTCCATTGGCATTCCACACACCTAAAAATAATATGGATAAATTTTATTCTTATATACCAGTTACAAAATATCTTGGTATGAATTGGGCTTTGAATAAAAACAGCTGGGCTTGGGCATTTAAAATCTGTAAAAGCCCTGGGCTTGACCTTAAGGAGAAAATTTTTCCACCACTGAATGGTGCAGTATGTTAGTTGACAGCCATACCTGAGCTTTGTGGTCTCTCAGTCGAATTGCCCTCATTGCACTGTGGGATGCAGTTCCTGCCCCAATCAGCAGATATTGCACATATGAAGGAATATTTTGTTCATCATCTGGTGTGTTAGCTGAGGTACCTTCTGTAAGAAAACACATTTACACCATGTACACCAAAGTTAGGGGCCTCGGTGGCCGAATGGTCAAGGTAGTTCGTCTACTATTGATCACGTGGTCTGTCAACACTGAGATTGCGGGTTCGATTCTCACTGCAGGCAGGGTGTACTTGACTCCAATCTTAATTGACAAGGATTGCCAGTTTTCCTACCGCAGGTCGGGGGTTTTCTCTGGGTACTCCGGCTTCCTCCCCCAATAAAAACTGGACGCCATGATATAGCTGAAAAAATTGCTGAAAGTGGCGTTAAACACCATCAAACAAACAAAAAACAAACCAAAGTTATGTCGTAAAAATGTATATGCTGTTATGAGGTACTTGTTGGTTCGACATTTAATGTGTATTTAATAATTGTTTGGCCTTATGTGTTTATATATTTGTTTACCACTATATTTTTTAATTAATTACATTTGTATCTTTTACATTGATTGTTATTTGCTTATTTGAGAGAACAGAATTTTGCAGAATATTCTAGAACTGTTAACTATACATGAATAATAAACAAGTAAGCTACAAAATTCCAGAATATTCCACATCCTGCAGAATTTTGGTGCATTCATTTAGGAGATATATTTAAAGGACTTTGATAAATGTGATATGGACATGATTTTGGACTCTTTATTTGGGTTTACAATTATTCGGATACAGAACATTGGATTTAAAATATCGTACAGGTGGACTTATTAATTTCAGACTGTTTAGGATCTCAACTTATTTTGGATATAACATTTGGAATTTTGTTTATTGATTGGACATTCACTTTAGACAGCAGTTAGAACTTGAAAAAAAAATAAAGATAACATTGTTTTTTATTATTTAAATTATTATTATATTTACATTTAATTTCATTAAAAAATATGGGGTCCTGATTTAAATCATGCACAATGTATTTTTGTTGATTTAAATTACTGTGTTGTTTGTTTACTGTGGACATCGTCAAGGAAGCACATGCTCTTCATGGCTACTGGTTTCATTAAACAATGCAAATATATATAAGTGTAAATAACTTTTTAAAATAAATAATTAAATTGTAATTTGTAAGTCTTTGTTGGCTAATTTAAAGATTATATCTACCTGTAAAAATGTATATAAATATTGTAAAAATGTTAAGGAAAAAACTGGAAGCCATATTTTATAGATATTTCACCATTAGCACATGAGCAGGACAAGCCAGAAGGATGAAACTTGCAGACGACAATGACCATGTGTAAACAATTTAATCGAGTCTGATGGCAGTACTCCGACCAAGTCTAACTTGGAGACTAAAAATTGCACGGAATAAATGTCCCTTCCAACAATGAGGATGGTTGTCATTCCCATTTAAAAAAAGGTGTAATCTGTATGGGAAATTCAACTTGTTCTGCTTCCTCTAACAGTATAAAAAAGCTTCTGAGAGTTTATTTTTATTGTTATGTATGTGCTACCGGACTTAAATATTACTTTGCTTATTCACATACTTTAAACACTCTTACTCCTACTCCTGCTAATAGTAGTATTGAAACCCTAGACCAAGCACCTGCAGACTGCATCTTACAGTCTTTGCGAAATTAGTTCTTGGCTTGTCGGATCTAAACACAAATACTGCCCGACCCATTTAACATTTTTCGTGTAAATTTAACAAATTTGCCGGACGTGGAAGGCTTTATGTATGATTTCTTTAAAACTGGATTTTAGTCTACGTAAGGCAAGGTGGTAAAAAGAGTAGGTTATAATATATGAAATTTTATACATCAATTTGTTTTTAAATTGTCCAAAGTTAATTATTTTTTTCTAGCCTTTCTTCTCTTTATTTTACTACACCACTAACAAATGTTGTGCTTTAAGCAATTAATTTTAAGTTATCTGATAATTTCCAACAAAGTACACAAAAACAGATTACTGTATGTTTATATGTCATACCCGACTTCTCTGTTTGTGCCAAAACAATAAATGGATTGTTGAGTTTGTTCAAATCTTGTAAAACATGTCTGGCTTTCCACACCTATAAAAAAATTATATAAAAAATAAACAAACAATGCAAGGTTTGCTTATTCTTGCTCATATTCAACTGGCAACAATTTAGAATTAAAGAACAGCTGTGTAAATTTTAAAACTAAGTTTCATCGACTTGCCATACCACATGTATTTACTCTTAAAAACTGAGCAATGCTCACTTATTACTCAACTTCCTTATGTCACAGAAGGTTCATGTTTTGCTATGGGAAACCTCGAGTCCAATTGAGTGGTGTAGGTGCACGTGGAATTGCAGATACACAATGGGTACCCACAAAAATCATGTTTTGCTATGGGAAACCCCAATTATCATTCAAATCAAAATGTGAAATATCAGGTACACAATAACACTATGTGGCAAACATTCTGTGAAACTTTCATCAAATTTTATTCTGTGGTGTAAGAGAAAGTGTAACAGACTGGAAGGACAGGCACCCCATCACTATAATGACCCCACTTTTTAAGCAGTGTGTATAACAATGTTTCCTTGGCTTTGTATAGCTTTCTGTCAATCCTAACTTACAGAATAAGAAAACAACCCAGTACCAGCCAACATCAACCACAAATTATATTTGGTCCCTCTATGATCCTGGCCACAACCATGCTTGTCACCCATCGTCTCTAATGCAATTAAACATCTTGGACTGTGTGTTGACTGGTGTACATATGAAGTCTTTCTGTGTACTGCTGTGTGACCACATAAACATCTTATGTCTCTTGTGAAAATATGTCTGTTTTTCAATGCTGAAACAAAATGTAAGATGTGAAAAAAACAGAACTGTTTATATGAGTCTCCTCAACTTATCTGTGTGCTATGCAAATTTGGCAAGTCAAAGTTTACCAATTATTTTACTATTTATCTAGGGGGCCTTGGTGGCCGAGTGGTTAAGGTAGTTGGTCTACTATTGATCACATGGTCTGTCAACACTGAGATTGCGGGTTTTATTCTCACTGCAGGCAGGGTGTACTCGACTCCAATCTTAATTTACAAGGATTGCAAGTTTTCCTACCGCAGGTCGGGGGGTTTTCTCCTGGTAGTCCGGCTTCCTTCCTCAATAAAAACTGGACACCATGATATAATTTATGAAATTACTGAAAGTGGCGTTAAAACACCATCAAACAAACAAAACTATTTATCTATCTCTTTGAATACCCGATGAGATTAATTAATTGACGGGTGGGTGGTCCATGTTATTACCTATGTATTACCATCTAATCAATAGGTGGGGAAAAACCTCAGAAATATGTAAAAAAATCATAGGAGCATTTCTTCATAGCCAAGACATCTAAATAACTTAAAAAAACTATGCAAAAACTACTTCCTCAGAAGAAAAAGAAATAAAACTTATTTAAAAGTTGTTTTTCCAATTATGTTGTCAATATTTGTCACTTATCTTGTCAATTTTTTTTACTAAACCTACACTTCAAAGGTCTTGTGTTTGAAACAAGCGACATAAGATGAGAAAGCTTTATTTTCATTCGACTCAATATATAACATTTACAGAAGCTCTATAGAGCTTTATTTTTTCTCTGGTCAGCTTAATTTATAATTAAAAAAGTAAATGTTACAAATTGCATGTGTTGGTGACCTCTTAAATAAACACACGCCACCTGTAATGTACTGGAAGCTTCTTAGTGGGTCATTGTTTATTACAAGTATGTTAACACTAAATTATCCATAATAAATCATTGTTAACAAATTAAATTCAGAGTTCATGCATATTCATTAGATTGATAACATAAAACTTACCATTTCACATTTATAGTTAATAGTGGAACAAATGGGTGCAGGTCAAAACACCCCATTGTCAAAACGGCCCCTACCAATGCCCCCACCAAATGCTCATCAACAAAACAAAAGGTTATTTAATCAGGTAGGTCATTGCTTTGATGATGATTAACACAACAGTATGCATCTATAAAATAATGTATGAATATGTTCAGATTGTGTTTTACTCAAAACATTCTGGAATACAAATAAGACAATAACAGATTTGTTTGCAAAGGGTTTATCGACAATTGCGAGCAATTTTTCAGCTATATCCTGGCGTCCACATATTAATATGAAGGAAGCCGATATACCAGAGGATAACCCCTCGGTCCGAAGTTCGGCAGAATAACTGCCCCCACCCCCTTTTTTTATGAATGTTCAAATTTCGTCATTTGAAGGTCATTGTAGAACAATTGGTTGGACATACGTGCAGTTGTTAAATTATTCCTAGTGTGTTTTAACAAGTGTTTATACAGGTTTTCTTTTATAGTTGTTGCTAAAACTGTTGCCAACGAATTTCGCCGGTACATGCTGATGCTTGCGAGATAAAAAAAGTAGGAGACTCAAAGCAGGGGAACTAACCCGTCTCTTACAATACCAATTTAAATACAAATGACTCTAATGTTGTAATCACTGATCAAGATGAAATTATTATAAAACCAAGATGGGTCAGAGAGAGAGAGCTGCAATTTTCACCGAGAGCCTGGACGATGCAAAAATATATGAACTTTTGAATAGACTGGACAATATTGATCCACAAAACACAGATATTGTAAATGTTAATAGTGTTGTAGAAGATTGTAATAGTATAATTATGAACGCTGCTAATGTCGCTGATATGTTTGTTAAAATTGATGTTAACAATGTGAATAAAAAATGTAAATCTCAATCTTTACATTGTAAAAAGTATTTCAATAGTGATTGCTATGTAAAACGTAGAAATTATCGCAGATCTAAGAAGTATTATTTTAGAGCACAGACAGCTGTTAACTATGAGGACTTAGTTTGTAAAAGTAGAGAGTATAAGAAAACTCTGAAAAATCAATTTAGTGAGTTTCAAAAAGCATTTATAAATAAGTTACGTGGTCTGCGTACCACTGACCCTAAGTCTTACTGGTCATTGTTGAATAAAGGATGTGAAAAAGGTAAAAATGTGTCAAAGAAAATTGCACTTGATGTATTTTATAATCATTTCAAAAAATTAAACAATGATGAAAATGATATTGATGTTGTATTACCAGAAAATAATAGTGAATGCAATACTGTTAAAAATCGGCCAATTTGTGAACAAGAAATTTTAAAAGCTATTAAGTCTTTGAAAAATAATAAAGCGTGTAGTGATGATATGATATTAAATGAATTTTTGAAACATGCAGCTGGTAAATTTTTGCCAATATTTCTGAAAATATTTAATATTGTTTTTGAAAGTGGTATTATACCTGAATCATGGTCGAAAGGTTTTATCTGTCCTATATTTAAAAAGAAAGGTGACCCTCCAGACGTAGATAATTATAGAGGTATTACAATATTGAGCTGTTTTGGTAAACTGTTCACTTGTATTTTGAACAATAGACTTTTTAATTATCTAGAAAGCCTGGGTTTGTTATGTGAAGAACAGGCAGGTTTTAGAAAGGGGTATAGCACTGTTGATCATATTTTTAATCTCAAGTGTCTTATTGATTTGTATTTATTTAGAAGAACAATGCTATATTGTGCCCTTTATTGACTATAAGAAGGCTTTTGACTCTGTAAACAGAGTTTTATTATGGCAGAAGCTATTACGTTCTGGTATAGATGGTAAAATATTGATTGTATTGCAAAATTTGTATAAAAATGCAAAATCCTGTGTAAGAGATGGCTCTAGTTGTTCAGAATATTTTGCTTCCAACATTGGTGTTAGGCAAGGTGAAAGTTTGGCACCCTTATTATTTTCTATTTTTCTCAATGACTTGACTGATTTTATGTCTCATGCTTATAATGGTTTGAAAGATGTTTATAATATCTCACATTTATTATTTGACAATGATGATATTGAAGTATACTTCAAATTGTACCTTTTATTGTATGCAGACGACACTGTAATTTTTGCTGAGTCTGCTGCAGAGTTGCAATCAGCATTAAATGCAATGTACTTATACTGTGAAACTTGGAATCTTAAGGTAAATACTACTAAAACCAATGTTGTTATATTTTCAATAAGTCGTCGGACTGAAAATTGTCATTTTCTGTACAATAATGAACGTCTCTCTGTTATTAACGAATTTCAATACTTAGGCATTGTATTTTCTAGAAAGGGTACATTTCATGTTAATAAAGCCAGACTTGTGCAACAGGCTCGTAAAGCAATGTTTTATGTATTACGTAAAGCTAGAAAATTGTTTTTGCCAATTGATATATTATTGCAACTATTGGATGCTATGGTTACCCCTATATTGCTATATGGTGCTGAAGTATGGGGTTATGAAAATAATAATATTGTCGAAACCTTACAATTAGAATTCTGTAAATATATATTAAAAGTTAAAAAATGTACACCTAATTGCATTGTATATGGTGAACTTGGTAGAGTACCAATGTCTGTTAATATCAAGGCAAGAATGGTTGGTTTTTGGAAAAGTATTGTTACTGGAAAACAAGAAAAAATATCTCGTACATTGTATGACATGTTGTACAAACTAGACTCTGGTGATATATATCATTCAAAATGGTTAAATTTTGTTGAAAATGTATTGACTGAATTTGGCTTTATTGATATTTGGAATAATCAATATGTTGATATTAATAGTAATTTATCTAAAAATGTTAAACAGTATTATCATACTTTATTTGTTAATGATTGGAAACTTCAGATATTTAACTCAACTAAATGTTTAGACTATAGGATGTTTAAAGCAGAATTCGGATTTGAGAACTATCTAACTGTGTTACCTTTTGATTTAAGAATTAACTTATGTAAATTTAGATGTGGCAGTCATAGATTGCCTATTGAATATGGCAGATTTTATAGTATAGATAGATCAGAAAGACTATGTTATTTATGCAACAGAGAAGAGCTAGGTGATGAATTCCATTATATTTTCAATTGTACCTTCTTTACTAATGAACGTCAGACATTTTTACCTTTTAACCTATGTAATACAAAAAATACAAATAGTTTCTTTGAGCTAATGAATACAAGTGATCATTATGTTCTTATTGGCTTAGCTAAATTCTGTAAAATTGTAATGTAAATTTTCAAATAATATTTACCTTCCCACTAAATATTGTATCTTGTAAATATGTTTGTTCATGCATTATATCAGTTTTATTGTTACATGTACTATCATGCCTCATGTGAGGCCTTTAGTGATATAAAATGTTTCAAATGTTTCAAACCAATACCAAATTCAAATTCTTTATTGCAAATTACATCCATATGGGTCAAAGCAACATAATAACATTATAAAAAACATTAGCATACAAATACAAACATACTCGAAGTACATCAGTTATTATTTCTAATATAACTACAAATGTAGTACATTTTAACCAATGTGACCCTATTTTCGCATTTAAAATGATTGCTTTAAAAAGTCAAATACAAATACAAATACAAAAGCTTTATTTTAATTCGGCACATACAAAACAGTACAACACAAGCTCTGATGAGCTTTTTACCGAATACAGACAAACATAACATACATACATACAAATTAAAATGACGTGACAGCACAATAAAATAAATAACATCAAAAGCACTTGCACATGCATAAAGCAACATACAGTTAAAAAAAGTAAGATCAAAAGCACTAGCCTAAGCAACAGCAACATACAGTTGAAGCATAGGATAAAAGCACCTAAAACTGAAGACAACTAAAAATAACTAAGCAGTTTTAAAAACTGAAGACAACTAAAAACAACTAAGCAGTTTAAAGCTAAAACTGAAGACAACTAAAAATAGCTAAGCAGTTTAAAGCAGAAGATAAAAACAATTACTTGCAAGCAGAACAGTGACATTCAGATCCATTCCAGGACTGAATGAGGCTTTTAAACTGATAAAAACTGTTCTCAGTCCTGAAATGGTCTGGAAGGCTGTTCCACATTACAGCTGCAGCAAATTTAAAGCTTTTCTTACTATAAGTTGATGTTTTTACTCGTGGTACATCCAAAATATTGTTATATCTGAAAGAATATTTAACATTTAAGAGATTTTGTAGACAGACAGGTGCAATTTTGTTTACAATTTTATATGTTTCTAGAGCCATAGTTCGTTGGCGTCTTATATGTAAGGAGGGCATCAAGACTTTTTCTAATAACATTTCGTGTGTGCTGGAGTAGTCATCATATACAAAACGGAGTGCTCGTTCCTGCACTTTTTCAATTTTTTTTAGAATTTTTCTCTGTGCAGAAGTGCCAAGCCAAAGGGCAAAAGTTAAAATTACTGAGGATAAAAGTATGAAATATAGTTAATTTACTGAGTCTATCCAAGCAATGGCCCAAACGCTTTAAAATATTTAATTGCTGTGATGCCTTCCCGCAGATGTTGCTAATATGTACATCAAAGTTTAGCTGATAATCAATATCTATACCGAGTAATTTTACAGATTGCTTTAAAAAGTCCTTAACATAAGTAAAATGTACTGATTTTTGACAAAGGATATATTTTACTTTTTCATCTGCATTTAAATTTGCAAAGATATCGTCTATATTTGAAATTTTTTGAAAGAAAATACCTCTTGGTAGAGTGTTAATTTGACAGTGTAAAAGAAAACGTTTTTCATCTTCGAGAATTTAGCATTAAGAGCATATTCGTTGACATCTGGGAATATTATATCTCCCTTGTTCTATATGTAAGGTCACTCACCCTTAGTTTTGTTATCATTTGTCTATATATAAAACTATTCTCATTTACTAGATAGTCTTCAATTTTTATGTCTGTTTTCAGTTGGCTAAATAAGTAAAGTTTAGATTCTTTATTTAAATTATGTAATTTAGTTTTAATTTTATTTATATAATATTCAGAAATTAAATTTTTAATTTTTTCTTTAACTTATTTGCAAGTTTTAAAAATGGGACATCAAAATCTTCGTATTCTGATCTGTCAAGGTCTAGCTCTATAAATAATTTTTGCGCCATAGTATACCAAGTATATATTCCCTCGGTGTGTATACCTTTATTGACATTATATGCATCTTTTAATAAGGGGTTTATTTTTACTGAATTCAATCTGCTATAATATAAGATTGTTTGAGCTTTTATAAAAGATTCTAATGGCAGTCTACCAAGTTCTGTTTTTGCTGCTATGCTGCAAGCTGTTTTCTTAAACCTAAAATATTCTTACAATATCTTGTATGTACTTTTTCATATGTAAATCGGTCTATTAAGGAGAGGGTATCACAGAATTTTCCATTTTTTTCTGCCCTTTCTTTTGACTTAACAATAGATAAGTAATCGTCCATAAACCAAATATCACTATTATATAACAATATAGTTCTTATTAAGGTATCAAACAGTTTACAGGATAGTCTTATAGGTAGACTTTGAAAATTTTGAAGTCTTTTTTTTTCAAAGCAAAAATTGCTTTTAGTCCTAGCTAGTTATTGCAGATGACAGAACCAGCACTCGCAAACCCCACCAGCGAAATAAAAGGCTTTTTCAAAAACAACCAAAGAAATGAAAAACTTGAACAAAAAAAGTATGGTTTAGAAATATCTATATAATTCATGTACTTGTCCAATTCAACAAATTGTCACTCTGCAACAGGCACCAAGGGACGGTGCTAGGTATGTGAAAAATTTCACATCCTCCTCGTGCCCATTGCAGAAGAACAA
Source organism: Limnoperna fortunei (assembly GCA_944474755.1). Lineage (NCBI taxonomy): Eukaryota > Metazoa > Mollusca > Bivalvia > Mytilida > Modiolidae > Limnoperna > Limnoperna fortunei. Next base: position 91,453,702 of record OX104115.1, read on the forward strand.
GTCGTGAAGGATCAATACAAATATGGTTACAGTTTATGTATATAGTAATATGTAATAATTAAATAATTTTGTTTACTTATAGAATGTTTGTGCTTTACGTGTTTTTTTTAATGTAAATATGTTCGCACGTTTTGTTTATTGTTATGTTATTGTACTAACATACCCCATGAGGGGTCTTTAGTGAAATAAAATGTCTTAATGTCTTAATGTCCAGCGGGCAATATTTCAGCTATATTCAGGAAGAGAACAATTTAACAAACAATACATCAATTGAAAAGGGGGTAGGATGGGACACAGGGAACAAAATTTTGACTGCCACTGGAAAAGTACGGAGTATTGGAAAAGGTCGGAGAATTTAGCCTTTTGTAGCGGCTACAATGAGCATACTCTTTATCGAAATCTACAATAGGGATCTTTATCGTGCAAGGAGCGTGGCACGTTCCAAACACGTTACCCACTACGGTCCGCGGCCAGGCTTTCCGTATTATGACCTGACAACCCACCCCCTCCCCCCAACGAGAGGGTGTCCCCTATCCGCCACCCGGGGACGCCGCACCATATTTTGTTCATTTAATTATTAAACTAATTTTAATCAACACTTTTTCACTTTTTTCACTTAAAAACAGTTAAAATAAAATTAAATATAGTAATATACTTATAATCTTTTACTGGGGACGGATCGACCCAGAAATAGTGGACGAATCGACTAGGGGACGGATCGTCTGGGGACGGAACGACCTGCTTCCTGGGCTGCTCTGTGGATCGAGCACTGGGAACCGTCCCAGTATGGTCCCAGTGTTTGGCTATTTCATGATCTTTCATGCGTTGAATGAACGAATACAATAATGCAGAAAGCATGTAATATGCTATAGCAACGGAAACAGAACAGAACAGAACAGATTTTTATTTACCAATTAAAGGTGCCCGTTAGAGGCAGAATCAATTACAATTTAATCAAAGAAAGCAACAAAATCACAAATCCTAATAAATAAACAAAAGTTTCATTTTAACATAATTGTATTCATTATAAGAACCAAGATATATAAATGTAATAAGGTTATCCAGTAAGAACTGAGCAAGGGGAGACAACTCTATCATCTTTGCTGATTAATACATTACGCTTTTCTTTCAATTCAACGACTAATTTCAATAAAAGTTTTATAACAAATGTATCTTCATTGCTCATTAACCACAAGAATTTATTATCAATACAAAGGTTTTTAAAATTACAATATTTATCATTTATTTCTTCAAAAAAAGGTTTTCTAATTTCTTCTAGATTTGGACAATTTAATAAAAAATGTTTCTCATCCTCCACTTCATTTTTACACATGTAACATATTCTTTTGTGTATTTCTAAGTTGGTATATCTACCTCTTTCTATATTTAAATCATGGTCACTGAGTCTTAATTTTGTTAGATATTTTCTTTGATTTTCAGAACCTATATTTAGATATGGTTCAAGTTGATACATATATTTAAATTTTCTGCATGTTCTCAACTTATTTCCTACTTTAGCTTTACTTTTAATATCATTATTTATATCTTTAAACCAAATATCAATAAGCTTCATCTTTAGTTTATGTCTAATTTTATTAATAATATATGTATGTTTATAACTGGTTGCATTTAAATATAAATGTTCAATGTTTAAAAATTTGAATATTGTTTGAATACAATTTAACCAAGATTCTTGGTTATTATTTGCCATCTTTTCTGATTCTTTTAAGGCTGAATTTAATATTGTATGATTTTCCCTTTTCTTATTATAAGTGTTGTCATAACTTATCTCATGGAGTCTTAACCAATATTTAACCATGTTTATGTACACATCAAAAATTAGTGGTAGGCATCCAAGCTCTCCTCTCATGCCATATTTTGAAGTTTTGGAGCTTACTCCTAAAGCATATTGACAAAATTTCAAATTAATATTCTCCTGTTTGAGTTTTTCTATATTTTTGGCAAAAAATTTTCATTTTCTTTTTGGGTAGCTTTTACTGAAAACTCTCCCCATATTTCTGAACCATAAAGTAATACTGGTTTTACTGTATGATTAAAAATATGAATTAAAGTAGATATTCTTGGTTTCCCTGAAGAAAATGTTTTCTTCAGCTTAAAAAATGCTTTTAAACCTTTATTATGAATGTCTAATTTTGCATATGAAAATGTGCCAGAGGCAGCAAAATTTATTCCTAAATAAGTGTATCTTTGTACTTGCTCAATTACCACATTATTGTATGTAAAGAAAATATTTTTTCTTAATCTGCCAGCCTTATTAAATATCAAGACTTTAGTTTTAGAGGTATTAATTTCTAATTGCCACTCTTTAGAAAATTTTTGATAGTTTATTAAAAGCATTTTGTAAACCAGTTTTACTAGATGATAATAGAACTAAATCATCCGCATATAGTAGGCAACTTAGGTTTGTATTATTTAATACAACCGGATCACAAGATGAATCAAAATGTGATGGTAAATCACTGAGATACAAGTTAAACAAATTTGGGCTTAGATTGTCACCTTGTCTTATGCCTATGGAGGACTGAAAGAAATCTGTTCTTCTATTTCCAATTTTGACACATACTTTTATATTACTGTAAAGGGACTTTACAATGTTATAAAATTTTGTACCAACTCCTGCTTGTTTAAGCTTATAAAATAGGCCTGTATGTGGCACTGAATCGAAGGCCTTGCTAAAATCAACAAAACAGGTATATAGGGCCTTATAATTGTTGCAGGTATATTGGTTTATCTAAGTTTTTAGTACAAACATGTGATCTGAAGTTCGTTTACCAGTAGAAAAACCTATCTGTTCGTGGCACATTGTTTTTTGTTTATCAAAATATTTTGTAAATCTTGTACCTAAAATCTTATTAAACAATTTACTAACATTATCACTTATGGTGATAACACGGTAGTTAGATGGGTCATCTATTGGCCCCTTTTTATGAATAGGTGCGATATAACTTTTTGACCATGACTGTGGATATTTTCCTTGTGAAAAAATTTCATTAAAAATTTGTGTTATAAGTGGACATAATATATGAGATCCATATTTTAACATTTCGTTAAGTATATTGCTGAATCCACATGCCTTCCCATTTTTTAGTGTTTTTAAAGCTGTTAAGACTTCAGTTGTAGAAATCTTATAATCTAGTTCATTAAATATAACTTGTTTTTCTGCTTCACTTAATTTAAGTGCCAAGTAGGAGTTATCTTTATTATTTGGTACCTTATTTAAGTTTTCAAAATGGTCTCTCCATTGTTCCATATCAATCATGGACTCCTTTTTAAAACTATTGCCATCACTTTTCAATTTTTCAACTAACTCCCAGTATTCTTTTGGGTTGTTACTTTGTAAATTATCTAGTTTTGTTAAAAGATCTTTTCTGTAAGTTTACATAACAGTTTTTCTGGTCTTACGATACAGTTTTAAGCATTTAAAGAAGTTTCCTCTTATATAAGGGTCATTACTATTCTTTTTAAATTTTCCACACTTATAGTCCAACTCTGATTTTAATTTTCTTAGGTCCCCATTAAACCAAAGTTTATTTTTAATAATTTTGGTTTTAATTTTATTTTTTTTATGAGTTTTTATTTACTTTTAAGGACAGATCAGCAGATTTCATAACAATTGAATTGAAATCTTCAATCAAGTTATCAACATCATGTGACTTTGAGTCACTTAGATTATTAATTAAACTTCTTATTTCTGCTGTATTTAGAGCAGTTTGAAATTTTACTTGTGATTCAATGTCCCATATATATTTATTAGGCATTAAGAAATCATCATCTTTTTTAACTTCCATACTTTTAAATTTACATTGGATCATACATGAAATTTGACAATGATCAGACAAAAGGGGTTTAATTTCATGGACTTTAAAGTATGTAATATCTTTTAAAAGGTCTTCAGATGTTAACATGTAATCAACTACACTACTACCAATTGGCTGGTGACATGTTAAATCACCATTTATATCACCAAAAGTTCTATCATTCAAAATTCTTAAACCTGAGGAAATACACAATGTTAAAAGTTGTCTACCCCTTGCACAGATAAATGTGTCTTTACTTCTCCTGTTAAGTAATGAATTGTCAAATCTATAAGAATTAAGTAAAGGTATATGATGATCTGAATCATTTGGGATAAAATCTAAGTTTTCAGCTACTCTTGCATTTATATCGCCAGCAAGAATAATTTTTCCAACTTTTGAGTATTTTACTATATCTTTTTCTATTATGTCTAAGATGTTATAATCTAATCTTTTGGTATATGTCGAACTTTCTGGTGGATCATATAGAAAGCAAATAAATATATCTTCTATAGTATTAAAAAAGTTCTTGCTTAGTTTGAGCCAAATAAAGTTATTTATACAATGATCTAAAAATTTGACACCAGATCTTATTTCATCTTTAACATAAACTGATAAACCTCCAGACTTTTTGCCTTTATTTCTAAATTTTGGTCTAATGAGATGTACTTGGTTAGAAAACCCAGAAATATGAAAACTATCACCCATACTACAATGCGTTTCTTGTATGCAAAATATGTCCTGATCTAAAAAACATAGTTACATTTATATGAAAAATGATAAAAACGCAAATTTGTTTTAATGATTAATCAGTGTTAACTAGTATGTGATCATACGTATATTCCTCTTCCCTTCATAAAAGGAAAAAGACTGAATTACATTAAAAAGTGGCGAATAAAATAACAGACGAAAAAAATCTATAAAACAGTTAACATTGTTCTATTAACAGAAAACAGGGTTTTTATTTTTATTATAACAGTTAACAACAGTATATGTCAATTTTTAAGAAAACAGATAACAGCTAATGGTTGAAAAACAGTTAACAGTTGCTTTATTTAAAAAAAAAGTTGACGTGTAAAAATGCCCAAAACACACTAACTGAAAAGATGTTGCCCAGCCCCTCAAAAAATAAGCAGAACTGGGACTAAAACTGATAATCCCTTCTGACTTCAGTATGGAACCGTTGGATCATGTGTACAAAGTACCGGTACCGCATCTGTAAACCAACAAGTTGGATGTAAACTAATTACTTTAATTTCAATGTTAAATTAAAAGAAACATGTAATGATACAATATGAAGATATGCGGTAATTTTGATCAACTGCTGTTGCTTTTATATATTTTAGTAAACGCTTTGTGCTTTGTGTTGCTTTATATAACTCATGTAAACACGTAAGTAATCAGTTTTAAATATGCACTATGATAGCAGTTATGTTTTTATGCAGGCCAGGGCTTATTTATAAATCAGCCGATTTTACATCTGTAGGTGCAAACAGTTTTATTTTAACTCTTTCCCTTTTTTACTTCTTTATCCATAATATGTGTGCTTATATCCTAACCAGCCGATTTTATGCAATTCTATATAGTGTATGTATATTGTAACTCGTGCCAAGTCCTTGTCATATCTTTAACTGCTTATTGTATGTCGTGCAAAGTCCTTGTCATATCTTTAACTGCTTATTGTATGTCGTGCCAAGTCCTTGTCATATCTTTACCTACTTATTGTATGTCATTCTGCTTATAACCACTAGCTTGCTTGTTTTGTCTGATGAGTGTATTTAATCTCATCTTATAAATTAACATTTTAATAAGTAACATTTACATAAGAGGGGCGTTCAAACCCAAACAATATTTAAAATCCAAATGATTGTAAAGCGTTTATCACCAAAATTCCAAAACACCTGTTTGCACCAAACACCTGTAATTACAATGTTATGTTTATGTTTTATGATGACATACAGCATGGACATATTGTCAAATAATAGAAGCGTTTCTAGTGAAATTAAATCAATAAAACGAAAACACAAGATGTGATTTTAGGTGATGTAGGAATCGCGATTACTACGTTACCAAAATAATCGTGTCCTCTTATGTTTGTTTCACTATACACCGGTAAATGAAAACTTGATTTTGATATGCCATTATTATTGATGATATCACTGACTGGTGATATAAAAAACGAGTTTTGAGAATACTAGGGGGGAATCTGGTAACGTAGAAATCATAACATAATACGTAATCAACATTACATTATGGAACATCTTTTTGTTATAATCGACTTTTGTCTAGGTTAAAGTACTAAATATCGGTATTACTTTCAAAGAATGGTCAATCTCGGAGGATTACTTTACTTGATACGTCAACTAACGTAGGAATTCTTCTTATTGCAACCAATAAAAGAATGTATGAAAACATTCATGTTTGTTTTTTTTATATTATACGCACTACGAATTTTGATATGCATTTGTATATATGCATTGAAAAATTTTCAGAGAAAGGGATAAAAATACCAATATAAGCCACTCATATATTATTTAGCTTTGTAGTAACGTAGAAATTATGAAAATGAATGATACTGATTCTATTATTATTGTATTTAGAATTTTATTTAAAATTGAAATTTAATTTTTATGTATAAAAACTCAGTATAAAGACTACCGAATACAACAGTTAAATTTTGTTTTTCAAAGACCTTTGCAAATGAAATGTGCCCTTAAATCGAAATTTTAATTCTTGCTTGAAACGTGAAAATTTATAAAAAGAACTTGAACATGTAATAACTTTTTTTTCAAGACAAATATTGTTTGCTGGGCTACATGAGACCAAGATAAAACATTTTGCTGGCCTACCCCGTGAGAGGCCAAGATAAAGCATACTGCAGATCTCTCATTGAGGCCAAGATAAAGCATACTGCAGATCTATCATTGAGGCCAAGATAAAGCATACTGCAGATCTATCATTGAGGCCAAGATGCACTATTTTCAGGCTTACATTGGAAGCTATATGGCATAACAACATACAATTCCAGCAGATCCAGCTTAGGAGCCAAAGCAAACGAAATGCTGTAATAAGTTCTACCGTCGAGACCAAAATTAGCAAATTCACCTTCCAGTGAAGCTGTCAGTCAAGGTGTAATAATGAAATTATTACAGTTGTGCAGCACCTATAGCAGTCTCAGCAAAACGTAACTTGTGGGATTAATCTTAAGCCCTATAGCAGTATCAGCAAAATGTAACTTGTGGGATGAATCTAAAGCCCTATAGCAGTATCAGCAAAATGTAACTTGTGGGACGAATCTAAAGCCTTTTCACAATTGATTGATTTATCGCTTGAGAGTCTGCTTTGGGGAGTGATGGACTCGAAACCCGTCGAATTAAAATTTGGCCAAATAAGACACGTGGAAGATTTCATTGTTCAAATAAATTATGTTACGTGTATTCTGAGAAAGTTACTTTCTCTATAAAATCGATCGATACATACATTATTTTACTTAGTAACAATACTCCGGCGTAGAAGCTAACTATGGAGGTAAGTTTAAAGCATCTTACTTAGTAACAATACGACGGTTCAAAAAGCTAGCTATGGAGGTATAGTTGTGTAAAAAAACTTGTTAAAAATGCAATTTATTTCGGTATTTTATTTTGCAGAGTGGTTGTTTAATGCGACGGTGCTTCTTTATTCCTTAAACTCTTCAATGCTGATTAGCTGAGTACATGTATTTCTTTTCAAATTTAATGATTAAGTCTAAAGATTAATGTCTGTATTTAGAAATAAAATTTACAGCTGACGTCAACACGTGAGGACTAAAGAAAAAAGCTAGCGTTTTTTATATAGTTTTTCTGAAAAATGTGGTCAATTTATCATCTATGCGGTTCCAAATGATATGTATCGCCGATTTATAATACCTTTATATATTTAAAATTCCTTTCTGGAAAACTTTCCGGTCTTAAAAGGAGATTGTTTTTTTATTTTTAATTTAAACTTGTTAACTTGTTTTCGTCTATTTTTTGTTCTGTTAGTCCTTGTTCATCCGAAGAGTTAACTTGATAATTGTCTTCCTACAGAAACATTCTCCTTGTTTGCTAACTTGTTCTTGGCCTGAGTATAGCTGAAATATTACCAGCTGAGCGTTAAGCACAGTTTCAATCAATGCCACTGACAATTGCGGTACGTTGTTATTTTAAAAGCTGCCATCATTGCAGTATCCCTACTTCGCCTGAATATAGCTGAAATATTGCTGCTCGGGCGTTAAACACCATTAATCAATCAATCAATCAGTATCCCTACTAATGGTTCTTAGTAAACCTGAGATTACTGCGCAGATTTTGAATTATTAGGATATGTCTTAGCTTCGATTACATGGCCCCTGCAGAAAACCCAGAGGCAGATTACTGTGCAGATATGCTGTTAGAATTTTAAAACGTTTACATAATTTGTATGCATGTTCCAAAATTTATTTAAGGTTATATAAAAAAAAAATTGCCTCAGTGTTGCATCGGGCCTTTAAGTCACCATTGGGCCCTTATTAAGATCTTAGATATATTATAGTCTATCATGAACAAAATCCATTCTTTAATACTTAGATAGAACAAGAAATAAATGTGAAGAGTTACGCATAAATAACAATATTCTGCAATCAATACATTTGGCGTACAATAAAGATAGCCGAATAAAAATTTTCTCTTATTCAACAGTGCCGAATAAAGTCTACTGGTAACCACGTCCTCGCGTCTTACGATATTTAGTATTTTGTTCTGGTTAACGACATTCTATCGAATACGGTATATATAGGCCCCAAATATTTCAAGTAACAAATCGTCTAGGATTGCACTTTTGTCATGCTTTTCATCGGTATAAAATGTATTTTAGGGTTGCATGATAAAAACATTATTCGTACATTGTCAGAAAATACAAGTTTATATTTCTAAGTCTGATCTGTTTGGCCAAACATTATCTCATAACAAAGCCAAGACCCGTTTTGTGTATAGCAATATACACTATCCACCGCTGAATACGACCTCGCGGAATTATTATTCTGTCATGTACAAGAGCCTACTGTGGTTCTGGGGCTGGTTGACCTCTTACAGCTGTTTTCAGTTTTAATCTAGTGACAACCAGGAGAGTACTGTTAAGTTTTGGTTGGATAAAAAGTATGTAGCGCAAACTGGGTGTGCAGAGCATGTCGTTCTGAAATACGTCTCTAATATGTGGTGTCATAAACGGACCGTGGTACCGAGCGGCTTAAACCAAACACCTATCTCATTTTGCTGATACCAGCCCTTCACTGTATTGCAATGACAGCACTGATCCAAATTAAGGACATTATGTCACATGCACGCTTTGCCGATATTCGTGGGAGACCCGTTGTCGTCATAGTTCTGGTTTGTATTACAAGTACGCGGATGTAGGGATCCTGGGCTGCCGGGATGATCCTATGTGGGTCAGAGCGGATATAGGGATCCTGATTTGCCGGTGTGATCCTAGATGGGTCAGAACGCTGACGTTTACAGTATATTGATAGTCTAATAAGACGTCCTTAATATGCTTTGAGAACAAATTAGCATTCTAATAAGCATAGAGCACGGTATGACATCACAATAAGAATTCCGACGTCATATACGCTCAGCTGAAAATTTCCTTTCTTGAGAGGTCTTTTTATTTTTCAACACGATGAGAAATTGTTTTTAAAATGTCTCATGTTAGAAACAGCCCATCTATCCGCTAATTAAAAAACAACTTGACATTGACGCTTAAAAATCCTTCAAAATTATAATAATAGTTCCAATAGCCAATGTATTCTACACTCAGTTAAAGTGTCTTAAATTCACTATGTAACTATACATTATAAATACTACTGTATTTTTCCAGTAAACATGACTAATTTCAACATACATAAATACATTTTACCAACATTCAACTCTGTGCATTTTGAATTTTACAACTACTCAAATCACTATTTAAATCACGGCCTATCTTATTTTCTGTAGCTTGCTAGTTTTCATGTATGTGCAAACTAAAAAAAAACCAAATTACATAGTATAATCTTATCTCAGTTTTCATTAAAGTTACTTTGAAAATTTTAACCTGACTATATTTAAACTCGTGATTTGTTTTTGCATATTACAGCTGTTGAGTTAAACAAAATGTTATTATTAAGTAGCAAAGGTCGTCCATAACAACCGAAGGGCTAACTAGTTTTAAGTTGTTAAAGGCCGTCTGTTGATATGACTGGAAGTTGTGCAGAAGTGCACTGACGTACGCATAAAATATATTATATGTAAATACATACGTTGTTTTTTGGAAAGACTGTGTGATCTTCCACGAGTGTAGAAACTGAATGTCTTTTCGCGAGCAGAACAAGCTAAAAGACATACAAATTTATATTAAGAGTATCATATCCAAATTTTTGTATCAAGCGTTCTAATTTGATGTCGCAATTAGAGATTAGTGCGCGTGAATTCATCTGACGACGGCCTGACAATTATTTGAGCATAGGGGAAACTATTAACAGTTTTTGCTCTCACTAAGACACCAAGTTTCGTTGAGTAATGAGAGACCCCTCAAAACGAGCGGAATAATTTCAGCAATATCACATTATATTTTCGGGGTGTCGTGTCAAATAAATGTTTTTACAAATTTAGAAACCCCAAAGGGTACTCAAGAAAACTTGGGCTTTGTACAATCAGCTAAAAAAAAGCAGCCAATACATTTAACAAATTATACAAATAAATTTATTTATAAATTATATATGAAACTGCTTTTTAAATACAGCTCAAATATCAAAATTCCACTGAATAATAAATCCACTTTCCAAGCTATAGTTCAGCGCAGCCAAATATCAAAATAAGAAGTAATTTCCTCTCCCTCAGTCAAAGTTCATTTACAGAGCCGTTGACATCTTAACTCAAAATCGGCAACTTACCGAAGAATACACTAGCTTGGTAATCTTTTCTAAACAACGTCGCTATTTTTCGTGTGACTGTAATGAATAAAGTAAAAAGGATCTTTCCTGTTAGTGTTTAAGGCATTTTTACCCTTCTGTTAACTGTTTTGTTTGAAAATAAATCAACTGTTAACTGTTTTTCAACCATTAACTATTATCTGTTTTCTTAAAAGTTGACAATGTTGTTTAAGAAATAATTCATTAGGTATATGCTGTCGGTGTGGTCCTAGGTGGTCTGTATATTTGAATATTTTGCGAAAGATTATAAATATTAAGCTCATGTGTAAATAAAAACAACACCATATCCAGAATGAATTATATCAATTCTAATAAAACAAAATCTGAGTTTTTTCCGATTCGAGCGGGCTCTATATGCTACGATTTTAGAGCCCCTATTTTCATGATGACAAATATGCCAAGTTTGCAATGTACGGTGGACAAAATACACTTATCAGAACATTTCTTGAATAGTTTACAATAATGTGTCTTGATAAGTCGTTTAATTTACTTTTATTTTAATCCATAGTTTCAAATTTTGTTGCTAACATTGTGACGTCGGTAAAACCTTTTGTGACCTTATGTCGCACTGCGCATGTGAGAAGTATAGATGTATCGATTATTATATTGCTTGACGTTATTAGGACGTCATATAAGAACAACTTTTTTAAGGAAAATAAAACGTGTTTGCTGTTAATAAATCTTATTTAGTGAAAACACTTAACTGTTTTGACAGATTTTTTCTCTGTTATCTTTGATTCATCTTATTCGCCCTATTTCATAAGATACCACATAATAATTGCTATGGAAAACACCAATAAATGTACATTATTTTCCCCCAATACCTTTATTGCCCTTGTGCCACATGTAAATTGCTCTTTATTTTAAATTTACTGTTATCTGCTTTGGGTAAAAACCAATGAATAGACCCCCTGCTCCCTTGCCCCTCTGAAATGTTAAGCGTGACGTTTGTTCTTGCTAAAATGATTCCTGTAGTACTTCTTTGCCGATTATAATTCATTAAAGAGTTCCTGAAGATGAAAAGAAGACAACAAACGATAGTCAGCAAATCTAAAGTAACAATAAAATTCAGGGAAATGATGCAGTACAATAACTTTCATTACTTTGGATTATGTCTGATCTTCATTAAGATTCAATTGAACACATTAAAGTTTGTTACAACATTGCTGAACACTTAAATGAGAATGTCTTTGTGTTTTAAAATCACGACGAAGAAAATATTCATGTCATTGTTATGGTGCATCCGGGCATTGATTTTTAACGGATTAATTCCAATTGGTTGTACTTTCATAACAAAACACCTCGCTAGTCTCTAGCAGTGTCTGAAACCGAGTGTTCTTTTACCTTTTCAAAGGCTAATTGATAAGTTCTAAAAGAAAACGGAAACGCACAATGTCTGTCATTGAAATAAATAATTCGACTAGTTCAAGCTGTTGCCAACGTCTTTCCTTAAAAGCATCATACTTTTAATGTTGTTGTATTTAGCCAATTATTTACATTTTTTAAATAATCACAGAGCTGACACCTCAATAGAACAATAAATATGCAGTGAAAATTCTTTCAAGTTTGACGTATCAAATACGTAAAAATATAAATAGAATTCCATGACTTCAAAACACAATCAACAGGGACCATGTAATATAAAATCTCCACCCAATATATTGTAGAATGGTTTTTTTTTCAATTCCGATGTTTTATTTATAGATTTTCCTGTGGAGGACACACGTGTTACTGCGTATTGTAGATTACTTTTTTACTCTCAACGTTTTATATGTAGATGTTCCTGGGGACGACTCACTTAGTTTAGCGAAAGGTTGGATATGGCTATGTATTGTGAATAAGTGGTTCTTGTTAATGCGAAGCGACGTATGCCTCGCCAGGGCTCTGCAAATGGGCATCTTAAAAATGAAAACCAATACGGCCGTACGCCAGAAACACAAAGATATTTTTATGATGAAGATAATAACAAAATACCGAACACTGATGAAACTGTCAAAAAGACAAATCAAACTCCAGAACCAACAACCAATATAAATTTTTTATAGAAACAAATTACAAGTATGGTAAATGCAATACTATCGAATACTTGACTATTTAATATTGTTTAAATCTACTGTTTCCAAATAAAAGACGTTATAATGATAATTGATAGCCAATTTATTATTTCATTTTTACTTTTCTTATACCACAGTATTTTTTTCTTTATTGTTTGAATTCTAAAATTTACATCTTTAAACTTTTAAACCCAATTAAATCATTAATTTTCCTTGCTACGTCAAATGTCTTACGAAAGATTGAATGCCTTATTGTTTATGCTTGGTGTTAATATAAAGGTCTCTCGTATCTCGAATGCATAGCATTAGAACCTTATAAAGATACCACAGAATCATTCCAATCAGTAAAACCTTGTCAAATTAAAGTTTGAAGAGTAATTTCTAACGTCATTGTTCGTGGTTGTTCAAGTTTCATTCAGTAATCTTCTATAACTTGTAACGTATCAATCAATGTGCCAGTAAGGATTAAGCTAAACAAGAACTCGATACTCACTTTGGTGACTGTCAAGTACAATATATCCGTTAGTTCCTCTGAAAAGAAATTTATGACATAACCTGTGTCGGTTCAATTATTATTTATTTTCCCAAGGATAGCTACTCAATAACGTATTCTCCTACCATTTAACCAACATGTGGTGTAATTTTCCATGTTGCTTTTGAAATGGGGTTCTACGCCACTTTCAGCAATTTTTCAGCTGTATCAGAGATCATTGTTTATTGAGGTAGTGGGGTGCATATGAAGCCAGGTGAAATCAATTAATCAATGAAATAAGGTTGGAATCGAGCACGCCTTGTCAGAAATCACATGACTTACAACCTTAGTTCATCATTTCTATATCAAGAGAAAATGTTTACCCCATAAATAATTCAAAGACGGAAAAGAAGATATTTGCCCGATTTCAAATAAGATTTTTTGCTAAGCTATGTTCCATGGTGGCGGCCAGCAGGATTAGGATCGGCATTAAAATCTCAAAACTAGTAGATAGCCATTTAAGGACAATTAAGAAAAAAATACCGTTCGATTTGAGAAGAAAAACAATAAGAAAATAAACATTCTGATGCGAGCCTGACAGGGCTTCTCTCTTGTCCTTTATTCTGAGGACAAACAGGCAAGGTTCCGTCCTTGTCTGTTTATTCTCTGAGAATGGTTTTTTCTTGTCCGGAGGCCTTGGTGGCCGACTAGTTACGGTAGTTCGTCTACTATTGATCACGTAGTCTGTCAACACTGAGGTTTTGGGTTCGAGTCTCACTGCGGGCAGGGTGTACTCGACTCAAATCTTAATGACAAGGATTGCCAGTTTCCTACTGAAGGTCGGGGGGGGGGGTTCTCTCCTGGTTTCTTTTTTGTATGTTTATTCCGTGAGAATGGATTCTTTCTTGTCAGTTTATGCTCTGAGAATGGATTCTTTCTTGTCAGTTTATTTCAAGAGAATGGATTCTTTCTTGTCGATTATTTCATGAGAATAGATTCTTTCTTATCGGTTTATTCCATGAGAATGGATTCTTTCTTGTCAGTTTATTCTGATCTATTCTGAGTAGTGCCAAGCTTGATATACTAATGACGTTACGTTAGATGTTCGTGTCTGTATGAGTAGAAAAGTCAACGTTAATAAATGACTTGGCTTCCTTGCGATCCTGAAACTTTTAAAAAAATCGCTAAATCTGAGTTTTGAATAATCACTACAAATATATGATTTTTTAAATATATTTCTTAAAAATGTCAACATTGGTTTTAGAATTATTATAGTTTCATGTTAGACCTAGAAATATTTTACGCGGGAACCAGGCCGTAACTGTAACACGTTATTTTAGCGACAGTATACGAACACCTGACGATACGTCTACCAGTATACGAACAATAGACGTCACGTCTACCAGTATACGAACACCTGACGATACGTCTACCAGTATACGAACACCTGACGTTACGTCTACCAGTATACGAACACCTGACGTTACGTCTACCAGTTTACGAACACCTGAAGTTACGTCTACCAGTTTACGAACACCTGAAGTTACGTCTACCAGTATACCAACAGCTGACGCAACAGCTGACGTTACGTCTATCAGTATGCCAACAGCTGACGTACGTCTATCAGTATACGAACACCTGACGTTACGTCTATAAGTATACGAACACCTGACGAAACGTCTACCAGTATACGAACACCTGACGTTACGTCTACCAGTATACGAACACCTGACGTTACGTCTACCAGTATACGAACACCTGACGATACGTCTACCAGTATACCAACACATGACGTTACGTCTAACAGTATACCAACAGCTGACGCAACAGCTGACGTTACGTCTATCAGTATGCCAACAGCTGACGTACGTCTATCAGTATACGAACACCTGACGTTACGTCTATAAGTATACGAACACCTGACGATACGTCTATCAGTATACGAACAACTGACGTTACGTCTATCAGTATACGAACAACTGACGTTACGTCTATCAGTATACGAACACCTGAAGTTACGTCTATCAGTATACAAACACCTGACGTTACGTCTATCAGTTTACGAACATCTGAAGTTACGTCTACCAGTATACCAACACCTGACGTTACGTCTACCAGTATACCAACACCTGACGATGCGTCTACCAGTATACGAACACCTGACATTAGGTCTACCAGTTTACGAACACCTGACGTTTCGTCTACCAGTATACAAACACCTGACGTTACGTCTATCAGTATACGAACACCTGACGTTAGGTCTACCAGTTTACGAACACCTGACGTTACGTCTTCCAGTATACGAACACCTGACATTACATCTGTATATAAAGATTGTAGTATAACAATTGTATGTAAATGAAATTGTTTACATTTCTTTCAGATCTTCCTAGTTTTGCTGCCGTTGTTGCTAAGAACCAGTGGTGAGTATGACCTATTCAACCTTTCTCCTACATTTTGTTTACAGACCGGAAGCAGACATGCAAAGGTTTTGTTTTCTGGCCAAAATTTGAAAGAACAAGATAACTTGTGAAATTAAACATTGACTTATAATTAGATTTAATTAGGCGAACTGTGTTGAATCATAGTGATTTTCTCTATTCAAGAAACATATCAAGATTTTATATTATATATATTACATTATAATATTTAATCTTCGTGTTCATATTAAATGCAAATAAACAACAGTTAATATTTTAAGGTTCATGTAATAGGAACCGCAGAAAAAAATGAATTCAATTATATTTTAAATTATAAAAACTGAACGTTTTTTTTTAGATGGCAAAGATTTTACTGGCACGGATTTTCGGACAGTTTTCGTGAATACGACAGGATCAAACGAGACTGTACAATTCTTGAGGGTGATAAATCCGTCTAAGGATACCACGTGGCTGACGTTTTCTGGTAGTACTCAACAAACAGCACTGTCCCAGAATCAAAGCATAACACTTAACGTTACTAAAGTGCAGACCATCAGAGCAACATGGCCTGTTTTTGTAACGATTGAAACATTTCACAGGGATAAATTAGTTGATGCGTTTTCCGTAATTCCGGTCGAAAGTTTGGGAACTGAGTATTACGTCATCGGATTCTGCAGATATGGAAGTTCCTGCCGCATCACCGTTTTAGGCGTACACAATTCAACAAATGTATATTTTGAGATGAAGGTAATACCTGCAGTACCAGTCTACAGAGCAAATGGTTCTGTTGTTGTCGATCCAACATTTCCCGCTATAATCAACAGTGGGGACACGTTGACGTTTGATAGTTATGGCGATCTCTCTGGAACACGGATCACTGCAAATAAAACTATTGCTGTATTTTTCTCAAAGGTAGTTACTGATATTTATAATGTTAAAAATGGCGTCACGCGTCAGATTTTACCATCCGAAACTCTAGGCATGAGATACGTTTTACCTCGTATTCGAAGTGACAGTGGTGGGCTTGTTAAGATAGTAGCTGGGTCTGGCGACACACAGGTTGAAATATCTGTAATGGATCCGGTGATCCTTTCCAACAGGGGAGACTGGATTTCGAAGGCCATTCCACCCGGAGATAGCGTTGTTATTGATAGTGATAAACCTATATTAGTGGCTTTTATAGAATTAGAAGTAACATTACAAGTAGTCTGTCCAAAGTTCAACACTATGGTGATTTTGCCGCCAGTGGACCAGTGGCTGAAAAACACGAGTTTTGTCATTCCGTCGATAAGTGATGGACGTATTACCATAGTAACGCACGAGGAAGATATAAATTCGGTGACTGTTGACAATTCTATTTACAGTTCGACAATATCATATGACATACCGGGTACAGCGTATAGTGAAACTGAAATGAATATAACTCAAAAGAGAAGCACGATAACTAAAAGTGACCCACCAAATATAATTACTGCATACAAAGATGATGTTTTTCGAATTGGGAAAGACAACTCTTCATGTACGTTCTTTGGGCTTGCTGTAAACAACGATTTCCCATTTTCCCTAAATCATGGTTTAGACCAAATAAATCAGGTAAATACATTCAAATATAATATGCAGAAGTCAAACAGAACTTAACAATTCTGTATCAAACCAGCATCAAGAAATAATAACGATAAAAATAACATGATTCTGGAGATTAAATAAAAATATTGCGTTTTTATTGACAAAACTAATAAAGTATCAAGCCGCATGTAGTATCTGGTAGTAAATTCTCCTCTATTGTATTGTATTGTTTGGTTCTTCTTGACAGAGAATTATTATTGCATGTCTGGTTTCTTCAGTAATGAAAGATAAAATTTAATAAAATTTATTTCTGCATAAATACTTGACTTGTTTTCTTGAAGGCCAATTCTTACCATTTGTTTTCAATGGCCTTTGTCTCTAACCTAGTCCTTTCACTTAAAATAAATAAAATACTTCTACTTTAATAGATTATAAAGTTCACTATATTCACTTTAACAAAAATAACAACCTTTTTACGTTAGATACCTTTTATTACAGCTGTGTGTGGTGACATCCGGGGTACCAGGAGACTTCATTGACAATGATTGCGATGGTCACATTGACGAAGATGTATGTATTAACGGTACGTAAATTTGTGTACTCTTTTTCGCTAATCTTTACAGCTTGGTTAGGCAAGGGTTAATATCCATTCAGAGGGAAAGATGTTTAGTGATGTGTTGTCCTGTATCTAAGAATATAATTTGGATTGTGAGGTTTTTGTTTCTTTTATATCCTCTCGTCAGCCGTAACCTGCGACTGGTGCCATTTTCAAGGAGACGATCGTCCCCCTTATTTATATGATTGTGTAATGTTTTAGTTCTATGATCACATTCTTGTCAACAATGAGATTGCCATTTCAAGTCTCACCGCGGGCAGAGGATGCTCCCTACTCCAGTCCAGTTCTAACAAGAATTGCCTGTTTTTCTACTGAAATCGGCGGTTTTATCCAGATACTTCGGCTGAAAAATTGCTGAAAGTGATGTTAAACGCAAAACAAATAATAAAAATAATTTTATCAAATTATTGCCCTTAAGCACATTTTATGGGAAATCAAAAACTCTCATGTCCTCAAAAAAAAATACAGGCGACAATCGCGGCACTAATATCATTGGTACAGATGCAATATGTTAGAAGCCATCTTATTACGTGTTCTGGCTGCACTACCTCTGAAATCGGAACAGGAAAAACATGTCCTGAATTCTGTTCCGTTTTACTCTATTTGTGCAGAACCGCAGTTAGTGCAGCCCAAAGTAATCCTTTAGATAGAAACATTTTTGTATACCACCGTTGGTTCCCTGGTGTCTATCATAAATCAAACACACCTTATAATGGAACAACCTAACAGAATGGACACAAGGAAAAATTGGTAATTAAATATTTCTTGGGATTGTAACTCCTAAGGCTTATACCAATACCCAGTGACATGATTATATATACATAATCTAGTAATTCCAGCATAAGGTATACATTGTATATATTTGATAGCAATAGTTGGTTAACCACTAATCTGGAACAGTGCGATATTAGAGGGTGAGATGGCGTTCAATAGCAGTGATAATATTGCAGCACATAGAGTTGTACGTCGCTTGAGTGTTATTTTGTTAGAAGGTTGTAATACCACGAGTTAGGTGGTCTGCCATTATGATATTGTGGTTGACGTTCCATATACAGTTGTCCACCATGTAGTTGTTTCTCTCAGATCTTGGGTAAGCAGGTACGAACATTTAAACACACAACCGACCGCACGAGACATAATTTTAAGATACATGATTTGTCAAGAAATATAGTCTATATATTTCCCATACGTTTCTGTGCGATGTTTAGCTTCACAAAAAGAATTATGTCATAATAAAGATATTATTCTGTGTTAAATCGTATCCCGACCCATCACATCAGGACATATCAGTCGAATACCTAGCACAGTATTTAAGGCCTACTCAAACAATTTTTTTGGCTCGAATCAAAACTTGCATTGATGCGATGCGTGATTGAGAATTACTACTGTATGCATTTCGCGAGGAATGTGTTCACTAACATAACTCAATATTTAGGTTTGAGAAATACACAATCTTTATCCTTATGAGGTTTTTAGATTGTTCTGTTTTGATCTTTTAAAATATATTTTACAGATCCTTTACAAGACTGTGATAATACACATCAGATAGGTAAGAGATTAAACGAGCTTGTCTGCGCTAAAATGGAATCACACGACTATAGGTTCTCTTATATAACCGCCTCACATAATGCATTTGTCGTATTAAGAAAAACTAACCCACTGTTATAAAGACTAGTTAATGGAAGTGTCATTGATCAGTTTCTAGTGATTTGTTTGATCAAAACAGCCTTATACGGCTATGAGCTGCGTTTGACCAAAACGTTAATCTGCCTCGTGCTGAAATGTGAAATAAGTGTGTAACTAAGTGGTGATAAATGTCAATGTGTTGGTTATAACAGAAATAACGATTGGGTATAATTAAATACACTGAACGCGTAGAGGTAAAGAAATATGTAGGGCAAAGCAAACTACTGCCTTTGGGGTTTTGTGCGCTCTTTTAATTAAGCATATCTTTATTTAAATCCGGCTTGAAAAATGTATGTGTGGATGTATATAGCGATGGGGATATTCTTCAGTCCATTACCCTTAAGAGTACCAATCTCTAAATTGCAACTCATTTTACAACAATGAGTGGGATTTAATTAAAATTTCACAGAATCTTTGTTTCATTTTGCACGTGATATTTATACGCCGCTTACCTGATATCTTACATTTCGGAATTTCCAACATACATATTTCAATGAAATTGCAAAACAGGACACTTCAACTAGGTGAATCCATTTTGAAAGTCTAATGGTAGTCTGGGATTGACATTGTTTCTGCTGGTATTTAGTTGAAGCCAGTTTGAATGTCTAATGGTAGTATGTGATTGACATTGTTTCTGCTGGTATTTAGGTGAAGCCGGTTTGAATGTATAATGGTAGTATGTGATTGCCATTGTTTCTGCTGGTATTTAGGTGAAGCCAGTTTGAATGTCTAATGGCAGTATGTGATTGTCTTTGTTTCTGCCGGTATTTAGATGAAGCCAGTTTGAATGTCTAATGGTAGTGTGCCTTTGTCATTGTTTCTGCTGGTATTTAGGTGAAGCCAGTTTGAATGTCTAATGGTAGTGTGCGATTGTCATTGTTTCTGCTGGTATTTAGGTGAAGCCAGTTTGAATGTCTAATGGTAGTGTGCCTTTGTCATTGTTTCTGCTGGTATTTATGTGAAGCCAGTTTGAATGTCTAATGGTAGTGTGCCTTTGTCATTGTTTCTGCTGGTATTTAGGTGAAGCCAGTTGAATGTCTAATGGTAGTATGTGATTGTCATTGTTTTGTGCTGGAATTTAGGTGACGTCAGTTTGAATGTCTTATGGTAGTATGTGATTGTCATTGTTTCTGCTGGTATTTAGGTGAAGCCAGTTTGAATGTCTAATGGTAGTATGCCATTGACATTGTTTTGTGCTGGAATTTAGGTGACGCCAGTTTGAATGTCTTATGGTAGTATGTGATTGTCATTGTTTCTGCTGGTATTTAGGTGAAGCCAGTTTGAATGTCTAATGGTAGTGTGCCTTTGGCATTGTTTCTGCCGGTATTTAGGTGAAGCCAGTTTGAATGCCTAATGGTAGTGTGCCTTTGTCATTTTTTCTGCTGGTATTTAGGTGAAGCAAGTAGTGTGCCATTGACATTGTTTCTGCTGGTATTATATGTGTGCGTCTGGGATCACCTTGTTGTAATTTCGCTACCAATAGGTGGAGACAAACAATGATTCTATTTTTAGGGCCTTATTTTTAGACTAGGAAAACCATGTAAACATGTCTATACTTATAAAATGACGTCACAGTAAGATTCTCTCTTGATTGTGCATAACAATAAAATTTGTTTAATTAATTGATGAAGTTATATTTAAAAAAAAATATTCAAATGTAAACTTTCAATTGGTACAATTTTTTGTACACTTCTTGATATAAACGGAAGTAATTTTTTAGAAGTAAAAATATCATCCAATCAAAAATTACGCCCAGTTTTGGGCGTAATAATAACGAGTTCAATAAAGAGATGAATCCAGACGCACAAATGAAATTAAGCGTCTGGATGATCGAGACTGATGGTAGTCTGCGATAGACATTGTTTCAGCTTGTATTTTGAGTAAATGCAAATTTGAATATCTAATGGTTATGTGAAATAAACGGGGTTTTTGCTTAATTTTGATTCGGGGTTTCCCATAGCAAAATACTTAGTATGGCGTTTAGGGTTAACTATCCTTTATCCGAAACGCCATCCACACCAATAAATGGAATTCGACGAAACTTTTACAGAATCTTCGTCATAGTTCCATTAGTGATTTTTCCAACGCAATCGGCACTTTTTACCCTTTGGCCTGATGACACTTCACCTCTAGAGAAAGCAAGTCACGTGATCGTAATTCTGTTTCTTGATTAGTCAAAAACCAATTGGACGGGGGTCGGAACAGGGTGGACGGGGGTTCGGAACAGGTTGGTAAATTGGCAATTCACCTTTCAAATTTTGTACTGTTATTATTAGATTTCGCCGTTTGTTTGTTAATAAATTATTTTATAGTGCAATTTAAGCATTTAGAACGATAGAGATGAGCTGCAGTTTGTAAAATTTTATATCAAAGAACTTGTACAAAAATGTTGAAAATTTGTTATTTGAAGTACAGCTCAAATTAAAACGCAAATTAACACGCTGGATTTTTGCGGGCTTTTCTGGAGTGTAAATTCCGACACGGGTCGGTATTATATTCACTTTTTACCCTTTGACCTCATGACACTTCACCTCTAGAAAAAGCAAGTCACGTGATCGTAATTCTGTTTCTTGATTAGTCAAAAACCAATTGGACGGGGGTTCGGAGCAGGGTGGTAAATCGGCAATTCACATTTCAAATTTTGCCGTTTGTTTGTTAATAAATTATTTTATAGTGCAATTTAAGCATTTAGAACGATAGAGATGAGCTGCAGTGTGTAAAATTTTATATAAAAACACTTGCACAAAAATGTTAAATATTTTTATTTGAAGTACAGCGCAAATGTAAACGCATATTAACACGCTGGATTTTTGTGGGCTTTTCTGGAGTGTAGGAAGACGATGAGAAGAAATTTTAATTTATTTCTTTATTAAATACAAATTAACAATCATTTTATATTCATGTTGATATTAAATTAAATGTATTATTGTTCTTAGGCGTCCGTCGTAGTACACACATAGATAGAGAATTGTGGGTCAAATTGTAAAGTATACTTTGCTTGTTCGTAAAAGTTTAAACTATAAACATTTTATTAAAAAATTTCTAATATTCAATTTGTTTACATTATTGTATAAATGCTTTGGTGCTCACATAAAAACTTCATTTCTATATCTTAGGTAGTGGGTTTCAATACATAATAGCAATAAACGTTCTTGAATACATGTACATGTTCAACTGAGTACATGTAGTTTTATGTAAATGATCAATTTTAGGTTTACTGTATGATGGTAAATCTGTTAATATCAAAAACACGTAAATAAAATAATCTGTTGAAATATAAAAACACATATGGGACTAGTGCTTATTTATAGGTTCGTGATTTCACGTAGTAATAATTGTCCGTCAGTACTTCCCCAAAAAAAAATTCCATCAAACATTTCTGGTCTATTGAAAAGGGGAATTTTGTATGACAATAATAGAGATTCGTAGTTCAATGCATAACTATGGAAAGCCGTAGCTGTCTGTGCATAGGGATTTTTTTCTATATTCGTTGGTATCGACATTATATTCGGTAGAAACAAGTTTTTATTGAGCGCTTATGTCTTTATATTGAGTGCATATGTCTTTTATTGGGTGCTTATGTCTTTATATTGAGTGCTTATGTCTTTATATTGCGTGCTTATGTCTTTATATTGAGTGCATATGTCTTTATATTAAGTGCATATGTCTTAATATTGGGTGCCTATGTGTTTACACTGAGTGCTTATGTCTTTATATTGCGTACTTATGTCTTTATATTGAGTGCATATGTCTTTATATTGCGTACTTATGTCTTTATATTGAGTGCATATGTCTTTATATTAAGTGCATATGTTGTATCTATATTATATTGAGTGCATATGTCTTTATATTGCGTACTTATGTCTTTATATTGAGTGCATATGTCTTTATATTAAGTGCATATGTTGTATCTATATTACATTGAGTGCTTATGTCTTTATATTGGGTGTAATTGTCATTATATTGGGTGTAATTGTCATTATATTGAGTGGTTTTGACTGTATAGTCGGTACTCTTAACTCTATGTTGGGTGGGTTTTCCATTATATTCGGTGGTTTTATCATTATATTATGTTGTATCTATATTATATTGAGTGTTTTTACAGTATGTTAAGCTCTTTCATTAGTATATTCAGTAGACGTGCCTATATATTAACTGTCTCTTCAATATATTATGTCGATTGCTGGATTATTGAGGCTTGTTTAGGGTATATTGGGATATGGGACATTCACATATTTTGTTCAAGGGATACGGGATATATAATTAAGGCAAAACTTACTGGGATATTTGATATTTAAATAAATTCTATTTACAGGGATATGGGATATTGGAAAAAAAACCTTTTTCGAATATGGGATATTTGATGAAAAATTTACGGGATATGGGATATTGGTACCCCCCTCCCCGCCCCTAAACAAGCCCCATGATTAATATTACGTTTTCTTTACTATATATGTTAGTTTGACTAATATTAGGCTAAAATGTCATTATATATTCTGATGATTTATCTGTATGCTACTTTTTATGCTAATTGATTTATATTCGCTTGAAATTAGTTGAGTTAGTGGCATCGACTGATCGGACGGAAAAAATATCGGCGGTCTTTTTTACTAGAAACACCGGTCCACCACGTGCACGAGATCCCGACTGAATCAAAGCAAAGAATCATGATGGAGTCGAATGGGAATACAGGGAATGCTAGATTACAGGTCGCTTAAATGCGAGTCGGATTAGGGACACTCATACAAAAGTTCACTGAAAGGATATGTGATGAAATTTTCAGTTACCTTTCAGATGCAGTTCTCAGCAGACTGTGAGTTGAAAAGATTGGGGGTGGGGGGGGGGGAGAGAATAAATCTAAGAGCGGAGATGAAAAAAAAACATTGTATCCTACTTTTTAAAACTCTTACACATGACATACATGTACATTTAACTTGAAACACATTTAAATAAGTTTTTAGTATTTTTGAGCGTTTACAATAACTTTATATCACATTTATACTGAATATTAAAAGATAAATCTAGATTTCTAATTGATGAAAGCTCTATAGTCAACTTTACCGTGTCCATACGACGGGTTTTTGCTTGACAAAATTTGAAAACTGCTACCGCGTTTGGTCGAGTTTATGGTCCTTTTGTATATCTCATATTACACTATTTGAAGGTAACAATTATTTTCCACAGTTAATCGGCTTTTTGAAATGCGTCCGTTTTTTTCATTTCGCCAGATCGATTTTCCATACTAAATTTTGACCTTGTTTTGAACGGAACTGTACGTTAGGAAAATTCCATTGTTGTCTATTCGAAATCCTTCGGGTGTTGTCGTCTGCAGTTGAGGCGGGAAAAGTCTCGCGGTTTGTCCGAATACCATTGTACGTTACGAAAACAGACGAACGTTTGTAAACAACATTAGACCCCTTAAGATACAAAGATGGCTGACTTCCTATGGAAAATCGATCTAGCAAAATGAAAAAAAGGCCGCATTTCAAAAAGCCGATTAACTGTGGAAAATAATTGTTACCTTCAAATAGTGTAATATGAGATATACAAAAGGACCATAAACTCGACCAAACGCGGTAGCAGTTTTCAAATTTTGTCAAGCAAAAACCCGTCGTATGGACACGGTAAAGTTGACTATAATTTCAAGTTTGTAAGATGAGAACAAATGCAGAGCGAAGCGAGGCGTAAAAATTTTTGGTAAAATTTTCGGCCGTTAGTTTGATTATAAAAAAGTGACGTTCTGTTTGGGCAAAAAGTAGGAATATTTAGAAAAAATAAGGCTTTCTTAGGAATTCACCTTGAATTTATGAATTAATTGGGAAAATTAGAGCTGACTCAGCCCTCATAAAAAAGGAAGAAAATTAGGGCCAGTTGAGAGCCTGCAGTGGGTAAACGCCCAAAAATACTGAAAACTTATTCAAATGTGTTTCTAGTTAAATGTGCATGTATGTCATGTGTAAGAGTTTTAATAAGTAGCATACTATGTCTTTTTTTTCATCTCCACTCTGAGATTAATTCTTGCCCCTATCTTTTCAACTTCCAGTCTGCTAAGATCTGCATCAGAAAGGTAATTGAAATTTTCATCACCTATCCTTTCTTCAGCGAACTTTTGTATTAGTGTCCCTAATCTCACTCGCATTTAAGCGACCTGTAATCTAGCATTCCCTGCATTCCCATTCGTCTCCATCATGATTCTTTGCTGCAGACGACAGGCGGGATCTCGTGCACGTGGTGGACCGGTGTTTCTGGTGAAAAAATCCCGCCGATATTTTTTCGGTTCGATCAGTCGATGCCACTAACTCAACTAATTTCAAGCGAATATAAAATCAATAACCACAAAAAAACCACCTAGCATAAAGCATGTAAAGATAAATCTAATGACATTTCAGCTTAATATAATGCAAAGTCAAACTAACATATGATGAAGTCAACGTAATATAAATAATGGGGCTTGTTTAGGGGGGTACCAAAATCCCATATCCCCGTAAATTTTTCATCAAATATCCCGTATCCGAAAAAGTGTGTTCCAATATCCCATATCTCTGTAAATAGAATGGATTTAAATATCCCATATCCCAGTAAGTTTTGCATTAAATATCCCGTATGTGAATATTCCATATCCCAATATACCCTAAATAAGCCTCAATAATCCAGCAATCGACACAATATATTGAAGAAGACACTTTATATATAGACACGTCTACTTAATATAATAATGAAAGAGCTTAACATATAGACATCAGCACTCAATATAATATAGATACAACATAATATTATGATAAAACCACCGAATATAATGGAAAACCCACCCAACATAGAGTTAAGAGTACCGACTATACAGTCAAAACCACTCAATATAATGACAATTACACCCAATATAATGACAATTACACCCAATATAAAGACATAAGAGCCCAATATAAAGACATAAGCACTCAATATAATATAGATACAACATATGCACTTAATATAAAGACATATGCACTCAATATAAAGACATAAGTACGCAATATAAAGACATATGCACTCAATATAATATAGATACAAATGCACTTAATATAAAGTCATAAGCACTCAATATAGAGACATACGCACGCAATATGAAAACATAAGTACGCAATATAAAGACATATGCACTCAATATAAAGACATAAGCATCCAGTATACACTCAAACT
Organism: Limnoperna fortunei; assembly: GCA_944474755.1. Taxonomy (NCBI): domain Eukaryota; kingdom Metazoa; phylum Mollusca; class Bivalvia; order Mytilida; family Modiolidae; genus Limnoperna; species Limnoperna fortunei. Next base: position 91,480,468 of record OX104115.1, read on the forward strand.
CAATAAAAGAGTGCAATGACCAAACTAAAGTGTAATTTGTTATCAAATGTTGAAAATGAAAGAATTAGTTTTCGACGTTAAGAGTATATATATATGAGATTGTCTTCGCATCTTTTTTTTCAACATCAAAATGAAGCGTTTTAGAAAAAAACAAAAATAACAAAACCACATTTTTAGCTAAAATTGTTGGTTGACAATGTACGTTACTTGCATACCTATGTTTTTCTGATGCAGATAAAATGAATTAATGGTTACCAGAGTATCAATATGAGCTTCGTATATGCAAAAGGGAATGTGTCGATTTATTAAGAAGAATATTATTGATTTTTAGCATGTAAAATATAGCAATCTCGTTTCTTAGAAAATATGTTAAATTTTAACCTTATTTATTACCTGCTTTAAACAAAAACAAGACGTTTGCTCCAAATACTTCAATTATTAATTACAATATAATAGAGTAATATGTTTGGTTAATATGAGTTTAATTTACAAATGAAAAAAAACAAAACAACAAATGAACATGTATTATATCTAGTTTAGACAAAAATCATTAAACGGAAACTCAATGAAAATGTAACGTACATTTCTGCAACTAGATTAATTTTCTTACGGGTTGAACTGCCAATGAATCATGTTTTTTCTCAATTAATGCATATCTTTTATGCATTTACACAAGACCTTATCTTTACAATTAACGCTATTTTAGCATTCAAGGTTTTAAATTCAATTTTAATATAGCCGTCGCACATTTAGTCATGCAAGGATTAAATTTAGCTTCAAACAAGACTATTTGTCAATAATTTACGTATTTTTCTGGTATTTATTTGGAAGAATATATCAAAGGAAATAAAAAAAAATGCTTATGAGCAAATAATGAATATGGTTATGCTTAATACCTTCTAAGAGACGTGAAAATATACGTTACTTTGTATTTAAATGTACGTTACTTTGAATTAAAATGTACGTTAAACAAATATAGACGATCTCAAAAGCAAATTAAACTTAAAATTAGGTTCAGACTGTTATTATGTTTACAAGCACACGCTTTTAAAACAATTTAAAGTTCCACTTCAAAAGTGAACATGAAACCAACGTTCGTAATCATCATGGACTGAAATGTCCGTTACAGATCAAGTCACAGCTCAAGTTCCGACATTTTGTCCCAATCAGTATCATTTAACTTAAACATCCTCGTAGATTTACCAGAAGCAGTTAAACTATTCCCTTTAAACATGACGTCAGAACCTTTACACCAAATAACATATTCATTACGAGGCCACTGAAACATTTGTTTTCGTTTATCCATACAAGATATTTTATAGATGTACCTATCTGGATCTTCAGGATCAACGTCTTAAATTTTTCCGACAAATCCCGTTTTCTCATATAGATATTACAACAACAAAGGTGTCGCACAGGGGGATGGGCTGAACTTTGTATATATAGCGTAATATGGATGTGCGGCCCGAATGGGTCACTTTTTTTACCTCTTCAAAATATATGAAAAGATATCTTTTTTTCATTGAAAATATATCATTGGGTAGTTTTAAATTATCTAAATATATCCATGCCTCAATTCTCATCTTTAAGCATGTTAAGGCTACGTAAAGCACGGTGATTTTATCAATAAAGTGTTCCATTAACATAATTTAATATATGATCAGATTCCGTTTTATAACGTCCAAAAATATGAATAGGGTGGGTTTTCAAATCTCCGTCCACAGACCTGTACCTAAAAGTATCCTTAGCTTGAGGTATCAAAGCGTTGACAGAAACACATTCAATGCACGATGAAAATGTGATTCGGTCAACGCTTTCATACGTCAATGAAACTTCAAAAGAATGCATTCAATTTATTTCATTTTAAAAAATGCCGCTTCTGATTTAAATTGTGCACAATGTATTTTTGTTGATTTAAATCATTCCGTGTTGTTTTTTACTGTTGACGTCGTAAGGCAGCGCATGCTCTTCATGGTTACCGGTTTCATTGAGAAATGCCAAGAATGATTCTAAGTCCTCTGTAACGTTTTTAACCAGAAGAAATCTAGGATATCGATAAAAGACATACGTCATCGTTCCTTTTATTATTCTAGTGTTCAGAGAGTCAAGTTCCTTTCTTGTTTCTTCACACTGCTCCATGGAGAAGAATCGGAATTTAATATTATGCATTGTACAGTTTGATGACTGGGTACATACAAAAAAGCAGTTGGCATCCTGAATAACAACTTTGCGAAATTTTACCATCCTCCCAAGTCAGGGGTTCTGAGTCCGCGTTCGCTCCATCATCACGTTATCGCTATCGCTCGGTATAAAATATTGACAAATATAAGGTCTGACCATGTTCTAATTCGCATAGAGCCCGCTCGCAATAGTCTATTTCCTAAGTAAGGCAGCTACGGCGTTCCATACATAACCCAATTTATATTTACATCGACGTTATCTTTTTAAAGGTAGTGCTTGTTTTCATTATAATCGGAATGATATTTGGGTTGTCCCACAGCAAAGCACATGAACTTTTGCCAATCTTAAGGTGTAAATCAATTAGTGTTGTTTTCTGTTTGATGCCTATGGTGGCATATATCTGCCACCACATATCACTTAATTAAGTCGACATATTTTCGGAAATATGTCAACATGCTACATAATTCCGAAAACATAATACTGAATTAATTCATCATTATCAGATTAGAAAAAAAAGTGAAAATGTGCTGTTTGAAGAATGTGCTATCTACTTTTCCATCTATTTATCGTGCAAGTAGACATATTTATGAATTAATATAGGATTAAACACTGGGTTTTAGCAAATTATCAATGTGTAAACTCCGGCGACTCACTCACAAACTATATAAAGTCCGAAGGACTTTATCTCAAGGCTAATATGATTCTCAGGCTGTTACGAATGCCATGGTGGTTTTAGCCTTGGGTTGCCACCCCTGATTTACTAAAAAGCGTCCGATAAATTATTTAAAGGGTTCAAAATCATTTAAAATTTAACGATTTCTTCATAAATTCAATGATGGCTCTGTCACTCTTCAAATCAGGAATGAAAAGTTGAAACACCATGGCGTCCGTAAAAGATTCAAAATCATAATTCTTTTGGTCAAAAGGTCCATATATCAATGTCCAAGGGATCATGAATGTGATTATCCCGCTGTTGAACACGTGCCTGCTAAAGTGTAATGTCCATGCAGTATGCCATTTTGCAACCACCGAATAAACAATTAAGTACCATCTAAAAAAAATAATCGACGCTGTCTGACAGTAGTTGGATTTGAATATTAAAATAAAAAAAAATAGGAATTTTACCTTAACAAATATAAACTTTAAAAAACCTCCTATTTAAATGCAGATTAGTAATAACATTAGATTGGTCACCACTCTGATCAATTAATATTGTATGAAGCTATTTACAATTAGAGACGCAGCTAGTCCACCATGGACGCAATATGACGACGGATGCAAAGTGCGTGCCTAGGATTATTCTATAATACAAAAATATAGTTCCCTTTTATACCCCCCCCCCACTTGAAAATTGAAGGGGGTATATAGTGATATAGTGATAGGGGTGTCTGTCCGTCCGTCTGTGGCGCCGTCCGTCCTTCCGTTACACCTATAAGGGTACCCATCTCTTGTCCACAACTCCTCCTAAACCCCTTAATGGATATTCATGAAACTTTCACACAATCTTTGTGACATAATGTAGATGTGCACCTACTATTTTAAAATTTGAACTGATTGATTTTTGGGGTTTCCCATAGCAAAACAAGGACTAAGCCATTACACAACAAAGGAGTACCCATCTCTTATCCGCAACTCCTGCTAAATCCCTCAATGGATTTTCATGAAACTTTCACACAATCTTTGTGACACAATTTAGATGTGCACCTTTTATTTTAAAATTTGATCTGATTGGGTTTTGTGGGTGCGGGCGGGGGGTATTTATTTGTAAGCTGCTGCTCACAGTTTTTCTAGTTTAATTATATTTTAGGGGGACAAGCATTTGATTTTAAGGTGGTAGGACATTTTCGCTTTATTTTGGAATGGTTAATGTTTTCATATCATTTATTATTGACATATATAAAGGTTAATTTGCATTTTGTTCATTGTGACTATACCTTTTAAATTGATGGTCAATATCTTGAAGTAATTTTCAGTTTTATGATCAATGATTTAAGAGGGCTTAACCTCTATACGAGCCACGACACACTGCTGTCTGGGGTCTCATTTCTGCCATGATTCTCTCAATGAGGCCTTGGAATTTCAACTTCTAAACCAAGCTCCCCCTTTCAAGTTAAATGGTAGATAATTATGTCGACTTAATCATCCGACAGATTATGTGGACTTAATTATGTCGACATAATCAAAAACTTATGTCGACTTAAACCGAAAATTAAGTTGACTTAATCATAAAATTATGTCGACTTAATCAATCAGAAAATTATGTCCACTTAATTCATAATAATTATGTCTACTTGCACAATAAATAAGTGGAAAAGTAGATGGCACATTCTGTTCAAACAGCGCATTTTCCCTCTTTTTCTAATCTGATAATGATGACTTAATTCAGTATTATGTTGACTTAATTATGTAGCATGATGACATATTTCCGAAAATATGTCAACTTAATTAAGTGATATGTGGAGGCAGATATATGCCACCATTGATGCCATGGTGTTTTTACTATCCTTTTCTACTTTTAAAACAAACGAATCTTTTACCAGCCGATTAAACACTTAGATACATTTATTTATATTTTAATTTCTATGTACAAACTTGTTATATTTTTGTTTCTTACACATGTATCACATTTGTACTTGTGAGATTATTATACGCATGATTTTATACAACACAGGTTCTTCAACCAGTATTCGGTATACATACTACTTGTCGTTTTTACCTCCAAGTGGATTGACATATAACTTGACCATAACTATCACACCGATGACATCAACAGCAGATGTAGTTGTCTATTGGAACCCCATACAATGGCCCACAATGTGGTTAGGAACAGTACCTCTGGGGGAAAGCATAACTCTAAATGTACCAACATTTACTACACAACAAGGAGGCACATATTTGGGAAATTTTAGTATAAAAATAGTTTCGAATGATTCAGTAATGGTGGTTGGCCAGTCTATACAGGCTAAAAGTGCCATCGGCGCCTTTCTAGTTTATTCTTCAGACAAACTCGGAAAAGAGTATTTCCCAATTACAGGGAAGAATAATTCAAAGAATCAGTGTGTAATTATTGCAACACGAGACAATACTACACTGAGAATTCTGTTGAAATCAGAATCGACCATAACCATCACTTACAATAGTAAGATATACAGGCGCGGTGAGATTATCATGGTATCTATGAGAGAGAGTGAGGCATTTCTACTTTCCGCAAATGACAATACAGACCTAACCGGAAGTCGTGTTCGAGGAAACAAACCGATCGCGGTTTTCTGTGGAGGTGAAGCTATTAATGGTGGAATATTTCAAGAGCAAATGCTGGCTTCAGAAGTCTGGGGACGACATTACATTGCGCCAAACCTCTATGGCCTAGACAAAGAGACATTAAACCTAACAATACTTTCAAAGTTCAATGAAAACAATGTTACAATTGATTCTTCGTGTGGTCAAGATTTTCAGCTTAATTTAAAATACGCTGGATCGTATGTAACCGTGCCTACAAATCTCTGTACCGTGCATATATTCGGACAAAAGGAAATTTCAGTTGCCGTAAATATAATTCATGATGGTATTCATGATCCAGCTTTTCTTATCATTCCTAGTACAGAACAATATATTCACAATACAACGTTTGTTATTCCAGACATTCCAAATTACTATGATGGAGAGATCCATTTAGGAGTTGTGTCTGTAGAACCAGCTAGCGTCATGTTGAATGGGACGATTCAATATCTTAACTCTATTATACAAGTAGGGGTTCATCGTATTTCATCAGTTCAAAGTATATTTCCATATGTAATTGCTAGTGGCGTTTCATTTATACCTGTTAGTACCGTGAATTCGGCGAATTCGTTTAACTATGTCTTCGCCATTGGTATGCAGCATAAAGAAATCTGGAAGGTATTTGAAATATAAATTAAATAAAATTAAACTTGGTTTCCATTTTTAATGTTAAGGAAGTTTATTGTTTCATCAACATTTTTCTTGTTGGAGTTATTACTGGTGATTTATGTGCATTTCGCATTATATGAACCTGCACATGAGTCGAATTTTCCACACATTGGTTCTCGAGAAACCGGTTATTACACAAAGATATATAGAAAAACTGCATGACATCAAAACAGTTCGAGAAATCAACGGTGCTCGAGCTACTGAAGTTGGAATGTTTAGTATAATTACATAGAAAAATTTATTAGTTCTTTCGAACGTATTGCAAACAAATAATTTGTAATAACCATTAAGTATTAATCACAGTTAAGTGAATTAGTAGCTTTATTATCAGTATTGCCAAAGAGAGTGGTTGACCAAAAACCGAGACTACAGAGCATATGTACAAAATTGAAGATATTCTAGTCATAGACAAGTTGCGTGGGGATCAGTTGAAGCGCGAAATAAAGCGGGAAAAATCCACGTTAGGCTAAATAAAGTCACCATATTTTATAACATATTATTCCACGTTATGCGAATTTTGAACAAATTTCACTATCTAGATGATTTTTTTCTTTATCACCTAAATATTTCAGTTGTGCCTTCCGATAACAGAGACATTTAATGCCAAAGATGATGACTGTGACAGTATGATTGATGAAGAACAATGTTACAGTAGTGAGTATTTTATGGTTAAATAGGAAAAAGAACGTATAAATATAAGCTATGAAACACAAACAAAATAATAATAATAATTAAAATGCCATTTGTTCTGAGAACAAATGAGAAGGTCTTTCCCACTGTTCCTCTTAAGTAAGAAAAGTTAGGTGATGCTATGGGATTTTGTGTGTCTTGCTATAGCACAAAATGTCACTTCCAGTCATAAAAATGAATTATTTGAGTAAAGAAAGTGGTCCCGAGCCAAAAAATATATGGTTGTTAAGGACTTTCATTCGGTTGCTAGGGACAAAAGGCCACTTCCTGTCATGAAATGACATATTTCAGTAAAGTACATCATTCTGATTCTAAAAATATATGGTTGCTAAGGACTTTTTATAACGGTCACCTTGTTGCTAGGGTATGACCTTGACCTATGACCTTTGACCTTTGGCTCAAATTGAAGCTCTTTTCCTACTGATCATGTTAAAACTATATGTTTACTATATTATCTCTAACCGTTTTCAAGTTTTAACCAAAAAACCGATTAACCGAAACACGTCAAGGGCTGTAACTCAAAAATGGTCCATCGCACAGCTTTCGGTTAAATGTACCAAATGAAGGTCTCAATAAGTGGAGTATTTTTCCCATTTATTGTCTGCTTCTATCTTTTATGGTTTGTGAGATATAGTGCTAACAAGACCTATGGTGACCTTTGACCTTGACTTTTGACCTTTGACCTTGACATTTTTAAATGTAACATATGTCACTTAGGATCAATGGTGGTGGTCCCAAGTCTCTAGGACTTACGGTTTTTGAGAAAAAAATTTTGACGCGTTGCGACATTTTTCAGGTCAAAAACGCGTAAACAGGAAGTCGATTGGAAAAAAAAATGTGCATGACAAATCATCGCCATAGGACCAGCGACATTTTGTACACTTCAGATTTTAAGAATCGGTTACGGTTTCTGAGTTTATCTGCTAACAAGGGTTTTCGTGTTGGGGCAGATAACTCTGTTACTAAAAATAGATCGGTCTAAAAGCATGAGCCATGTCATCTCCGGATATGACCGATTGATGTTACCAAGTATCGAAATGATACGTCCAGACACTTTTTGGCAAACCTCCGCGGAAGAAGAAAAATAATAATAATAATCATAAGAAAGGCAAGAAGGTCTTTCCACTGTAGTGGGAAAGACCTTAATAAATTTTTATGTCCTTTCATACCAATTTTATATTCTTGTTACCACAACTGAAAACAATCTCGGTATTCCTTTCCCATAGTCGAGTTGTGAGGTGTCAAGTGATGATTAAAGACTGGAAAATATTCCCTCTCTGTTAAAAGTTGGTAAACATTTAATTAGTGAATATTGTATTGTGTGTCATTATTATACTTCCTATCAGTTTTTCCTTTTACGGAAGTAATATTAGAAGAAGGTGGGGGGGGGGGGCTAGAGGTGATCCATTAACAGGTTAACAATTTTTTTTATTTTTCCCAAAACAGATAACAGTAAGTTTAAAATAATGATAACATATAACAGCAGTTAACATGAGAATACAGAAAACAGTGAGTTCAAATAACAGCAGAACATTACGCGGAGAAAATGCATATATTAATCAGTGTTACCATAATAACTGGTATGGGATCTTATGTACAGTCCTCTATTCATAGGAAGACTCAATTACATTTATAAAAGTGGTGAATAAAATCAATTAACAGATAACAGACAAAATCAGTAACAGTTAACAGTGCTGTGACTATTAACAGCAAAGAGGGTTTTTATTTTCATTATAACAGTTAACAACAACGTCAAATTTTAAGAGAACAGATAACATCTAATGGTTGAAAAACAGTTAACAGTTGCTTTATTGAAAAAATAGTTAACCGATATATCACTATGATAAAGGCGATTAAAGTCAACGGAGCTAGTGTAGGTGGTTCCCCATTAACGGGAGCTATATTAGCTGGCTATGAATCTCATGATCTTACCAAAACTTAAGCTTACAATCTACTTAAAAATAAATAATATTACCTATACAGGGCTTTTTGTAAGTTCACTAAAACTGACTGAACAGCTTAACATTCCTACTACCCAACTAAGAAAAACAATATAATTGGAAATTATATTGACTTTTCCTAACAAAACATCTATTAACTAAAGGGCTAGTCTCACACAAGCACAGTCAGTATAACGTGGGACAATTCGTTCCACTGGATTCTACATATATTTATCCAAAAATTTTTTTTTAAATGTATGTCTGTTTCAGATTGGCGCAACTGGATGTTTGAAGAAGATTGCCACAAAACTTTAGAATGTAAGAACATGCAATGTGGTAATGGTCTGGATTTCAATGACCTCTCTGATATATGATTTCTGAAATCTCACATATATTTAATATTTAAATATAATGATGAACAGTTATTCTGCTATTCAAAATTACTGGTCTTATGCTGCTCATGAGAATTTTCATTGTTCATCAACAGTTCGAAGTTTTCTATAATACTCCAGATCCTGCCCTTCGTGTTTTGTCTATCAGTGTATAAGTCTTTGTGTTCCATTTTTTGAGCCACTTAGAGCTTGTATGTTGCAGCTATTTTTTTATTATTTTGTTTTATGCATTACCTGTTCCATTTTGTATTAAACGCGATGTTGAGACCTCTCACGGTTTGATAATATTTTTCTTAAATATATATAAATGTACGAGAGAAAACGACGAAACGAATTAACCCCTCGTTTACCCACAATTCTTTTTTTAATCACGAATCCTCGTAATTCAGTGTTGAAATATGACCAAAGCATTAAGTTTAGCAACGTATCTGTACTCGCTTAAAAACACTCGATTTATAAGCTATCATAGCATTGCTTGTCTTTGTATTTCTAAGAATATTAGAATAATTATAGATTATTTACGTTTTTTTTAAACGAGATGCGTTTTCTCGTCCATATCTCAGATGACGAGAAAATGCATCGAGTTTCATAAAACGTAAATAATTTGTTTATCGCTGTTTTGTAACATTGTGACTTCACAGTGTTTACTTAACGACGTCTTGACAGCGGGGTGAGATGGGCCCATCTCACGCTAGTAGAGTGAGATGGAATAATATTGCACACAAAGATCAAAGGAAAATATTGCAAAATAGCGATAAATAAGTATATTAGAATAAATCTGGGTTGTTTATTTGATTGGGATTTAACACCTCTTTTAGGAATTTTTAAGCTATATCATGGCGTCCAGGTTTTAGTGGAGGAGGAATCCTCTGTAACCAGTGAAAACCCTTTCGGTAGGAACACTTTTAGGTCGAGCCCACTCAGCACGCAAAAATAAATTAAAAGTTTTCTTACAATGTTATCTAATATGAGATGCGTGTTGTTTGGTGTTGTGTGTACTATTATATACACATTTTGATAAGACTGGTTTTTATGAAGAAATAACAGATTTAATCTGTTTAATTTTATATATAAATTTTTTAAATATATTATCAGTGAATGTTACTATAGAAGACATCAATACAGAACAACAGTCCCCCACAGAACCCCTAACGTCAGCCGTCGTAAGGGGAGAAACTACAGTTAAAACAGCATTACAGACAACGGGTAAAATTGCAGCCGATTCGCTAACAACCAATAAAATTACGACAACATCTACAGGTGTGCCCCGAACAACCAATCAAATTACAACAACAACTGCTGGTGTGTCAAGGAGCTCATCGACTGTCTGTTTGTGTAAATGCTCAATCAGTGATCTTAATACTGAAGATAAAATACAACAGCGATTAAAGGAATTGACAACAAATCTTAAAGTTGAGAAAGGAAAATTATCCTCCTCCATTAGGAAACTGAGGTCGGCGGCTGATGACAGAACCTCTGTGAAATACTTAGGTTTTAGTGGTCTCTCTGTTCTTATCCTAGTTGTTGCAGTCATCATTGGATTAGATAGTCTGACACTTATAAGAGATATAAAGTCACGTTTAGCGAGAAATAGAGATGAAGCGAGGGTGGGTGTTAATTAGCAAATACATTATATTGTCACATATATTAACCTACATGTGATAGCGTTGTATATTGACAAGACCTTCGGTGACGGTTTACCTTTTTACTTACCATCCGACGAAGACATTTAATGCCGAAACATTGCGTATACTTGTAGCTTGAGATCGTTTTATGGTTTGTATTTTTAGATTTTGTATTCACATTTTGTATTGTTCACCTTTTTAACTCAATAACACACAACTTTATATGAAATAAAACCATTCAATAGATGTTGATATTTATACTTGTTTGTCAGTATGGAGTATATATATACTAGTATATAGAATTGGTGGGGGTGCTATTATATTTTATGTAACTGTTCTAATCCAGTGGTTTATGCTGTAGTATTTTCGTGAATTGTTGGTTCTTTGAGGTTTGTGTTTGTATTATCTCCGCTTCATAGATCTCGGATTTCTGTTTTTGGTATGTTTCTTAAAAAATCTCCCTGAGATACCCTACTCTATGAATTCAGAGAAGTCAAGAATGAGAGCTAATGCTCCCTGAGATACCCTACTCTATAAATTCAGAGAAGTCAAGAATGAGAGCTAATGCTCCCTGAGATACCCTACTCTATAAATTCAGAGAAGTCAAGAATGAGAGCTAATGCTCCCTGAAATACCCTACTCTATGAATTCAGAGAAGTCAAGAATGAGAGCTCATGCTCCCTGAGATACCCTACTCTATAAATTCAGAGAAGTCAAGAATGAGAGCTCATGCTCCTTGAGATACCCTACTCTATAAATTAAAACAAACAAACTCAGACAAGTTACTGAGAGCTAATGCTCCCTGAGATACCCTACTCTATGAATTCAGAGAAGTCAAGAATGAGAGCTAATGCTCCCTGAGATACCCTACTCTATAAATTCAGAGAAGTCAAGAATGAGAGCTGATGCTCCCTGAGATACCCTACTCTATAAATTCAGAGAAGTCAAGAATGAGAGCTAATGCTCCCTGAGATACCCTACTCTATAAATTCAGAGAAGTCAAGAATGAGAGCTAATGCTCCCTGAGATACCCTACTCTATGAATTCAGAGAAGTCAAGAATGAGAGCTCATGCTCCCTGAGATACCCTACTCTATAAATTCAGAGAAGTCAAGAATGAGAGCTCATGCTCCCTGAGATACTCTACTCTATAAATTCAGAGGGGTCAAGAATGAGAGCTAATGCTCCTTGAGATACCCTACTCTATAAATTCAGAGGGGTCAAGAATGAGAGCTAATGCTCCCTGAGATACCCTACTCTATAAATTCAGAGAAGTCAAGAATGAGAGCTCATGCTCCCTGAGATACCCTACTCTATAAATTCAGAGGGGTCAAGAATGAGAGCTAATGCTCCTTGAGATACCCTACTCTATGAATTCAGAGAGGTCAAGAAATAAATACCACAATATCGTATGATCATACAAAGCTGTTGACAAAATTTCAGTACTGAATCATTTATCATTGCTGAGAAAAATGTGACGAAAAATGTTAAAAGAGAGAGAGACCGAAAACATTATAACCCTATCCCTTTAGGTTAGCGGGTATTAAAAACGTTTTCAAATTATTTTATTATTATATTAGCTTGTGTATATGAGCTGCAAATAGATTACTTAGTATGCTTTTTCAGCAATTATTTTCAAAGAAAGTAATCTAATGATTATTTTTAACTGTCCTTTTATTTCGACCGCTTATTTTTCTCGTCGGCAAATTGTGTACTTAACAATTTCAAGTTTTACTTAAATTAAATACAAACGGTTTATAATATTAAAATATATGTTCTGTTTAAAGTGCCTATAGACTACCAAAGACTGGTGTTACATTAGCGCCGATTTTAAAATATATGTCTTATGAGATATGCATCTTGTGTTATAATTGTCTTGTGTTTAATGGTTTTGTTTGCTGGCTTGTTTTTTTTGTATTCAGTGATGTGCAATAAATATGATAATGAATATTTCACAATTATTTTTTTTAGTTTACATAATTTCAGCAATTTTCAGATTGTGACCCTTTTCATTGTACCAAATAATGCAAAGGTACGAGTTGGTAGAGGTACGAGTTGGTAGGGTACGAGTTGGTTGAGGTACGAGTTGGTAGGGTACGAGTTGGTTGAGGTAGGAGTTGACAAGGATTCTTTTGGACAACACTGGTATAAAATGTATCTACAGTTTATTCAACTTGTCAAACTTGAAAAATATGGCCATTGTCATAAATGGAACAAGTGGAATAAATTACTGATAGCATGCTAGTTGTAGATATACGTGTATAGGGCTAACTGCAGGTTAACAATATGTGTACTGGACGTGTTTTAGAAGGTTTTTAACTGAGAGGTACCCGGGGCATACAGTTACAAATGATTATAATGAGGTCAAGGTTTAATAAACATATTTATTAAAATAATTTACTGTAACAGTTTCAATACCTGTATTTTAGACAGAATATTCGTACCCGTCGTGCAATGTGTTGGCAGAGGAAACTCGGAACTGTCACAGCCTGGTATCATCTGCAAATTATTTGATTCCTAATATAGATAATAAACAATATTGGTCCGTTATTTAATAAAATACCGTAAGTAACATGTATATTTCGTTACTGTATAGTGGTTACTAAGATATAGGTTGAACTTCTTTATAGGTTGGTAATACATGTATAACGCAGTTTAACACAAAATTATGTCGACAATTTGAATAAAAGTTATTTAAAAACAACACGAAGGGAGATACAAATCCACCAGCACTTAATTCAATTCACTCGTAATGCAATAATAGTCGAACCATATCTTTTTGGTCTATCAGAAATGACAAAACTATATTGTTGTTTGTTTTTAACGCCTTTATAGCAATTTTTCAGCTATATCATGGCGTCCAGTTTTTTATTGGGGTATGGACCCGGAGAAAACCTCCGACAACGACCACCGGTAGTAAACTATATAGGGTTTCTTGATAGAAGCAGTAGTTGTATTAGAAATAGAGGAAAGGCGTCACGGGGTCATACGTCACATGATTGGGTCACATAAAGGGAAAAGGGAAATCTATGATCAAATGCTGTCCTACTTATGGATATTATTACAACTTTTGTTAAGGTCACTCTCCTACCAAATGCAGACCTGCTGGTTCGTGTGGATACGGTAAAACCTTGAACATAAAAACTAGCGGTAGATAACGTATGCTTATGTCACTTGTGTCACGTTTGATGAGGCCACGCCTCGATCATACCAAGAAATAATGCTTCGTCTGAGCAATGCCTTGTTTTGATCATATGCAGTGAGTTCCTCCTGTAAAGTCGAAGCATTAGTGACTATCCGGATTCTTGTGTCGAAACGTGACTTGTATTACGTCTCCATGTGACTTGTATCCCGTCAATACGTGACTTTTATCTAAAATTAAGTATGTATTTTGTCAAAATCTGAAAAATAAGCGATTGATACAACCTGGGTGATACAAAAGCTTGTATCACCTATATATTATTCTGGTACCCTGACGATGATATCCTCATGAGCCTAAGCGGCCTTTGGATATAACGTCAGGTCAGGAGCATTGGATTTCAACGGTGACAGCGTTGAAATTTGACGTTCGGGTATTCTCTAGACTAATCATTTCTTATTATAGATAAGTTCAAGAAGACCGAACGTATTATGACGTCATTCTCATTGTGACGTTCAATGTTTACATTTCTCAGCTGAGTTTACATTATGATTTCATAATTTAAACGTGATGTTTAAAAATAATTTATATTTAAATTTTATAAAGAAAAGGTATTCCTAGATTTTAAAAAAGATTGTCATGTGTATGTGATATTAAATGGCGTCATATTATCAACCAATGAAAATGCTTATATCGGAGGTCCTGACCTGGTGTTATATTTGAAGTGAAGCTTGCGTCAATGAAAAATATTGCACCAGGAGACCAGGTTACCTATATATGTGATACAAGATGTACTTTTGTCGGAACTACTTTTTGACGTCATAATGAATGGAATGCGGGAAATCCCGTGTGACGTCGTCGTGCATAAAAATAGATTTGAGCGTTTTACATTTTTAAAATTTTGTAAAAAAATAAAATAAAATCATGGCGCTAAAAATAACAATAAACAGATAATTAATAATTTTAAAAAATAATAAATTCCAAAAATTTCTGTAAATACTGTGTCGTCTGCATTCTGTAAACAAAACAAACAAAAACAAACATGGAAAACATCCAGTATTGGGACGAAAACATCGATTTGTTTGATGACAATTTTCCAATTGAAAGTGTGGACTTGCATTATCAACTTGATGAAACTGAAACCGCCGATCTTCTTAAAATTTGTACGGGTGTATCGCCTCTCTGGAGCTTCCAAAATGAAACTGTAAGTCCACAAGAAAATAACATGAAAAATGGTGACATGGAATTTAAGAAATCTAAAGCACCTACATTTGTCGGAATTGTTGATGAAAAACAATTTTTAGAAGAAATGAAAAATGAAAACACGAAACGCAAAACCAAAACAGTGATGACAAATTTTAATAGTTTCGTTGCATCTAGCTTAAAAAAAGAAAATATACAAATAGAACTTTTAGACGCAACAGAACTGGACAACTTGATTGCAAAATTTCTTCTTTCTATCAGAAAAGCAGATGGAGAAGAATATGAACCCGACACGCTAACATCATATCACCGCGGTATTGACAGATATCTGAGAGAAAAATCCTATAAATATAATATTGTAAAAGACCGTCAATTTGAAATGTCAAGAAATATTCTTGCAAGTAAACGAAAGGAACTGAAACAAAAGGGAAAAGGGGGAAAACCAAACAAATCTGATCCTCTTACTTTAAATGAAGAAAAAATCTTGCATGAAAAGGGTATAATCGGAACTCATTCTCCCGAGGCACTTTTAAATCAAATGTGGTTAAATAATACAAAACTTTTCGGATTGCGTGGTGTAACAGAAAACCATAATATGAAGTGGGGGGATATTGAACTAAAAAAAGACGAAAACGGATTTGAATTTTTGGAATTTCATGAACGTGAAACAAAAACAAGAACAGGAAATTCTACTCACCAAAGACCTTTTAATCCCCGTGCATATGCAATACGTCGTTTTCAAGATATAATCGCTCTCGTTAAAGGAGGTGGAAATTGTAATACTGATCACGTGACGTCATAAAAAATTTAGGGCACTTTTAGTTTAAAACGGCAACGCTTGATACGAAATGGGACGGAATAAGAAAGACGATGCAAAACCAATCATGTGCTGTGTTGTTCCGGAATGCAAAGCCAACACTAAACATAAAATTTATGGAAAGAGGTCTTTTTTTTCCGTTTTATGACGTTCACACTATGTTTATAGACGGTACATTGAGGAAAGTGCCCTAAATAAAATCACGTGATACCATTAATCACGTGATATGATACATCTAACTACCTATCTTGAAAACGACGTATTCCTGATGATGAAACGCGTTGTCCAGTTTTTGCTTATAAACAATTTGACTATCGCCGACCACCACACACAAAAAATCATGAAAGTCCATTTTATATTGGGATTTGTCATAATCGGAAACCGGAATCGCAGTTTTGGTTTAAAGGG
Source organism: Limnoperna fortunei (assembly GCA_944474755.1). Classification (NCBI taxonomy): domain Eukaryota; kingdom Metazoa; phylum Mollusca; class Bivalvia; order Mytilida; family Modiolidae; genus Limnoperna; species Limnoperna fortunei. The sequence goes on from OX104115.1 coordinate 91,496,810, forward strand.
CAGCCTTATGGACGCAACAAATTACAAATCCTTATGAAAAACATGGCTGGAGCTGCCGATCTACCAGGCAGAAAAACTAACACAAGTGCTCGAAAAACCACATGCACACGCCTTCTTCATTCTGGTGTTCCTCCATCAACCGTACAACAATTATCCGGACACAAAAATATCTCAAGTGTAAATAACTATGCCATTGCCTCTAATGAAATGCAGCATGAAATGTCAAATATTCTATGTGGTGTTGAATCCAGTAAATATATTTTACAAAAGTCACAACTCGCTGTCACAAATCCCGCGCCAGAACGTTCATTTAGTCAGCAAGTAAATGAAACTCGTTCAACCTCAAAACAAACATTTTCTCAATTTCATGGGCACTCATTTCACATCTCCGGCAATTGTACTGTTCAATATATAAACAATTATGTCACTAATGAATCCTCCTCTTCTAAAAAACGGAGGCCAATGATTCTATATGACAGCGAAAGTGAATGACACTCATTATATCAATGAAATTTGACGTCACAATACGTGTGACGTTGGGAACTATATTCGATGTAAACATGATTTGACCGTTGAATATTAAATATTTAACATTCAGTTTTTGTTAACACTTCTTCCTTTTTTATACCTCTTAATTTTAGATAAACGTATTACATACATTAAAGTGTAGGTACAACTACATGTATCACGTCTCGACAGTTGCGTACATTCCGCATCACAACTTGACGCTACGCGTCTCGTAGTGATACGAATGTACACAACTGTCTCGAAGTGATACAGGTAGTTGTACCTACACATAATGTATGTAATGTGTATGTATCACGTCTCCATGTGACTTGTATCCCTTCTCTTTAGTAACAAGTGATTTGGCGGAAAAATAAACAAATATAGCCGCTGTTAGATTAGCTTCGCGTAGCAAGGAGACATTGAATGGTTCTTCTAAGGACAAAGGAATGGAGTTTCATCGCTGGGATAAAATCGTTATACAGTCACTTACTGGGAGAATACGGGAATATATATGGGGTGCATGAGAGGAGTTTATCGTCCGGTACAACATATTTTCATTCACTCAATATATTTCCGTTCCCGTCCCCCCTTTCCACAGTAACTGACTGTATAATTAATATTAAGCCCTTTATTAAAAATACTTCTATTTTAATTACAAACGTTGTCGCACCCGTTATTTCCTAACTGTGGAAATTAATATGTTTCCCGCTCATTGTCGATGATCTGTTTCTTGTCTCTCATATTTTGCTAAGCCAACTTTCCTCCCTGATTAAGCAAAATAAATATGCCTGCAACACGTTAAGCATCGATAATTGAAATAATGTATTGTATATTCAAATTCAAATTCTTATTGGTCCAATTAAGGCCCCACAAGGGGCATTATTAAATGAATGAGATGAGTAGGTGTATACATTGCATAGATATGAATGCATAATATATTTGCATATGTGACTAAGGGCGAGAAAGAACACGTGCTCTAATAAGAACGAGTAGATGAAGTATGAAGGATAAAATAGACAATATAAAGTAAGGGAACAAATGAATATGGATTATAAGATAGAATAATATGTAAAAATAGTAATTTATTTGTTACGTTTTGTTGGTCTGCAAAGGACACCAAGGGATGGTGCTCAAGGATGTGTATGCACATTCCTCCTCGTGTCCACTGCAGACCGACAGTCTGTCAAGTATAGAGACCCATATGAACAAGTAATAAGTTGACCTGATTGTAGGTCTACAAAGGACACCAAGGGACTGTGCTCTAGGATGTGCACGGCTTTGTCCTCGTGTCCAATGTAAAAAAGCAAATTCTTGTAAAGAGGGAAAATAAAGTTTTAAAATTTTTATATCGGCAGTTCGTGTATATGAAATTACTGAACATGTTTATAATGTTTACATCTTCACAATTAAATATATAAAAAAAATAATTATAATTTACTATAAATGTGATGTTTTTTATTAATGTGATATTTCTATGTATGTTATGCTCATAAAAATTATCGTTGGACCCAGTAAATACCCAAACCTTCGGTAGAAAAACTGGCAATCCTTGTCAATTAAGAGCTAGGGTTAGAGATGGTCAATGAAATGAGACATTATTTTTAGAACTACATGTAATTAAAGACTTAGTACTTAATGACTCTATACTGTTACAGGTGTTATTCCTGGTATATTTTGTTTTTTGTTTAGTCAGGCGTGCTGCACATTAAATAAGAATACAAATATCCTAATAGTGCACGTACTTGACTTCGGTATTGAGATTGACCATTGTTACTGGTTCACAAAATGTATATGAAATATTTCATGTTGACATTTCTATAGGTGTCAAGCACAAAAAATGGGGTCATGTTGACCGTAACAGAAAAATTATACAATAGGTGTACGAATACAGTTTTAGTTAACGTTATGTTTATTTGTTTCTATTATTGTCTTAAAATAAGCACATAAACATCAGTTTACTTGGTAGAAACAGAGACTGGTAACTTAATTCATAGATGTACATTCATTTCTTTAAATACAGTTGTTTGGCGATCTATTAATCAGATATTGTTTGAATGCATATGAGTTATATGTGCACGGAAAATCAGTTATTCTGCCCAGATATATCAGTAATCTGTCACTTACAAAAAAACAGTTATTGTATGTTTGGTTTTTTTGGTAAACCAAGGTGGGAGATGTCTTGGCTGTACCACGCGGAGATCAAGAATATTGTATTGTGTAAGGTTTCATATGTGTCTTCTTTGTGGTAAACCATCACGCTGGGTTGTATTGTAGTTTTTTAAGCTACGATTCTCGTTTACAAATGAGGGTACGCTAATTTAAAAAGAAATGAAAAAAAAACATCTGTTGCAAGTATTTTTAGCACAACAATTCGTAATTGCTATGATTTTCTATTTGCATAAAGAAATAAACTAAAATTGCCTGGATCTACATTTACATATGGCCGCAAAAGGATCGGTTTAACTCTGAAACAAATTTTAGAAAATTAGTGTGTAAAGTGTTCGTATAATATTATTCGTTTCATCATTGTGTTCATTTTCTGACTTCTAAATTTGTGTAAAGTCGTTGTTTTCTGAGGTCACACTTGTATGTAATTATACATCTACAACATTTTATTACGGAATAAATCTCCGAATATTCCGGTCATTTTAAGTAATTCCCTTTAAAATTGTGTTCTGGAAGTGAGTATTTTGATAATTTATAATTAATTACATGGACTAGGTACAAATCGAGTTTAAGTTGTATTCAGGAGCTGCACATGAGTCAAATGCATAAACGTGTAAATTGAACTACTTAATGAAAAATATTAACTCAGCTTTTAAGAATTATTAAAATATCTCTTTGAAGTGGTCATTTAAAAATGTGTGAACAATTAAACTAGAAAAACAAGGTATTACTAGAATTAAAAGTTGTAAAGAATTCCTAAGGGCCATCGAAACTTGTCACAATTAACTTTCAATTTACAGTTTAAATTAGCTGCATTTCTTTTATTTTGTAAAGGTAAGGGTCAGTTTCGTGTTAAAAGCACAGAAGACGGAATTAATATGACAAATATGGGAAATATTTTACTTGCACATAAAAAATGTAGTTATGAATAGAGCAATTTCTAAATGAATGACACTATAACGACAATAAAATGTAAAATATTATAATTAGTACTTTAATTTTCTGATTATGAGCGAATACCTATTCAGCACATATGTTATATGGCATTTCCTTTATATTAAAACTTGCAGCATAGTAAAAGCAATTCGTGGTCTGTCGGATATAATGGCGAGTTTCAATTAAACGAAAACTAAAAAGAACTTTCTCCGTCAATTCGTTGCAATTCTTTTTTCGCTGAAAACTATTTCTTACAACAGGCCAGCTTGTGTTAAGTTAAATGCTAAATTTTAAGGTAACTCTAGACGGTAGATGGACCCTGAAGGGGTAAATAAAATCTTCGTTCTGAGAAGTAAATATCTATGGACTTATGTTTTGTTGCAGTTATTTGAGAAGAGAAAGTATTTCAATTCACACCCAACCTCCGTTATAGGGGCGCTGATCAAATACACACCCAACCTCCGTTATAGGGGACGCTGATCAAATACAATCCCAACCGCCGCTGTAGGGGGCACTGATCAAATACACACCCAAACTTCGTTATATGGGACGCTGATCAAATACAAACCCAACCTCCGCTATAAGGGAAGCTGATCAAATACAAGCCCAACCTCCGTTATAGGGGATGCTGATCATATACAAGCCCAACCTCCGCTATAGGGGAAGCTGCACCCAACCTCATCTATAAGGGACGCTGATCAAATACCACTCAACCTCCGTTATTATTATTTTAAAGCTTCCTATCGAAACAGGGCGATTGCAAAATATTCCAAGAGAAAAATATATATTTACATTATATAATAGTTCAAAAATTGCTGATGAATACCACTATCTTTAAGAATGCGATAACTTTATTCCAGTATATTAACTGATTCATTGTTGGTCATTGTCCTCGTCCTCTGACTTCGGCTTAAATATTGCTCAGTTGCCAATAAAAATCAGTAAATAAATAGAAAGCATAAGTTTGCGCTAATTTGGTTGATTTTTTTTTTGGAGGGGTGGGAGGGTGGAGTTACGTCCTACACTGACAACTTAATGCCATTGGTTGGACGGCTTATTTGGTACACTGTGAACCGAAGTTACGAGCACTTTAAAGTCTATGAAAACGGGAAAAAAATATAGTAAAATATCAGGTCAGATGTTTCAAAACAAATCAAAAGACCTGCTACATGGAAACTTGCTTTGCTGTGAAACTTTTTCTTCTTTTTCATTTTAATTTACGATGCATACTATCCTTTGGGATATACCAATGTCGTTACATTTCGAAACTATGACATTTTAATAACACGCGTTAGATCTCGTATATTTTAAATAACATTTCAAATTCTAGACAATTTTGACAATATGATATGAAATAAAGATTTCCTTTTTATTATTTTATTAGACAATTTAACATTCAGAAACTGCTAATATCCTCCGGAAATATGTAAGAAACCAAATTTGTATTTATCTGTACATGCATCCTTAAGAGGGCACTATAAATTTTCTTTTATTATTCCAAATTTAAACAAGTGATCATTCATCGTCAGTTTTATAACGGGGTAAATAAATGTAGTAAAACAAGCAAATAAACAGAGATTGATATGTAAACCTGTCATGGAAATAAAAATAAAATGTAAATGTTTAAAAGTTTTATTTTCTTTACGGTTTTTTTACCGATGAAAAATTTCCCAGATCGACTTGTAAATAAATTAGTTTGGGACCATACTTAGAGGGTTCCCAGTTATCGACCGACAAAGCTACCCAGCGCGTCCCCGGTTGGTGGATCGGGGAGGATTTCTCGATGTCATGTTATAATACAGAAGTCCTGACCTAGGATCATTGTGGATACTTTGGTCCTGACCTAGGATCGTTGTGGATACTTTGGTCCTGACCTAGGATCGTTGTGGATACTTTGTTTTGAGGAGTGCTACGCTCATTGCATAATAAGACTCGTTTGTAGATTCTGAAAAAGTTGATTTATTGTTGGTAAACTTGTTCACGTCCTCTGTTGCTGAAATGGTATTGGGTGAACGTTAAGTAAACATTCAATTAATCAATCAAACTAGAATTTGTTAGCTTTTGCTGCTGGTTGAAGGCTTGTTTAAATTTGCAGCAGACAACAAAATGACAACATACACAAAAACAGATTAAGTCACAAAGACCGCAAATTAACTTTCTGTTAACGGTAAGGCCGCCTAAATATGAGAAGAAATTATACTGACAATGTAAATACAATTTTTGTAATTTAAAATCCAGATATGGAAAATATTAATAATTATAGTAGCGAAATTTTGGGGGAAAAAAATCTGTTTGATTCTATTTTTGTGAACATGTACCAAATATCACTGTAATTGTGAAAATATGTAGATATGTAACTGCATACATGTACTTGTAACTGATTTTATCAATTTGTACTGGTAAAGAGCTTTAGGGAGGGATGTAAACACAGTTATTAAAAACAACAATAGATTATATAGTATCAATATTTATATAACCATGACACCTATTTAGGCACATGTGATTAACAAATAATCATAACGGTTAATTGTTCCAAAAACACAAATTGTTTATAAAACTTTTCAAATGTCAATAATTATCTCACACGAATCTTAAATAAGTTAGAAATTGGTCTTAATAGTTGGTGTCACGTTCCCGTTGTTTTTCTTCCCGGAAATAATTTATCATATGTTTACAAATATACTGCTTTTGCAATTTTGAACAATGAAAGAAACTAATGTAGTGATATTATTCCATCATATTCTAGAAAGTAAAGATTGTTCTACATCCTGAATATAGCTGAAATGTACTTGCTGGGCTCGAGCATCAAACGATCAAATAAAAACTGTTAACATTACTTAATTCAACGCTCAAGTGATCTTATTATATCAGAACATGTATTAAATTGTAGTCCAAAGATGATACTAGTGTTTGTATACAGACTAAAATCATGCACTGCATATAAAGGTTTATATATATCCCCCCCCCCCATTTTACTCATACTCTTGTAGTCTTTTGTTTTTTAGGTTGTTTCAATTTGTTTATCAGCAATTTTTCAGCTATATCATGGCGTCCAGTTTTTATTGGTAAAGGAAGCCGGCGTACTCGCAGAAAACGCGACCTTCGGTGAGAAAACTTTGCTTGTAGTTGAAGAATTATTTCTTGTCTAGAAGTTTATATTTAAAAAAAATCCATATATATATTCAGTACTCATGCTTACAAGTTGTCAAATGAAATATACTCATAAATTACTTTGTTTAATCTGTAGCATCAAGTAAGTACTCTGTAGGTCTATGCCTAACTTAACTTTAGTTTAGTTCTCTCTAGTATATCTTTAATATAGAATTCATGTCATATGTTTAGTACTTTGTCCAACATACGAAGGGGGCCTCAGTGGCCGAGTGGTCAAGGTAGTTCGTCTACTATTGATCACGTGGTCTGTCAACACTGAGATTGCGGGTTCGATTCTCACTGCAGGCAGGGTGTACTCGACTCCAATCTTAATTGACAAGGATTGCCAGTTTTCCTACCGCAGGTCGGGGGTTCTCTCCGGGTACTCCGGCTTCCTCCCCCAATAAAAACTGGACGCCATGAAATAGCTGAAAAATTGCTGAAAGTGGCGTTAAAACACCATTCAAACAAACAAAAAAATAAACCAACATACCAATCAGTACTATAGAACGGAGAGATCTTTCTTTCGGGAATGATGTATAAGGACAAGCTTTACAATGGTTAATATAAGAGTACTTTGATATAAGTATTTGTTCCGATTTGTACTTCACAAACACACTTAGTAGTATATCAATTTTTCTATGCTCATAGGGCACGACATAACAAACGTTTACAGAATTCCATGTCGGTTGATTAGAAATTTTATTTTAACTTTGTGCAGACAAATTTTGCCTCATAACTAACTATAGTAATTTCAATCTTATTAAAAATATATCTTGGCTCCCTCGCCTTTTTGATAGTGTCACGGCGACAATAGCAAAAAGGGGGGAGCCAAGTGAAGATATAATTTTAATTTTAATTAGATTATAGTAATTGTTGTAGCCATGTGTGTTCAGCAATACAAAATAGAATGAGGAGACTATTCAATAAGTATACATGTGCCCCTAATGCATAAATATTGGCAGACATTGGCGTTTTAAATTACACACACTATTCCAAAATTATGGTTTAAAATGTCTGTGCAATTGCAAAAGTTTAGAAATACCAAACCAGTAATTACCATCCCATCCCAAATTATTGTTATACGGTCTTGGAAGGAAAGTTTAAGCGGCTCAAAAGTGCTGGGTTAAGGTAATTTGCCTTGAAGATAAAGACTTATTTCGTATATTTCGAGTGGGGTAATTGTGGCTAAATTCTGCGTACTATACAATACTTCATACTTTCTCGAAAGTCAATATTAGTTGCCGTAAGAACATTCTTTTCCCTGTTGGTTTAAAGTTTGTTAACTTGTTCTCGTCCTGAACATAGCTGAAATCTCTGGCACCTAGATGTTAGGCTATCATTTAGTTAATCATGAATCTTTTTGCATAACACATAATATATTAATTTATTAACAAAACCGCCATCTCTCGGAATCCATGCTATCAGACAACAAATTATGAATATTCATTTTAATCTGTAATAATACGCTATCTGTCATTGATGCAGACTCATATCATTTATTATTTTAATCTATATTTTGATTTTCAGTGTTAAGGAAAATAAGAGTGCACGGAAGATTTCGTTTATGTGTACATATGATTTCAACCCTTTGTAGTTAGTGTTGCTTTTTGTTTGTTGTATATTGTTATTGTTTGTTGCTATGTAATTTTTAGTACTTTTTTATTTTAATTGCGATATGATATCTATATTCCCACAATGTGTCCACTTACGGGGAAAAGAGTTATTTGCATATTTTGCACAAATATCAACAGTTCTTATTTTCATAAAAAGATAACAGCTAAATAATTATATGGTTGCCACAGTTATCTATAAAATCGAATAAATTCTATAATTTCATGGTAATTTAACATGGCGTAGGTTAAACATGTCATAAAATTATAATTTTATACGATCTAAATAGAATATCAATTATCAGCCAAACAATAGGGTGTATCGGTTTTATGACCAAAACACAATTTACCACCTGTGTTTTTACATAAGAAATCAAGTTTTGTCCATGGAATGACCCGCAGGTTTTGGGGGTGAATTTTTTTTTAAAGTCAATTAAATTGTAAATAAGGTTGTTAACCAGTTTATTAGTCCAGGGGACAGTGGATGACTTTACAACCTAAACTTTGATATTGCCGTGTAATTATTGATTGTACAAAAGTCTATAAATCAATTTATTTATTCTATTGTTATCAATGATCGATCGGAATTACTCAAATATTGAACAATCACTTGATAAAAATGTGAAAAATTGATATATATTTTTAGAATTTGACACATATTTAAAATTATTTTAACGATATTTATTTCCCTAATAATTATTGTTAATTGTTTCAATAAAAAAGAACATAATGTAAACTAATATACGATTCATATGTTTGGAAAAATATGGAAAAGAAATAAGATAATTGTATAAAACACAAATTTTCTGTGTGAAATGTCCAATAAAAAGCTTTGTACTTCTCAAAAGGGGGTTATATTTTTAGTTAATCGTCTTCTTGTTATATGTTTAGTTAATTGTCTTCTTGTTATATGTTAAGTTATTCGTCTTCTTGTAATCAACACAAAATTAAATGTCCTTTACATAAGAAGAACATTTTTTCTCTTTAATTTGCGTTCTGGAAAAGTTCACATAATTCGTCAATTAAAGAACGGCTACATAAAGATTATTTATTTCGTCCCGTTTCCTCTTGTTGGTAAAATTAATTTTTAAAGTAGTAGAATATATCACACAAAATTAACAACCACGTAAATTAATCCGTTACGTCTTTACTTGTTAAAACCATAATGATCACATTAAACTAAGGCCCTTTTCAAATAAAGGAAGACATTTGTCATTTAATAACGAGGCGAATCTCCTCTGTTTCTGTAAATGGGGAACATAATTATTAAGGAGGGTTTACAAACTGGAGATAAAGAACAATTATTAGGTACATACACTTGTATGGGTAATCATGTTTTTTTCTTTTTCTTCTTCTTCTTTTTTTTATTTCCTTCAAATTAACATGCTTCATAATATTTGTAGAAAATTGTCATTTTTTATTGAATTATATGATCCACAACTATGGCAACGTAAATTCAAATGAAACATTTGTAATGAATATGAAATGAGACCAATTTTATCGCAACAATTCTCTTGATACCTTTTCCCGGATACCGATATTTGTTGACCTAAGATTGCCCTTTGTCGTTTTCATTAAACAGTGTGTGTGTGTATTTTGTTTACTTCCATTTTAAAGAAAGTTTGACTTTACAATAGAAAACCATTTTCAATTTTCTAAATTGAAATTTAGTTACTTTTATTTTATTCTATCCAATTATGTCGACGTAACAGTTTACAAAAGTGTAAAAACTTCGGCTTCTACATTAACCGTGTAAATAGAATATCAGTCGAATAAACAATTTTATTGTGTACATTTTACAAAATAAACGTGATAACAATTCATTTACAATTGTTACCGTTCCTATTGTTAATCTTTTCATTCATTCATTTCAACGGTTTTCACGAGGTAATTCTTCACACTTGAAACTACCGCTATTTACAAAATCTAATTTGCATATCAATACACCTCGAGCGTTGAATGGCTAGTTGTTACGCGCCTGCGCATAGAGGGCTTATCAGCTGAACGGCGCTTATTACAAACCACAAAAACCTCATGTTTTCAGTGTAACTTGACATTTCGTACGAAAACAGTTTAAATCAATGTGACAGTAGTGAAGATGCCAAGGACTTTTCTTGTCCGAAGAACAGCACTTCAATTACATACAGTGACATCAGAAGAAGACGTTAAAGCAGTGCAAGTTGAATCTGTCATTCAAAATACAGGTATATATTTACTTGATATGTATTCAAGCATGTAAAAATGACCCATCTAATATTATTTTATCGAAGAAAATTTATTAATCTGCTTTTTGAAGAATATTTATTCATTCCGTTATTTAAATATAACGGTGTTTTAAATTCAGGATAAAAATAGAACGTTTGAATATCCTTTATATCAGCACCTGTATCTAGAGTATCCATCTGTCAGCATCCGACAACTGCTCATTAAATGACCATAATACATCACTCTTATCAAAACAACTCATGGTCTGGTTATCGCGGTATAATGTGACTCGGCAACAAGAATAGTATCAATTAATGGCCAGAACGTTATTTCACTATATAGTTACTGACGGTGATCAAAATTCTGCACACATTTAAGATGTATAATATGTGTCTGTACACATGAAGACGACATTTTTGTGTATTCAGTTGTTCTGTCTATATATTTACAAGTATTTGTATTTGAAATATATCAGACCTGTAACTTCTACTTTACCCATGTCGTTTTTTATCTATATGTCTATATAGATATATGTCTGTCAAAATTAACATAAAAATACGCAGCCAGTGTCATGCTACAATATATGAAATTTGGGGGGGGGGGAATTTCTCAATATAAAATCCAATAGAACTTGGAAATCCTTTACTGTATTGATGGTGACGTCATACATACATGTACTTAAAATTAGATGTATAAAAATTTACATGGTTTTAAATTTTTGTAATTTGTATATTTAGTAAATGTGGCTAATGTACTATTTTAGATCAAAGAGAGAGAAACTTTTGTACATTTATGCATTTTAATAAGCGTTTGATCAAACAATGACGTTAGTTTTTACAAGATGTTGTTACAGCTGATTTTTGTTACCATAAAGTCTGGGGTTATTAATCAACAAAGTTCCCACCAATTAGACTTCATTGTAATTAACAACGCTGGTAACTTAATCGATAGAAATTACTGTTCACACAGGATTTACACCTTCGACCATAGAATTCACCTGTCGTTCTAAAATTAATTTAAAGAATTCACCGTTAGTTCCCCACATCAATAAAGATAGAGCCGACAGAGAATGGTTAAATTTAACTTTTGAAGACCGGTTCCAAGTTTGATTAAGCTATCATACCCCAAAGGGACCACAACATCATAAATTAAAAAAGAGATAAGAAAATTGTATTTCTTTATATGTATAATTATGTTGTCACGTTGATAAATTTGTTTGATAACCGAAGTCACATTACTAAAGATGGCAATTAAATGTTTGTGTTTTGTATAAATATACTAGCAAAACATTGTTCGAACAACTATATAACCAAAATAAATACATAATTTGTTTTATATTTGCCCGAAGGAGATCGGTAATATATAGAGAGTTTTAAAAATGCTATAATTAAGTTTAAATATACTAGTTCAATTATTAATAATAAATAAAGGCATTTAGAAACCACCGAAACGCGCCAAAAATTTCTAATTACACAGTGTTTGAAAAATTAATATAACGGTCGATACTTGATTATCTAAATGCATCTAGCATCTGTCGCAGATCTTTTGCATTCCCGTTGTCTCTAAGTCTTTAACACTTATTGATTTTTGAGGACCCTAACTTGCCAGCCGCTGAATCTGAAGGAAAGGATTGGTCGTCTGAGGAATCAATAACGGTCGTCTGCGACACTCGCATGTTGAGAGCCCTTTTTGCCTTTTTGTTAAAACATATTGATTGCGTTACACAATGATTAATGTTAGAACAGCGGAGTTTTATGCTATTTTATCATAGTGACAGCTGCCAAGCATTAAAATTTTCCTTAAACAACCAGCGATACATTCTTCGATTTCAATTAAAACTTGAATTCTGGCGGGTTTGATTCTACAAATAATTTCTAACATTAGGGTTTATGTAAAATGTAATTCTATAATAAGAAATGTACAAGAAATAAAGGTTTGTAGAATAGTAAAAACGGGACCTTACAGAATAAAATGTTTTAGTCTGTTTATACAGCAATAACATTGGCATTACAGTACGTATTAATGAAGGTCTAAGTTGCAACACAAAACGTGTCAAAATTCAGACATTTTTATCTCATTTTTTCACCTATATGGATTATTTTCGGGGATTATGATTAGAAAGAAAACAATATGTCCCCCTCGCGTTGTGGCGACGAAGGTTTGTGGTGTATGCTTATAATCCCGGATACAAATACGAGATATCCAGGTCCAAACCGTTGACGATACAGTTAAAGATAAAAGGATTATACCCGGTTTAATTTCTGATTCCATTATTTGAAGAATTCATTACTATATAATCGCAGTGATGTAATTGGATAATGTCAGTGATTTCCTGTAAACAGTAAGAAGTCCCGTTCTAAACAAATGCACAAATATGACCAAGCTTGACGTTCTGGAATCCAAATATTATTGAACATGGTGTTAAAGAGCGAAAGTTACATGAAAAAAAATTACAAAGTAAGACCTTCCATTTTTTGTTAGATTTTGATACAGTTAGAAATTTTGTTATCACGAAAGGGATTTTTTTTTCATAACTAGGGCACAATATTATATTCAGAAAATAAAACATTACCCTTCCCAGTTATATGATTAGAGACGACTTTTCACGGAACATAACGTCACCATATGCCCTTTTATGAAAGCTAATATATTAAGAAACAGAAATAAACGTGAAATTATGTGGCAACATTCTCCTTTCGATTATATCTTGTGTAAAAAAGAAGTTTTTTAATGGAAATACCGACAGATGTATTTTGTGAATGTGATATGATGAACTGAAAGAAAAAGATTTAAACATGCTTGCAAGAAGGATATAAAATTGAACGCAGCGTCTAAAATGGGGCTTCGTCAATCTTGATTATTAATCTACCCTATAACTGTTTTTTTTATTTTACACCTGGCAAAAGAGTATTTAAGAATCGCACCGTTATGTCTGATGGTGAATAATTGTTGGGAGAATGGGTTGCTGTCGAGATAATTTATGACGGCTTGCGAGCAACCCGTTATTTAATGGCGACTCTTGCGTAACGAACTACATGTTTTACATTTGTAACAATAGGGAGCCTACTAAACTGTGATAACATACATTTAATTGTTTGGCTGGTCCAAAAAAGTTTTTAAACAGTTTGGCGCCATTATTCCGCATTGTTAAAGCATGTAGGTCTTTTTACACATAAATGATAAAAGTCAATCAATAAATGATCATAAATCCAGCGAGATTCCTATATACGACATAACAGCAGCTAATTGAATTTGTTTCTTCAGCCAATAATAAGAAATAATTTCTGACAATAGATAAAGATAAAAAAAATTGATTGCCATTTTACACAAGAAGATCCAGTTGTTATCTTATAAATTAGAACTGAAGATGACATGGTGTCATAATTAGGTACCGTTTAATTAAATAAGAGATGTCCAGAAATTTATCTGTGAAAACTCATTTTCTTATGTCACTTCGTTGAACAGATCCGTTGAAGGATTGTTCAATCTCGCCACTTCCGTCAGTAATTTAATTACAATGATTAATTGATCTGATAAGTAAATCCCAGAATGTTCATGTCACTACTATAACCGAACGGTCCCAAGTGGAAAACACATTGGTTGACGAACGTGGGTGCTATATGCTAGCGCGGAAATACACTTAACAATCGCTGTCGTGCATAAACTCATGGAAATCTCGATCAGTCAGATTGATTGATTAATTGCATAACCCCCTCAGTTATTCAGAATTCAGACAATGAAACTTCAAGCATTTGTTTGAATTATTTTCAATATTTGAATGGGACATATATTAAATCAGAAAAATCATTATAAATACTTTGATACTTAAGCATTTTATTAAAATTCACAAATTGAAAATATTTTTTTGTTTGTGTTATAATAGTAATGGTTGACTGTATGTGATTACCCATCCAAGAAAAGTTGACCGTTTTTATATAACGGTCAAAGATCAAATTCGTCCAAAGTAAACACTTGAAAATATGAAAAAACTTTATGAACAATTTGGGTATTATTTATTTTGCTTCAAAGTTGAACCTTTTACGATAGAGACTGACACGCGAAGAAAAATTACCTGTCGTCAAATTTGTGTCATTTTAGAGATTTTGAAAAGTGCGATGCAAATACGAAAAATTATTGTTCTTTGTTAAAAGACAGTTAAAATGTAAAACAGTTAACCTATAAAACGCAGGGGTCTTTAGAAATCATTCAGATTTGATAACCCAATACACGATTGAATGGGATGATCGGAATGCAACCTTTTGTTCCCACAAACAAAATTTTGAATGAACGGGAGATCGTCTCAACGAACTGACCGTTAATTTGAATGGAATGTCATTCAAGACTTTTACCTTGAACCACTATGACCAAATTATTATTTTTTAACACCTGTCGCACCTTGCGCTACCTGACAGGTAAAAATTGTTTGGCTGTTATAAACATTTAAAGACAGATGTGACACCTTTCTTACGGGGGTCAGAGGGGTAGTTCGTGGGGTGTCTCCGGAGTGTCTATTATTCTTTACAAAAAACTCTCGCTATGTTTTGGTCATAAGAAAAAGTCAAGTAACTAGGAACATCTGCCGGTAGTGATTCCGGTCAGTGTCATTCTTATGTCAACAGTCGAAATCATTATGATAATATTTAGGTCAACCAAAGCCCTGGAGAACACTCCGCATAATTTATTCCTGACATCCTTTTTATTGTGAAATTAAAGATGTTATAAAATGAATGCACCGGAAATGCAAATCGCTAGATTTAAAATTAAAAAGTCAGTACCTTCCGGGTTTTTATATGAATACTGATGGAGATGAAGAATAAAATGTTATAATTTTGTTCGCCAAGTGAACTAGAAGTGGGTGGTATCTTATTTAACTGTTAAAATGAAAAAAGAAGAATTATCAAATCACGTCTCACTAATAAAACATTTCATTTCATTAGCAAAGTTAGAATAGATAATAAATTGTAAGAACCCATAAAACGATTAGACTAAGTTACAACAACTTGCGGTTATTAAAAAAATAACGCCATTCGTAAATCAAACTAATATTCCAAATTCAAAATTTCTATTAAAAACTCATAATTTTCCTTAAGTACCGGTAATTTTGACGAGTCCTATCTGGCGAAATAAAAGGTGCAACATCTTTTTTTAGCAACAGCTGTATTGCAATATGTTACCGTGGCTAGTCTTAAAGATAAAGAATGCAACAGAAGAGATTTATAATCAACTATGTAGACAAAGACCAAACAAAAATGTCTCACGTCTGATCAATTGTCTGCTCGTAAAAAAGAAATCTACCTATTTTATGAATATCAATAATTTGACACAAATATTATTTTCATTTATGTTACACCTGTATCAGGTGTAGTTTTTTATCGTTACAATCGAATACAAGTTTTTCGTCGCATAAACAAATTTTTTTTATAGTTTTGATCATGACAAGAAATTTTAATATATACTTATTGATAATTTCAGATTTAACAGTTCAAGAGTGCAAGCCCTCTTATAAAGAAAGATTAGCAGATATTTGTACACAGAAAATAGAACAACCGCTAATTAAAACGAACAAGTCCGAGAACTTAGAAGCGGTAAATAAATCTGCCGTCGATCAGTCACCCACGTATCTATCTCGTGCCGTCAGCAACGCCATTCGAGTTGACTCCGTTACTGGCGTTATTGAGAATAAGACCCTGTTATTGGATTGTCACGTTAAAGAGGAACCAGTCGATATAGAATTGGACGCTGAGGTAGCTTATCACACAGACAAATCATTTTCGAGCCAACAAACATTTTCCAGACCAACCAGTTTCTCGTCTGTGAATAGTTCTGACAGCCAAACATTTCAGACTAGCACGTACAGTGACATATCTGAACCAGTTTTTCAAGATCTTGAAAGAACCAGGAGCACGTCTCTGTCACTTCCGGTGATAGCCCCACACCAGCCTTTACCTCCCTTTGCATCTCTTGTGTACAACGTGTTCGCAGCAGCAAGAAAACCGATGGGTGAAACACTGCAAGACACCTTTGATGTCGAGCCATCTAACATAATAAAACTGCCTCTTAAACTTCCAACGAGAGTGGAAGATGAACACGAAAAGTACTCAACGGAAACGGTTACCGATAACTCTCTTAATAACGTGAACAAACATACTTTGATTAAAACGGAGGAAAAAGTAACTAAGGATGCGAGACTGGAAAATGAATGTGGGAAAAACGAAGAGAAAGACAAAACACAAATAAAAAGTGCTCACAAAATTTGGAATCCGTTTCATCATGTTTCTACACCTAAAACAAAAGTGCTTCCGATATCGTCTGTTTCTTCCAATCATGTACCTGATATGTCAAGTCCACAGTTTTCACATCAATTTGTCAACAGTGTTACACCAGCCATAAACAATTCATACATATCATCAACAAACCTGGTATCACCACAGTTGACAATATCTGACTTGCGTTCTCCAGAAACAATTATGTCACCGTACAACGTGACGCATGGCGCACGTTCACCCTATTTTTCAGAAAGCAACAGATCATTTCAAACTATTTCACAGATAAATGCTGCACAGAACTTTCATCCGGGTTTCTCACCAACAATACCAAGCCCATTTCTTCCGTATCCAACATATTACACACCAGATCCATATATTCGTTCGCACACTGTAGCGCACAGCAGAACTTCAACACCAGTTGCGTCAACAGCATCATTAACACCTGTAATTCAGACAGAGAGACCCATCTCTACAGGTAAAAAGCGCCCATGCACACCAGTAACGGAGACGCCTAAAAGAATGAGAATAAACAATTTGCCTTTCCAAATATACCAGGAGAGTGCATCGCCGAGTTTTGTTGAAAATTCTATTCATAAGTTGCCATATACTTGCCCCGTCACTCCAGTTCTAAGTCGAAAATCTGGACACGACCAAGAAAATATTCCATTAAATAGTAACAGAACCCATATTCAGTTAAGGACACCAATACATTCAAGATCACCCGCCATCTTGGGACCATCTTCCATCTCGAAGGAGAACATACCCCACTCAAAGTTGGATGAAACGCCAGTATTAAAAGTATACAAGGTAAGAATATACAATTCCCATGTATATTTAACTATATATTTATCATAACACGTAGTCAGTAGTCTGAGGCATTACAGAAACTTTCTCGACATTCAATAAGCAGATGCGAAAAAAGTTAATGCTTTTCTTTTGAAGAATGTACCCTAAAAATACCGGTAATTAGTTCATGTTTTGAATCTTTTAGAAGGGTTTTTAGTTGCTATTTTATGTAGTGTATTTAAGAACTTGACGAAAACGCATGTTTTGTCTTTAAAATTCGGAAATTAATTCAAATCAAGGTAATTTTGCTTTTATAATGTAATGTAAACTGTACTAATTTAGCATTATTTTATAGGATCAGCCAACACCTCAAAAAATTGAAGTGATAAATGGCGGATATGGGATAAAGAATCCGTCATTTGTGCCACCGAAACCTGCCGACATCACAAACATACAACATGGTACGTAAAAAAAAATTCTCTATTGCAAAAAAAATCACCCACTGACTTTTACACCTTCTTTCTCTACGGTGATATCGCCTCGCGCATGGCACGCGAACAGTATTGTTATGTAAGCGTGACTTCACTTTAGGCAGACGACAAACTAAAATCGCGCCGTTTGCATATCTTAAGATGTATGAGTAAAGACCATCTGTGCTTTTACCTAACAAATAAACATTTCCTTGTCATTATTTGAATTTAAAATCTTTAAATTGAAGATGGTTCGGTTGTTAAAGTTCCCACTTAGCAAACTGTAACAGCTAACGTTATTTACAAATCTGTAAAATGTCGATAAAGAGCTTTTCATAAAGATTATTGGTGCGATATGAGAATGAAGTAAACAGTCTATTTTATTTAAAGTATCTGTTTCAAATCAAATATGTTTAAAATTAAAGTTACGCCTGAGAGGGTGGGAAATTTATTGAATTACACAATTGTGCTGTGGTTTTAAAATTGTAGACTTTATTTTAGGCATGCAACTGACCACTTCACAAAACTATTTATAAATAAAAGAAAAGAGTTACCATACAAAAAACAACAAATTTAATAACAGTAAAGGAGCAAAATTCACAATCGCCTTTTATTTCATAAGTGTAAAATAGTTGATCATATACTAGTAACATTTAATAACTTTTTTTTAAGTTGAACCTGACATTTTTTTTTCAGACCAAACAGGTAAAGGCAGCTTCATTTGCAAAGTTTGTGGGAAAGACTTTGCCATACAGCGGCTACTTAACCGTCATCTCAAGTGTCACAGTGAAACAAAGAGATATTTGTGCACATTTTGTGGGAAAGGTTTCAACGATACGTTCGACTTGAAGAGACATACTAGAATACATACGGGTAGGTATTGGTTCAGAAATGTCTGTAAGCTATATACAACACTGGGGGTGTCGGTTCAACATGTTTTTGTTTGTTTAAATGGTGTTTATTGGCTATATCATGGCGTCCAGTTTATATTGAGACAGGAAGTCCTTGTACCCTGAGAAAACCTGGACCTTTTGCATGTAAGTTGAATTTATTAATTGTGGCTGGTGTCGAACACATCCTGCATGCAGGGATACTCAAACCGGCAACCTCAGCGTGACAGTCACATGGTCAAAAATAGATGACTAACTACATTACCCCTCAGCCATCAAGGTCTTTTAAGTTCGAGCCTATACAAAGAAAATTGATGCTCGACTTTAACTTTAAACTGGGTTATCTGTTGGTGGGTTCTACAGCTTGACCCCACGGTATAGCTGGAACAATTATGCAACCACAGAAAAACACATAAACAAGAATTTAAGTCATTAGATATAATTATGATAATAGCAAACATGTAGATAAGTAACACGTTTCCTTAAACTTAGATGGCAGTTTTAAGACATAAGGATTGTTTTACTGAGTAAATTTTTTCGATGGCAGTTTTAAGAGATAAGGGATGTTTTTCTGAGTATATATTTTTTTATTTTCAGGAGTAAAACCATACAAGTGTAATAATTGTGAAAAAGCATTTACACAGCGATGTTCTTTGGAGTCTCACTGCCGTAAAGTCCACAACATGGAAATGAACTTTGGTTATAAACAGAGACGTAACAAAACATACGTTTGTGAGGACTGCGGCCATTCAACAACGGATCCGGAAGTACATTTCAATCACCTAAAAGAGCGCCATCCTAACTGCCCAACACTTGCAAAGCCGCATGACAAAAGACATTTTAAATTTCAAAGTGAAAGATCGTCGAGTGGTCCACTGCGACCTAGAAATTGAACTTAATTTGATATATATATTTGTTCATGTGTTTATTTTTCAGAGTATTATTTATTTCCGTCCAGTATTGTTAGTTTACATGTAATACATGTATTTAGTCTGTATATAATGGAGCATATTTGTATAAAGCTCACAAAATGGCGTGCAATATAACATTGAGCTTATTGTAAATATGTAAAATATGTACAAGTCAATGAAATCCTTTACAGAATTCCATGTATGCATTATGAATATAAGCATGCAACATTAAAAATGTTAAAAACAAATGTTTGTTTTTTGAATGTTCTTTAACGCCACTTTCAGCAATTTTTCAGCTATATTATGGCATCCAGTTTTTTTTCTCGCCTGCGACGATAGTTGCTGGAGTCGGCGGCGGCGTCAACACTTGGTCATTTTGCTTCATATCTTTGTTAGCCAAAGCCCAAGGTCCATCAAATTTGGTCCACAAGTAGCTTATGATGAGAACTTGCCAGTCAGTTAACTGACCATGACCTCAATTTCACGGTCCAGCGACTATGTACAAAGTTTTTGTATTAAGGCAGTTCCTCTGTAACCATGCATGGTTCAATGATAATATTGGGTATATAGATTACTGATGAGTAGTACATTACTGTCTGGTAGGTGTCGCCTCACCTTGACCTCAATTTCACGGTCTAGCGACTTAGTTAAAGTTTTTGTATTAAGGCAGTTCCTCTGTAACCATGCATAATATGACAATATTTGGTATATTAGTTGATGATAAATTGTACATGACTGGTATGTCACCTGACCTTAGTTTCAATTTCACGGTCCAGCGATTGCGTTAAAGTTTTTGTATTGGGGCAGTTCCTCTGTAACCATGCATGGTAGAATGACATATATTTGGTATATATGTTTATAATGAATAGTACTTGACTGTCTAGTAGGTTTCACTTGAATTTGACCTCAATTTCACGGTCCAGTGGATGCTTTTTAAACTTTTGGATTAGGGCAGTTTCTCTGTAACCATGTATTTTATATTTCAAATGATAAAATGCACACGACGTAATTTTTTTCGTTACTGATGCGGAGCGCAGGCGAAACATTTTTCTGTGTCCACACTTGTTTTCAAGCGAGAAAGCCGGAGTACCCGAGAAAACAACCGAACTTCGGTAGGAAAACTGGAAATCTTTGTCCATTAATATTGGAATCGAACGCGCACCCCACACCGATCAACCGACTTGTATCATTTTGGTGAGAAGTAGTATGACACGATGAAAAAAGATATAAACATGTTAGAAGCGATGAAAACGTAGGTCAGTTTTTCCAATTTTTTTTATGTTTTAAATTTAATGTAGCGAATAAAATATATTAAAACACGATTAAGCATAGATTTTGCAATATATATATTCAGTCCTTTAATCTCTTGTTTTTATTTTTGTCCAACTTATCTTATAAAATAAACGAAAAAATGCATATATAGTTATTTAAATGCTAAAATGACCTTTTATGATATAATTTTATTTCAAATCGGCCGTTTAAATATAAAGAATATTTCTTTAGCTTTCGCTTGGTGCCAAAAATGTATCTTTAACATAATGAATTAACAATATTAATTTGATTTTAATTGCACGGTCAGAGAAAGTACGATACAATATAAATCAGTTCAATGATACGACTAAAACAAGAAACATGGCTTTGTATAAGCTATTAAATTCTGCACTTTAAGAGTAACGTAATAATATATTTTAATTTTTGATTTTCTTGTCAATATGAAGCATGAAGAGGAGGATGGGGAAAATTAATTTTGATTACTGTGCATAAAATATACAATAAACAAATTGCGACGCACAATAACATATGCAGGAAAGCTTTCAAACAATATTTTGTATTTGTATGCAATTCTTATTTTTATTATGTATGCCAAACGAGAATAGATGGGAGACATATGGTTTTTGTCTGGTAATTTACTTCGATTTCTTTTTTCTTTTCTTCTCCTTTAAGGCTGATATTTTCAGCCAAATGTACTTGATACTGCAAATCGTACACTAATACACGTTTATGATATGCAAGATAGCTATATCTAGTGTTACATTCCACTTTTCATTTTTATGAGGTTTATAATGGGTTTTCGGTAAAAGAGAAAAGAAGTTGTTGTCTGTCCGTTCGTGCATCCATGACAAATCGTGTCCGGGATATAACTTTTTATCCTTTTAGGTAGGCTTTTTGATATTTGGCATGTGGGTAGATTTTAACTAAACGATGAGTCGCATGCCATGGATGTTGACATTTAATTTGAAATTTGACCCCAAAGATCAAATCATTGCCTTTTGAGTGACTGCTTTGTGTCGGGATATTTGACACCCACCCCCACCCCCCCTAAGATCACATCAATGCCTTTTAAGTCATTGCTTCGTGCCCGGGTTATAACTTGTTAAAATAATGGTGTTTAATGCCACTTTCAGCCATTTTTCAGTTGTATGTTGTAGTCCAGATTTTAGTGGAAGCATGAGAACCCAGAGAAAACCCCGACCTTCGCTGAAATAGTCTAAGCTTTTTTATATTTGCCATGTGGGCAGATAGTTAACAATTGGTCTCGTAGAAAACACAAAAGAGTGACAAAATTATGTCGAAGTTCGTACCTTCTGCAAAACTGAATTTTGATGTCAGCGCTGGAAAGGCGTTGACATAAAAATAAAGACAATATCATTTGACATAGGTAAATTAAGGTCGATCTCGCGGTCTGTTCGAATGATATAATATTGTCCTTGGTAACTACATGTCTTACACGTTTTCCTTTTCAGTTTTTATGTAAAAGATAACCGTGGAATTCTCAAATTATTTGCAACCGATAATGTTAACAATTATTAAACATAGGAAGTATCCGTGTTACAGTTAAATATGATGTATAAATTCTTGAGATTTAACTCTCATTTGTACGCTAATTAACCTTTAAATTTTCGCTCTGCATCTTTATTATAAATTGTAGGCAGCACATTTGATAATGTTTGCCTAAATTCACACCTTATAATATGTAATAATAGTTAACATCAATATATTGACCTACCAAGTAGATAATGCTGAATGTGTTTGTTGACCAATTTCTTTTTATTGCAATCGAAATGTAACTGTCACATCAATATCTCACACTTTTCGTGTGTTATTTCAGTAATATCCTAAATAATAAATCCCACAAATAATATTTCACTGTTCTTCATATAAAGTCTTACATAATTTCTTACAATTGAACGTAACGTTGAAAAACACGAGATCCATTACAATTTAGTGTAATACTTAAATTAGTCTTGAGTAATCACTCTTCGTCTTTACCCACATTTATTCAATGTCATCCGAAATTTATTTTCTCAATGTGTAACTTTCAAATGTACAAGTTTATAATAACAGCTAAGACGACCAACAAGTATGTATATTTGTTCCAACATTCCCATGAAACACCTACCCTATATGTATTTAATATTATCTTTCCTGTGGCAGTTTGCCACTTACCTTGTATTTCTGTCTGTTAACACCACTTCTTTTCCCCCTTTTCACCCATATGCAATTAACAAACTAAAATATGGAATGCAAGCACGCCGAAAGCAGCCGACCTCTGACCACTCTCATTACCTGTTGATTCACGACATAGGTATAACATAATAAACAATGGGAGTATGTATTGAAACTTACCGTATGAGAGTAGGTCTTTTCAAATGGAAAATCTCTAGCAAAAGTCTACTTTCTCTTTTGGATTTAATTTGTATACAGATATTCACCGTGTGTGAAAACAAGGCGAAATCACTCCCCATTATTCTTTTTATTCGTTTAATTGCTGCTCACTATGACTATCAACCTCGCGTCTGCTGTACAGTCCCCGAAACATATCACCAGGGTATATATAAGGATGGTAAAAAACTATACTGCGTATCTATATGCCTGCTATTTTGCGTGATAGAAGTGCTACTAGTTATTAGCGGTATAGAAATAAATCCTGGCCCCAACAGTGACCTAAACGCTTCTATGAGTTCAATCAGTTCTAACGACATTTCAGCTATACGAACTATATTTTCCCAATCGCTGTCCTTCGTTCACTTGAACGTGCAAAGTCTATCGCCTAAAATAGACCTCATCCAGGCTGAATATAATAACTTTAATATACTAGCTTTCACGGAATCGTGGCTAAGCGACGCACACACAGACGATTCTATAAGACTTCCAAATTACCACAGCCCATTTCGTCGCGATCGAAGTACAGGACAGATGGGCGGCGGCGTGGTAATCTATGTTAAGGAAAATATTAACGTCTTGCGTATATGTCTTTTATTCGTCCGATCTTACAATATGCCGACGTTATTTGGGATACCGACAACCAAACCCTTATAGAAAAATTAGAAAAGGTTCAGCTCGACGCTGCCCGAATAGTCACTGGTGGAACAAAACTTACTAGTATTGCAAAACTTTACGAAGAAACCCACTGGGAAAAACTATCAGACAGACGAAAACAACATAGACTAATCTTCCTGCACAAAATTGTAAATAAAAGTGCTCCGGAATACTTACAAAACCTGTTACCCTCCCGAGTAGATAGCAGACACGACCACAACACTAGGCAGAAAACAAATTTAATTGAAGCTAAAACTCGGACTACACTATATGCAAATTACTTTATCCCTTCGGCTGTCAAGTTATGGAATGTACTGCCAACAGATGTTAAAAATTGTACACCCCTCAACGTATTCAAGAAAACATTGCGATCCCAAAACGATTCGGTCCCCGTACACTTCTACACCGGCGGTCGTTTAGGGCAAATACTACATGCCAGAATACGCATGAACTCGAGCTCGTTAAATTCTCACTTATTTGTCAGAAATGTAGTTGATTCGCCAAACTGTCGATGTGGCTGTCTTGAAACAACCGTACATTTTCTTTTGTCCTGTCCTTTGTACAACAACATTAGACGTGATTTACTTAACTCTTTATCAAGTCTACCACTTCCAGTTGATGTTAACTTGCTCTTGTATGGATCTGACCAACTTTCCGACGAAGACAATGCGCACATTTTCCATCAAACTCAAAAATTTATTATAAAATCTAAAAGATTTACTGCATAGGTATTCACATTGCAATTAACTATCACCTCCAATCACTTGTGCTTGCATTTTTCTCTATCACACCCAACTACCCGCACCCCCCCTCCCCAACCTCAACACATTCAGTTTTTTTTTATATACTGAATTATTTCTTTTCTTTCATGATAGGAGCATACGCAAGATATCGCAATCATGTTAATTGCAAATGTTTGTATATTTTTCCTTAGGAGACAGACTAGAAAAGCTACTTTGCTTGTTTCTGAATCCTAATTGTCATGATTTCTTTGTATTGTTTCGTGTGATCCTGTATGATCATGCTTATATTATGAAATAAATATGTTTACACCAAGTAGATAATTCGGTTTTAATACTATTTAATGTCGACAGAGCAGGAAATATTTGTGCAAAATCTTGTTCGTTATGTTGTTATTTGTTGATAGGTTCGAACGCAAGAGCGTTATCGACATATAACACAGATTTTCGCTAAGCCCTGCTCTAGGATTTTCTCAATGAGAACATTTAATCTATGCTTAATTCTTCACTATGGCTTTAAGATGAATTAAAAAGCTGCTCCGCTGCTTGTTACCTTTTCCATGTCGAGTGATTTGTGTCAAGAATTTATACATCATAGTCCTATTGTATTAACAATTGTAGCCTTTTTGTATAATATTCAGTGATATACAGACATTAGTTGTAAAAAGTAATTGAAATGCCTCTTGTGAAATTATAAACTAATCACTTAAGAAATACGTGGCTTTTTTCAATCGTGTCAAGGAACTTTTATTCATCGTGTCATTATAAAAAGATGAGCTGATCTTTTCCGTATCATTTTTTCAGTAAACGCGTAAAGAAAAATGATTCAAACTCCTAATAAATTGCAATTGGAAGAATAATTTTAGGGTCAGAAAAAAGTTGGATAAATGTGTTTTTGAACAAAAACACTTGATACAAAAATATATTGTACAGAAGCGTAAATTTTGCATTTATTTGTTCAAATTTGCGATGCCAGTACCTTTAGAACATATTTTCAGATAACAAACGAAAACATTAGTTAAAAAGATTGAATATGTTAATGGACAAATATATGCCAAATAACGTTTTTAACGTCGCGATTTGGAAAAAGTCATCTGTATACGTATAGTTCTTAACTTGTTTATATATTTTTTTCATCGTGTCATACTTCTTCTCACCAAAATGATATAAAGTCGGTTGATCGGTGTGGCGCACCCGCCTGCAGTGAAAAAAGAACCCGCCATCTCAGTGTTGTTTAATCTGACGAAGGATAAAAATCCATTAATTAGATTGCCAGAAACATCTTGGAATCTAATTAACCGGTATCACCCATCCACATGTTTTATGTGACAGCTCCAAGCCAGGCATTTTTACCCTTAACATTTTTCATTAAATTTTGTGATCATGATTTAATTGATTTGTGAGGTTTGTTTCGTTTGTCTAATCTGTATATATTATACGGGTATCAGTTTAATGCCAATTTGAATTTTGACCTTTGAACTTCAACTATTACGGAATCAAGAGCTGTCTTTCACTTCTGGTTCCCATTTCACAAGAAGTCGCACGACTCATGACTGGTAAGATACGTGTCCTAAGAAAGTCATAAGAGTGAGCAACGTCTCAAAATTGTACAAAACGACATATTTGACATTTAATTTCTGCAGTCAAAAGACGAAAAATTTGAGGAAATAATATCAAAGATAAAAAGGTTATTAAAATATGTACTAGTTATGAAAAAATTCTAAGCAGGTGTTAAATTTTAATATAGATTATCATAAATCTCCATAAAGTGCGAAAAGGGAAAATCATTATAACAAATTATACCCTCTTCCAAAAAATAAAAACAAATATTTGAGGTAACACAAAAAAAACCAAGATGGCTACCAAAATGCTATATTTCCTCAAAGCGGTTTACAATCTAAACATGAACATAAGAGATAACTTGTCGAGTTTAAGTAGCATTATCACCCCCCCCCTCCTCGTCAATATGCCATATTAAGTAGCATTATCCCGCCCCTCATCAATATATTCAGTTTTACCAAGATGTACAACCTAGAATTTTTGGTAGGGCTGAAATCAACTTATTTATAGGAAATAATAATTGCCGCATTAAAATGTCGTTTAAAACCAACTATAAAAATTAGCAGACCTTCACAGGAATTTTGAATTTTCAACAAGAAATAATATGTTTATTGAAACGACTCGTACGTTGACATTTGAAATAATAACAAATGTTCAAGTCACAAATTACTTAGGTCATAATTTAGAAATACTTACAAACTTGTATTTTTTAATGCATTTTACATCTTTGTTCTCAAATAATTACTTTCATATTTAAATATCTAATACAGAGTTTCTTTGAATGTTCCTAAGATTATCCATGGTATGAATATTCTAAGACGCCTACAAAGACAGCTTCTTTGAATGACTTATGCCAATCTTAAGAATGTCTTAAGATCATCCATAGACGTATCTTAGGACATACTTTCGTTGACTGTCTTTTCGTTGACTCGGTCTTAGGACATACTTTCGTTGACTCGGTCTTAGGACATGCTTTCGTTGACTCGGTCCCTGTTTGAGTCAATTTGCAGATGACTTCATCCCTTACAGACCCATTAAGCAAGACACAGACCGTATAACTCTCCAACAAGATCTTGACTTTCTAGCAAGATGGGAACAACAATGGGGGATGCAGTTTCACCCAGAAAAATGTAACTCGATGTCTGTCACACGATCAAAAAAACCATACAAGCATTATTATATCCGAAAAGGCCATACACTAGAATCCGTCGACCCGGCCAAATATCTTGTAATTACCATCTCCTCAAAACTAACTTGGAATGCTCACATTGACCACGTTACATCAAAGACACACGGTTTATTAGGATTTCATAGAAGAAACTTACAAATTAAATATAAAGAGACAAAGTGTATGGCATATAAGTCCTTTGTAAGATCTAAACTCGAGTACTGCTCTACAATTTGGTCACCCCACACCAAAAAACAAAAAGAACAAGTTGAAAAAGTGCAACGTAGAGCAGCACGCTACATAACTGGCAGATATCATAACATTAGAAGTGTCAGTTCTATGTTGGTTCACCTCCACCTACCTTCTTTAGAAACCCGCAAGAAATATAGCAAAAGTTACCATGCTCTACAAAATTACACATCACTTATAGTTGCCATTGATCCAAAACTTTATCTAAAACCATTTACATATTTCAGTACACGACACAGTCACAGCCTTCAATTTCAACTATTCTCTACTTCAACTGATTATTTTAAATACAGTTTTTTCCCTCACGCAGTAGTTCTCTGGGACGGATCCCACGCATTAAGGAGAAAGATTGGGATATCCATTATTTAGGATACATCCTTTAATATTTGAATCAAGTGCCCCCAGGCATTGTTGTAGCAGCTACACTGGGTCAGTTTAAAACTCTGATCCAGTCACACCCAATCTTATTTCAATTTTTCCATTCAAACCCCTGTAAATAACCATGTAAATATGTTAAAAGTATTATTTCAGTATATGTTTAACTGAAACTCAACAATCTTTCACTTGCTCCCCCCTTTTTGCTATGGTCGCTACACGCAGCGCCCTTAGCAAAAAGGGAGGAGCAAGTGCAAGATTTAATTTTAATTAGATTGACCGAAACTTTTTGTTTTTGTTTATTTTTCACTTTATTTCAAGTTTTTAAATTCGTTTTTAAATTAGTTAAATTTTTAAATTTGGTCGTTTAACGTTTTGTTAGGCCGAATTTTACTGCCGTTATAATCCGAAGTTAGTTTTGTGATTTGTCGGATTAACCTCGCCAAAAAAAGCGAGGGTACGATTTTTCGTTCTAACGTTTTGTCTGTTCACGCCGTTGCAATGTACTATGTAGATGTAGACCAGACACGAATGGCTAACGTTGATCGAAGAACCAAGATATTGCCGTGCTAAATGTTAAACGTCGTCGTTTCTGTAGACTGATTTTCTCCCTCAAAACTGTTGTTTTATTTAGAATTTACAGAAGTTAACCAGGGGCCATCCTAAAATAGATCTTATGACATGTTTTAGGAAATAATTTAGGACTGACTTAAGACAGTATTAGGACGTATCTTAGACCTCACACCGAAGGTATCATAAGACCATCCTAGCAAAAAATGTCCTAACTCTGTCTTCCGGACCTTTTGTATTCTATTATATACAGTCCGCCATAAGTTAAGCATCACCTACTTTTCCGGATCTAATGTTTTTTTCAATAACATAAACAAATGAGAAACTGTTTAATTTGTATGAAAATGTATATATCATTAGGAAATTTGAACCTGTAAAATTCTTCATTTAAATACTCAAATTGAAAAATTAAATTCTAGTTGTCTAATAATGATCACAAAAAATAGGCCAAAAAAAAAACAACAAAACAACAGGTGATTTTAAGTTTTAGTTTGACACAAAATTTTTCATTGTTTACAAAATTACAGTCATTCAACAAGTCCTGAGGTGACAGAGTAACAAATGGACTGTCGTTTGGCGTATTTTCCATCAATATCTGGTATAACCTCGACGCTTCCTGTGTAAATATTCAACACGCCGCCTCATTCCAGCAACCAAACGCCTAAGTCTGTACTGTGGAAATCTCTGCCATTCTTCCACAAGTGCGACTTCTAATTCTCAAACATTTTGGCATCTTGGGTTCCGTTGATTGACTTTTCGCCCGATAAAGTCCCACACATGCTCAATCGGATTCATGTCCGGTGACATGGCTGGCCATGGAAGTGTGTCAATGGCTTCTGTTTCAATAAAGTCCCTCACAACACGGGCTCGATGGGGTCGAGCGTTGTCGTCTTGAAACATTGGTCTGTCTGCAAGAGCATGGTTGTCAAAATGTAGCCTAACGTGACCATCCAAGATTTCATCGCGGTATTTCAATCATTCAATGTACCGTTGAGAATCTGTAAAGGGAGCTTGCAGTTATGTGAAAAGCATCCCTATACGGTAACGCCGCCACCACCGAATGCAGTTGTTCCTACAATATGGCTTCTATCCAAAGCTGTATTCCTTTGCCGCCAAACACGTAACCGACCGTCAAAAGGCTTCAACAGAAAGCGGCTTTCATCTGACCAATGAATACGTCTCCAGCTTCTAATATTCCAGTGACGATGATGTCTTGCCCAATCCATTCGTGCTTGGCGGTGCCTTCTTGTCAGTTCTGGTCGTTTCAAAGGCATGCGGGCACGTAATAGAGATCTGTGAACCCTCCGAATAATTGTTCTGTCACTGATTTGACCACCAGTAGGCCACATTCCTCGTAACTGGCCTGCTGTTGAAAAGGGGTGCAATCTGGCTTGACGAGCAAGGAAGCGGTCCTCTCTAGGGGTTGTTTTACGGGGTCTCCCAGATCTTGGGCGGTCCTCGATTGACCCTGTCTGTCTATGCCTCGCAACAAGTCTGCTAATAACAGAGTTGTTCACCCCAAAATTGGCTGCTATTTTGCGGTTACTCATTCCAGCATTTTTCATTCCAATTGCTTGCCAGCGTTCGGCGATACTTAATTTTCGTCTTACCATGTTGAAAAGTCTTTAAAAGATAATAACTAACCACAATATCCACGTGCAAGGCTATTTCATTCAAAGTCAGTCTGTTAATTAGAAGCGGGACACGTTTTTGAAACCGGTTTTTACACTTTAAAACTCTAATTATTGACATCTGACCTGTATGTTATATGAAGGTATTGTTTGAAAGCATTGCATAAATGCATCAGATGCTGAATGAATCGTTTTGTATGTTGTGTGTAATAAAATTATTTAAGAAAATATTTAGGTGATGCTTAACTTTTGGCGGACTGTATATATACATGTGTGATTGATTATGTATAATTTCACCAAAATTTCGACGTGAACTGCACTTAAAAAGAAGTATGTCAACGTTTTATAAATATGTATCAATTAATATATAATTATCTGTATTTCATATAAATTGTTTTAAATTAAAAACAATAATGTCTCTTATTGTGTATTCTAATGTGATATAATTTGGCACGAGTTTTTAATTGAACAAAACCAGTTTGACTGCAAGGACTCTTCTTTGTTTTGGTTCAAAGGTTGATTTCATGCTGTAACCTCAATATCTGCTAACATTTAACTTGTTACTCAATTTATTTTAAATGGTAAGTTCAAATTGTACAAAAACGAAGCTCAAATTTTGTTAGAAAAGATGTAAAAGCATAAATGGGTACTATTTAGCAAACTTTCTAATGTTATATTAAAAAATAAAACTTAAAAATGTAAACAGTAATACAAATTAAAATTGGGAGTATCCTGAGACCATCTTAGGACATCTATTTTGTTGTTCTAAAGTAAGAATTAAAATTAGGATTTGTTCTAACTTGCGACATCCTTGCGACATCCTTGGTGGTCTTAGAACATGTCTTAGTCATAAAACATCTTCAAAAACATGGCCCCAGAAGTGTAACTAGAATTTACTTTTTATAGGACCCAAGTATTTAGGTTATATGAAAACTTACATATTCTTTTGTTTGCGCAATAATACAGCTTGTAAATATGGAGTTTAACAATCAAACCGTTTGTTTACGTTTGTATAATTTTCTGCATTTTCTTGTAATGACTAGAGTAAGATTAAATTTGGCTTGTGATTATAAACTCATAGAGCTTCATCTTAAAATCGAGAACAATGTTGACTGACCTCTTAAATTCTTCAATTTACAAATCACAGCTTATAGGATTTCGTTATTGACCGCACGTATTGACCACTACACAGAACCTCATTTATAATTAAAAGAAAAGAGTTACCATAGAAAAGAAAAAAAATGTAATTGTTGTTTATAAACAAAATTCGCCGTCGCATTTTTATTTACGTAAGTGTAAAATTACTGATGATATTAAATCTAAATAGATTTTTTTATTGTTGAACCTTCAATTATCCATCAGTAAAATGACGTAGTCTTCAGGTGTACTAAGAAGTATTTCAGTAAACTGACATATATATATATATAGTCTGCTAGTATACTAACCGTCTACCAGTAATTTGACAATTTACTAGTGTATGGATATAGTTAGTTTACAAGTATACTGATATAGTTGACGATTAATTTGAAAATCTTCCAGAATGTTGACATAGTCTTCCATTATGTTGACAGTCAACCAGTTAATTGATACAGTCTATTGTATGTTGACAGTCAACCAGTACATTGATACATCTTATTGTATGTTGACAGTCAACCAGTAAATTGATACAGTCTATTTTATGTTGATAGTCAACCAGTAAATTGATGCAGATTGTATGCTGTCAGTCAACCAATAAATTGATACAGCCCATTGTATGTTGACAGTCAACCAGTACATTGATACAGCTTATTGTATGTTGACAGTCAACAAGTAAATTGATACAGTCTATTGTATGTTGACAGTCAAACAGCACATCGATACTTCTTATTGTATGTTGACAGTCATACAGTAAAGTGATACAGCTAATTGTATGTTGACAGTCAACCAGTAAATTGATACAGCCTATTGTATGTTGACAGTCAACCAGTAAATTGATACAGCTTATTGTATGTTGACAGTCAACCAGTAAATTGATACAGCCAATTGTATGTTGACAGTCAACCAGTAAATTGATACAGCTTATTGTATGTTGACAGTCAACCAGTAAATTGATACAGCTTATTGTATGTTGACAGTCAACCAGTAAATTGATACAGCTTATTGTATGTTGACAGTCAACCAGTAAATTGATACAGCCAATGGTATGTTTACAGTCAACCAGTAAATTGATACAGCCTATTGTATGTTTACAGTCAACCAGTAAATTGATACAGCTTATTGTATGTTAACAGTCAAGCAGTAAATTGATACAGCTTATTGTATGTTAACAGTCAACCAGTAAATTGATACAGCCTATTGTATGTTAACAGTCAACCAGTAAATTGATACAGCTTATTGTATGCTGTCAGTCAACCAGTAAATTGATACAGCTTATTGTATGTTAACAGTCAACCAGTAAATTGATACAGCTTATTGTATGTTAACAGTCAACCAGTAAATTGATACAGCCTATTGTATGTTAACAGTCAACCAGTAAATTGATACAGCTTATTGTATGCTGTCAGTCAACCAGTAAATTGATACAGCTTATTGTATGTTAACAGTCAACCAGTAAATTGATACAGCTTATTGTATGCTGTCAGTCAACCAGTAAATTGATACAGCTTATTGTATGTTAACAGTCAACCAGTAAATTGATACAGCTTATTGTATGTTAACAGTCAACCAGTAAATTGATACAGCTTATTGTATGTTAACAGTCAAGCAGTAAATTGATACAGCTTATTGTATGTTAACAGTCAACCAGTAAATTGATACAGCCTATTGTATGTTAACAGTCAACCAGTAAATTGATACAGCTTATTGTATGCTGTCAGTCAACCAGTAAATTGATGCTGCTTATTGTATGCTGTCAGTCAACCAGTAAATTGATACAGCCTATTGTATGTTGACAGTCAACCAGTAAATTGATACAGCTTATTGTATGTTAACAGTCAACCAGTAAATTGATACAGCCAATTGTATGTTGACAGTCAACCTGTAAATTGATACAGCCTATTTTATGTTGATAGTCAACCAGTAAATTGATGCTGCTTATTGTATGCTGTCAGTCAACCGGTAAATTGATACAGCCTATTGTATGTTGACAGTCAACCAGTAAATTGATACAGCTTATTGTATGTTGACAGTCAAGCAGTAAATTGATACAGCTTATTGTATGTTGACAGTCAACCAGTAAATTGGTACAGCCTATTGTATGTTTACAGTCAACCAGTAAATTGATGCTGCTTATTGTATGCTGTCAGTCAACCAGTAAATTGATACAGCTTATTGTATGTTGACAGTCAACCAGTAAATTGATACAGCTTATTGTATGTTGACAGTCAAGCAGTAAATTGATACAGCTTATTGTATGTTGACAGTCAACCAGTAAATTGATACAGCTTATTGTATGTTGACAGTCAACCAGTAAATTGATACAGCCTATTGTATGTTGACAGTCAACCAGTAAATTGATACAGCCTATTGTATGTTGACAGTCAACCAGTAAATTGATACAGCTTATTGTATGTTTACAGTCAAGCAGTAAATTGATACAGCTTATTGTATGTTGACAGTCAAGCAGTAAATTGATACAGCTTATTGTATGTTGACAGTCAACCAGTAAATTGATACAGCTTATTGTATGTTAACAGTCAACCAGTAAATTGATACAGCCAATGGTATGTTGACAGTCAACCAGTAAATTGATACAGCTTATCGTATGTCGACAGTCAACCAGTAAATTGATACAGCCTATTGTATGTTGACAGTCAACCAGTAAATTGATACAGCTTATTGTATGTTGACAGTCAAGCAGTAAATTGATACAGCTTATTGTATGTTGACAGTCAACCAGTAAATTGATACAGCCTATTGTATGTTGACAGTCAACCAGTAAATTGATAAATC
Source organism: Limnoperna fortunei (assembly GCA_944474755.1). NCBI lineage: Eukaryota > Metazoa > Mollusca > Bivalvia > Mytilida > Modiolidae > Limnoperna > Limnoperna fortunei. The sequence continues at coordinate 91,531,253 of OX104115.1, forward strand.
TTATTGTATGTTGACAGTTAACCAGTAAATTGATACAGCTTATTGTATGTTAACAGTCAACCAGTAAATTGATACAGCCAATTGTATGTTGACAGTCAACCTGTAAATTGATACAGCCTATTTTATGTTGATAGTCAACCAGTAAATTGATGCTGCTTATTGTATGCTGTCAGTCAACCAGTAAATTGATACAGCCTATTGTATGTTGATAGTCAACCAGTAAATTGATACAGCTTATTGTATGTTGACAGTCAAGCAGTAAATTGATACAGCTTATTGTATGTTGACAGTCAACCAGTAAATTGATACAGCTTATTGTATGCTGTCAGTCAACCAGTAAATTGATACAGCCTATTGTATGTTGACAGTCAACCAGTAAATTGATACAGCTTATTGTATGTTGACAGTCAAGCAGTAAATTGATACAGCTTATTGTATGCTGTCAGTCAACCAGTAAATTGATACAGCCTATTGTATGTTGACAGTCAACCAGTAAATTGATACAGCTTATTGTATGTTGACAGTCAAGCAGTAAATTGATACAGCTTATTGTATGCTGTCAGTCAACCAGTAAATTGATACAGCCTATTGTATGCTGTCAGTCAAGCAGTAAATTGATACAGCCTATTGTATGTTGACAGTCAACCAGTAAATTGATACAGCTTATTGTAGGTATGTTGACAGTCAACCAGTAAATTGATACAGTCTATTGTATGTTGACAGTCAAACAGCACATCGATACTTCTTATTGTATGTTGACAGTCATACAGTAAAGTGATACAGCTAATATTATGTTGACAGTCAACCAGTAAATTGATGCAGCCTATTTTATGTTGATAGTCAACCAGTAAATTGATGCAGCTTATTGTATGCTGTCAGTCAACCAGTAAATTGATACAGCCTATTGGATGTTGACAGTCAACCAGTAAATTGATACAGCTTATTGTATGTCGACAGTCAACCAGTAAATTGATACAGCTTGTTGTATGTTGACAGTTAACCAGTAAATTGATACAGTCTATTGTATGTTGACAGTCAACCAGTAAATTGATACAGCCAATGGTATGTTGAAGGTATATGGTATATTGATATACTTTAAGTTTACTGGATAGTGGCTGTCTACCATTACAAAGATGTCTGACAGCATGATAATAACTTTGTCTACAGTATGTTGGTATAGTATAATGTATGCCGGTCTACCATTATGTTGAGTCTTCCAGCATGACCGTAGTTAATGTAGTCTACAGTATGTTGGTATAGTATAATGTATGCCGGTCTACCATTATGTTGAGTCTTCCAGCATGACCGTAGTTAATGTAGTCTACAGTATGTTGGTATAGTATAATGTATGCCGGTCTACCATGATGATGAGTCTTCCAGCATGATCATAAAGTTAATGTAGTCTACAGTATGTTGGTATAGTATAATGTATGACGGTCTACCATGATGTTGAGTCTTCCAGCATGATCGTAGTTAATGTAGTCTACAGTATGTTGGTATAGTATAATGTATGCCGGTCTACCATGATGATGAGTCTTCCAGCATGACCGTAGTTAATGTAGTCTACAGTATGTTGGTCTAGTATAATGTATGACGGTCTACCATTAAGTTGAGTCTTCCAGCATGACCGTAGTTAATGTAGTCTACAGTATGTTGGTATAGTATAATGTATGCCGGTCTACCATTATGTTGAGTCTTCCAGCATGACCGTAGTTAATGTAGTCTACAGTATGTTGGTATAGTATAATGTATGCCGGTCTATCATTATGTTGAGTCTTCCAGCATGACCGTAGTTAATGTAGTCTACAGTATGTTGGTATAGTATAATGTATGCCGGTCTACCATTATGTTGAGTCTTCCAGCATGACAGTAGTTAATGTAGTCTACAGTATGTTGGTATAGTATAATGTATGCCGGTCTACCATTATGTTGAGTCTTCCAGCATGATCGTAGTTAATGTAGTCTACAGTATGTTGGTATAGTATAATGTATGACGGTCTACCATTATGTTGAGTCTTCCAGCATGACAGTAGTTAATGTAGTCTACAGTATGTTGGTCTAGTATAATGTATGACGGTCTACCATTATGTTGAGTCTTCCAGCATGATCGTAATTAATGTAGTCTACAGTATGTTGGTATAGTATAATGTATGCCGGTCTACCATTATGTTGAGTCTTCCAGCATGACCGTAGTTAATGTAGTCTACAGTATGTTGGTCTAGTATAATGTATGACGGTCTACCATTATGTTGAGTCTTCCAGCATGACAGTATTTAATGTAGTCTACAGTATGTTGGTCTAGTATAATGTATGACGGTCTACCATTATGTTGAGTCTTCCAGCATGACAGTAGTTAATGTAGTCTACAGTATGTTGGTCTAGTATAATGTATGACGGTCTACCATTATGTTGAGTCTTCCAGCATGACCGCAGTTAATGTAGTCTACAGTATGTTGGTATAGTATAATGTATGACGGTCTACCATTATGTTGAGTCTTCCAGCATGACAGTAGTTAATGTAGTCTACAGTATGTTGGTATAGTATAATGTATGACGGTCTACCATGATGTTGAGTCTTCCAGCATGACCGTAGTTAATGTAGTCTACAGTATGTTGGTATAGTATAATGTATGACGGTCTACCATTATGTTGAGTCTTCCAGCATGACAGTAGTTAATGTAGTCTACAGTATGCTGGTATAGTATAATGTATGCCGGTCTACCATTATGTTGAGTCTTCCAGCATGACCGTAGTTAATGTAGTCTACAGTATGTTGGTATAGTATAATGTATGACGGTCTACCATTATGTTGAGTCTTCCAGCATGACCGTAGTTAATGTAGTCTACAGTATGTTGGTATAGTATAATGTATGCCGGTCTACCATTATGTTGAGTCTTCCAGCATGACAGTAGTTAATGTAGTCTACAGTATGTTGGTATAGTATAATGTATGACGGTCTACCATGATGTTGAGTCTTCCAGCATGACCGTAGTTAATGTAGTCTACAGTATGTTGGTATAGTATAATGTATGACGGTCTACCATTATGTTGAGTCTTCCAGCATGACAGTAGTTAATGTAGTCTACAGTATGTTGGTCTAGTATAATGTATGACGGTCTACCATTATGTTGAGTCTTCCAGCATGACAGTATTTAATGTAGTCTACAGTATGTTGGTCTAGTATAATGTATGACGGTCTACCATTATGTTGAGTCTTCCAGCATGACAGTAGTTAATGTAGTCTACAGTATGTTGGTCTAGTATAATGTATGACGGTCTACCATTATGTTGAGTCTTCCAGCATGACCGCAGTTAATGTAGTCTACAGTATGTTGGTATAGTATAATGTATGACGGTCTACCATTATGTTGAGTCTTCCAGCATGACAGTAGTTAATGTAGTCTACAGTATGTTGGTATAGTATAATGTATGACGGTCTACCATGATGTTGAGTCTTCCAGCATGACCGTAGTTAATGTAGTCTACAGTATGTTGGTATAGTATAATGTATGACGGTCTACCATTATGTTGAGTCTTCCAGCATGACAGTAGTTAATGTAGTCTACAGTATGCTGGTATAGTATAATGTATGCCGGTCTACCATTATGTTGAGTCTTCCAGCATGACCGTAGTTAATGTAGTCTACAGTATGTTGGTATAGTATAATGTATGACGGTCTACCATTATGTTGAGTCTTCCAGCATGACCGTAGTTAATGTAGTCTACAGTATGTTGGTATAGTATAATGTATGCCGGTCTACCATTATGTTGAGTCTTCCAGCATGACAGTAGTTAATGTAGTCTACAGTATGTTGGTATAGTATAATGTATGACGGTCTACCATGATGTTGAGTCTTCCAGCATGACCGTAGTTAATGTAGTCTACAGTATGTTGGTATAGTATAATGTATGACGGTCTACCATTATGTTGAGTCTTCCAGCATGACAGTAGTTAATGTAGTCTACAGTATGTTGGTCTAGTATAATGTATGACGGTCTACCATTATGTTGAGTCTTCCAGCATGACAGTAGTTAATGTAGTCTACAGTATGTTTGTATAGTATAATGTATGCCGGTCTACCATTATGTTGAGTCTTCCAGCATGACCGTAGTTAATGTAGTCTACAGTATGTTGGTATAGTATAATGTATGCCGGTCTACCATTATGTTGAGTCTTCCAGCATGACCGTAGTTAATGTAGTCTACAGTATGTTGGTCTAGTATAATGTATGACGGTCTACCATGATGATGAGTCTTCCAGCATGATCATAAAGTTATTGTAGTCTACAGTATGTTGGTCTAGTATAATGTATGCCGGTCTACCATTATGTTGAGTCTTCCAGCATGACCGTAGTTAATGTAGTCTACAGTATGTTGGTATAGTATAATGCATGCCGGTCTACCATGATGATGAGTCTTCCAGCATGATCGTAGTTAATGTAGTCTACAGTATGTTGGTCTAGTATAATGTATGCCGGTCTACCATTATGTTGAGTCTTCCAGCATGACCGTAGTTAATGTAGTCTACAGTATGTTGGTCTAGTATAATGTATGCCGGTCTACCATGATGATGAGTCTTCCAGCATGATTGTAGTTAATGTAGTCTACAGTATGTTGGTCTAGTATAATGTATGACGGTCTACCATGATGATGAGTCTTCCAGCATGATCGTAGTTAATGTAGTCTACAGTATGTTGGTCTAGTATAATGTATGACGGTCTACCATGATGATGAGTCTTCCAGCATGATCATAAAGTTATTGTAGTCTACAGTATGTTGGTCTAGTATAATGTATGCCGGTCTACCATTATGTTGAGTCTTCCAGCATGACCGTAGTTAATGTAGTCTACAGTATGTTGGTCTAGTATAATGTATGACGGTCTACCATGATGATGAGTCTTCCAGCATGATCATAAAGTTAATGTAGTCTACAGTATGTTGGTATAGTATAATGTATGACGGTCTACCATGATGATGAGTCTTCCAGCATGACCGTAGTTAATGTAGTCTACAGTATGTTGGTATAGTATAATGTATGCCGGTCTACCATTATGTTGAGTCTTCCAGCATGATCGTAGTTAATGTAGTCTACAGTATGTTGGTCTAGTATAATGTATTCCGGTCTACCATGATGATGAGTCTTCCAGCATGATCGTAGTTAATGTAGTCTACAGTATGTTGGTCTAGTATAATGTATGACGGTCTACCATGATGATGAGTCTTCCAGCATGATCGTAGTTAATGTAGTCTACAGTATGTTGTATTAGTCTACAGTGTGTTGATGTAGTCTACAGTATGTTGCCTTAGTCTACAGTATGTTGATGTAGTCTACAGTATGTTGCCTTAGTCTACAGTATGTTGATGTAGTCTACAGTATGTTGATGTAGTCTACAGTATGTTGCATTAGTCTACAGTATGTTAATGTAGTCTACGGTATGTTGCCTTAGTCTACAGTATGTTGATGTAGTCTACAGTATGTTGATGTAGTCTACAGTATGTTGCCTTAGTCTACAGTATGTTGATGTAGTCCAAGTATGTTGCCTTAGTCTACAGTATGTTGATGTAGTCTACAGTATGTTGCCTTAGTCTACAGTATGTTGATGTAGTCTACAGTATGTTGCCTTAGTCTACAGTATGTTGATGTAGTCTACAGTATGTTGCCTTAGTCTACAGTATGTTGATGTAGTCCAAGTATGTTGCCTTAGTCTACAGTATGTTGATGTAGTCTACAGTATGTTGATGTAGTCTACAGTATGTTGCCTTAGTCTACAGTATGTTGCCTTAGTCTACAGTATATTGCATTAGTCTACAATATGTTGTCTTAGTCTACAATATGTTAATGAAGTCTACAGTATGTTGCCTTAATCTACAGTATGTTGATGTAGTCTACAGTATGTTGATGTTGTCTACAGTATGTTGCCTTAATCTACAGTATGTTGATGTAGTCTACAGTTTGTTGATGTAGTCTACAGTATGTTGATGTAGTGTACAGTATGTTGATGTAGTGTACAGTATGTTGCCTTAGTCTACAGTATGTTGATGTAGTGTACAGTATGTTGTCTTAGTCTACAGTATGTTGATGTAGTCTACAGTATGTTGTCTTAGTCTACAGTATGTTGATGTAGTCTGCAGTATTTTGACTTAGTCTACAGTGTGTTGATGTAGTCTACAGTATGTTGTTGTAGTCAACATTATGTTGCCTTAGTCTTCAGTATTTTGATGTAGTCTACAGTATGTTGCCTTAGTCTACAGTATGTTGATGTAGTCTACAGTATGTTGCCTTAGTCTACAGTATGCTGATGTAGTCTACAGTATGTTGAATGAGTCTACAATATGTTGCCTTAGTCTACAGTATGTTGATGTAGTCTGCAGTATGTTGATGTAGTCTACAGTATGTTGCCTTAGTCTAACTTTTAGATAAAACTGAATACTCTAAATATTCACAATTTTGCATGATCTATATTATGCATATTAACCTTATAAATAATAAAACTGAACATGTCAAAAATATACAAAATAAACGAAATGCAGACGTTTCAACTGAAAAAACATGATTACCAATATAAAGACATTAGCACTCAATATAAAGACAAATGCACTCCAAATAAAGACATAAGCACTAAATATAAAGACATATGCACTCAATATTAAGACATTAGCACTCAATATAAAGACATAAGCACTCAATATAAACTTGTTTCTACCGAACAATGTCGATCCACCGAATATAGACAATAAAGACAGCTACGGCGTTAGTATGATGTAACCACTACTACATAGTTGTACAATGGACAACTTTTTCATTTAAGAGGTTTTTAATGTCCGTACAAATCTTAAATCGTCCCGAAGAACGAATAATCGTACCCTCGCTTTTCTTTTATCCGACAAATCACAAAACTAACATCGGATTATAACGGCAGTAAAATTCGACCTTATCTCACATTTTGGATAATTAATGTGTTGTGAATTGTCATCGGCAACCATGTCTTTTGGGGGGATGAAATCGTTGAGTCGTAATGTTCGGCGCAATCAATCAATCAATCAATCTTTTCCAGATTCTGGTGCTACATATATAAGATGGGGACGTTCGGACTGTTCACATAACAACACTAGACTTGTATATTCTGGTAAGTGGAATAATGAACACTCACCATTAATAGAGGTATAGAATTAAAAATAAACCACATTTACAAATGACTTATCATTAATTTAGTGTTTCAATCAGTTGCATATACTTTGTTTATTGTGTGTATTTAAACAAAAATATATAAATGTTCTACTATTTTATCCAAAAAAGCAAAGAAACCAAAAAAACACCCTTTTGGTGAGACGAGACATTTGGGTTTATTTTTGTTCGACACAAAATGTTTTGACATTTTTTTAAGTACAACGTATACTCATGTAAAATGGAGAAATAATTTCACAAAATAAGTTAATGAAAATAGTATTAAATGCAATCTTGGTTGTGTTTACCTAGGATATGCTGGAGGAAGTAAATATGATATAGTGCATGCCACCAGACCCGGACTACGAAAAAACACAAGGAATTGATTACGGCCGCTTGTATGGTGCTGAATACAATTCGAATTTCTTTGCTTCAAATGCAGATTTTCAAGATGTCCCATGTGCTGTCTGTGAAGCTATAGACTCTGTATCCATCATAATGATACCGGGAAGATGAATTTTTATGGTGAATGGAAAATGGAATACAATGGGTACTTGGCAGCACACAGCTATGCTAACCCAGCAGCAACGTCGTATGCATGTATAGACAAGAATCCTCAGTTTTTACCGGGCGGACATGTTCAATACAACGAAAAAGTTTTTGGTGAAGTGTTAACAAAATGTGGCTCATTGCCGTGTCCCCCATATATAGAAGGATATCCTGTGACATGTGTGGTCTGTTCAAAATAACAAAATATCGGAGATATATCTAATAAATATATCCTTCCATATATCAGACTTTTTTCTCGTTATAATATATATATATATATATAGCGTAGGCGACAGGTGTCAGCCTTACAAATGTTGACACATTTATGGATTGGTCCAATGATTTTACCTCCTCGGACACATTATTATAACCCGGCCAATCCGAAATGCTGTGTCATAACTATAGGCTTAAGATATCGTACCCTAGGCGTAGTGTACTTTAAATAACGGAGTCTTTTCAATAAATTGTTTGAAAACTTGTTTGAAGGTTCAATCACGTGTTTGTATACTAAACATTAGAATGCGCAGACACAAGTGATAAGTTCCTGCTGTTGATTGATACCACTTTGTTGAATCCTATTCTAATTCTGAAAACATGCATTTGGAGAAAATATCACCGAAAAAGCGCTTCAAAATGGTTCATGATACACGTTACCTACATGGACATTCAACTCCTTAATGGTAAACTATATTGGAATAAAGAACTCTTATAACGAGACCAAAATGAAATTTTTTTTTATTTATATGCAGTTGGCCGAGTGGTTAAGGTAGTTCGTGTACTATTAATCAAGTGGTTTGTCAACACTGAGGTTGCGGGTTTGAGTCTCACTGCGGGCATGCTGTACTCGACTCTAATCTAAATTGACAAGGATTACCGAAGGTCTGGGGTTTTCTCCGGCTACTCCGGTTTCCTCCCCCAATAAAAACTGGACGCAAGATATAGCTGAAAAATTACTGGAAGTGGCGTTTAAAACCATTCAAGCACAAACAATATTTATATGCAATAAATTTTATTCAATAGTTACAAGTCTTCAATTATTTTCGATAATTTCTTCATTTATATGCTTGATGGGAAATAGTTTTTACGTCAGTGGGTCAAATTTGAAACGATTTTTGTGATTAAGTTTAAACTAAAACAAGCACAAAAACGGGAACGTGCCTTATTAAATATGCTCTTCAAATTAAAAGCTGTTTTGGTGCTCTTGGCTAATAGTGCCACTGAAGAAAATTGTAAGTTTACCTTCAAATCTTCTTCCATGTTTTAACAAACTACATAAATATATATTTTCAACAATAAAAATTGATTTTAAAAGGGAATAGTCATGTGTAATCTTTGATTTTAAGCATCTTGAAGGTATAAAGAGATACAATAGTATCGATAAACACACGTTGGGAGCAGAGACGCAACAGACAGACAGACAAACAGACATTTCATCTTCCCAGGTCATCATTGAGCGAACGTTGACTCGGAACTCTCGAACATAGTCAAAGTTTTGGAAGTTTAGAATTTCTACAATTCTCTCTCATGAAATCAATATCAGTCAGGAAGCAATCAATCCGTTGACAACATCCGCTGGTGAGTGTGAATTTAACGGATATATGCGGACGAGAAACACTAAAGGAAGAACAAATGCAGGAAATATTTGACGTTTCGGACATAAAGTGTAGGCTCAGTGATAAATCTTATATACAACGCGGTTCGTAGAAATTGTTTTTATTAACGGAACACAATTAGGTTAGATAAACAAACAACGATAATTACTTTTCATATAAGTCGGCTTTAGCATCTTAAGAAGACTCTAAAGCTGACATAAATATTAAAATCCTTTCAGTTACCATTTTTGATTAAGTAAGATTTATAGTAAAAGCCATTCAAACGACAACAAAGACTGGGTAATTAATTTCTTAGCTATTTCAAAACCAAAGGCTTAATTACTTTAGCACTGGACTGGCTTGCTTCCTTAATATAACACTAGCAAGTAAACACATTATATAGTCAATGAATTCTGCCCTAGATCCATAAACATGGAAATCCTCGCCGACCTATTTGTCTCTGCATGTAGCTGTCCTACTGAAAACATCTCCAGTCTTCCCCATGACATCTTTATGCCAATCGTGCAGAACCTTTACCACTTTAGTTAAGGACACTGCCCATGCCTTGAACATTCTGGAAGATTTTGAACCAGAGAATCCTGAGGATTTTTTACTCTTCACGATGGACGTTACTGCTCTTTACACCAGCATTCCTAACAACGATGCCTTAATGGCCTTGAAACACTTTCTTGATAGACGACCGAATCCTTACATAAAAACCGACATCATCTTACGACTGGCTGAGTTGGTTCTCACTTTAAATACTTTTCAATTCAATTGTAATTTTTATTCACAAACTGGTGGTGATGCCATGGGCACAAAAATGGGACCTAGTTTTGCGTGTCTATTTGTTGGCTATATGGAGGAGAATATGTTCTCTGAGTTTATTGGCCCTGTTCCTGATCTTTACAAAAGATATATAGACGATGTATTTGGAGTCTCGTTCGATAGTCCACAGGAACTCTAGTCATTCATTGACTTTGTCTCCTCCTACCATCCTGCCAGCAAATATACTTTTAACATCACCCAGGAAAAGCTCTCATTTCTTGACATTGAGTGCCGTATTCTAGATAACAGAATTACCACATCCATCTTTTACAAACCCATGGATGCCCACTGCTATCTCAATTACGCTTCCTGCCATCCAGAGGCATGTAAAAAAGCTATTCCGAAGTCACAATTTCTATGACTTCGTCGCATTTGTAGCAATGACTCGGATTTTGAAAAGAGCGAAAAAATGAAAGCATTTTTTATCAATAGAGAATATCCCATTAGGGTTATAGATAGAGCTCTGTCCTCGGCCACCCAGATAAACAGAACTTCGGCACTGGAGTCGAAGAAACACAAATTGAGTGGCCGTGTTGCTTTGGTACTTACGTACCATCCTCACAACATTGCCATTCGGAACATTTTAATCAACAATGTTCACTACATTGTCTTGGAGGACCAACACATGGCAGTGCTCAGTGTTTGGAGCGCCTCCTGTAATGGCCTTCAGGAAGGAGAAAAGCTTGAGACAACACCTGTCACCAGCTCCTTAAAAAGCGCTGCTTGTCGCCAACCAGCCAATTATTTTGATACCAAGAAGTGCGAACGACCTATGTGTTCCATCTGTCCGTTTACTTGGGAGACTGATGAAGTTAGGGGCCCAATTAACACGTTTACCCCTAGGAGCGGTTTTACCTGCGTATCAGAAAATTTAATTTATGCTATTGCAAAAGATGTTCGATGCTGTATATCGGTGAGACCTACCGTAGACTGGGTGACCATTTTGCGGGACACATTAGAAGAGACTGTCCGGTTGGTCGCCACTTCAGACAGCTAGACCATAATATTTCTGATATGCATGTCACCGCTCTTATGGAATTAATATGGGCGAAAAACAACTCAATCTTTGGAACAGAGGATTATTAAGTTCCTGGGATCCAGCCATCCGTTTGGTATGAATGTAAAAACACTTTTTTTATAAGTGTCCACTATTGGTTAGGAATCACTCATTTGTTATTACTGTATTGCGAAATTTCAAGATCAATTTTAATTTTTAATTTGTTGTTAGGTTTAGTACAAATAAAAATTTTACTTGTTATGTGTACGTGTGCGACGGATCACAGCTATCCGCCATTTGTCATGTAGTTAACTCTTTTTCCTTGTCATTGTTCTATACGGTTGTGTTTTTCTTCCTCTATCTCGCCGTGAACAAGGTCTTTTGACCGAAAGTACTCGGGCCCTTTCTATTGTTACTGAATTATTATTATTTTTTTCGTTTTTCTTTTTTATGTGTTTTTTGTCTTGATTTCACCTTTTAACTGTGGCTTACCTGACCTTTATTATTGTATTGTATTTTCTATATTTCGCCACCACACAACTTTCATTATTATTTTATATCTTTATAAAACGTTCGGCGAGTTACTTCTGATGCTTTCAACATCAAAGTTCTAATAATAGAATTTCACACAACCCATTGATTTCCACACTAAAAGATAGCTTAAATATTTTTGTCACTGGTACATCGGCGTGATATTTTGTGAAATAACATTTCTGATTGTTGATAACAGTTTCAACATATTTTATTTATAAAAAATGAACCAAAAGGAAAAGACAACACAAACTTCTCACACAAAAGCAAATAATTAACACTGATATGTAAGTTGAGCATGCAAAAATAGTATCAGTATATACATTCTGAAAAAGTATAAATTTAGTAATATTTTATATAAAAGCAAATCATATCCACTAAATATTTTGCTGGAGGATTTAATTATGTCTATATATTAAATGCGAAATCTGCTTCTGGAGCAGCCACAATAATGGTTTTATTATCAATTACGAAGTTTATTTTGATAATTTAGAAATATGTTTGAGTTTTAAATGTTCACTACGAATAATATCAACAAGGTAAATGTAGACGTTTAAATAAAGATTTTTTTCATATGTAATTACATGTACTTTAAAACTGATGTGTAAAAAGACAGTTTTAAAACACTGGTAATAATGCGAAACAAACACTCTTTAAAAGATCAACTAAACAATCTTATCCTGAACTCTAACCCTTTTGAATGAGACTTGATCATAGGTGTTAATTTACTATGGTTTATGAGATTCTCTTCCTGTTATTGACTGCGACCATACTGGCATCGTTCCCAGTGCTCGATTTAATCTGTAAAGCGTTATTGTCTTGTCCGTTTAACTTTTGTAACTTCTTGTCTTACCCAAAGTTAATGTGTTAGGTTTCAAACAAACAGAATTGTTGCTTTGATGTTTCACCATAACAAGAAAGTAAAACAGGCTTTCGGTTAATGCGGACATAAATAACTGTCCTAAAACAGCAAGTTAAATTTAACACATATAATTTATGTCATTGTTGTAAATATTTCAATGTCGAGGTCTTTCACGATGGAATATCGTGTCTGAAGATAACGTATGCTTAGTAAGTAAGTATCAACAGATTCCTCAGATTTTAAGAACAGTTTTGTGGGAGAGGAAATCGGAGTACAGAAAAAATTTAGCAATCAATGTCAATTAGAATAGAGTCGAGAACACCATAACTGTCAAGACAGCCGATTAAAATGAAAGTTGTATCTTTCCCAAAATGTCCATTACCAATTTCGTTTAATCGATGCTCAAATTTTCAGAAGTAAGACGAATGCACAGAGAAAAAGCAATCAACACAATGGACACAAATTTATTAACTATTTTGGTAATTTTAGTGAAATCGACATTGTTTACAAATTTGGCTAAATAATTCTTTACATTGACGTCTGAATCTTCTGTCAATAAATCCGTATATGAACGGGTTGACCACGTGATTTATAGCATATGTCCGCTGTACGAGATGTAAAATTGGCGACGACATATATACATTCCCATAAATACCTGACATTGTGCTAATAACCAAATTTGGAATATAGCTCAATACAAATATTACAGTTATGACAACTGCAATCTTTGTGCTTTTGTGGCAGTACAAGTCGTACGTTTTCTTTTGAAGTTTACGTGAGCACGTTCTTGAATTTCTATTGTTCGGAGAGATCACCATTCTGGCTTCAGCACTGTTTGGCCGCACAGAATCAGTTATCGTAGTTTCTGCAAAAGAAGGCACGTCTGACGGAGACGGAGACGAGAATTTTCGGTCTTCTTTCAAGCTGTGAACAAATTTAAAATGTTTAAACACCACCCTGCCGATGCTTATGTAAATAATGATCAGGACTGAGATGCTGCAAACACACAGAAATAAAGTCGTAGCACTGTAGATTGTCGGGATGTCACTGTTCACAAAGTCATCTGATGTGGAGCATTCGTATCCCGTTAAGTTTCCACCAAAATGTATTGTGTGAATCCCTCGTATGAATAAATTCGGTAGTGTGTAAACAACGGAGAAAATAAAAATACACATAATACATATGCGTCCAACTCTAGTAGTCATTTGTACCTTTAATGGACGACAAACGCGTCTAAATCTCTCAACAGCCATCAGTTGTAGCACCATGGCGGAGTTATGAACAAATAAATAGTTCATGAACCGGAACAACTTACAAACCCACTTGTCGTTAAATGACACATGATAATTGAGATAATAGAACTCAAATGGAAGAGTTATCCCGCAAACCAAAAGGTCATTCGTTACCAAGACAATTATAATAGTTCTGTATATGGAAGGTTTGTGTTTTATCTTCAAGATAACCAACAAAAGTGAGTTTCCTGGAATTCCAATGACGAACAGTAATCCAACAAATATCAGCGGCATCATTAAATCTTCATTTCCGGTCCAGTTGTAGAGCAGATAATCCGTTATATTCACAGTTGAATTCATATTTCAGCGTAGAGATGTAAAGTTCTGCTATAACATGAAAAATAACAACAGAGAAAATGGAACCGCTCGAGTTGTGTCAACGGTGTTAGTATTATATAATATGTAATAATGTTGTATAAATCACAAAATTCGTTCAGAAAACCAGAACAATTTCCGTGTTTTCTTATTCATAAAATAATTGAAGTCTAAGCCATTCAGTCTGCGTTAGGGTTTACAATATCCTTTCGATTTTTATATGGCTTCATTCTATCCCTGTTTAGATTGCTAATGACAATATAATAGCTGTGTTAAGAATATAAAAGTAAATACAGGTTCCGTTTAATTTAGGCTAATAAATTTGAACTTTTTCTACAATAACAACATTACCCAACAAAAATTAAATGAATAACATAAATCAAACTAAAAGGAAAGAAAACGTCTTAAATGTAATATTATTACAAGCCGACGTTATTATTTATATATTAAGAATTAATGTTGTCCCACCGTGGTTTTATGTAGTCTCTTGATATGTTGATTTGTAAATTCTCTTGCTGGCAGGTGAAAGGCATGGTTTAGCTGAGGCCAGCTTTTGGAAAATCGTCATCTGAAAGCGAGAGAGCAGCAGCTGTACTTTTTCTTCTTATTTTTGAGTGAGTTTTGAATAGTGTATGAAGAGCAGAAAAGTACATCAATTTTGTAAAGCTCAAAAATTGTAATCTGCCCTTTTAAAAATAATTTCCACTAAATAAGTTATCACAAAAACATATATGGCACCACGGATTGCCTCACGGTACGTATACAACGTGATAGAATTGACAAAAGGCCATATAAGTTTGTTCTTTCAAAGAAGAAAAATGCCCATGATACCGCTTTATTTGTAAATTATCCTTCATCAGAATAGGCAGTATCATCCGTAAATAAATCGGACGGAAGTGTTACATTATCTGTTATAATTCCAATCTTGTGAAGAACATTAGCACATCTGACTTGCAAGAGATAGACTAGTGCACATGATGATTCAACGTTGATACTATAGTTAATAAAATACGATAAAAAGGAACGTACAGACGAATATCTCTCATAGCATTATCAAAATGTCATAATAGACTCAATCTTTCTCTATTGCTTCAAGACTTTTTGTTGATGAAAATGGAAATTATATCTTTTCAATACATCGCATTCTTCTCTGTCACCAGAACATCATCCCAGGGGTGTAACATTATAGTTGCTTACAGTTATCCAACATACAATATCGATGACAATGTTGTTATAGCGTAAATGTGTTGCGGCATCTAAAGAGAATTTCTGATAATGTTCAAGAAAGCCAGGAAGTCTAGTAGCCTTTTTCACGATATCCTTTTTATACATATCAAACTTCAGTCTTTTACGCGTGTGGTATGCCAAGATTCATGCCCTATTTTTTTTAAAGGGATCGATGTTCGTTAATATGAATCCTTCGGAAACGACGCATTAAATAGTAGGGTCGGGAGAGTATCCAAGTTAATACCTCTGCCTGCTACGGTGTATGTTCTACATTGTGATGTCACTGTTTCACGAAAGGAAGAAGAAATTAAGTAAAATGTCTTCTTGGCGTACGGATAAACAAATTTTAACGAGCTTGTTCTATACTGCCCCTGCTGGTGCGCAATTGAAGACATTTAATTCGGTGTTTAAACAAAAATTTCTGCAAAGGGTCGATGGCTACTGACCATACATTACGTCAAATTATATATAGGGGTTAATATGAAAAGCAGATAACGAATACAAACAATATATTTACTTGCTACAATTTGCTGCTACGATTGCACTGTGTTATCCAATCCTGAAACGATTTCTTTTAACGTCAGATTCGGACTGGTGGCAGCGGGTCTTTATATACTGGATTGGGTTGAACCTTGAGATTGCAAACTTGCTTCATGTGTCATAAATTCTGAATCCGAAATAGTACCATTTAACAAAAGACAGCTTGACCGCTGTATTGTTTTATAACAGTTTAAGCCAGTAAATAAGCCTCTTCTCATATCCGTATACTCTGAACATATAAAGAAACAATGATACTCGGTTTTATATACTTCATAATAAATTCCTTTGGTTTTAGCCAATAAGGGTAATCCTGTTACAATTCTAACTGAATTCTTTCTAGTTAATTGTATAAATTGAACCACAATTATCCCAAACTTTACATGCATATTCCCATTATTGGTCTAATAGACACCAAATATAACTTTTCCAGTCTACTAATTTAACTTGCGCATAATATTGAGGTGGCGCACGTCACTTGATAAAATGTTGTCAATATACAGATTCCTTTTTCCACCACAACTGAACGTAATGGTTTTTTTTACAAAGGGTATATCTTGGTCGTTCAAAGTGAATTTCAGATTGGGGGTTTTGATATTAGAGATAACGATCATTTAGAAATAATTTTATTCGGATTAAAGCTCATTTACCGTTTTTGGACCATAAATCTAAATCTTTAAAATCATGATCTATAAATTGATCTGTTGTTTGTCACAGTGGGATAAACAGAACGAGGTGGGGTCAGCGGATAGTCTCGTGAACGAGGTGGGGTCAGCGGATAGTCTCGTGAACGAGGTGGGGTCAGCGGATAGTCTCGTGAACGAGGTGGGGTCAGCGGATAGTCTCGTGAACGAGGTGGGGTCAGCGGATAGTCTTGTGAACGAGGTGGGGTCAGCGGATAGTCTCGTGAACGAGGTGGGGTCAGCGGATAGTCTCGTGAACGAGGTGGGGTCAGCGGATAGTCTCTTTAGGAATAGGAAGATTTTCTCGTTTTTCATTAATCAGCAAAATAAATAGTAACGGTCCAAGTACAGTTTCATGGGGGACTCGGGCTGAAAGACTGCAAATGGGGAGATGAAACAGTTTTTGTTACAACTTTCTATTGTCTTCCATTAAAATAGTTTTCATACCATTTCAGTGAATTTCTCTTTACCCTGTACGCTTTTATTTTGTGCAGTAGGGCTTTATGTCAAACTTATTCTAAGACTTTGGAAAATTTAACAAATACACAACAAAACCTTAATCTTTTATTAAATGGTAACAATAAACTTTCACAAGCTGAAAATGAAATTATAATTGCTAATGTTTATGAATATATAAAGAAATTTCAACGATTCCTTGTTGTCTAAAAGAGCAACCATAACACATAGTGACAACACACGAAACGCCATCAATCTCTTACGATTCTATTATTCCTGATCCTCTTTCCTGTCATGGTTTCATTGTTTCTGTCGTAATTTTATTTAAAAAAATCTCAAATTGAGATTTTCCTCAAACTTAAATTTTCCAGCAATCAATTTTTGAGTTGAGGATAAATTTAAGATGTTTTATTGAAACCAGGCCCTGATTATCCATTCTTATACATGTAATTGATTCGGACTCTTTTAGTGCTTTCTATAGGTTACAATAAACCAATTATTTGTTTACATTTCACCGGGAAATTTATGAACCAATGATAGTAATCAGAAGAAAATACACGGATGCATCTGATTGGATGTTGGGTTTCTGAAAATAAAAACATTTTAAAAATAGAAACATAAGTGGTTGAAAATCTTCTACATTTGGGAGGAACATTAATAAGAGCCGTGAAAACAGAGCTTTTTTAAAAAAGGGGGGAGGTTAGACAGTTTGTTAGTTTTATTCAGTGCTGATTTTTCATGCAAAAGTTTCAGTCATTTTTGCCGCATGACCTATATTTTGTTAAAATATAAACATCACTAATACGCATGAAGCAAGTGATTTTGTCAAAAAAAAATTAATATAAAAAGTTTCTCAAAAACTAGTCTAACGAAACAATTCTACAAATAATTTTAACTTGTACAAAAACGTGCAAATAATAACATAATTATGCAAGCTCAAGGGTGGTACGTGTAAATATTATTCTACATTTGTGCTATATGTTAAACACAAACTAATTTATTAATAAAAATGCCTTAAATGTGACAAACAGCATAGACTACCTCGGTACTCAGATATGTTTTATAAAGATCTTTTTCATGATTTGGTTTTTGCATACAGAATCCAGTTCAAGCCTAATTGAACCGATAAAATACTGTAATTACTGGTAGCATGGAAACCTTAATTTATAAATTATGTCATTATAGTCAGTACATGTAAACAAAAACAAGCTTCTACTCTTTCTTAAACATACTTAGAAAGCTACACAATGGGATGATTACGGCCAAGAATTTCTACGTGACATCAAAGGGCCACACACTTACTTAAATCGTTACACAAAAACTACACAGAAAACGTTTACTGATTATGCTTTCGATAAACTACATTCTTTTTAGTTTTAGAACAATAAGGTAGAAAAAAAAATAAAAACTTGTTAAATTAAAATCTTGAAGTTTGTCTGATTTACTATGCTTTCATCGCTTCTCACAAAGTCATAAGACCCCAAGCTGGATTGTATTACGTAAATATAGTAACTGATTGTCCCCATTAGTCATGATTTTGTATGATAGATAAGTCATTGACTATCTTTGGTGATCAAGGTCATTTAAATTCCGATCACAAGCAACGGTCTATACAAGTAGCCAAAACATTTCAACATGTTTCGGTGTGCAATTGTATCCATTTGTTTGTTTCAATATATACTTGCATCACAAAAAATCGATAGACTTCTGTTGAACGATCCATCATTAGTTATGGAACGACTCATGGAATTAGAAAATACAGTGCAGAGATAATCAGTCGAGATCCGTCAACTCCAGAATTACGTAAACAACACAAAAGGTATTGAATTATTTATTTTTAGGCGACAAAGGTACTCTCTAGAACTGTACATGTTAAGCATGTTAGTTGATAACGATAAAGAAGTATTGTTGCCAATGTCCATCCGTTTTACATTATTATTAATTACACAATAATGCATCCAGCTTCGTGCACAATTCGTACAAACCGTACAATTCTAGTATTTGCAAAGACAAGCATTTGTAAATAACATCTACCTTCTGTAGATCGCACGCCTTAGCATTTTTGTAGACTTTAAACATAATAATTGATTAATTGAATGGTTGCCCAACACCCGCGGATCTTTATTGTACCTATTTTCAGGACGATAATATGTTAACAAACAATAAATCAAATACGGAAATTGTATAATTCAATTGGAAGAAAATTTTAAAGGCCGATGGAAAAAGATGGAAATGGCTACAATGCGCGTAAATTTTTTAAAATGTCCCTTAAAAGTCTTTGTTGTGAGTGAAGTTCTCCGCACGCGATACTTTTTATTTTCCTTAATTTTACTAGTATTTACTGGTATTAAAGGCACATTTATAATTATAAACTCCCAACTAAAAATGTCTCTCTTATCTTAACAAACACCTGGGTAGGCGCTGAACAGTTATGGGAACCCTACCAACTACCCGGCTGTTTTTATTTGACGCACTAATATATACAAACAAACTGATATATATTTCAGATATACCAGCATTTTTTGTCACTTTATCGGGCAGCCCGACGTTTGGAAACGACCAAATATTAAAATTTGACACTGTAAAGACGAACTCAGGAGGCGGTTATGACGTTTTTACGGGAGTGTTTGTTGCGCCAAAGTCTGGCACGTACCAATTTTCCAGTACTGTTTACTCGTTGACTGACGATGTTGAGGTACAACTTAACAAAAATAACGAATTGCTCCTAAGAGGTTACTCAATTGGCTCAGTTGGAAGTATCCATGCTACTTCTCACACCATGAATGCTGATGTGGAACTTCAAAAAGGAGATCATATTTACGTACAACATCGGGGTGGAGCTATTGACCTAGCCTTTGGAGGCGCGCATTCTTCGTTTTCAGGATTCATGATATCTGAATAAAGATATAATTTAATTGTTGGAAAATTATACTTATGCAAATAAACCCCATTGACGTCAAATCATAAATTAATAGGGCTCTTGTTTGGTCACGATGTATAATACATCAAACGTTTTCGGCTCCCAGATATTCTCACACGCTGTTGATTTGGAAAAAAACAAATTTATTCGGATATTTTGCCACAGAAGGATACACAATACTTCTAGTAATTAAAAATTTGTCAACACCTTGTATGGTGTATAAAGGGTAAATCATGTCCATAAGTTACATGGACGTCGCGCTGAACGGAGGAATTCAGATACAAATCTTAACGTAGGTAGTCATGTACTATTGTAGTTTTTGGGTTAGGTTTTTACTGCTGGCAAAATCTTAATTTTCAAAGTTTGTCCGTTTCCATCTCGAAAGTAGGGTACACCGGCTCCCGCTAATAAAAACTGGTCGTCATAGTATGGTTGAAAATTTGTTTAAATTGGTGTTAAACACCATTGAAAAAAAAAACAAACAACAAGCAATTTTTCTTGACATTGTTGCAATATTAGATACACGACACTAACTTTTGTCAGCATATTGTACCACTTATCTTTGTTTGTGTGTTTGAATGGAGTTTAACTGTACTTTCTGCAAATTTTGAGCTATATCATGACGTCCAGTTTTTATTCGTGAAGGAAACCGGACTACCCGGAGAAGGAACCCGTTGTACGGTAGGAAATTTGAACATCCTTGTCAATTAAGTTTGAAGTCGAGTGCAGCCTACCTGCAGTGAGACTCTATCCCGCAACCTCAATGTCGACAGACACGTGATCAACAGTAGACGAACAATTTTAACCACAAGACCACCGGGGCACCTCTTGTATCGCGTGAAACTAGTAAATCATTTTCGTAAGCCAATGGACAAATCGATGTCTGGCCACAGCTGAACTTCTGATATTAACACGTGTCCCAACAAGCATACTTGTCCGAATTCGGTAGTTGCATCCCCTCCTGTTAGTATTATTGATACTATTTGTTTAAAATCCTTCCGTATTGTAATGTTTGACCTTTAGTTTAAGTGTTAAGTGTAACTAGATTACCTTGCATGGATAGTGTGCTAAATTAACTTTCCTATACCAAATGTTACAAATAACAAAGCCGTGGCTACCAGCGAGTTCGATATTTTTTATGTCTAAAATGGGATGCCATTATAACAAATGTTTGCATATTTTAGACTTCCTGAAGTGTAAATATTGTTTGAATTGTCTGTAGAATAATAATGCATTTCTACCAACAGAAAGCTATAACATAAGACATGTTGGAATCAGGTGTTATTCTCGTTAATAAGCTTGCCTTGCAGTATGTATTACAAAGATAGATTAACAAAAAACACATGTGCTGTAAAGGCATAGAAAAAGCATCCTATTGTGACTTGTGACTACAAATAAAGTCCTCATGTCCTTTTATAGACAAACTGTGCTAGAGGAAAAGTGTGGAACGTTGCTATAGACGAAAAACGTTTTACCCTTTATATGCCTGATTTTAATCTTATCTAAAATATAAAAGTGTTTTTTATCGCCCTATAGCTAAGAAAGTTGGCAATCAAATTTTGCCTATTAAACCTGGCAACACTTTATAGAGAAAGTCTATCTTATCTACCACATAAGGACTCAAAGAGCAGCTGTATTGGTCGTACCCGTAGGAACCTTTCCATTACACAGTTACCATTACTCATAAGACAAGAACTAATGTCTGTAATACTGGAATATATATTTCAGATACACCTGCATTTTTTGTTATTTTATCAACGTCTGCAGCAATAGGAAACGGCGAAATATTAAAATTTGACTTGGTAAAGACAAACTCAGGAGGCGGTTATGATATCGTTACCGGAGTGTTTGTGGCGCCAAGTTCGGGCACGTATCAATTTACCAGTGTGGTTTATTCAAATGGCGCCGATGACGATTTTGTACAACTTAACAAAAATAAAGATTTAATTCTAAGAGGATACTCTGTCGGAACTTCCCATGCTACTTCTCACACAATGAATGCAGTGGTGGAGCTTCAGAAAGGAGACCACATTTACGTACAGCATCGAGGTGGATCTTCTGATGCCGTCCTTGGAGACTTACATTCTTCGTTTTCAGGATTTATGATCTCCGAATAAAGCTGTAATATCATAGTTTCAAAACTTAATGAAAAAACAAACACCACTTACGCCGTAGCATGCATTAAGTATCCATTTGGCAAATGTTAGGTCACGGCTGTATAGTTCATAGTTTTGATGTCGTCTATACTAAAACGCGACTTCCCCGGCAAAGCACACAACTCCATCCTGACGTTGTTTTGCTGGTGGATATACAACCTTGCCTAAGTCTAAGAGTGTGAATATGAAATAAATTTAGTGCTTTCACTCCATGGAAGTAAACATTAACGCGCATGAACATTCAAAACAAAGTACCTTAAAGTTTTCGCCGACATATTAAATATTCATCAATGTAATAAATAATTTAATCAATATTGCATCGTGAATATTGAAAATATGAGCATTCGTACCGAAAAGCATTCAGATTAAACTCTTTCTACAGAACTGGTGATCATATTTTGTATATTCACTCTGCACATTTAATTATTCTATAATTACTGTTAAAGATATTTCTTATAAACTAATTAAAAAACTACGTCATATATTTTTTGTATTTGTATAAAGCAATATTAAAGCAATTATCAACGTTCAAGCACGGACTCTTTGTTCCTTAATATAGATACTCATTATAGGGACGGTGTTTTTACAGTCTGTGCAGCTATCATTGTGTTGAAATATGAATGTGGATTGGTTAACAAATCCTGCGGAGATCCCATCTCTATTATCTGCAAACAAAAGGAAAAAGACGATTATACAGGTATCCTTATGACATCTTCTGATATTAAATTTGCCCCAACTTCATGTTTCCGTCGGCTTTTATTATGTAGCAATTATAAAAAAGTGAAGATTTGGCTGAGGTCTCCTGTGTTATATGTAAATGTTTAGTTCATAAAATTAGCATGCAGTATTTATTACCTATAAAGAAAAAATAAAAGTGTTATTCGCTGTTTTTTAATTTGTTTCTTTTTTATGTTTTTCGAGATTTTTAATAACTACCCACATTGGTGCAATGTAAAAACACTTAAAATAAATATGTCTAGAACTATACTGTACGATATAAAACAATTAAACCATTCTATCATGCTTAATGTTGGTGTTTTGAACAAAATAAATCCAAAATAAGTCGGTATTTATGTTTTATTTACCTCTCCGTTATCAAGGATCATGATAAGGTCAGAATGTAGAACGGTGTTCAATCTATGAGCGATAGTAAGTACAGTGCATCCGTCAAATCCGTCCTTAATGGTTTGTTGAATCAGGGAATCTGTTTGTGTGTCAATAGATGCCGTAGCTTCGTCTAACAATAATATCTAGAACAATTGAAATATATGTATTGGGTATGTGAGTCACAAGTTAAATTACACAAGTATTGAAAATGACAATACCTACTCTGTATATAACCCAAACTAATATCTAAAGACGTACAACGTAAATGTGTATGCATTTTGGTAAGAAATGTTTTTTTATAAATTATACATTACATACAGCTCAAGGACGTTTATCTGTATTTTGTTGCAAAAACCCTTAAACATGTTTCTGGTCAAGTGATGAAATTGTCCATGATTGCATAAGTAACAAAAACGAATATTGCATTATATATTGCTAAACTGTGCATGGAGAAACAGACTGAAAATTTTTATCTTCAAAAGAATCGTATTTAACGCTTGAAGGGCATTGACAATGTCAATACAGAATGCGCAGACATATGAAAACCTTTGCATAATCTGGTAACTTTTCACATACTGTCTATATGCTGGCAATATAACGCCGGCATGTTAAAGTCTTATAATATTATCGTCATAGTATTTTTGGAGTACATCGCGGACAAGTTAAATTGAGTACTTTAGTACCTAAATAATGGCATGCTTTCTTACATTTCATTACCTAACGTAATATAACTTTTAATAATGTAATTTTCTTTGTAAGCTGAAATCTGATTGGTTAATTCAAACCGAGCAACCCACATTATAAGAAATAACTTGCGTGACCTTTGACCTATTCTTACGCCGTTAAAATTAAAATAGTTTCATGACGTCATAGACGTTTTTACTATAAAAATTGTTAAAATTTATAGTTAAAATTATATTATAAGGAATATTTCAAATTTCTGAACAGGTTATACGATATAATATGGTTTGGGTCTGCTTACACCGTTCGCGGTTTATTAGGACCCAAACAATATTATATTATATCGTATAACCTGTTTAGAAATTTGAAGTATTCCTTAAATATTGACCGTTAAGATAATTTTATGTAGACGTTTAATTTCGCGGTTCAACAAGATGCTTAAATCCTCTATACATGGCGATTTGTGAAACTGGATGTGTTTCATTTCAGCAATAAAATAGCTTACCTTATTTTTTCTCAATATAGCTCTTGCCAAACAAATAAGTTGTCTCTCACCAACCGAAAAATTTTCCCCATTTTCTTCAACTTGATAATCAAGTCCTTGATCAGACTGTTTTACCTGTAAACAAAGTACTTGCTAGTTTCCACAGAATATTCGCACATAAACTCATTAAATAATTTAATTTGAGCCTGGAGAACTAAATTTATGATGAAGCTTTGTGCATGTTTTTCAACAATGTACTTTTTCATCGATGTTGTCTAGGATTTTGTTTTATTTTCAATGTCAATGTACTCCTTAATATTTTGTCGTTTCATTAAATCTAAATGTACAATTGCGTCTACGCACAAATACCTACCTTTTCCTTCATATGAACAAGCTCCAAAGACTCCCATAATTCAGAATCTTGGTATTTTTCAAACGGATCAAGGTTATACCTAGTATTAATAATGTAAACAACGTAAACGGGATTCATACTGTGCGAGAATACAAATACAAAAAAGATCCGAATAAAAGAATCATTACTACTCCGATTAAATATAAAGTTTCAGGAGGTAAAATCCCCGCAATAAAAAGCAGCAATTGCACATTAATTATTTCCTTTCCACTTTTAGTTATATAGTGGTGAGACAACGACACATAACTTGTTTTTCTTTTCATGAGATTACGATTAGTCCTACCAAAAATTACTTACAAGAAGGCATACATATAACTATTTAGTGCATTGTATTGTTGTTATTCATTACGAAACATTTTTACTAATTGTACTGCATTGTATTATTTTTTTTAAATCAGTGGACCACTGTATATTCGACTGTATAAGACTAGAATAACATCAAATTCTACCTTAAAGTTTCTGCAAAAAGTACAGGATCCTGAGGAATTGTTGATAATCCTGATCTTAATTTGTTCAAAGAAACTTGTGAAACGTCTATACCATCTATGTAGATATGACCTCCAGACAACTCCACTAGTCGAAATAATGCCGCAGCTAGCGACGATTTTCCTGATAAACAAGAGGATATATGAGATTTTGACTGATGTCAAGATTAATTATTATAAACCTTGTGCAATAACACCCGTTGAAGGTATAAGCTTTCTTCTACATATATATTATATCCGATAGTTGAAATTTTATTTTGAACTTGTGTACTTTAAAGCTTTTAAATTAGAAAAAAATATAGTTTGCTATAATATCGGAATCACATACAAACACATGATCGAGTACATCTTTAAACTTGTAAGCATAATGCAGAATCCCATTGATAATAAAACAAACAACAAACAAACGTCAAGATTTAATTAGCTATCAAAGACAAAGCAAAATAATAAAGATTCTAAAATAATATGAAACAATAAAGCACACGAACAAATAACATTGATTAAAACTAGAAAAATTGTGAGCAATGCTCACTAATTAATACCCCCGCCACCATTTGACACAGAATGATTAAATACATGTTTTGCTTTGGAAACAAACAAATGAAACCAAGGCCATAAACATCTACCACCCCAACTATCATTTCGATTAGAATTTAATATATTTGCACACAATGTCACAAAGTGACAAAGATTCTAAAAAGGTTTTATTAAATTCCATTCAGTGACGTATTTGGAGTTGCAGACAGATAGGCACTTGCAATAGTCCATGTTTTGTAATGAAAAACCACAATGTCATTCCGATCAAAATGTCAGCGTCAGGCGCACCAAGGCACTTTGTTACAAAAATTATGTGAGGAAAGGAACATGGAATAAGATAGTTACGGACAGAAGTACACCCAAAACCCTATATTTACCTCTTACTATCTTTCCAAGCAGGAGCATAACAAAGAGTTTTGTCTCAATCAATTTTTTTGGATGGTAATAACACAATGCTCTTTGTTGACGCATATACCGAAGTATACACATGAACGAATGTGAATTAGAAGTAATCATAAAAATTTCCACTTACAAGAAGCTTAATCTCAAACAATGTAGAATTATACACTGTGTTTTTGGACTATTGGAATGTTGGACACAAACATACGTGTATTTACATGAATAAATGTCATTTTTAAGTAGTTTTTTTAAAAATGAAATTGTAATTGAATGAATAAAAATTTATAAAGTATAATAAAGTACCTGCTCCAGTTCTCCCAACGATGCCTATCTTCATTTGAGGATGAATATCGAAAGTTATATCATTCAAAACTGGTTTCATATTATCACGATATCTCATTTCGGCTTTCGAAAATATAATCCGTCCTTCGTTTGGCCAATTATCACTTGGGTCGATAGTGAATGTGTCTGGTTCTACTTCTAGTTTCTACCACAGAAAATACAACAGAAATAAGTTTTCAAAAACTGCATTTAACACATAACTATACTATAAAGAAAATTCCATGCAATAAAATCACCATTACATCAAATTAACAACGAGTTCATAACACCCCTTTATATTTGACGACTATTTACATCCAGCTGTTTACCTTGATTCTTTGAAGACATTTTTCTTACCCCTAGGATGATGCATTATCTAGTGTACTGTCCACGATTGTATAATCAGCCTAATAGTCACCTTGAGGGGCTTATAACATAAAAAACAAACCTTTCCAACATAAGAAAATCATTCGTCACTCAAATAATAGCATCGTGGGCAATAAATAAATAAGTTAAATAAAAAATAAAATAAAATAAAGGTAGATAAGCCCAAAGAATACTGTTGAAATACTGAAGTTATTGAATTTCTTTTTCAGACTCTTTAATTTTCCAATAGTTCGTTATCAAAAATTGTTGTTCAACTTTCCATATGATGCTATTCACAAGTATAAAGTAACACAAGGAATGTTTTGTTTACTCTTTAAAAGATAAACGATTAATTTCTTATTGTGTTCTCAGAAAAATACACACAAAAATCAATACTGCGTTTCTAATTCTTATTCAAGCAACCCACCATTTCACAATGAGGTAATCGTTCGATTCACTTAGACCTAGCTTCACAACATTTATGACACCTACCGTTTCGTAATGATGTAATCGTTCTATTGATGTAAACCTAGCCTCTACCTCATTCATAACACGGACCATAAACTGCATAATACCAACAACCTAAAATGAAATATATATAATGCTGACAAGAATCAAAGAGCATTAATTTGGAATTTTGTTACTTGTTAGAGTTGCAAAAAAATATGAAAACCATGCAACAAATTACAAACGTTTAAAGTTGAACATAAACTCTAACGACAAAATAAACGTAACATACTCAGGTTCAATTTAATAAAAAATATAAAAGGTTTGGACCTTAAAAAGGATTTTATTTTCTACGCACTTTTTTTTTAAATAATGACGCTTACATGCTTACATTTAAGTGAAAAAATGCTGTTGATGTTGTTCAGATATATGCACAAAGAAGCAGAATCGAAAAAACCAAACTAAAAATTAAAAGCAAGAGCATCATTAACTCGGCTTACCAGTGATGGACAAGCGGCTGCTATGGACATCAATAATTTTAATAAATATCAAAACAAGGAAAAAATAACGTAAAAAATGTCGTTAACAAACCATATCACATTACACAAAACGGAAAATTCTACCGTATTCTCAACAAATATACTTGTAGGCAAAAAACAATGATAAATCAGTCAATGAGAATGCAAATC
Organism: Limnoperna fortunei; assembly: GCA_944474755.1. Lineage (NCBI taxonomy): Eukaryota > Metazoa > Mollusca > Bivalvia > Mytilida > Modiolidae > Limnoperna > Limnoperna fortunei. Next base: position 91,559,292 of record OX104115.1, read on the forward strand.
TGCTGTTCGTGATGATAAACACACACATAATGTATTCCAAGCTTAATAGTCAAAGATTAATTTAAAAGACTTGATTAATAGATAAATGACACACCTTTATGCACATGGTCAACGATAAACCGGCCAACGCGGGCGCTACGGCGCCTTTTGTGACAATCAATACTAAAGCTGTTGCTACGGTGATAACAGAAGCGGCTAGATCAAGTCTGACACCAACCCATCTCATACTGGATTCAAAAAGAAATGTTGCTGTAGTTGTGACATCTATAAGCCTCATGGAGCTTTACAAAAATAAATATATAATAATATTACTACTGTTACTGCTATCGAGTGTCCTAGTGATGTATCTAATATAGATATAACTTATAAATATATTTAGGTTTTTAAAATAGAAATGTGATTAAGCAGGTAAAGAAAATAGCAAGGCAACCGACCGAACAACCAGGGCCAAAAAGTAAGAGAAGATTACTTATCTTGATCCATTCAAACAGAAAACGAATAACTTAAACGGATTAAAAACCATGGTTATTAGTGCTGCCTCTAATTATGCATCCGTAGAATTACCCATTGCTATGTCCAGAAAAAATAAAATCCAGGAAACGAAAAGTCTACCTATGACTCAGTGACAATGTCTGATCGCATATGAAACGATGAGTAGATTTACCATAACGATCAATCAAGTCACGTTGACGACCACTGCACTTTTGAAGGGAAAACATCAACCTAAGTACAACAAACCCCTGCTCAAGTAGCTTAGTATTCTACAGCAATGTCCGGTAAAAAAAATCGGGCTTTTAATTGAGGATCTAGCATACCGTATAGTTGTGAATATCATACGACGTAGTTGCTAAAAATGTTGTTGTCGATAAAGCAGAAAATTAAGAATTAGAAAGGGGAAGTAATCACGTTTGTCTTATAGTCTAGTTGATAGTTTTCCCCGTGTTTATTTGCGGGTCTAGATAAGATGCCGATCTGTATAGAGTATTAGTGATATCTTTAATTACAAGCTTGCTACGGTTGATTAAATGCAAACAGTCACCATTAAAATAGGGTAAAACTAATTAAGTGTCTGCCAGTGCGTGCTGAACCCATGGCCGTAGCATCCATTTAGGCAAGTAAGGCACATGCCTCACTTAAAATTTGACCAAGTTTGGTTTTGATATACGGAAAAATTTTGTTAAGAAATAAAAATAAAATATAGTACTTTCTACAAAACTGTATATTGCTATAATACGGACGCCGGTACCTTTAAAACAAACAGTCTTAATATGGAATTATCGATTTGTTACTATTTACGGATTTTCACTGTCCAGTATCAACAGTCGTTCCAATAATTATAATAAAGGTAAAACGTAAACAAATATAAAGCAGGCAGCTTGGATCTTTGGTTAAAAACTGGAAGCTGTAGAAAAAGACGTGCAGGTGAATATATCAAGGGATTAAATAATATTTCAAGTGAACATGTGTAGAATTTTAATACGAATTCGGTTGCAACCTATGATCTTGAGCGGCTCCCAGACCCCTTGCCGATTCGGTTTTGCCTCACTTAAAATTGGACACTAGCTACGTCCATGTGAACCCCTCAAAGTGCACAATGAAAATGCCTAAAGGGGTAATATCTTAATACACTGGAATTTCGGCCTGGTGCGAAGAGAGAAATAGAAGTAGTGGAACTTACTTAAAATGTCAACAAAATATTACTAAAGTATTAAATAGTGATATTTAATTCGTGTATTTTGTGTGCTTTCTTAAGCTACGTAAGTGGTTGATATGACAAATGCATATTTTAATTTCATCTGATATGTGTTCTGAATAATTCACCCCTTAATTATTATGCTGTTTATTATAAAAATGTGAAAATGGGAAATCATAATTGCACTTGGCACGAGCAAGACAACGTATATATATATATATGTCAGACACAATGATTTTTTCTCTTTTTTACAACTCTCGTTGCTCCCAGTGGGCTCCATAAAAGATATGTTAAGTTGTACTTTTTTACCTATCTATAAATTTCTTTTGTTGATTGAATGGTACAATGGTATGTAGTCCTTGAGCAGTGGTATTTACATGTGCTAATAAAGGCGACCTTGTTATATTTTCTACACGCTTCAGTTGTCTTATGGATGTATTGGCTACAATTTTCAAAATAGCAAATAGTATGGCTACAGGCACCATTGCAATCAATATCCATGGCAATACAATTGCAGTAGACAACAATGACAAAGTTATCGTGTTGAGGAGCTGCATCAAAGAGTCTATCATCTGTGGTAGAAAGACATCGGCTGTAAATTAAAAGATCAAATACAAATAAACTTTTTAAATATTCTTCTAATTCTTGTTATGAATGCTACAAATGTAGCTGTCCAACTTATAGATATATTTTTTTTATTACAATTCTATATCATTCAAACGGAGAAAAGACATTATATAAAAGTGTTCCGTTGCATAATTCAGTCTGAAATATACTTGCCTTAAACAGGAATAAACCCAATAACAGTTCAATTTCTAATTTAGTTCGAGAATGTGGAGCAAGTAGTTTACGCCACATTTGATTGTGTTTTGAAATGCTGTTTCCGGTTGGTTCTGTGTTGTTTTAAGTTGTTCTTTCTCTGCTTTTTTATTTTTATTGTCTGTTTATTTAATGTGGGTTTGACCGAGATCTTTTCTTTCCATATCGATTCACGATTTTCTAAAAGACTGGTTTTGAAAAAGCAGAAATTACATATTACCTTCATCCATGTCCTTTGAAAATCTATTAAGTATTCTTCCAGGAGGATTGGCATCGAAGAATTTCATGGGTGCTCTCATGACATTTTTCAACACTCGATTGTGTAAATTGACAGAAGCACGTATAGTAGCCTAAAATTATATGTTATGCAATTCAAAATGAAAACTATTTTATTAAAAGATCTACTGTTTTGGTTCAAGTGTGACAATCATTACTCATACAAAATATATTACTATTCATTGAATAACTAGCAAATTTTTAAAAAATGTGTTAGTTTTTCAATGAACGATGTTATTTGAACTATGAGTGTTCGTTTTGATTAACGATTTTGAAAGAATTTTTTTTCTTTGATTATTTTCCTCCGCGACCCGAAAATTTGACAATAAAACTTTTAACATGAAACAGCAATGTCAATCAAGTTTTACATTTGCATTTCATTAGTAATATAGTCTTTATTTAGCTACAATAATGTAGCTCCTTTTTATGGAAGGAGCTACAAAGAGGTCCCATTACTCGTAATAGAGCAAGCCGGGAGTGATTCACACCCGGGGGTTTTATGCATATAATACGCTATTAAACTTTTCCCTAAATTGTCAAAATTTGAATTCCGGAAGTGCGTAATTTCTTAATCGATTTGGTAAAATATTTATCCGGATTAAAATTTTTCCGGCTTTATTGCATTAGCTGGGATAAAATTTTTACCGATACGATTCTACAATTCTACACTCCACAATTTCAATTTTGTCAACAATGCCATGATTACGAAAAAGTGTTAAAATTATTTAATTAGACATTGTAGAAATGTCAACTGAACGGCGGAGAAAGGACAAATATAAATTGAACAAAAATAGCAGTTTAATAGCGGAAAATATGAATAAATCTCAAGAGTGTTTTTGCTCCATTACGAGTAATGGGACCTCTTTGTAGCCCCGTCCATAAAAAATATAAAAAAGGAACTACATTATTGTAGCTAGTCTTTATTGAAATCTGAAAACATGTCATCAGACATAGCTGATTTTAAATAAAAAGTTATTGCTGTTAATCAATGTCTCTCTTAAATACAATATATATCTTTTTGTTCTCTATAACTCTTATTTGTACTTATGCTTCTTAAAACTGTTTGATTATCATCCTCTGTTTGCAATTAACGATTTTTCATCAAATGTTGGTATTTTCTTGTTTTTATCACAGCTAAATATAGCTATGTAAAGTAACGAATGAACTAGTATGTTATCTAAATGCTTTAGCCTGACATAGAAAAGATGAAGTTTGGAAAACGAGAAAATCATCGGACTGTTTTTATATTAATTCATTAAACCAATTTTACTTTGATCCCGCAATCCGCATTCTGATATTTGCCAAGAATTAACGAGCTACATGATTTAAAAAAAATAAAATGGTTTATGTTTTATTTGAAAACCCACTAAGAGAAAATTACTGAAAAAAAACTTTAAAATCCCGTTCAATGGGCTACATTTTAATGATCCACCTTTTGCTCAAACGCAAGTATGCGTTCCTATGATGTAAGTGATACTGTAGTATATTGCATAAAGTAATAACCCCCCTCCTCTCCTCCAAAATATTGTATATTGTGAGTCGTATATTATAATTCGTGTATCGAATCCTGAACATGTTTTTACCAATCATCCATTTACTCACCGTAGCTCCAGCAAACCCTCTCAGTATTGTAAAGATTACTATTCCAACCAGGGAGGATAAATACACCAACAGGTAAACATCTTTTTTTCCTTGATCTGTAGACTGGTTTGTGGGGAGGGTTGTTATATTTGATATGGCTGGCTTAAGAACAGTCACATTTGCAGATGTCTGTGGCTGTGAACGTAAATTTTGTTTTTAAATTTTACTATATGTTAGAATGTTGACTGCATTAAGAAAAATGAATCTAAGTAACAAACCTAGAAGTATTTATTTCGAGAATAAGTTAGGGACAGACAAAACAATGAAATCATGTGCTGCCAAAATAGTTAGCTGCATCATTAACGACATACTACGTGTTTTTGTCCTTGTATATTGTAGTATATGAACCAAACACAAACCTCGCAATTCAAATAATTTACGAAAAGACAGAACAATTATTCCCTAACAACTAGCGAAACAAGAAAACGACAATTAAATTTTTACATAATTTGTACACACAAATATATTATAATGGTCAGTGGTGTTACTATAAGTTTCTTGATAGTCCAAACAAGGCTTTAATATTATAATGGTCAGTGGTGTTACTATAAGTTTCTTGATAGTCCAAACAAGGCTTTAATATTATAATGGTCAGTGGTGTTACTATAAGTTTCTTGATAGTCCAAACAATGCTTTAATATTATAATGGTCAGTGGTGTTACTATAAGTTTCTTGATAGTCGAAACAATACTTTAATATTATAATGGTCAGTGGTGTTACTATAAGTTTCTTGGTAGTCCAAACAAGGCTTTAATATTATAATGGTCAGTGGTGTTACTATAAGTTTCTTGATAGTCCAAACAATGCTTTAATATTATAATGGTCAGTGGTGTTACTATAAGTTTCTTGATAGTCCAAACAATGCTTTAATATTATAATGGTCAGTGGTGTTACTATAAGTTTCTTGATAGTCCAAACAATGCTTTAATATTATAATGGTCAGTGGTGTTACTATAAGTTTCTTGATAGTCCAAACAATGCTTTAATATTATAATGGTCAGTTGTGTTACTGTAAGGTTCTTGATAGTCCAAACAATGCCTTAATATTATAATGGTCAGTTGTGTTACTGTAAGTTACTCGGTAGTCGAAACAATGCTTTAATATTATAATGGTCAGTGGTGTTACTATAAGTTTCTTGATATTCCAAACAATGCTTTAATATTATAATGGTCAGTTGTGTTACTGTAAGGTTCTTGGTAGTCCAAACAATGCTTTAATATTATAATGGTCAGTGGTGTTACTATAAGCTACTTGGTAGTCCAAACAATGCTTTAATATTATAATGGTCAGTGGTGTTACTATAAGTTTCTTGATAGTCCAAACAATGCTTTAATATTATAATGGTCAGTGGTGTTACTATAAGTTTCTTGATAGTCCAAACAATGCTTTAATATTATAATGGTCAGTGTTGTTACTGTAAGTTACTTGATAGTCCAAACAATGCTTTACATACTTAAAAAATTAAGCAAAATTATTCTGCTTTTTTATTAGAAATGTGGCAGGAGTGTCAAAGATGTGTTCACTAAATCGATAAACTTACGGTATGTAAAGAACTAATCCAAATACCAAGCCACCAATCACTGAAGACCACAGATCCCATTGCAACAGAATATGACAGCATAACAAGGAAACACACAATAATTCCCCCTGCAGCACTTATATACGACTTGTATGTGCCGAACCTTACTTTACCAACTACCATATCTTCACGTTCCGTCAATTTCCCTATTCATTGACAAATAGCAAGTTAACATTAAAATAAGACAATAAATCTCAATCCGAAGAACAAACAAAAAACAATTAATTTTAGAAAAGAATACACGAACTCATATACAAACAGTGCTGGAAAACAACGAATTAAAAGTGACCTTTTCGTTCAATATTATTTTGGGTTTTTTGTTTTGGGGATATGGGCATTCGTGGAGTCATTGATATAAAAGCCTATTGCATTTGAAGTATGGATGCAAACAACTACCTCTGTCAACCATAAAAGTTAAGAATACTTGTCAATCATTTTGACTCTCGAGACACGTAACAAAAAGTGAACATTGTATTACACATGCTACATTGCGACCATAAGTTGTGCAAAATTGACAAGTGTAATGTGAACAATACTGTGTTTTGTTCCAAGACTTATACATGAATATATTTAAATATTCTATTGATGAAGATGATTTTTTTCTTCAATCCTCTGATAGAAAATATTGTCTAGCAGATGCATGTTTATTATAGAGTGAATGTAATATTTTTAACTGTAATAGTTACGGTTCTGATATTACCCTTTTCTTTTGAGCCACTGTTAGTAATATTTGCAGATGAACTATTTTTAGGAATATCCGTCTTCACTCTTGTTTCTCCAAAAGAAATCGCAGCTTCAGTATCCTTTTCTTCTGGTTGGGATGGCGATGGAATGGGTACTAAGTTAAAAAAATAATTAAAAATTAAATATCTGGATGACAATAGATACAATAATGAAGCTCCTTTTTTGTAAACGGAGCTACAAATAGGTCCCTTTACCCGTAACGGAACAATAACACTTTGGGGATTTATAATTTTTCCGCCATCCACTGTATTTATTTAATAACTATTTGTTCCTTTCGTCGCCATTCAGATGACATTTCTACAATGTCTAATGCAATGGATATGGCTTAAATGATCCGGAATGAACTTTTTTTGCCAAATCGATTAAGAAAATATTCACTTCCACAATATAAATTTTGTCAACAATGCCATAATTACGAATAAAGTGTAAAACTAACGAGTAAGAGTTGTAGAAATATCAGTTAACTGCAAAGACATAAAAAAAAAGCATGTATCAAACCAGGGAAACAGTTTAATAGCCGATTATATGCATAAAAGCCCGGGTGTGAATCACTCCCGGCTGCTTCATTACGAGTATTCTTTGTAGCTACGTCCATTAAAAATGAGCTACATTATTGTAGCTAGGATGACAACACGTGCTTTGTTAATAATATAACTTAAATATTGCGTAAAAATTTTTTATTCATGCAATGATCTAAACTAAGTGAATTAAAGTACGCCAAAAGAGCCAATAAATATTTTCTTAATTAAGCAGTTGAATGTATATGTCTACTAAACCTACACTGTTTCTCCATCGATGTATTTGTGTTGTGATGGAATTTCTCCATCATAGTCTTGTAGTAACCTTCTTCTAATATCAAATCGTCATGACTCCCTCTTTGTACAATTTTACCCTCTTCAAACGCCACAATTTCATCACAGTGTTTGAGATACTGAAAAACAGTGTAATAGCGAAACGAGGGTACCACATACGGAGCAGGAAACGAGGGTACCACATACGGAGCAGGAAACGAGGGTACCACATACGGAGCAGGAAACGAGGGTACCACATACGAAGCAGGAAATGCTTATCTTTCAGCGAAACGAGGGTACCACATACGAAGCAGGAAATGCTTATCTTTCAGCGAAACGAGGGTACCACATACGAAGCAGGAAATGCTTATCTTTCAGCGAAACGAGGGTACCACATACGAAGCAGGAAATGCTTATCTTTCAGCGAAACGAGGGTACCACATACGAAGCAGGAAATGCTTATCTTTCAGCGAAACGAGGGTACCACATACGAAGCAGGAAATGCTTATCTTTCAGCGAAACGAGGGTACCACATACGAAGCAGGAAATGCTTATCTTTCAGCGAAACGAGGGTAACACATACGAAGCAGGAAATGCTTATCTTTCAAAACAAACTAGTGGTCCCGTGTTTATTGGGTTTCTTGTTACTCGTCTTTATTTTCTTTTTATGTTCTCGATTATTTATTTGTCTCTTTCTTTGTGTGTGTGTGTGTGTATCTTTCATTTATCACGTTATCATCTTCTGCTATATTTTGCTGCTCTTAAAAGAACGGGGTAAGATCTTTTCTGTTAACGTGTTTTGGGCATTTTTACACATCTGTTAACTAGTTTTTTTTAAATAAAGCAACAATTAGCTGTTATCTGTTTTTTTTTTAATTAACATTGTTGTTAACTATTAAAATGGAATTAAAAAACCCTGTTTGATGATAATATACACAACATTGTTAACTGTTTTCAAGATGTTTTTCTCAGTTATCTTTTAATTCATTTTATTTACCACTTTTTAAAATTTAATTGAGTCTTCCTATGAAGGAAGTATTAACATAAAATCCCATACTAGTTACTATGGAAACGCTGATTAATGTATTCATTTTCTCGCAATATTGCCCTTCAATGAGATTCTGCTCTTATCTGTTTTTCGATTTTTGAACACACTGTTTTTTGTTTTTTTTTCATTTATATTGATATTATCTGTTATCATTATTTTAAGTTTACTGTTATCTGTTTTGGGAAAAATAAAAAAAATGTTAACCTGTTAATGGACCGCCCCCCCCCCCCCCCCCTTCCAGGCACCCTTTCTTAAAACGTTATAAACGTTTCATTTTGATTACATGTCCCGTTTCTTCGCGAATATAGAACACAAAACAAATTGTTCTTAAACTTGTATATATTATAATATGCTACCTGGAGTTGATGCGTAGCTAATATTACTGTTTTTCCTGCTAACGTCTTCTTTATACATGTGTGAAACAAATGTCGACCAACATGAGCGTCTACCGCCGACAATGGATCATCAAGAAGATATATATCGCTGTCGCTGTATACAGCTCGAGCCAAACTAACCCTCTGTTTCTGTCCCCCGCTAAGATTTACTCCCTTGTCACCTATCTTTAGATTATAAAAAATATCAAACAGCAATGGAGCAATCTTGTCTTTGTTACAGGTGGCGATTAGTTCACATTGGATATATCCCTCTAAACCAAACACAATACTGTAGATGTCGAAAAAGAGTAGATTACACTGTATCCGCAAGAAAAGGCAGATACTCTATCCCTATCAAATGTTCCATATTTTCTTGTTTAAGTCAACATTTTATGAGCATTGGTCTGTTCAGTTTTCCTTGTCGATTTATTGTTTAGCTTGTTATTGTCCTGTTTATAGCTGAAATACGGCTTATTATTCATGAAGCAATAATTAAATGAACAGTCAATCAAGTTATAACAAAAGATACAAATATGGATAAACGTATACTTGAAATAATTGTATACATATCCAATTGCAATTGTTATTAAGCAAAAATCTAACCAGGCATTACAGACATTATGCGTCTACAACGTTTCCTTTCCAATAATGCAAGTGCAACAAAACTGAAGTATTAGTTACAATGTAGTGCAATTATAATTCGCATAAAATTTGAAGATCATAAGTGTGGATTGAACAAGTTACAATTAAAAAACTGTCACCTCTGTTTCATCTCCGTTGTCAAGGGTGGTTAAGTCCGTTTCTAAAGCACAAGAATACAGAACCTCTTGGTACCTGAAAAATACCAATAATAAGTCAATGGAAAACTTAAAACAGTTGTGTAGTCTTAAACCTGTATGTACGCATTCCTATGTAGGAATAGAAAAACGTTTAACTCATCAGTGAGAAAGGGAACTTGATGTCATATAAATTGTTTTGTATTTTGTACCTTGCAGGATCATATGGCTTTCCAAACAATATGTTTTCCCGAACGGTATCGTTAAATATCCAGGCCTGTTGGGATGCGTATGCAATGGAACCATTTACCGCCACGTGTCCAGAAATCAATGGCATCTGGAATAATAACCGCACAAGATAAATGTAGAAAAGCTGTGTGTAAATTATTAACAAATTAACGCATTACATTTTTTTTTTGGCAATGCGGTCAATTATATTTAATTTTCGTTAAATTTCTAGAGAATATAAACATTCCTCATCTATATCTGTATTATAACGTCCGATTAGGATCTTTGGTAGAGCGAAACATTATAATTTGTATGCAGTAGTGCTATAATTATTTACATCAGACAACTATATTATTATTATTTATACTAATTAAACTATATTGTTGTTCATTCTTATAAATTACTTGTCTGTATATTATAAAGATTTATATTTATTTGTATACATTACTGTACCCTAGAAATGATGGCAGCCATTAGAGAAGATTTGCCTGCTCCAACTGGGCCACAAATTCCAATAAGTTTCCCCTACAATACAAATATAAATTGCACTATTGCCTGATCCGACTGGGCCACAAATTCCAATAAGTTTCCCCTACAATACAAATATAAATAACACTATTGCCTGATCCGACTGGGCCACAAATTCCAATAAGTTTCCCCTACAATACAAATATAAATTGCACTATTGCCTGATCCGACTGGGCCACAAATTCCAATAAGTTTCCCCTACAATACAAATATAAATAACACTATTGCCTGATCCGACTGGGCCACAAATTCCAATAAGTTTCCCCTACAATACAAATATAAATTACACTATTGCCTGATCCGACTGGGTCACAAATTCCAATAATTACACTATTGCCTGATCCGACTGGGCCACAAATTCCAATAAGTTTCCCCTACAATACAAATATAAATTACACTATTGCCTGCTCCAACTGGGCCACAAATTCCAATAAGTTTCCTCTACAATACAAATATAAATAACACTATTGCCTGATCCGACTGGGCCACAAATTCCAATAAGTTTCCCCTACAATACAAATATAAATTGCACTATTGCCTGATCCGACTGGGCCACAAATTCCAATAAGTTTCCCCTACAATACAAATATAAATTACACTATTGCCTGATCCGACTGGGTCACAAATTCCAATAATTACACTATTGCCTGATCCGACTGGGCCACAAATTCCAATAAGTTTTCCCTACAATACAAATATAAATTGCACTATTGCCTGATCCGAATGGGCCACAAATTCCAATAAGTTTCCCCTACAATACAAATATAAATTGCACTATTGCCTGATCCGACTGGGCCACAAATTCCAATAAGTTTCCCCTACAATACAAATATAAATTACACTATTGCCTGATCCGACTGGGTCACAAATTCCAATAATTACACTATTGCCTGATCCGACTGGGCCACAAATTCCAATAAGTTTTCCCTACAATACAAATATAAATTGCACTATTGCCTGATCCGAATGGGCCACAAATTCCAATAAGTTTCCTCTACAATACAAATATAAATAACACTATTGCCTGATCCGACTGGGCCACAAATTCCAATAAGTTTCCCCTACAATACAAATATAAATAACACTATGTGTCTACACTAATTTCACTAAAAGTAGTATGATCTCTATAAGCAGTCTTTTCTGATTGTGAATTGAAATTGACATGTTGTTGGTTGTTGATGTTTTGCCTGCTGGGAAACAGCGCGTGCTATGTTGTTGATGTCTTTCTGCTCAAATAATTTAGTCTTTCTAGGTCTAATCCTAAAGATGTCGATATTTTATATGATTAAAGCGACAAGAATAGAAGATGCCGTAAAGATGTAGGAAATGTTACTGCTCTGAAGAACATAGTTTTACTCCTAATTTTAACAGGCGATTAATGTTTTCTTTTGTTTTATAGTATTAATGGTGTTGTAGCTTTTACGGTTTTCTTTAAAGATTCTATGTGCTATATTTGGCGTTGCGTGATGTTTGTCTAAAAAGGACAATAAAATGCGATATATACATTAACACCGAATGCTGTTTGTGTTATTGGATGTTGTATTCTCTTTGCTATATTTCTAATTATTAAAAAGCCAGTTTAATAACGCCTAGCATACATATATTATAACGTCTTCTCTTTCCAATCTAACAAAATAACGCTCTCGTTGTATAAATATCGAATCCGTTGTGGCAGTGACTAGGCCATACTGAGAGGCGTATATAAATATCCGTTGTGGCAGTGACTATGCCATACTAAGAGGCGTATATAAATATCCGTTGTGGCAGTGAATAGGCCATACTAACAGGCGTATATAAATATCTGTTGTGGCAGTGACTAGGCCATACTGAGAGGCGTATATAAATATCCGTTGTGGCAGTGACAAGGCCATACTGAGAGGCGTATATAAATATCTGTTGTGGCAGTGACTAGGCCATACTAAGAGGCGTATATAAATATCTGTTGTGGCAGTGACTAGGCCATACTGAGAGGTGTATATAAATATCCGTTGTGGAGTGACTAGGCCATACTGAGAGGCGTATATAAATATCCGTTGTGGCAGTGACTAGGCCATACTGAGAGGCGTATATAAATATCCGTTGTGGCATTGACTAGGCCATACTGAGAGGTGTATATAAATATCCGTTGTGGCAGTGACTAGGCCATACTGAGAGGCATATATAAATATCCGTTGCGGTAGTGACTAGGCCATTCTGAGAGGCGTATATAAATATCCGTTGTGGCAGTGACTATGCCATACTAAGAGGCGTATATAAATATCTGTTGTGGCAGTGACTAGGCCATACTGAGAGGCGTATATAAATATCCGTTGTGGCAGTGACTAGCCCATTCTGAGAGGCGTATATAAATATCCGTTGTGGCAGTGACAAGGCCATACTGAGAGGCGTATATAAATATCCGTTGTGGCAGTGACTAGGCCATACTGAGAGGCGTATATAAATATCTGTTGTGGCAGTGCCTAGGCCATACTGAGAGGCGTATATAAATATCTGTTGTGGTAGTGACTAGGCCATTCTAAGAGGCGTATACAAATATCTGTTGTGGCAGTGACTAGGCCATACTGAGAGGCGTATATAAATATCCGTTGTGGCAGTGACTATGCCATTCTAAGAGGCGTATACAAATATCTGTTGTGGCAGTGACTAGGCCATACTAAGAGGCGTATACAAATATCTGTTGTGGCAGTGACTAGGCCATACTGAGAGGCGTATATAAATATCTGTTGTGGCAGTGACTAGGCCATACTGAGAGGCGTATATAAATATCTGTTGTGGCAGTGACTAAGCCATACTGAGAGGCGTATATAAATATCTGTTGTGGTAGTGACTAGGCCATACTGAGAGGCGTATATAAATATCTGTTGTGGTAGTGACTAGGTCATACTGAGAGGCGTATATAAATATCTGTTGTGGTAGTGACTAAGCCATACTGAGAGGCGTATATAAATATCTGTTGTGGTAGTGACTAGGCCATACTGAGAGGCGTATACAAATATCCGTGTTGGCAGTGACTAGGCCATACTGAGAGGCGTATATAAATATCTGGTGTGGCAGTGACTAGGCCATACTGAGAGGCGTATATAAATAGCCGTTGTGGCAGTGACTAGGCCATACTGAGAGGCGTATATAAATATCCGTTGTGGTAGTGACTAGGCCATACTGAGAGGCGTATATAAATATCTGTTGTGGCAGTAACTAGGCCATACTGAGAGGCGTATATAAATATCCGTTGTGGCAGTGACTAGGCCATACTGAGAGGCGTATATAAATATCCGTTGTGGCAGTGACTATGCCATACTAAGAGGCGTATATAAATATCTGTTGTGGCAGTGACTAGGCCATACTGAGAGGCGTATATAAATATCTGTTGTGGCAGTGACTAGGCCATACTGAGAGGCGTATATAAATATCCGTTGTGGCAGTGACTAGGTCATACTAAGAGGCGTATATAAATATCCGTTGTGGCAGTGACTATGCCATACTAAGAGGCGTATATAAATATCCGTTGTGTCATTGACTAGGCCACACTGAGAGGCGTGTATAAATATCCGTTGTGGCAGTGACTAGGCCACACTGAGAGGCGTATATAAATATCCGTTGTGGCAGTGACTAGGCCATACTGAGAGGCGTATATAAATATCTGTTGTGGTAGTGACTAGGCCATACTGAGAGGCGTATATAAATATCTGTTGTGGTAGTGACTAGGCCATACTGAGAGGCGTATATAAATATCTGTTGTGGTAGTGACTAGGCCATACTGAGAGGCGTATATAAATATCTGTTGTGGTAGTGACTAGGCCATTCTGAGAGGCGTATATAAATATATGTTGTGGTAGTGACTAGGCCATACTGAGAGGCGTATATAAATATCTGTTGTGGTAGTGACAAGGCCATACTGAGAGGCGTATATAAATATCTGTTGTGGTAGTGACTAGGCCATTCTGAGAGGCGTATATAAATATCCGTTGTGGCAGTGACTAATCCATACAGAGAGGCGTATATAAATATCCGTTGTGGCAGTGACTAGGCCATACTAAGAGGCGTATATAAATATCCGTTGTGGCATTGACTAGGCCACACTGAGAGGCGTGTATAAATATCCGTTGTGGCAGTGACTAGGCCACACTGATAGGCGTATATAAATATCCGTTGTGGCAGTGACTAGGCCATACTGAGAGGCGTATATAAATATCTGTTGTGGCAGTGACTATGCCATACTAAGAGGCGTATATAAATATCTGTTGTGGCAGTGACTAGGCCATACTGAGAGGCGTATATAAATATCTGTTGTGGCAGTGACTAGGCCATACTAAGAGGCGTATATAAATATCCGTTGTGGCAGTGACTAGGCCATACTGAGAGGCGTATATAAATATCCGTTGTGGCAGTGACTAGGCCATACTGAGAGGCGTATATAAATATCCGTTGTGGCAGTGACTAGGCCATACTGAGAGGCGTATATAAATATCTGTTGTGGCAGTGACTAGGCCATACTGAGAGGCGTATATAAATATCCGTTGTGGCAGTGACTAGGCCATACTGAGAGGCGTATATAAATATCCGTTGTGGTAGTGACAAGGCCATACTGAGAGGCGTATATAAATATCCGTTGTGGCAGTGACTAGGCCATACTGAGAGGCGTATATAAATATCTGTTGTGGCAGTGACTTGGCCATACTGAGAGGCGTATACAAATATCCGTTGTGGCAGTGACTAGGCCATACTGAGAGGCGTATATAAATATCCGTTGTGGCAGTGACTATGCCATACTGAGAGGCGTATATAAATATCTGTTGTGGCAGTGACTATGCCATACTAAGAGGCGTATATAAATATCCGTTGTGGCAGTGACAAGGCCATACTGAGAGGCGTATATAAATATCTATTGTGGCAGTGACTAGGCCATACTGAGAGGCGTATATAAATATCCGTTGTGGAGTGACTAGGCCACACTGAGAGGCGTATATAAATATATGTTGTGGCAGTGACTAGGCCATACTGAATTGTATATAAATATATCTTACATTACAATACATTACAAATAAGATACCGCGAAGTGATGGAAATCCGGAATCAATATAGAGAGACAAATACAAAGGCAACAAATTAAATCAAATTTGACTAGAAACAAAATCTAAATGGGAATAATCACAAACATCGAACGAAGATCAATACGACGTCCACCAGGAACTGACGGGACAATCAGGTGCTCCTATGGGGTACGCATTTTCTGCTCAACATGTATCTTTTAGAATGTATCGTAATCGAGAAAAAATGAATGTAGAGATTATAACACAAACACATTAAAACATATCTGAGAGAAGAACACATTCAGATGTGGAATATCATTTTTTCATGTTTAAGGTTTTCATTGTCAAGTGCAATCCTCTATCAAGATACCCAAAATATATTGAACAAAATATAAAGGAAACTGACTAAACAACAAAAACTGAAAGTCAATTGTAAATCCGGATATAACAAATATAACAAAACAGAAAGTGAGTATATAGTAGCTATAGACCCAACACAATACATAACTACACTTCCACCATCAGTTACAAGACACAGACACAAACTTCAATATCATACTTTCTCCACTACAACAAACTATTTTAAATACAGTTTTTTTCCTTACACAGTTGTTCTTTGGAATTCCTTACCTGTCAACATTGTCAATGCAAGTACTTTGGATCAGTTTAAATCACTGATCCAAACTCACATTATGTAATTAATATCAGTACAGATCGTTTTTGTATATATGTAAATATTTTCAGTTTTCCATTTGCTTTTTATGTTGATTATTTAAATTAACTAAATGATATCTGATTTTTTTTCTAATCTTTTATTATTTATTTATTTATCTATTTATTTTTTTCCTATGCGCGCCTTGGTCTGTTCGCGCCGTTGCCTATAGTCATCAGAAATTGATGGAGCAACGTATGATGTAGATGATGATGATGTAGAGTAAACCGAACCCAATAACAACCATGGATGCACTGAGGTGTGCCGGACGTGTAAACCGAACCCAATAACAACCATGGATGCACTGAGGTGTGCCGGACGTGTAAACAGTTTTTGACTCTAATCTGACACCCGTCGAGTTACATATTTTTGTGGCTAGAAAAAAGGAGAAAGTCAAATCCAAAAAATAAAAAAAAATAACTATAACTAAGCGAAAATATCTGATTATATTTGATAGATGGATTTCCCAGAACGATCAATTATGCCATAGCATCAACTTATATACAGCAAACCCTTGTTTGATCAGCTTATTAGTCAACAGCAGTTAGCGGTCTAGACAATCGGAAAATAGGAGATCAAACATTACACACTACGAAACTGTTTGACTTTTGTTACAGATAAATAAAAAATCAAAGGTACATTATTTGTTGCATTTAATCTCAAACTGTCACATTTTTAAGACAATTGTAAGGGTATGAGGCATTGTCCATGGTATAATTTAAAGAAAATGGTAAAGAAATAGGCATTGTCAATGTTACAATGTATCGTTACATCATTAGGATATACATGTATATGATCTTTGTCTTACCTTTTTCACTGTAAAATTTATCCTGTCTACATGGAATGACCCTTTACGTACTTGTTCTGTAAAATCAGAATAATACTATACAAATAGCAACAATACATGTTTACAGACATTTACATTTATGTGAAACTTGTACCCATCAAATACAATTTTCTTTGTACTCATTATTTGAATAAATTCTTTTTGAGCGTGTTGTTTGATAAAATAAATGTCATACCTTTTTCATTTTTTGGTTTATTTTTTGTCTTCTTATCGGAAACAATAGCATCTTCCCACATGAAGAAAGCATCTTCTATTTCAACAGCGTTGTCCGGGTTTTTACAGTCGTCGCTATGTGGTTCAAATTCGTCTTGAACAAGAAGTCTCTATAATATTCGTATTGCAGAAATTAAAATTAATTTTCAACAGATCTATAAAAGAACCGGTTGTGTTATATTCATCATAAAGAGAGACTAGAATGACAAGTCTCGCGAAATTATCTTTGAACAAAACACAAAACATCCCCTTGAAAATATTTAAGTTTCATAAACAAAAAACAAGTAGATTAAGCTATATTTAAACTTATATCACTGAAAATACAGTCCGTTACAGGCTAACTTCTCGCATAATACGATAATGTTTTAAGGCACTATATATATGTCCATATCCTTTCTGTTACTGGGTGTATGAAAAATTTATTTCGACAATTCATTTAATAAAAAGCAATCATATTGTTCCGAGTGCTCGACTGACAGTCCTGCGCAAAACACCCCAAGTGGCAAATAGTGGCGACCCTCTCGATGGCGTTGTCAGTTAATAAAACAAAAGGCCTAGCAACTGTTTTGAGTGTGCATCACTACTTTCCCGATGAAGACTCCTTTTAGGAGCTATAAAAGTCTTAATTTTCTGCCCACCGACATTACTCTATATTTCAGGTGGCAGTGAAACATTTTCTTATCTTTGATCCATCACATTATTTTGTTTAATGTTTGTTGTCTTCCAATATATAACTGAAATACTGCTTCCTTGAATTTAAGAAAACATCTATCAATCAACATTATCATTTACAATACTTTTATTAATACAAGTTCGACTTTAATTGGTACCAAAGCTCAGGATTTCAGAAGGAGACCAAAAGTTCAAAATTAGCTCTACATCATGCATAAACAACAGCAATCTATCATTTATTAATGTAGAAATGGATGACAACTGTTTGATTTACTTTGCTTTTAAAACGAGTGTGCGTTATATGTGAAAGCTAATTCAACTTATCATGTAACACAAATTGTAAATCAAACAGGTGATTGGACTAGAAATACGACAGAAATTAATACTCCGTATATGATGTAATTAATGAAAAAGGTTAATTTAAAAAATCTTACAAAATGTACTTTTTTCATACTATCGATATATCTAAATTAATATTGGTTCTCAGAAAAAAGCGTAAGTATTTATATATGAACGGTGTCTGGTTATATGCAATTGGAGGTACCTGTGTTTTACCTTAAACCGATCAAAGCTAACTCGTACTTCACCAAGCATTCTTGTTGCATACGGAATTAAGGCAACAATAATTCTTAAAAAATTCAACGTACCAACTACAGCAAATGCCTACAATAGTAAGGGTATATAGAAACGCGTGTTAATTCACATAAATAAACATCTGGGGAAAAGTTAAGCACCCCTTAGTGTTTTTCAAGTCATACATATTCGAACAACTTTGGACTAATATTGGAATGCCATTCGTTTTTAATTTGTATAGCAAACAAATATATGCATTGCTGGGCACAATGAAATATTATTTTAACCAAAAAACTCATTATTGTATTTACATATCATTTCATGAAAATATGGACGGTCTTTGCTCTTTCACGTAGTCTACAACCTTTTGTCACCGAAAGCTCCAAACTGTTATTTAATAGTCCAATCACACTTGAAAACGTCAATCATAAATACCAAGTCGATAATAAGCCGTGGAAGGGTCAATATAGGGTATATCCACCGTTAGCATGAATGACTGCTGCAACCCTACGTTGCATACTGCCAGTAAGGTGTCTAATTTGTTGAAGCGTTATGATTGAGCTTCTAAATGATGTTAATTCTGTCTAGGAGGTTCCAGAGTTTGTAATCGCCTACCCAATTGATGCCCTATTAGGTTGAGATCTGGACTTCTTGCAGGCCACAGAAGAGTGGTCACAGCTACAGATACATATGCCTTTACTGCCCTGGAACGATGAAGTCTAACGTTATCCATGAAAAAAGGTCTTGACTCTTATGAGTGGTTTCAAAATGAGGCACAACTACACGTGTAAGCACGTCCCGGGCCATGAAAGTTGCCATTGATTTCTACCAGATCCAGTTTGCAATCATGTGAGATACAGACCTACACCATGCTGAGCCCCCACCAAAACGCACTGTTGGAACAATGTTTCTTGATGTGTAAGCTGTGTTTTTAGTGCCTCCAAACTTGGGGTTCGCCCATCAGTAACATGGAGTAAAAACCGGCTCTCATCTGACAAGTGTATTCGTCGCCAGGTTATAAGGTTCCAATTTCGTCTTGCTCTGCACCAGGCCAACTTGTCTCTGCGATAGCGATCATCAAGAATAGGGCGTTTAATGACTCTCCTTGACCTCAATCCAGCAGCTTTAAGACGATATCGTACTGTTGACATATTACGACTAGGTAACCATTGTTGCTAGAGACAGGTGCTTTCTGCATAAGATTTTGCCTAACCAATCTACCAAGGCTCCTATCTACAAGTTGGGTTGTCAGAGATTGTCGACCGGATCACTGGATGTCTTTAACATCTTGCGTAGCCGCGGGTTTTTTGAACAAACGTCTAAGGTCTGTATAATGATAGAAAAGCTGAAGTCTTTTTGCCTTGTAAGTCATAACAATGGAATGCATGTCGATTATTTACAATCTCAGTGCTTCTGATATCCGCCTCCTTGTCATGCTTACTTTAAATGATTTGACAATTAGAAATTCCTGATTTATATACCGATATGTTGCACGAAAAAATAGTGCACTTTTGACATGATGATGGTAGCAAGCTTCACGTGTACAGAATACCGCGATTAAAATTTCACACCTGAACGCTCACATTCTTTTAGTTACACATTAAAAAATTAATACTGACCAAAATCATCAAAATTAAACTTTTTTACATAAACAACAAAAATAAAATAAAATAAAAAAACAAAAATATTCGGGGGTGCTTATCTTTTTTCCAGGTGTATATCTTGACTTACTCTTCATTATCGCCTGAGAAATTATACGTAGTATAGATGACATTCCACAAAATATTACGATTCATTATATAAAAATGATTAAAAAGATCCTTGAAAATCCCGTAGTGTTTTTAATTTGTTCCAAAGGCATCCTTGGTCAAGAAAATATGTTGTTTAATCGCAATACCGAGTTGCATTTATCTAAGCATTATCTTCTAAGATTAGGTTTTAAGACTTGTAGCGTGGAACTGTCATTTTCTTGCAATAAATAGACTTTTCCTTTATGCTATTGTTGTGGACTGTTGGTATTTTTATAATAATTATTATCACTGATATAAGGAAAACCGTGATTTAAAATCATACTGATATTTGCAGATTTATGTACAAATATCTTTTACCTGCGAAGCTGTTATATTATTTCCATATGAAGTGAATGCTGAAATTGTTGCCACCGATGCTAAAGTAGGCGTAACTGGAATGATTGCGGCACTTATAGAATTCAAAATGGCGGAAAAAAGTAAGTATCGTTTTTCCTGTTTTCTTATTTCTGAAAAAAAATACATTAAAAAGTAGTAGTTCAAGAACCTTTTTATTACATCTACTTTAAGCGTTTTAATGAACGTCTGGTCTCCTTGTTTTTTTTTTACAAAACTGTGGGGTTTTTAATCGTTTCTCATTGTTTTACAAAATTAATATGACATCATATGTCTATGTTAAAACAAATTTAAAAAAAGTCGACACACATTTAACATTTTACTCCTAGATTAGTCTTTTTGCGTAAACATGTGAAATTCAAACAACTTCTCTACAGTTTACTGTAATCGTTCCTCGCAATAATCATCTGTAAATTGTTGTTCGGTCTGTTTTCTTTGCTATTTTTCTTACTTATGACATTAAAATTACTAGATATAGAATATTGGATTTGTTCCTGGTCATCCGGGGATTTTGTTCCCTGTCAGTCAGAAACTTGCCTGATACTGTATACTGATATATACTTTTATGTGTTTTTTTCGTGGAAACATACTAGATATAGCATACTGAATTGATAACTCTCGTAGAAACTTACCAGGTATAGAACAGTGCCGTAACAGATATAATATACTGAAATGCTGAAATGGTCTGCTGTGAGTCAGAAACTTACCAGACATGTTAAAGTGGAATGGTCTGCTGTGAGTCGAAAACTTACCAGACATGTTATAGTGGAATAGTCCGCTGTGAGTCGGAAACTTACCAGATGTAGTATACTGGAATGGTCAGCTGCGAGTCTGAAACTTACCAGATATGTTATACTGGAAATATGTAGTCCGCTGTGAGTGAGAAACTTACCAGACGTAGTATACTGGAATGGTCTGCTGTGAGTCTGAAACTTACCAGACGTAGTATACTGGAATGGTCTGCTGTGAGTCGGAAACTTACCAGAAGTAGTATACTGGAATGGTCAGCTGTGAGTCGGAAACTTACCAGACATGTTATATTAAAATGGTCCGATGTAAGTCAGAAACTTACCAGACATGTTATAGTAGTATGGTCTGCTGTGAGTCGGAAACTTACCAGACGTAGTATACTGGAATGGTCAGCTGTGAGTCGGAAACTTACCAAACGTAGTATACAGGAATGGTCAGCTGTGAGTCGAAAACTTAACAGACATGGTATACTGGAATGGTCTGCTGTGATTCGGAAACTTACCAGACGTAGTATACTGGAATGGACAGCTGTGAGTCGGAAACTTACCAGACGTAGTATACTGGAATGGTCTGCTGTGAGTCGGAAACTTACCAGACGTAGTATACTGGAATGGTCAGCTGTGAGTCGGAAACTTACCAGAAGTAGTATACTGGAATGGTCAGCTGTGAGTCGGAAACTTACCAGACATGTTATATTAAAATGGTCCGATGTAAGTCAGAAACTTACCAGACATGTTATAGTAGTATGGTCTGCTGTGAGTCGGAAACTTACCAGACGTAGTATACTGGAATGGTCAGCTGTGAGTCGGAAACTTACCAAACGTAGTATACAGGAATGGTCAGCTGTGAGTCGAAAACTTAACAGACATGGTATACTGGAATGGTCTGCTGTGAGTCGGAAACTTACCAGACGTAGTATACTGGAATGGACAGCTGTGAGTCGGAAACTTACCAGACGTAGTATACTGGAATGGTCTGCTGTGAGTCGGAAACTTACCAGACGTAGTATACTGGAATGGTCGGATGTGAGTCGGAAACTTACCAGACATAGTATACAGGAATGGTCCGTTGTGAGTCAGAAACTTACCAGATATAGTATACTGGTATGGTACGCTGTGAGTAAGAAACTTACCAGATATAGTATACTGTGATTACTGGAATTCTGGCATTGTCCGATGTCATTAAGAAACCAGGTATAACGTACTGTAATGCTGGAATTGTCTGCTGTGAATCAGAAACTTACCAGATATAGTATACTGGAATGGTTCGCTGTGAGTTACAAAACTTACCAGATATAGTACACTTATTTGTCCGCTGAGAGTCAGAAACTTACCAGATATGGTATACTGGAATGGTTCCTCCCATGCATACATCTTTAACAGTTTCATACTGTTTAAAACTTCCGTCATTTTACGAACCTTTAATATGAGAAGATTAATCAAATTTATCTTCGATACTATGGGAGATATACTGTTTTTGTTAGATTTGCAGAATTTAGATGCTTCTTCCGGACAGCTAAAAACTTTGCTCAACATTTTATTAATTCATCTTCAGTAAATTGTAGGGACTGACACTGTTTGCTTTATAGACATTTAATTTACACATATCATTTATTTCGGTCATTTTTGCTTGATGGTTTTCCTGTCACTGGCTGTTTTGTAGTTGTTCTAAAGAAGCCATATGTTTGTCACCAATCATTAATTATCTGGAAAGGAGGGGAGGCAGGGCCTTATATATTTGTCTCCTGTGAGACCGCAACAACTGCGCACTGCTTTATGATCCCCCTTTATCTCCACGTGGTCGTTGTAATTTGAAAATTATTTATATATACTTGTTGACTCCAGGATAAAGGTAATTTCTGTCCGACATGAAATTACCAGTCCTGACCTGCCCCAACCTTTTTCAGATAAACAAATTACTGGTCATACAATATTTAGCTTATCCATTAGACGAGTTTTAGCTAAATTATAAAATATTACCCGCTTGTCTGTGTGTTGCAGAGTTTTTCTTCTCATTATTTCAACACCTTTGGTCAAAATTGCCTTAAAAAAACAGAAGATTTTACTACCAAGCAAAGAAAAATTTACGTAGAAATAAAATTTGTGTAGTTGCAGTTCATCTAAATTCTGTGACAAAATTGCTTTTTTCTTATTGTTTCAGATCTAAACAAATTTTCAATTTTATATTATTATTTATTTATGTGCTAATATGATATAGAATTTATCCTGTCCCTAGTACTAGTAATTTTTGCCCAATGTTGAGATTGTAAACACTAGCATACCTGAATAAAATAGCACAATATAAATATTGACATTGCAATAAAACTCCAGGGTCCAATCAGATAGTACGTATAAGCTCCACCGATGATCATGTATATCGGCAGAGCTAAAATATACACAAACGTCACATTGTTGACGTACACACGAACTGCGTCACCTCCAAATATGTTGATAACCTGCAATTAGATAAATGATTCTACAAATATATTTGTTATTTTGAATACAGTCTTAAACACATGATTTATTAATTCTTCAATAAAATAAATATAATAGTTGCTTATATAGCTGGCATTGTCATGATACTTGACAGCACTCGGGACAGTGGTTTTGCCTTTAACATTGATAAGGCACTAGCCTTTGACTCGGGCATTATCAATGTTTCAGGTAATACCACTCTCCCTTGTGCAGTCAAGATTTCATGACAATGCCCTCTATATAAGCAACTATTGTATAAGTAGTTAAGTCGGTAAAATGGCACCAAGTGTACTGACAGCATGATAATTATCCAACTGTAATTGAAACGTGTCCTTTTGGAATTTGTTAAGATTTTATTTTAATAAATAACATTTTTTCTGTAATGTACTCGTGGAAAAACCCAGTAACTACTGTACAAAATTCTGGATACAATATTATACAATACATATTATAAATACACAGAAACCTTACCTCTGCCAAACTCTTTCCCTTTAATTTTTGAAGTCTAAGTAGTTTTTTGTAAGCTAACCCCAAAAACCCGGATCTGAATCTAACACCTGCAAAACAGTAACATGTTTGGAGAACATAGTTGTACACTGCAAGCAAACACATTCATATCATGATAACGTATATGAAAACTACTGATTATGTATATCTAAAAAAA
Organism: Limnoperna fortunei; assembly: GCA_944474755.1. NCBI lineage: Eukaryota > Metazoa > Mollusca > Bivalvia > Mytilida > Modiolidae > Limnoperna > Limnoperna fortunei. The sequence continues at coordinate 91,583,869 of OX104115.1, forward strand.
ATATTAATTTCAATATTAATTAATTAATGTACCATTTCCAGTTGACTATTTCTAAGTTAAAATATTAAAAATAAACTGATATTATAGAAATGCTACAATTTGAGATGAGACATGGTACTGTAAACAGGTGAATGGATGTCAAAGAGACACGAACGGAGACACAAAATTTAGTCATAGATTTTTCTGTTAAATTTCATGTAAAGTATTAAAAAGCCAGATCTTATCATAATTGTTCAGTTGCTTCAATTTCCTTAAATTGGATTACAGAAGCCACATCCATGCACACAATTGCTCTATGAAACTGTTTAATTGTATTTTTACAGTTCAATATAACAGTTAGTCAATATAACAGTGTATGATAGGTAAGACATGCACCAACCTGTCACGTTTTTATCATTAATGTTAATAATTACAAATGGTAAATAGTTTTAATAAAAACATTCTATAAAAGATACTGTTCGTATTACATTATGCAGTAAACCAATCAATTTTCAAAATAAAAATCCAATAGCACGTTTTAAAAAAGCACAAAACAACATGTATGTCCATAGCTTGACGAGATCAATAGGTACGTTTACCTGTTTGTGCCCCAAAGACAATTATTACACAGAAGGTTCCTGCTCTTATAACATTCCCAACCAACATAGCCACGACCAGACCAATACCATGAAGTAAGTTATTTTCCACTGCTTCCAGATAGGTTACGACTTCATTTATCAGAAAACCCTTCGAAATGACATAAAACATTTATTATTTATTTTGTACTATAAACACAACTAAATCTTTAAACATCCCTTATGTTCATTATATGTTACCACAAATGGCTGATTAACTTAGTTGTATAAGTTGGTAAAGATTTTATTTGTGTGTGTGTGTGATTTTGTTCCTTATTACAGTAACTTGTGAATTTACGTGAAAAGTAAAGCTGTTGGTACCAGTTCACTATAAATGTATGTCAGATACGAAAGAAATAGAAAGAAATATGTTATCAAGAACGTAACAAGAAAAAAGGAAAATACGTGTAAATACAGTATATATATCTTTATACGCCTTTCAATACAAATAAAAAAAATTTAACAATAAACAACTATTTTCAAAATACAATTTTATTTATAAACATGTATTTTATTGTCATTACCGATACGAGGAACGTTGTCAAAGCATTCACTGCAACCACAACGAGGCTGACTAAAATTCGCGTCTTACTGAACTTCATCCAACAACGAATAATCGACGCTTTGTCTTTCCCTTTAGATTTCAGTTCTTCATTCCATATTGCTTCTAGTCTTAAAACATTAAGCAGTAAAGTATTCTCTATGTTCAACAAATATGTTTTCTATTGATACCAATACATCAGCGCTTATAATAATATAACATTATATTATACTTCATAAAAATTTCTAGACATTTCATTGGTTAAACTTAGTGTATTATTCCGATTTGATCCCAAATTTAACTCCGTTTCCCAGTAAACCACCTTTACTTTACGAACACCACCCGTCTGTAATAAATACCACCGTCTGTAATAAATACCACTCTTCTGTCGATAATACCAACCGTCTGTAATAAATACCACCCTTCTGTCGAGAATACCACCCGTCTGTAATAAATACCACTCTTCTGTCGATAATACTACCCCTCTGTAATAAATACCACCATTCTGTCGAGAATACCACCCGTCTATAGTAAATATCAATCTTCTGTTGAGAATACCACCCGTCTGTAATAAATACCACCCTTCTGTCAAGAATACCACCCGTCTGTAATAAATACCACTCTTCTGTAGACAATACCACCGTCTGTAATAAATACCACCCTTCTGTCGAGAATACCACCCGTCTGCAAAAAATACCAGCCTTCTGTCGAGAATACCACCGGTGTGTAATAAATACCACCCTTCTGTCGAGAATACCACCCGTCTGTAATAAATATCACTCTTTTGTCGAGAATACCACCCGTCTGTAATAACTACCACCCTTCTGTCGAGAATTTCACCCGTCTGTAATAAATACCACTATTTTGTCGAGAATACATCCCGTCTGTAATAAAGTCTACCTTTCTGTCGAGAATACCACCCGTCTGTAATAAAAACCACTCTTCTGTCGAGAATACCACCCGTCTGTAATAAAAACCACTCTTCTGTCGAGAATACCCCGTCTGTAATAAATACCACTCTTCTGTCGAGAATACCACCCATCTGTAATAAATACCACCCTTCTGTTGAGAATACCACTCGTCTGTATTAAATACGACTCTTCTGTCGAGAATACCACCCGTCTGTAATAAATACCACTCTTCTGTCGAGAATACCACCCGTCTGTAATAAAAACCACTCTTCTGTCGAGAATACCACCCGTCTGTAATAAATACCACCCTTCTGTCGAGAATACCACCCGTCTGTAATAAATACCACCTTACTGTCGAGAATACCATCCGTCTGTAATAAATACCACCCTTCTGTCGAGAATACCACCCGTCTGTAGTAAATATCAATCTTCTGTTGAGAATACCACCCGTCTGTAATAAATATCACTCTTCTGTCGAGAATACCACCCATCTGTAATAAATACCACTCTTCTGTCGAGAATACCACCCGTCTGTAATAAATACCACCCTTCTGTCGAGAATACCCCCGTCTGTAATAAATACCACCCTTCTGTCGAGAATACCACCCATCTGTAATAAATACCACTCTTCTGTCGAGAATACCACCCGTCTGTAATAAATACCACTCTTCTGTCGAGAATACCACCCATCTGTAATAAATACCACCCTTCTGTCGAGAATACCTCTCATCTGTATTAAATACCACCCTTCTGTCGTGAATACCACCCGTCTGGTATAAATACCACCCTTCTGTCGATAATACCACCCCTCTGAAATAAATACCACCCTACTGTCGAGAATACCAACCGTCTGTAATAAATACCACCCTTCTGTCGAGAATACCACCCGTCTGTAGTGAAAATCAATCTTTTGTCAAGAATACCACCCGTCTGTAATAAATATCACCCTTCTGTCGAGAATACCACCCATCTGTAATAAAGTCTACCTTTCTGTCGAGAATACCATCCGTCTGTAATAAATACCACCCTTCTGTCGAGAATACTACCCGTCTGTAATAAATACCACCTTCTGTCGAGAATTGCACCCGTCTGTAATAAATACCACCCGTCTGCAATAAATACCACTCTTCTGTCGAGAATACCACCGTTTGTAATAAATACCACCCTTCTGTAGAGAATACCACCCATCTGTAGAGAATACCACCCATCTGTAATAAATACCACCCTTCTGCCGAGAATACCATCCGTCTGTAATAAATACCACCCTTCTGTCGAGAATACTACCCGTCTGTAATAAATACCACCTTCTGTCGAGAATTGCACCCGTCTGTAATAAATACCACCCGTCTGCAATAAATACCACTCTTCTGTCGAGAATACCACCGTTTGTAATAAATACCACCCTTCTGTAGAGAATACCACCCATCTGTAATAAATACCACCCTTCTGTCGAGAATACCACCCATCTGTAATAAATACCACCCTTCTGCCGAGAATACCATCCGTCTGTAATAAATACCACCCTTCTGTCGAGAATGTCACCCGTCTGTAATAAATACCACTCTTCTGTCGAGAATAACACCCGTCTGTAATAAATACCACCCTTCTGTCGAGAATACCACCCGTCTGTAATAAATATCACCCTTCTGTCGATAATACCACCCGCTCATACCTTATTAGCGCAGTTTGATTGTGAAAGAACGTTACTACAATAAAACTTTTATCAGGCGACAAAATGTCATTCACAATCGTCTACGAGGATGATATTGCAGCCTTATATGTAAATAAAGGGAAAAAAATATTACACAACAATGTCTATTTCCACAACTTTATTCTGTGAAAACAAAAAACAGGAAAATTTGTTAAAACGGTAGAGCGAGAGGGGTCTAACAGTAAAATCTCATCAATGTTCAACGATCATGATAATACAGTACCTATCCGTGTTAATCTTACAACACTCCCAGTCAGAACATTCCCAGATGTCCTCTTCTTTCAGCTCTTCATCTCTTTGTTTGAACATTTTTGTCACAAGTGGTGTGATCCACAGCATGAACACATAAGAAAATAATCCAGCCTTATTTACTGGTATTTTTCCATCTCTAAAATAAACCAAATATTTGGATTCAGGTAAACACAAGAAAGAAACGGTTTAGTATTTTTGATAAAATAATAAGGCCTTAAAAATTAATTATATTCTTTTCTTTCTTACTCATATGTCCGATTGATTGGACAGAGCTAGTAACTTTAGCGTGTCCTCATTATACAGAAATACGTGTTGATCCCGCACAAAGCAGACGTTAGCAATGTCTTTTTACCCATTCCAATAAATTTGATAGTGTTAAAGTAAGCAAAGGACATCACTGTAGTGTTAAGTAATATTGTAATTTTTTTCGGTAAAATTACTGGATGAACCCAATAACATCTGAGCTTACTTTGATAGCGGTCTGAACGGCTTCAGTACTTTAAGAGCAACTGAATATTTCCTAGAACTATAGACATCTACACCTGAGTAAGGTTGTGACACTTCATCCGCAGTTTCGTAATCTCTGAAAACAAGCAAAACATGATCATAATTTGACTTATGTTGCCAATAGAAAATGTGATTTCTCGCTAATGACACAGCTTGGTACCTATTTTTAGCCGGCTGAAATTAATAATATCTTACATACATTTTTGGGAATACCGGGTGATCTTCCAAAAGTGATATAAAGTTTATGTCATTTTGCGAGTGGAGCGCAGCGAAAAAAGATATTAAAATCGCTTTCATGAGTGGAAGATCACACTGGCTTTCCCAAAAGCGCATGAAAGGGCATGTTTCCTCCATAAACCAACAATTTTCAAACGGCGGTATCTTATAAACCCTCCATTGTTAAAGATTACACGTCTCTGACATCCAATCAGAACGCCCAAAACAAGAACATCAAACAATAAGGTAGTTGTGTAACTGTTACAGCGTTCTTGGCTCGTACATTTTGAGTGGACGATAAAACGAGTACAGATGTGTGTGCGTGAGCTCCCTGTACTGGGTAATCTTTTCTTTGTAAATGGCCGATTTGTGGTACAGATGACCCAGTACAGATAAGATCACGCGCACTCACCTGTACTCGTTGTGTCATCCAACCAAAACTCCTGAAATGCGAACATAGTAACATAAGAACGTTCTTTTTAAAGTTTTTGTTTTAGGCGTTCCGATTGGATATCGGAAAATAAACAAAGGAGAGTCTGTAGATTATAGAATTACATTTTAAGCATAGGCATACGCAGAACATATTAATAAGTGATACAAGTGCCAGGTATCCGATATCTGCGTCCTGATTAGTTCTATTTGTGTTTAAATAGAGTCTGTTTGGTTGTAGACATTTACGACATGAGCGGAGATGCAAACACAGAATGTGTAAAATCTCTGTATGCGTATGAATCGTCAAAACTTGGTTGTTGCAATATTTTTTCTTCTGTTCGTGTCTATTATACTTTTCTTATTGCCGTCGATATTCATTATTTATATTCTTATCCGATTCCTGATATTTAGGATTAAAAAAGGTGATTCATTAACTGGCGTTGTCTCGTCCTGGTTATAGATTAAGCGGAAGTGTTGCCCGCTTTATGTCTACATTTTACCCGTCGCTTACTCTCGGTGAAAAATATTTAGCATAAAGGACCAACCCATAATAAAAATCCGTATATTTTCATTCCCCAATGAATTATTTCTTAATTAACTAGATTAAATAAACAAATTTTAGCTCTTGTTAATTAACCGGTATCCTTTGAAATTTTGAAGCCTAGGTGGCCGGGTGGTTACGGTAGTTCGTCTACTATTGAATACGCAGTCTGAGTCTCACTGCGGGCAGGGTGTGCTCGAATTCAATCTTGATTGACAAGGTTTGCCAGTTTTCCAACCGACGGTCAAGGTTTTCTCCTGGTACTCCGGCTTCATCTCCCAATAAAAAAACTGGACGCCATAATATAGCTGAAAAAGGCTGAAATTGGCTTTAAAGAACATTTAAACAAACAAAAACCTCAGAAGTTTTCATAAAACACTGAAAGTTAAGCAGTTATATTTTCCGTACGATTATCTCCCCATTAATTCTGTATCGCTCTGAACAGTGGTTTAGTATTAACAATATTAATGCATTGACATGCTTAAGCGATATACTAGTAACTAACATCGTTTCTTCCGCATTTACCACAACATAAATATGTATAGTACAATAAGTTCAAAGATACACAATGTACGAAAATAAACCTTACACATCGTACATTAAACCTATATAAGAACCACACCTCTATACAATAATAAAACATATGTCACCAACGAAATCTTCTATAATACGTTGTTTCATCAAATATCTGTTTTGTACAATTAACACTAAGTGTTTCAAATTTAACGTGTATCATTTTATTCTATTATATTTTTTTTTAATGTTAAACATAGAATCTCATTATTGTCTTAATATATGAAATGTAACTTTAAGAGAAAGATAACTAAAGCCTGTTTCTAACAACAAACCCAAACTATATTCACTGGCAAGTGGCGTTGTGAGGGACAAACTATGTCTCTATATACAAGGGAGTGACTGCATTAGCAGTACCATTAATGTAGAAATCTTCACTTTATTCACAATACCTCCAATCACCATCTTTTCCGGGAGTCCCATTATACATTGCCGGGTTATCATATGCATAGTCATCTTTATTTTGTATTTCCTGATCTCGTGGAGCAAATATACTAAACTTCCGGAGCTGTGGTACGAATTTCTTACGTTTGATGTTTTTGTCTGCCATTTGGAACTGGCTTAAATCTTGTGCAGTAAAAATAGATAAAAAAATTTTTAAATGTTATGTCAAAATACCAATACCGATTACCACCGACAGAGATTTCAATTTCGAGAAAGAAACTTAAAATTTACAATCCAGAATGTGTGTTGAAATGAGAAGCTCATCACGCTACCACTTAAAGTCGAGATACACTTGTTATAAAATTCTTTAAAATTGTCTATTTTTCACGTAATTGACACAGCACCCAATTTTAACCCTTCCCGTAGCACACAATTTTAACCCCTCCCGTAGCACACAATTTTAACCCCTCAAGTATCAGTTTATTTTTCTAGTATGTTTTAGTTGCACTGACTTTTATATTATACAATCGTGGAATCAAATTGCTTCGCAGAAACATATAAATACTTGTAAATAATCGAATGCTCTAAAAGTTTTTCTCTGTTTTCCATTAAGAAAACATTTAGGACTTGTAATAATTGTGTTGGGATGCCAACACAGCATGTCTCCCAAATAACCCCCATTTCCACTATATTACTGATCATGTTGAAACCCCCAAAATACACATGATATTCTTAGTTTGTGCAATAAAACCTACTTACATTTCAAATTACGTTGCAATCGGACTAAATTGACCTTTGAGGGGGAGTGTGGTGGAATTTATACGCGAACGGCCGCCCTTACAAACTGGGGTCGTTCGCGTATAAATTTTTTTTACAATAATGCTCAGGATAGTTAGCTTTATCAGTATACCAATTTTCATTGAAATTGCTTTGGCCATTCCTTAGATTGAGAACTTTTTTCTTCAACGGCGGCCATTTTGAAATTCCAAAAGTAGATTTGCAAAACTTTAGGTTACCCATAACATGTTCCCAAAGTTTCATCTTGATTGGAAATTGCATCTCAGAGATACTGCACGGACAAGATTACACGGAAAGAAAAAATAGAAAAAGAAGAATAATAAGAAATCAGACAAAAACAATATGTCTCCCAAAACTTCGTTTGGGAAACATAATAATGCCATACCTGTTAAGTCTCCCTGAATGCTACCATGTAGTCCAAGACGTTCTATTTATGACCACGGTATGTATTACACACGTTCTAGATTTTAGCGTCAACTTTTATTTAGAGATGTGATCCAGAATAATTAGAGTATGATACCATGTTGTGAAATTCATATTATTAACATAAAAGATTACGAATCTTCAGCAATAACTGTATAGCTATCACCTATATACTAAATATAGATTATTATGTTTATTGTTGTCAGAGAATGTATTATTACATGTAAAATCAAATAAATAAATAAATAAATAAATATGCGTGTGTTTTACTAATATAGTAAGCTCTAAATTCTTAACCTACTCATGGGCCTCGGTTGCCGAGTGGTCAAGGTAGTTCACGTGGTCTGTGAACACTGAGACTGCGGGTTCGATTCTCACTGCAGGCAGGGTGTACTCGACTCCAATCTTAATTGACAAGTATTGGTACTCCGGCTCCCCCCCCCCCAAATAAAAACTGGACGCCATGATATAGCTGAAAATGGCAGAAAGTGGCGTTAAACACCACCAAATTTAGCGAGTAAATGACTATGTTACAGACCCCCTAACACCGTATTGTAAGCTCTATCTCCTTAACCTACTCATGTTTAAGCCAGTAAATGACTATTACAGACCTCCTAACACCGTATTGTAAGCTCCATCTCCGTAACCTACTCACGTTTAAGCCAGTAAATGACTATATATGTTACAGACCTCCTAACGCCGTATTGTAAGCTCCATCTCCGTAACCTACTCACGTTTAAGCCAGTAAATGACTATATATGTTACAGACCTCCTAACGCCGTATTGTAAGCTCTATCTCCTTAACCTACTCATGTTTAAGCCAGTAAATGACTATGTTACAGACCTCCTAACGCCGTATTGTAAGCTCTATCTCCTTAACCTACTCATGTTTAAGCCAGTAAATGACTATGTTACAGACCACCTAACGCCGTATTGTAAGCTCTATCTCCTTAACCTACTCATGTTTAAGCCAGAATTACTATGTTACAGACCTCCTAACACCGTATTGTAAGCTCTATCTCCTTAACCTACTCATGTTTAAGCCAGTAAATGACTATGTTACAGACCTCCTAACACCGTATTGTAAGCTCTATCTCCTTAACCTACTCATGTTTAAGCCAGTAAATGACTATGTTACAAACCTCCTAACGCCGTATTGTAAGCTCTATCTCCTTAACCTACTCATGTTTAAGCCAGTAAATGACTTTATCCCCGGCTTGCAACAAATGCGGACTTTTGATTGGTTGGTTACACGTCGGTACAAATCCCATGCCCCCGTCTTCGTTGCTAACGTCGCAGGGTGTATTGTTTGTGCGTTGCTAATGTATCTTCTAGAGTACCAGTGTATGTTATTCCACAAATGAACATTTCTGTCTTTTTGTATTTGTATTTGTACTTCGTTTCAAACACTGTAGATGCCCTATATTCACACTGACACACATAAATATGAATTAAATCGGAACTTGACGTCACAGTCTGTTGACGTTATGATAGCGTGACTTAAGGCGCCAAAATACCGAAAGTAGGAAAAACAATGTAAAACAAAATAAAAACTCTTTAAACTCGCTAAGTCTGAGGTTGTTACCAAAGGTAACATCCTCGACTTGGTAAAATGGGCATTTTCTTCATAAAAAACGTATAATTTGTTGTGAGCAACTGTGATGACGTTGTCCATTTAGCAATTTCTGACGACAAAAGAACCTATTTTCAGCCTTTTACACTTGTTAGCCGGGGATAAATCCGTTACCTACGTTATAACCCGGGTGTATGGAAATTGTACCACCTGAAAGTACTTCTGTTCAGCCTTCGGCTTCGCCTCAGGCTGAACAGAAGTACTTTCAGGTGGTACAATTTCCATACACCCGGGTAATAACGTAGGTAACTGATAATGTTACAGACCCCCTAACGCCGTATTGTAAGCTCTATCTCCTTAACCTACTCATGTTTAAGCCAGTAAACGACTATGTTACAGACCTCCTAACGCCGTATTGTAAGCTCTATCTCCGTAACCTACTCATGTTTAAGCCAGTAAATGACTATGTTACAGACCCCCTGACGCCGTATTGTAAGCTCTATCTCCTTAACCTACTCATGTTTAAGCCAGTAAATGACTATGTTACAGACCCCCTAACGCCGTATTGTAAGCTCTATATCCTTAACCTTCTCATGTCTAAGCCAGTAAATGACTATGTTACAGACCCCCTAACGCCGTATTGTAAGCTCTATCTCCTTAACCTACTCATGTTTAAGCCAGTAAATGACTATGTTACAGACCTCCTAACGCCGTATTGTAAGCTCTATCTCCTTAACCTTCTCATGTTTAAGCCAGTAAATGACTATGTTACAGACCCCCTAACGCCATATTGTAAGCTCTATCTCCTTAACCTACTCATGTTTAAGCCAGTAAATGACTATGTTACAGACCCCCTAACGCCATATTGTAAGCTCTATCTCCTTAACCTACTCATGTTTAAGCCAGTAAATGACTATGTTACAGACCCCCTAACGCCGTATTGTAAGCTCTATCTCCTTAACCTACTCATGTTTAAGCCAGTAAATGACTATGTTACAGACCTCCTAACGCCGTATTGTAAGCTCTATCTCCTTAACCTACTCATGTTTAAGCCAGTAAATGACTATGTTACAGACGTCCTAACGCCGTATTGTAAGCTCTATCTCCGTAACCTACTCATGTTTAAGCCAGTAAATGACTATGTTACAGACGTCCTAACGCCGTATTGTAAGCTCTATCTACTTAACCTACTCATGTTTAAGCCAGTAAATGACTATGTTACAGACCTCCTAACGCCGTATTGTAAGCTCTATCTCCTTAACCTACTCATGTTTAAGCCAGTAAATGACTATGTTACAGACCTCCTGACGCCGTATTGTAAGCTCTATCTCCTTAACCTACTCATGTTTAAGCCAGTAAATGACTATGTTACAGACCTCCTGACGCCGTATTGTAAGCTCTATCTCCTTAACCTACTCATGTTTAAGCCAGTAAATGACTATGTTACAGACCTCCTGACGCCGTATTGTAAGCTCTATCTCCTTAACCTACTCATGTTTAAGCCAGTAAATGACTATGTTACAGACGTCCTAACGCCGTATTGTAAGCTCTATCTCCTTAACCTACTCATGTTTAAGCCAGTAAATGACTATGTTACAGACCCCCTAACGCCGTATTGTAAGCTCTATCTCCTTAACCTACTCATGTTTAAGCCAGTAAATGACTATGTTACAGACCTCCTAACGCCGTATTGTAAGCTCTATCTCCTTAACCTACTCATGTTTAAGCCAGTAAATGACTATGTTACAGACGTCCTAACGCCGTATTGTAAGCTCTATCTCCGTAACCTACTCATGTTTAAGCCAGTAAATGACTATGTTACAGACGTCCTAACGCCGTATTGTAAGCTCTATCTACTTAACCTACTCATGTTTAAGCCAGTAAATGACTATGTTACAGACCTCCTAACGCCGTATTGTAAGCTCTATCTCCTTAACCTACTCATGTTTAAGCCAGTAAATGACTATGTTACAGACCTCCTGACGCCGTATTGTAAGCTCTATCTACTTAACCTACTCATGTTTAAGCCAGTAAATGACTATGTTACAGACCTCCTGACGCCGTATTGTAAGCTCTATCTCCTTAACCTACTCATGTTTAAGCCAGTAAATGACTATGTTACAGACCTCCTGACGCCGTATTGTAAGCTCTATCTCCTTAACCTACTCATGTTTAAGCCAGTAAATGACTATGTTACAGACCCCCTAACGCCGTATTGTAAGCTCTATCTCCTTAACCTACTCATGTTTAAGCCAGTAAATGACTATGTTACAGACCTCCTAACGCCGTATTGTAAGCTCTATCTCCTTAACCTACTCATGTTTAAGCCAGTAAATGACTATGTTACAGACCTCCTAACGCACTATTGTAAGGTCTATCTCCTTAACCTACTCATGTTTAAGCCAGTAAATGACTATGTTACAGACCTCATAACGCCGTATTGTAAGCTCTATCTCCTTAACCTACTCATGTTTAAGCCAGTAAATGACTATGTTACAGACCTCCTAACGCCGTATTGTAAGCTCTATCTCCTTAACCTACTCATGTTTAAGCCAGTAAATGACTATGTTACAGACCTCCTAACGCCGTATTGTAAGCTCTATCTCCTTAACCTACTCATGTTTAAGCCAGTAAATGACTATGTTACAGACCTCCTAACGCCGTATTGTAAGCTCTATCTCCTTAACCTACTCATGTTTAAGCCAGTAAATGACTATATTACAGACCTGCTAACGCCGTATTGTAAGCACTATCTCCTTAACCTACTCATGTTTAAGCCAGAATTACTATGTTACAGACCTCCTAACGCCGTATTCTAAGCTCTATCTCCTTAACTTACCCATGTTTAAGCCAGTAAATGACAATGTTACAGACCTCCTAAGGCCAGTGGCGCCATCTATTGATTTATATCATTGTCAAAACAACTTTTGGGTGCATGCCTTAGACCTTTTTACGAGCGCGTACCTTATGACAATGCGCTTGTTAAAATGTTTGTCATACCCTTTTAATATATCACCAGGAGTTTGTTTGTTTGTTTGTATAAATGGCGTTCAATATCATTTTCAATATTTGTTATCTATATTATGGCATATAGTTTTTTATTAGGGAGAAAGCTGGAGTACCTCATAACCCCTAAAACCTAGTATCAAACCTGCAAATTCTTGTCAGTAACAATTGTAGTCGAGCACACCGGGCAAGCTTAATGTTTAATACACCTGTAACTAATAGTAGATAACTTACCCTTACCACTCTACAACCTAAGTCTTGCGCCCGGAGCATGTTTTCCTCCATCTTAATTTTGGAGAGATTTTTTGGAAAGCATTTTTTATAAATCTGTGTGCAACAAAAAAGATCAACATAATGTTAGAAAGATATACAGGAATTTGAAGGAAAACATTTACGACATGCCGCTCATGCTTCTGAACAAACATGTACCCATCGTCATTGTATGATTAAAATATTATACAATTACAATAATACGAATCTCTTAAATTAGAGCTTTTTATAACGGCTATTAGATTTTAAAAACACCCTTTTTCGAAACGCTGAAAAGGGGTCATTTCATTAACTATACATTATAATATCTGCACTTTTGATCCCCGGGGCTTTTGGGAATTTCGGAAGTATAGGTATCTGGTTTGCTAGGTACTCCAAGAAATGAAAAAAGGAGAACAGTGCGTGCTCTGCTTCAGTAGTTCGTATTTACAAAGCCCTAACCCAGATGGATGAATTGTTTGTTACCTTATAGTTACCTCATCCCTGATCGGACATTTACACCCATCATTCTTGTTAACTTATTATCAGATAGGTTTTAATTTCCTGTTATTTTGAACATGTCTTGCCAAGAAACAACAAAACACTTATAAACGGGAATAAATAAATTGTACGAGAAATTGGCTAGAAAATTGGTTGATTTGTTGTGACTGGGAAAATAAGGTAGTTTTTCCGTTACGGCTATTCTGTGTATTTGAAATAATAGAAAAACAAATTTTTAAGTATCGTTAATACATCCCTTCACTTTGTCCACACTCGAGTCCTGCTATTTCCCGTCATTCAATGTGAACAATGAATCCATGCAAAGTGTACTGTTAAAATACAATTGTCATGTATTTCACTAGAGTTATCAATAAGGGATTCCATAATTATATGCAGCTGCTTCAACTAAATAACTTTCCGTTTATGCGATACATCGCTATAAAGATATCTTTATCGCAAAAATTCGAGTGTACTGAGTAAATTTATTGTATGAAGCGTACACAACACATGGCCGCCATATTTGTTCACGTTTAGCAACAAAAAAGTAGTTCCCCAACAGTCTTTCATGAAAGTATGAACGGATCTAGGAATTACTGGTTTAAGGCGATTTGACCAATCAAAAATTACTATAAACGTAAACAAATGTAAGGTAATTAACTACCTAAAATAATTTCTACCAATCCGAGAGAAAATACGAGGATTATATTAAACGTGCACAACGAAAAGTTGTTTATGCCTCGATGGAGGAAATATTTTTTATAGTTCAACCTTAAATGTATAATATGCTAATGATTTGATATATAATGTAACGAGTACACAGTGTAAAGTTAGATCAATGCAGCAGACTTGTTAGAAAAATTTTCAGAGATAAATTCGTAAGGTTTAAGCCATATTCTGAGACCATACTGGCGCTGCCCAGCGCGTCTCTAAATGGCGGATACGGGATGCACTCCAGATCATAAGACCTAAACTGGGGCTAAAGCCTTGCCGATGACCATCGAGATTTACCTTGCACGCGTTAGACCCCTTCTGTAGTTGTCGATAAAAGTAGTCTCATTGAAGCCGCTACAAAAACTTGCCCTAGTTTTCCAGTTGGGGTCAAAATTGTCTGCTCTTTGTCCATTCTATTTTTCTATTTGATTTATTTTTTTCACTTGTTTTCGTCCTGAATGTATTTGAACGTTAACATCCAATCAATTAAACCATGTCTATTGCATGCAATCATTAAATGACTTATTATCTATCAAAACAAGATAAGTGTACATGCTGATTTTTCTCTTTTCATTCCCTCGACTTTCACCTATATACAACTTTTGCTTTGTCAGGGTCCCGGGACTTATAAAGTATAATATCATCAAGTAGTTGAAATACAGGTTTATCTCCCAAAGCTTCAACCTTTTACTAAACTCCACAGAAATGTTTGTTTATACATTTATCCCACATTTATATGTTTCTATAATTACAAAACATATAGTTTGATTCAATTCTAAACCAATCTAATTTTTCCACAGACGATAGAAAAATGATAAGAATATATTTACTATAATGTAAGTAATACTAGCACAGTCATGGTGTTCAGGTAGTTAATAATTTGCTATTGAGCACGTGGCTGTCAACGCTGAGGTTGCGGGTTCGAGTCTCATTGCTGGCAGGGTGTGCTGGCCTCCATTGTTAATTCACAAAGTTTGCCAGTTTTACTGATAAAGGTCGGGGATTTTTTCCGGTTACACCGGGGCCCAGCGCCATAAACATTTTCTTTGCTGAGAACTTTTTTATTCTCAATTTCATCCAATCAAATCTATCCTTTTCCCTTGTTGTCATGGTAGTTGAGTAAATTCTCATGCTGAGCAAAAATTTTTTACTCAAGTAGGTTTTATGGCGCTGGGCCCAGATTCCTCCCTAAATAAATAATGGACGCCCGGACAAGGCTGAAAAATTGCTGAAACTGGAGTTAAACAGCAAACAAACAAACAAATATACAGTCTTGGAAAACTAAACTTATATAAAAGCAGAGCGCGAGAATTTTTATTTGTCTAAAGAGGAAGGCGGCGCCATATATGACTTCTATCAACTACTATGCCCATCCATGGTTGGCGATAACAGGGAGAGTGGGGCTAATGGTGTTACCGATATTTGACCAATCAAAAAGCTGATATTCGTAGTTCGTGCCATCGTTTCGACGGAAAAACAAAATACAATTGACGTTGAAATGGTAATTGGTTATTGCTTGGCTGTTTTTAAAGCTTATTTGGCATACGTGACCTTTGATGCAATATTATCCAAGGATTGTTTACTCACCGTCTTTGTTTATTCTTAAAAAAAAAAAAACTGCTATCGCGTTTCAGTAATATAAAATTTATTTGTTTGTGTGTTGTCCATTTCTTGTTAAGATTACACGGCTCAGTTGTCATCATGCAATATATCACGTGCATATAAACACTGAGATTGTGGGTCCGAGCCTAACTACAGGAAGGGTGTGATCAAATCGAACCATAATTTAAGAGATTGCCACTTTTCCATCAACAGGTCGGGGGTTACTATGGCTACCTTACTCAATTAAAATTGGACATACTGTTATAGCTGAAAAATGTCAGAATGTGTCATTAAACCCCAGCAATAAAACAAAACAAAACAAACCACTACACTCGTATATATATTTTAATAATAAGCTAAGCACGTTATCTTACATATATATGTATTGTTTTAATTACTTACTCTTCAAACATAAATCGTAAATAGATTTGATTAGACTATCAGAACGCATAATGCATACATGTATTTGGATTACGAATGGAATTGATATGGCACAAAAACCAAAAACAATAAAAGAAAATCCAATACCTTTATTTTAAATATTGCGTATTAACATTAACATTACAGTGTTAAATATCACAAAGAGATATTGTTCCAAAATCGAAATTATTAAAAAAATACAAAAATGTCACGTGAAATATGAACTTTGAACAGTCTTTCGATGTTAACATTCAGTACTTAATTAAAAGTCAAAGGCTATTGCCCTTCAATCTTTTTTAGACTGTAGTGTCCCGATGCACTCCTTCAGCCTTTGACCATCTATACCCTTACTGCGTAACAGCTGGATGAAGGACTCAAAGGTCCAACTGGTCAACGCGAACCAACTTGTGTTTTGATAATTTTGGTAGATCTTCTGAAGCATCGTGTAACACTGTGTATCAGCGACTAAACTCTCTGGTATTCCACTCATCTCCTTGCCTAAATATAAGGTTAGAAACCAATAAGATCTGCGACATCTGACTAACGCCTCTGATTGGTTACTTATGTTGCTTACATATGTCCAATAGATCTCTTGTATTGGATATGATAATAACAGCATCACGAGTTAAGGGTTCTAAATGGTACTTATTCCTTCATTAACAACAATCAAATAACCATAACATATTAAACAGAGGTTCACGCCTTTTCAAAATATCTCTCGTTTTTACAATGAATGTTTTAATTGGTACACTAGCCAAAATCACTCCTTTAAATGTTTTGTGCAAAGTATTGTTAAGTCCTTGTTATTGTTTTCTTTTTTTTCTGACGATTTCCTTAAAAATATAACAATTCTGCTTTGAACTAAGTCTTTCAAACAATTATCAGTTTTCCAATATTATATATTTTATTTAAAAATAATATTGAATGAATTTCTAGAAAAAAAATCAGTAATTAAAAAAAACTTTAGCATCGACCGTTTTGTTTTCAAAATGACTCCTTAAGTCTGATGATAAACTCTCAAATTCTTTGATCCCTCAGTGATCTACTCATGAACCACATCTAAAGCAAACCTTACTCAAATGCCAAGAACTGTTTGATGAACTGCTTGTGTTTTATTAACATAATTTCGGAAAATTCTGATACATATTATGCATGATATCTTCTAAGACATGAACTATTACATACCACAGAATGGCTGAGAACCGTCCCATGTGCCGTCTTCTTGGCACGTCCTGGTAAGACTTCCTGACTGATATACATATCCTTGTTCACACATGTAATACACAGCGTTTCCGAAGTTGACACCACGTGTGTACGGGATAGTATGTGTATTCAAATCTCGTTGTGGCATCTCGCACTCAATTATACCTGCAATATAAACATTTGTAACTTTGGAAACATATTTATTAATATTTATATTAAGTAACTACGTTTTTACTCATGGATTTAACGATTATCTTGAGTAATTCTGATCTGCGTACTTCTGCAGACCAAGGTGTCCATTGTGTTCGTGTTTAAATTGGGTTTTATTATTTTATTTGCAGTGGACGATTTGTTTGCTAAGGTTTTGTCTTTCGTTTTCTTGAGAGTTCGTGTCACTGACTTTTTTGTGGGTTGTTTTGAACATTTTCTTGAGAGTTCGTGTCACTGGGTTTTGTTTGCGGGTTGTTTTGTTCTGCATAAGTGTTTTGGACTGCGAGATTTGATCGCCACATTGGTTATTTTTCCGTTTATTACATACACCTTTTTGTTATTAGTTCAAAATGACCTTGCTATAGCAGAATTTAGCAAAAGATGTATCATCTATACTCTGGATATCATTACCAGTATTAGGCAGTGTTTGTAGAGAGTTTCATGACTTGTATCACAAATTTATGCTAAAGAAGAGCTCTACCCTAAAATACAGAGGGATAAAACGTTTTTTTCTTCATTCATTTAAAAACAAACAACAAACCTTAAATCGGTCACATGATGGCTGTTGTGAATATAAATTTAATGATTCGTATTTCTGGCTTTCGCTAGTGTGTTATGTGTATTGTGTTTGTAGTTGTGTTATCCAGTGGTATTTCTTTGCTTCTTTATCAGCATTTTTTGTAGTAGATAATATAACCTTAATTACTGACTTAAGGACACATATGTTTTTGTATTGATTTTGTAATTTCTGATGTTCTAAACGTTGAACATAAATCATGTTTAGTACCTGCCTGTGTAACTTTATGTGCCTTCATTGGACAACAACAGGTAAATAAATGTAGGCATAATGTAGACCTATCATGCACACAGAATAAAGCAAGTGATGCAGATAAAAATCTTACCCCCCCCCCTCCCACACACATACACCCATTAAACAAAATGCGAATCGCGTAAATATACCAATCACAAAAGTATATAAAGGCCAAGTGTTTCAAAGCAGGATCAGCATTTGTAATATCCCACCGGAACTTAATTATTTAATTATATAACAGCAACGACAATATATCTTCATTTTGTATGAATCAGAATGCTGTTATGCGATTACCCATGTATAAAAAGAATTGTTCCTTAACGACAATGGAAAAAAGACATAAATATATATGAACTGGTAGATAAACAGTACGTCCATTCTTACTGGACAAGGGAGATCATACAAAGAATAATGCTACGATTTACCTAACCTTCGGGCAACAATCTGTGTGAAGCCTTCAGATCTCGATAAATGAGCATAAAATGAATGAAACATGGGCTGAAATGAGTGTACTAGGGGCTGAGATTGATATTACCTGGGCTGAAATAAGCATAACTTGCTCTAATATAAAACACTGCTAACTACTAAAAAATGTCAGACCAATGATTGCGAGAAGTCATGAAAGTAACAACAAATGACGAAAAAAACTATAAAGTGGTTATATCCTATGTTTTACATAATTTCACTATTAGAGTTATTTCGTGCACGTCGTGTCCCAAAAGCACATTTAATTCACTGGATTTAAAGTTATATGTGTTTGAAATATCGCAATTGACCGATGAATAATTTTAATATCAATTATAAATAAAATCATAAAAAATACCAAGGCTATACATTTCATTACACCAAAGCGCTTTCGTCTAGTAAAGACTCATATGAGGCGCTGAAATGAACAAATATTTAAAATTCGAATGATATTAATAGACTTATAATTATCAAAATTCCAAAACGTAATACCAAATCCGGCTAAGGTATTCTACACCTTGTGAATAGACCAATCTTAGAATTTAAATTATTTCAAAATAATTTAAGGGCATTATATTTAGGCAATGATCTGATTTTATCTGAGAGTTGTAAATTTTACTCTTTCATCAAAAAAGTTTTTAGTTTAGCTAATTACAAGAAGGAATCAATGGTATTCTTGTCATTACCGGAGTGTGACAACTGAGCAAGTGAAACCGTCCACAAGCAGAGACATCGACCAAGTAATTGCAAATAAAGTTAATTACAGATCTGATCAAATACATGCCAAAATAAACTCTATAAATGAAGAAACATCAGAAATAAATGGCTGTTAGATTTTAAGTTTAAACAGACCTTCAGAGTGTTATTGGTTTGTAACCGATCTATTTTTGTTACGTTTAAATTGCTTGTTACAATCACTAAACACGTACCACAAAATGGAGTATCCCCACTCCATGTATCGTTCTCCTCACAGCGTCTGATCATGTCGCCTGCCACATATTTATGACCATAGTCACAAGTGTACCTTATTTCATCCCCATGTATAAAATGGCCTACCATATTTAGACTTGTCCCTGGAATAATTTCTGGTTCGGGACATCCTGTAGGCGAAACAGATGAAATAAGTATAAATTCATTGCGTTTTTTACAATTTTATTTAAATTTACAATAACACATATCACATTATGGTCCTTCAGTGTATTAGGATTTCTTAGTAACTGTGAAATTACTTAATAATTCTACTGTACAAATATTGAAGAAATAATTTGTTTAATTATATAAATGTGTATCTGATCTGACTATAAAGTCACGACTGACAAAAGCATCTTTGATGTGAAATCGTTTAGAAAAATATAATACAGACAAACTAAACAAATATACCTTTTGGTGTTATGCAAACAGGTTGTTCACCATCCCACTTTCCATCGTCTTGACATACTCGTGTAGAATTTCCTGATTCTATCGTCCCCGAGTCACATGTATACAGCACAATGTCGTGAGGAGATGTGCCGGAAAGGAAGCGAGTTGCATTGGCGACTTCGCCTGGATCATTACAAGTAACAGTTATTTTCGAATCTGGTAATTTGTGTGTGATGTCTGTCGTCTTTTCCGGTAAAGTGTTAGAGTTAACAGTTGTAGAATCGGTAGAAAGAATTGCAGTTACAACCATGTCGGCTACATTGCTGGCGCTAGTCGTTATTTCTGGTAAAGTGTTAGAGCCTACAATTGGCGTATCTGTTAAGCTTGAGCTAAATATCGCCATTTCCGATAAAATGTTAGCGCTGTAAATTTCTGGTACATTTATAGAGCTGTAAATAGTAGTTTCTAATAAAGTTTGTGTTGCTGTGATTGGAATTGAGTCACTTGCTGATGTACTGCTAACATCTGCAATATAGTAGATCGATGTAAGCATTGCATTTTGTAAAGGAAAAAAGCGAGCAAATATCACATTAGACGCCAACTAAAACAAAATCATGAGAGTATAAATTAATAAATGCTTACGCGTGTGAAAATATTTCAGTTAGATAGTTTTCCTTGTTTTTTAATTCGGTGAATAGTAATTGTAATGAGATGTTCGTACGATACACCTTTTACTGACTAGTGGAGAAAGATACCCAACCATTTTCATCCACACATCTAATAACAATAAAGCCGACAGTTTTAGCATGCCATACGATCTGGTTTGACACACGTTTCATGATCATGCTATTTTTGGTTGTTCTTAAGTTTAAAGGTTGCTTGGGCTTTAATTTGTGCATTGTCTGTTTTTAAACAGTTTTCCTGATGTTTGGTATTTTGTTATTACTTTTATTTGTTCATGTAAGGTATAATGTTTCCTTTTTAGAAAAAAGAAAATGTTGCGAGTGTCTTTTTACACATTTGTAGGATGCCTTTTCTGCACTTGTAATTTAACCACCTCCGATAACTCTCCTTCAGCTCCAATGTTACTATATGTAGAGCAATTGCTTCCGGTGAGAAATGTCACCGCCCAGTACTAGTGACAGAAATCTTTGTGCTAATTAGTGGACTTAAAAAAAGCAGTAGAATGTGATTAATGACGGCAATTTTTCTTGAACTGTATTTTATTTGGATAAATTTTCTTTAATAAACGTTGCATTAAAATAGTGGAATACGTGTTAATTACGGTGTGATCTTTATGTCAAATAAAGCAACATCAAACAAGGAAATGTTGATTAATTGGTATATTACATGACATGGTTTTACAATTTGTAGGTGACCCAAACTGCATGGCACCTGACGCCCATCAGAAAATGAAAGCGGAAATACAATTCTTTACCGCAATGTATGATTGTTTGAAAGGCAATAACTTGTTTTCTAATAAAAAGTGTAGCTTTCCGCGAAATAAAACGAGAAAACCGGGTTTTCGGTAAATTTCATTAAAAGAGAGATTCTGTTGTTGCTGTTTCATGTGTTATTTTCCTTAAAGGGGTCAAGCTAATTTCCTGTTCCTGGTTTCTGAAAGAGCAGAGGAGAAATTTGTACATTTAATTTACAATAAAAAATTGATGCAAGTTACTATCTGATAAACTATTACACACAAATTAACTAAAACACAAAGAATTAAAATGAATGTCAAATTTTAGGGACTGAATCAAATTTCTGGCGTACTGGCATTAGTTACAGCATAGTACAAATCAGAAATTTGTTGGATTTCGTACATATAGTGATTTATCAGTATAACTTATTATTACATTGTATAAATTTTGAGGGCTATGTTTAACTATTACCAAGTGAAAATGATGTTTTTCAGAAATAACTATTTAGTATTATTTCTTAATTAGCCGTGTCAACTAAAGTTTGTAACCCCAATATTTTCTAATAAATGATATTGGCCATAATCCGTGTCCTTACATCTACACACTGATCAATCAAATAAGTCGAATTGTTAGTTATTTCGTTGTCTTTCTAAACATGCTTACATGTAAATGTCCAGAGTCTCCTTAACATAGTAAAATGTCAACAAAAAAACCAAGTGTAAAATTAACCGCTGCAGAACAGCTTTTCATTGACTCGATGGGGATAATTTCCGGTATACTTGTGGCAATATATAGTAAGAACTTTTTATCATCAAATTTTGTCGAATATACTTATATATAAATAAAACAAAATAAACATTCACTAAACCACAAGCAAACTTGTTATTTTTACAACAATTTTAAATTAATTTATTAACCATTTATAAATAATACAGTGGTCAAATGGTCATTTATCTTCTTTGATTATTAGTTTAGTTTTAAACATGAATGCAAAGGTAATTAGTATTTTCGCCTGGAAATTATTTTTTTCTCCAAAATCAAATTCAGTTATCAATCGTGCCATATATTTCGATACGGGTTACAGTAGTATTTTTGAGCAGCATCTGTCAGATGTGCCATAAATATTTAGGTTATAAAATTTGCTACAGCGTTTTCCATCTTTAGGTTATAGACATTGCGAGCTAACCTTATTGTATGATTTAAGTTGACTATACAGACCTCCAACTGTGAAATATGCAGCAATAATGCAGACAACCACGGTAAAGTCTGACTTCATGTCAACCTTTTAGCTGTACGAAATTGCTTTACTGGAAAAAATCATAATGCTAATAAATTAATAGTACCTGTCCAGAAAATTGCGAAGATATACAAATCAGATAATTTTTTGCCTTCTTGTTCTCTAGAAGAAAGAGTTGACCGAAAGTTAAACAATAATTTTTTTTTTAATTAAGACTATGTAGATATTCTATAATACACCATTATATAAAGAAGACTCGGATTGTATTGATATATCTTTTCGGAAATGGAGGTCATAAAGTAACGTTTACGTTGACAACAGTGCATATTATGCGATTTCTATTATAAAAGAGAGCTTACCTTGTATTCTCCAAAGAGGTTAAACAACTATAAACAAAGAGGAAATAGAATGACATGTATATCTAGATGTATACGTGACATAACCTATCACCTTTTTAAAATAATAAATGGTTTATGTTATTAAAAATTATATTTTTTTGTATAAATGACCAAAACATGTCTAGGTGCGGTTAAATACAAATTGTTTACATAAATAAACCACAAAACAAACATTAATCGTTAATTATAACATACTAAGTAACGAACACTAAAACTGGAAAGAAAAATTTTACTTTTTTAACATCTACAGAAAATAAACACTTACTGTAAAATTTGATAAAACCGACATATTCAATGAAACACGAATGCAACAACAAAACTTACTTTTTTTACTAAAGCTGTCCGTATGTAGTTATCATTAATCTGGTCAGAGATATTATCAAATGTTTTAAGAGTCGATATATAACATACAGAACAAAGAAAGCCCTAAAGAGTTAAACAATCAAATGTTGACAGAAAACATCAATCATAGTTAACAAGTACTGTATGTTTATCAGAGACATATAACAAAATTGTATTATATGTCTGTGGTTTCAGGCACACTATATAGGTAGATATTTTTTACATCTTCACAAAGTAGTGTTTTAAACAGCAGTACTCAAATACCTTAACATGTAGTACGCAAACTACTATAGCATAGCAGTGCGTAGCAAGCGTTCGTTTTAATAATTGATGACATTGTAACATGTAATAAATAAAATAGTTTAACGAACAAATAATTCGATGTCGCAGAGCTTTTATCATCAAAATTCCAAAGCGTTATATTAAACTGGGTAAGGAAGTCTACACTTTATAAATAAAAAAGGTTGGATTTTAAAACATGCTTCGCAGTGTCAAGTCCAGAAAATTTAGACAATGACTATATCGTTGAACCAATCAATGATATAAGTGTCTGCACTAAAGTGTTACTACTGGGGTGATGGTACCACCGGGGACTTACAGTCGACCAACAGAGGTATCAACCGCGATTGCAAAAAAAAAATCATTAAAATACCAAGGTTATTAAATTTATTACGCAAGATATGGTATTAATTCGCGAATGAAAACCCAAAGACCTCTACGTTCATTGTGACAAGAATGAAAGAACGGTGTTGGAATATAAAATCCACTTTGACGTCAACACTACATGTATTTTACACTTACGACTTTTCGTGAAAAACATTGGAGATCTATATTACAGTTTATACTATTTTGAAATGTACACGAACAAATATGTTCTTCTATTTCCCATATGCATGGGAATATATTAATGTTCCTTAACATTACCTTATGAACTGCATGATTAATAAATGAATGATTTTTCTTTGTACCACTAGCTAAAGTATTATTTTCTATATTTGCTACATAGTCACAGAAATGGTATTTATACCGCCCTCTAACCTTATATTGATAATAATATTCAGAGTGAACAAAAATGTCTTCGGAAGACTCTTTGGATGTGAGAAGTGAAAACCATATACTTCGCAGACACATTACCGGTCACAGGTCCAACCCCATTGGATTTCACTTCAAATACATTGGATGTGACAAGTAAAAACCATATATTTCGCACATTACCGGTCACAGGTCCAACCCCATTGGATTTCACTTCAAATACATTGGATGTGACAAGTAAAACCCTTATATTTCGTAGACACATTACCGGTCACAGGTCCAACCCCATTGTATTTTACTTCAAATACAAGTCAGTCAGAAGTTGTTCCACATGTAATGTTTATGAGGAGGTATTATGATCAGCTTCTTAAGTATGATATTATATACTTTTATATCAGTAGAAATGGAGATTTTGACACATGAGGTGGTCCCAATTAACGGTTAGCAACATTCAAATATATGGGTTTTGTACTGACGACTCACTGGCCAATCAAGTTGCATGAACAATTCTGATACGAGGACAAAAATAAAGATAAATGTTCAAATGCAATTTACAACTTATCCACAAACTAACTTATAGATATTATAAGCGTCTCATATGGGACCAGGAGCAAAGTTTACAAAAATTAGGGTTTAGAATATGTATTTTCTCACAGCGTATTAATACAGAAATAAGTATAAGACTTCATAAACATTGGTAAGGTTCATTTATCAGTAATACTATGGACGATACATGTTCTTGATGTTAAGATATCATATTACGTAGGCGTTTTGTTAATATTATTATTTCAACATATATATTTTAATAAAGATGTTTCGCACAAGTTTGGCAGAAATTGCTGCATCCAGGAATGCCCTGTATGTATCTAGTATGTTTATTTCGCAATCGGGTCTATAATATATTTTTGTTAATCCTTACTTCCGCGGAAAGAGTTAACATTGTTTAGTGGACTACATGTCCATGAGTGTGACAATATAAAATTAACTATTTTAAATAGCGAAGTAACTGACACCAAATACTGATTTAAAATCTTATAAACTTTTAAAAGACAAATTATAACAAGTCTTTTTGGAAGAAACTTTAGCGTTCAATTGTCCACTATAGTGTGTAGATACGTATTATGAAACAAGAAAATTTGTGTTCTACTTTTAAAGTAATTAACGTCATACGTTTTATATGTAAGTGACTATTCATTTTTTTCATCGTGTCCAAATACTTCTAATGTCTTATTAAAGACCTATAGTGCTTCGGAGCATAAAAATAAGTGCTGATGATCCTTGACATACCGTATATAACTACTAATAAAGGGTCGGGCTTCTTTGGTTGTTTAATCTCTTTTATTTAGTTGGTAAAGCACCGTGATTTTTTATGAACATAACACACATTATAAACACATTCACGATAAGATTTAGTTTGTCATGGGCATGGTATTAATAACTTTATCTATATAAAATATAAATACACAACAACAAAACAATACATCCGGTTTACAAGTCATCTCTCCGGTATTGATTTATCACGATTTAGACTACATGTAACAGTTAAGATAAGGAGAAATATGCTTCGTGTAAGTATTTCTGAATAATACAAACATATTTTGCTGCCTACAAAACATGGAAAAAAAATTAAAATCTATATTAAATTAAATACTAAAGGGTGTAGTTTTTCAAGTATATCGTCTGCTGGTTGTTGGGAATCGTTAACTTGTATCGTCGGCTGACTCAAGGTAGCTTAAGGTTTAAGATTAGATAAGATCGAGCCACAGGATTATCAGTGTGGGGACATTTTGCCAAAAAAAATTTGTTGTTTTACCGATGTAACTGCATCATCAATGATAGTTACGCTGATGACACCAGTTACATTTAGGATACAAGATGTGATGAAACAGCTTTTTACCATTCTTAACAAACAGCTAATTTTTTAAGACTTATACTGTCGACAGGGTGTGTTCGATTCCTACCTTAATTGACAAGGATTGCGAAGGTCGGTGTTTTTCCCCAAGAGACTAATTTTTTCTATTAATGAAAAATAAACGCCATAATTTAAAATTGCAATGCCGAAAATGGCATTAATACCACTCCATCAATCAATTAATCAATATTTAACTACTTTGTACCTTCCGTGTATTAGAACTTTTACAAATGGGTATATGCATCATCGCGTTACAATGACTGAATAGAGAAGCAGCGGGTAGGGTATAATTTCAAAACTATTTTATTTTACAGGGTTCATTTGTAGAGGTCCTAGTTTTTCTCTTTCTGGAGATTTATGTGAGATCTGTATTTTCATGGGACCCTGATGCAGGATATGTAAGGTCTTGGACAAAAATGACAGGCGTTACAGCTAATGCCACTTCAGGGTCAGATTCTGTTCTGAATGTATTGGACAATGACGACAACACACAATGGATGTCAGGTTCATGTTTACCGTCTGGTTACGTGTCACAGGCCAATCAGAATATGTTATTCGGTGCATGTGGTCTTGGGCTTTGTACCAATTCATCTGGAAATCCGATAGATATAACAAAGATAACAGACGGTAGTGTCTACACGCTTGCGCAGTTAAATACTATATCGGATAACCAAGGTCACCATAGGGCCAAATTTTCACTGCAATTCCAGTCAAGTCAAGGGATTCATCTGCTGTCAGTATGGGGAATTTATAACAGTCAAACAAGCTTATATGCTGTATATCAAAACGGAAAATCAGAAATGTTACTAGTTCTTCAAAGTTCTGATAATTATAAACAAGTTACTATTAATAGAGTTCTGTACAATGTTGCTGAAATATATATGGAATCAAACAACAGTTTTCAAGTAAAAGAAATTTCTTCATTGGCACCTGAAGGTTGCAAGGAAAGTGTTACTGTGGATCTAGGAGCACTTCGAAAAGTGGGAACAATACGTACAAGGCATTGGGCAGGGTCAAATGCTGCGAGTCAACTAACTCTTCAAACTTCCGTCGATATGGTTTCCTGGACAACCATTACAACTCTCGTTCCCGACGCTCTTCATGGAGTCACAACAGGCGTGATTCCACCTAAAGTTGTAAAGTTTATTAAACTGGAATACACTTTGATATCCAGAAACTACAATAAAGTATATTGCTGGGAAATAGATGCTTGGGATAGTAACCAGGGTTGGGGCAAACCAATAGTAGGGAGACCACAACTGAACACCATAAGAGAGATCCTTGGAGTGAACGGTATCTGGGGCTGGCAACATAGTACATACAGCAGTAGTTTGAAACCAGGAGAAGGTCCAGATTTATATAATGCGGTTGCTTTACATGCTAGGAACTATCACAATCTGGACTGGGACATCACAGATACGAGTAAGGATCCGCATTATGATAAAATGGCGAATGGTCATGGTACCCAGGCAAAGGGCTGGTTAAACTGGGATCTTGAGTATCGAGCTTGGCGGAATAGTAGTCTGATCATCGACGCGTCAATACAGTTTACGAACAAGAGCTTTCCCGAGAATAATTGGTCAAATCCTGAACAGGAGGCATTTAATTTCGGACAACATTTTGCTCATCACTTCGGCGCAGATCAAGGAAACGGTTTGATCGACGCCGTAGAGGTTGGGAATGAGCCATGGGACTATGACGCTATCTTTTATAACAAGGTTTTAAAAGGCATGAGCGCAGGATTGCGCAGTGCCGATATTCGTATCAAAATACTACCAGGAGCTTTTCAGGCACATGAAAAATACGACAACGGAAACTATATCGGAACGCGGTTAACTGAGAATGTGGCGACAAATATAAGTATAGTTAATTTCCATACATATAGCTACAGGACGGATAATAACGGTAATCGTATTGCAACCTACCCGGAACATCAGGACTCTACCTTCAACAGCATTCGGAACATCGTACGTTGGAGAGACATCAACCTCCCTACCAAGCCAATATGGGTAACTGAATGGGGATGGGATGCAGATGGTAGCGGAGAAAACTGTTCATTTCCAGAATGTGTATCCGAGGAAGCACAGGCATTATATGGGATACGAGGTCTTTTAATTCTGGCCAGATCAAATGTTCAGAAGGTCACGTGGTTTTTCTATGCCAACTCCCAGGAATGTCAAACGCTCTATTGTAGGAGTGGATTGACGGCTTCAATAAAACAGAACTTTGCCAAGAAAAGTGTGTTCTATGCATTTGAAGCGCTGCATCGAATCATTGGTAATAAATATTTTCTAGGAATTCTCCAGGAAGATAGTATTGGTTATGTATATGCATTCAGCTCCTCGCCCTTCCCAGAAAGTACAAACAGTACCACTCAAAACCTTTTGCAATTCGCATCACATTTAGTTGGTTGGAAACCTGTAGACGCTTCAGATTCTTCAACATCAACAATCCAGCTATCGTTGCCTCAATCTATCTATCCGTCGACTTCGTCCAAGTTTTCAGGACAACATTGTGCTATTACTGACATAGGAGTGCCACATGTCAATGGTAACGTTATGACATTAGAACTATCCAGCCATCCAATCGTGGTAGAATTAGCCAAGATTAACAGTGGAAATATCGTTGGTTGATAAACATTGTTGGTCGAAATAAAAAGTTGAAGGAGAGAACACTGATAATGTTGTGTTGTTATCGGCGAAACATTCCGATAGCCTTCATTTGTAAAATGGACGATTGTTTTGGTAGGATATAGTTAGTTATTCCCCATCTTCCTCTTTAATATTTGATAAAAATACATTCCAATAAGCTCGATGATGTAGGCCATCTTGTCTGAATAATAAAAATAACAAATATAATCTCACCGGATGTAGATGTTTTTTAACCTTCTCTACATGTCAGTGAGTTACTGAATATAGCTGGCTTGCAAAAAAGACTGAATACGTTACATATAATAAACTTTGTTAAATGTTGTCAAAAGTTTGAAAAATGTATCATCTACTACCAATAAAATAGTCCATTAAACACAATCAGTGGCTCATGGGGAACCAAAGACTTTATTGCTGAAATATAATACCAGACAATAGCTGCTAAATCAGTCACATAAGAATGCAAATTAATTTTTGAGGGACCTTCTATACAGTCATCGTTTTACAGCATTTCAAAATCGACCAAACATTGTGGTTGTAGAAGTTATTGTATTGTTTTTTCTTAAAATATTCCAACAAGAAACAAGGGTTGTTTTTGGTGCCTGGATTTGATGATTTATCACCACAAAATCAACAACACACAATTCATGTAATGCCTGAAAGACAACAAAGCAAGAAACAAATGAAAAAGTCCAAACAGGGCCATTAACCACTTGGTTGAAAGAGTAATATCAAAGTAACATGATGTAAAACACCAGTAACTGAGTGGCTAACCCTCTCCTTTATGTCTTAACATTGCTTGATTGGACGTTTGCTTTATATGCACAGAGCAGTATTTTAGCTATTTTTAGGAAAGGTATGCATTAATACAGACAAGTAGAACTATTTAATGTTGTAGAAAATAACATTTTATAATTTAAAAAAATAAGAAACAAAGATTTTTCTGGCAAGCATGTCAGATGCCCAAAT
Organism: Limnoperna fortunei; assembly: GCA_944474755.1. Classification (NCBI taxonomy): domain Eukaryota; kingdom Metazoa; phylum Mollusca; class Bivalvia; order Mytilida; family Modiolidae; genus Limnoperna; species Limnoperna fortunei. The sequence continues at coordinate 91,613,838 of OX104115.1, forward strand.
TCATCAACTGAGGGAACTTTATGAAGGAACAACAACATACAACTTTGTCAAGTTGAGTTTCAACAAAACAGAGATGATTGATTATGGACACCCATGACATAGATATCAACTGATGGAAGAACCCAACATGGCAGGAGCAAGCAATAAAATGTCATGATATAATTTATGTTTAACTTTGAAAACAAAATTAAAGCTCAAAAATTTTATTACAATAAAATACTACTTTCATCCATAAAAGATAACAACAATTACAACAATCAATATGATCTTACTATAAAAATGTATCTATCAATGATTGTACTAATAAAACAGGGTTTTTTATTACATGTGCAAATCTTTTAAAATATATCAATAATGCAAAACTTTCTTAGTGTGAGGTTTTAAAGGGCAATAGAATAAACAAAGATAAATGTCCTTAAAATTAGGAAACTAATAATGAAATGCCCTTTCTGTTCAACTATCCAATTAATGTGAAATTAACAACTTATTTCATTTTTATATATTTTATTGTTGGAATGTTTGACATTAAATTTTGAATTTCTTAACAGTTCTTTATTCTTCTTTAATCCTACATGTAATATATAGCACAAAGCACAAGAAATAAAATTAATAAAATAGTTTGACAGCCCTCATGTTAAAACTCTGAAACACTGAATTACTTTCTGTTCATCAGCGATATAAACCCTCACAGTCACTTTATCAAATCTGTTTAGAAAAAGATCATCACACTCTCAATATTCCTTTGATAATAAAATGTCCACTCATCTTCACATTCTCCTAGCTTATTGCATCTGCCATTACTTAAACAAGAAACTGAAAAAAAGAAAGAAAGAATGTCACTGAAGTAGTGCTTAAAAGATAAGAGTTATTAAATTGATTGAGTATTTACCCCCAATTTATAGTATAGTGGAGGATATAACAAGTTCATAGTTTCTGTAGTACCTTCATTTAAAGGGATGTGGTGTGTTACTCAAATCAGAGTGTACAATACCTAAAAAGTCCCTTCATTGGTACATCTGTGATAGCAGGAAATTTATAAATGCATCCATCTTCATAAAAATTGCAGATTCTTAAAAAAGCTATATTGTTATTTTTAAAAAACAACAATTAACTTCAGTTGTAGTTGTTTAAAAATGTTCAGACAATAACCTAAATTATAAGTTACAGATTTACTATAACATTACTAGTGATACCTTACTGATGTGTCAGTAATACTATAACATTACTAGTGATACCTTACTGATGTGTCAGTAATACTATAACATTACTAGTGACACCTTACTGATGTGTCAGTAATACTATAACATTACTAGTGACACCTTACTGATGTGTCAGTAATACTATAACATTACTAGTGATACCTTACTGATGTGTCAGTAATACTATAACATTACTAGTGATACCTTACTGATGTGTCAGTAATACTATAACATTACTAGTGACACCTTACTGATGTGTCAGTAATACTATAACATTACTAGTGATACCTTACTGATGTGTCAGTAATACTATAACATTACTAGTGACACCTTACTGATGTGTCAGTAATACTATAACATTACTAGTGACACCTTACTGATGTGTCAGTAATACTATAACATTACTAGTGATATCTTACTGATGTGTCAGTAATACTATAACATTACTAGTGATACCTTACTGATGTGTCAGTAATACTATAACATTACTAGTGATACCTTACTGATGTGTCAGTAATACTATAACATTACTAGTGATACCTTACTGATGTGTCAGTAATACTATAACATTACTAGTGACACCTTACTGATGTGTCAGTAATACTATAACATTACTAGTGACACCTTACTGATGTGTCAGTAATACTATAACATTACTAGTGACACCTTACTGATGTGTCAGTAATACTATAACATTACTAGTGACACCTTACTGATGTGTCAGTAATACTATAACATTACTAGTGACACCTTACTGATGTGTCAGTAATACTATAACATTACTAGTGACACCTTACTGATGTGTCAGTAATACTATAACATTACTAGTGACACCTTACTGATGTGTCAGTAATACTATAACATTACTAGTGACACCTTACTGATGTGTCAGTTATACTATAACATTACTAGTGACACCTTACTGATGTGTCAGTAATACTATAACATTACTAGTGACACCTTACTGATGTGTCAGTAATACTATAACATTACTAGTGACACCTTACTGATGTGTCAGTAATACTATAACATTACTAGTGACACCTTACTGATGTGTCAGTAATACTATAACATTACTAGTGACACCTTACTGATGTGTCAGTAATACTATAACATTACTAGTGACACCTTACTGATGTGTCAGTAATACTATAACATTACTAGTGATACCTTACTGATGTGTCAGTAATACTATAACATTACTAGTGATACCTTACTGATGTGTCAGTAATCAACTTTCTGTTGTACTGTATGCTTTAGATTTAAATAAAAAGTGCAATAACATAGAAAAACAAGCTTGATATACCAACTTCACTAGAAATTTTGTATATAAATATTATGGCTTCTGCATTAAATGGCCTGGTTACAGGTAAAACAAGATGTCCTACCTGTATGGATATCCTTGGTACTTAGATCTAAATACTGACAGCAGTAGACTGAAGAAAAAGGCTACTAGTCCTAACCCAACTAGTGCTAGAACTGAAATGAAAACAAATGCACGATACAATTATTACATTAACAGTTCATGGTCTGAATTATAGTTAAAACTAATGATAGATTGTTTGAAGACAATGGCTATAGTTATAAATGGCAAAAAATGAAGAAACAAGAAAATGTGTCTTAGCAACACTTATGTCAACCTTAGCAACTATTGGTAAACACCCCACTTTTTCCGAGTTCTGAGAGATGTCATCATGTTGTAACTGCTTATCAAGTTTCATGAAGATGTGAAGTTATCTTCATAAAATAAAGATTCAATGCAAATGTAAACATGAGGTCGGAGGGGCGAACAAACTGAGGAAAAGACATAAAATCCCCAAATTGTTTTGTTGGGACATGAAAAACATTGTACGTGTATGTAATAGGGTTGTTCTATTAAGAATATTTTTAATGAGATAATAATGAGTGGTGACAATCAATATCCATGACTTATTTTTAATTTTTAATGAGGATTTTCTCAGTGGTTAGAATTTTCTTAAGACCTGTTGTTTCAGTGGTACACTTGTATAGACTGCAAATAAAAATAAAGAGAAAGAGAAAGAGATTTAATTTAGTTTTTATCAATGGAAGATGTAATTTCAATTCTTGGAGCTTCGATGGTTATGAAAACTTAGTTTCAATGGTCAAAATATGTAGTTTTAATTGATATACAATTGAGTTTTAATTTATAGATAATGCAATTTTAATTGATAGATGATGGAGTTTTAATTTATAGATAATGTAATTTTAATTGATAGATGATGCAGCATTAATGAAAGATAAATGTAGTTTCCATGTTAAAAAGATGTAGTTTTAATCAACAGACAATGTAGTTACAACAATAACTGAAGCATAACAAGGGTCTGACTGAAGTGGAAGCCTTTTCCTCAGTGGGCCAATTTGGTCTAGGATAAAGTTGAAGGTTACGACTTGTGAAAATCTGGATGAACTATCAGGGTTAAGAGTCTAATTTACAGACATTTATCAACTGGCCTTTGCAGAATCTTCGACTACTAGTATTCACATGGCAACACGACTGATATACCATGTGTTTTCTCTCCAGAAACATGATTATATGATTCCAGATCTGGACGAGATTAATTGGAGAATAAAAGTGATGATACTGTTTAAATTTGCTTTGATTTCTGTTAATGAAACAAAAAATTGCCAATGTAAACCGCGTGGAACATACAATGTAGTTCCAATGTGTATAATTTCAATTAAATGGTAACAATTTCAACAGTCAATAGAAAATGGTAAAATGGTTTGAATTGAACAGATTTCTTACCAGGTATAAGAGGTCAAGATATAACAAACTATACTTACTTCTCTTTTTACCACTGTCTCCTTTGATTGAGTTAGCTTCATTTAACATAACAAAGCCTCCTACAACTGCTGCATCTGTTAAACAACTGGTTAAGGATTTATTTATATCATAATGTTGTACAATCCATATGTCTGTTTAGTTTATATTTGAGAACAGTTAGCTTTGAGCTTTCAAAGCAACCAACTTGTTAAAATTGAAACTTATTTCCATGTATATTACCATATAAGCACTAAACAGTGTAGATGATTCTTTCTGTAATTTAAAATGACTTAAAAAGCCAATTTAAAAAAAAGATTGAAATAGGTTTTTCTTAAATTTACATTAGTTTTAGCAATCATAAAACACCTGAAATTTACAGTACCAATTCTAAGGTTTTACAGAACAAAATGATATAATGTACTGCAAATACTGTCTACAGGAAAACTTGAATTATGAAATTTTTGCATGAAATTAAATACCTTGATTTCATGAAAAAATACTGCATGTAAATTATATACATGTTCTTGTTATATTTACAAATATAACTAGACAAAGTCGATCTAGCGATCACTAATACCCCATTTTTCGTGGACTGTGACCTTGAAATTTGATAGATTTCCACCAAAATCAATAGGCTTCTTACCAACAAAATATATAACAATATTTTACAGTTTCATTAAAATCGGATGCAAACTTTTTGAGTTATTGTCCGGAAACAACTTTTTGTAAAAATTTCTAACGTTTTTCGTGGACTGTGACCTTGAAATTTAACCCATTTCCCCCAAAATCAAAAGGCTTTTTACAAACCTGACATATAACAATATCCCAAAGTTTCATTCAAATCAGATGTAAACTTTTTGAGTTATTGTCCGGAAACAACTTTTTTGTTAAAATTTCCAACGTTTTTCGTGGACTGTAACCTTGAAATTTGACGGATTTCCCCCAAAATCAATAGGCTTCTTACCAACCTGATATATAACAATATCCCAATGTTTCATTCAAATCGGATGTAAACTTTTTGAATTATCATCCGGAAACCAAATGTGGACGGACGAACGGACAGACGGAAGGACGGACGGACATGAGGACCACTATATACCCCCGACTCTGTCAACGGGGGTATAAAAATAAATCAATACTTGTTCTGGAACTTGCTTGCTCTAATTTTGACGTAATATTTCAACCGCTTGACTGGTGTGGAAAATATAGTTCTCGTCACTAGTGAATTTATTGTTCTCAGCAGTTGATTGGTTTAAAATAATAACGTCACAATAAGAACTTATGACATCATAAACAAAACACCTTCAATTTACCGCATATTCAAGTCATGAACGTAAATGTGAGGTTGGGAGAATTTGTACTTCATTTTGCAAATTTATTACTTTTTAAAATTAGAGAAACAGAATCTTACATTAGTACTCTTGGATTATTGGATTTCTCCAATCTCGATAGTTAAATTATGGAAATTTAAGTCCACGCCAAGGCTTGGACTTAAAATTCCATAATTTAACTATCTCGATTGGAAAAATCCGATAATCCACTCGTACCAATGTAAGATCCTATATATATCAATGGAAAATTCACTAAAATTAAATAGAAGGAATCACTGAGAAACAAAATAGCTAATGCCTAAAGATAAGCAAAATTGGTCTACAGTACAGACAGTTTGTTGGGATTTAAAATTATTGATTTAAAGAACATAACAAATACAAGACCTGATTATTAATTTACTACATGTAATTTGAAGCATTTTTTTATTTTGAGTCCAATCATAACAATAATAACTCGCAGAGTGAATAAACTGTGCCATAAAAAATACTTATATATTTTTTAAATACATTTACAGTTGCTTGCAAAGTTTAGGGAGAAAATAGTTTTTTAATGTTAATTTTACAAAACAGTGATAAAAATACTATTTGGTATTTATTTTTATTTTTTAATAAATCATGCTGCAAATGCCATAAAATGTCCCATGTAAACATGCAAGAATCAATATAACAAATAAAACCTGATTACACACAAACTGTGCTGGAACAGAAAATATAATTCGGCTTGTGCATTTTATTTGGTTATTTCCAAAAGTTTCAAGTATTGTGTATAAAATTGATGTTTTGGCAGGTTTACTGTATTATGTCCTGTTATAAACATTAACTACATTCTTATCTACTAAATAAATGTATTCATTGTTGAATAAAATTCTAGTTATTAAAAACCTGCACTTTATTAAGAAAATATGGAAATGTAAAAACCTTAATTTTTTAAATGCTTATGCCATAATTTTATTTAACTTCTTATAAAGCTTACTAGTAACCTACTATGATAAAAATGAACAAATAATATTTTTTTTTTACAAAATTATAAAATGTATTACATGTATATTGAATATTGGTCATTGATCAAAGCATCTGAAGCATAATTTATTCATGAAATCACTGTTTACATAGAAAAATACCCCACCAAACATTTCAAACTTTTTATTATCACTCCATCACCAGTGGCTTCATTCATACCAAATTTCTTTATTTTAAATGACCTGTTATTATTGGTTGAAATACAACAAGATTTAACCAATAAGAGTGCTGTTTTTTTAACTGTTTGGCACAATAAACTTTTATAATATCAAAGTGAGACAAACTCAAAAAAAATTGCACATTGATAACAAACCTTCTGATTGGTTGATAGTTTGTTTGATGTTTAACGCCAATTTCATCAATTTTTCAGGTATATCATGGTGTCCAGTTTTTATTGGGGGAGGAAGCCGGAGTACCCGGAGAAAACCCCCGACCTGTGGTAGGAAAACTGGCAATCCTTGTCAATTAAGATTGGAGTCAAGTACACCCTGCCTGCAGTGAGAATCGAACCCGCAATCTCAGTGTTGACAGACCTCGTGATCAATAGTAGAGGAACTACCTTGACCACTCGGCCACCGAGGCCCTTCTGATTGGTTGAACATATCTATTAAATATTAAAAGGAACAAAATGTGTTGAATGCTTGTTTGTTTGTTTAAATTGGACCACATTCACAATTTTGTTCTAGATGTATGATAGTGTGAATCAAGTCAGGAGTTTTGCACACCCTGCCCACTCGAACCCACAACCCTGTCACCTTTTGGCTATGAATAAATCCATGATGACCTAAGGATTGAATACCACTAACCAATTAATGAATAAAATCTGTTAGTATTTTTATATTGTGTCATTAGTTCACCAAAAACCCTTATCAAATGAAATTAAAAAAATTTAAATATAAAAATTATGATAAAAGATACTAATAATGACAACTATACCCGATTCTAAGATAGTCTGTTGTAATAGATCAGAGTCAACCTGTTCATCAAACAAACAGCAAGTGTATGTTAAAAAGAAATAAATAAATTTGCTTTAAAAGTTGAAATTTGATTACCCAATTTAAATGAAGCAACATGGGTTACACAAAATAACTTGCACTGGTCATATGACATATTCTTACACTGTTAAAATTCAAATAGCTCCTAGATATCATTGCAGTTTTTACTGTTAAAAGTATTATCACTAACATTAAATTATTGGTAATATTTGGTTATAAATAATTGTTCAAAAATTAAAAAAAATATCTAATTATATTACTCAAACCATCAGAATTATTTCAATATACAGGTGATATATCTTTATAAACTCATACCTTTCTGCATTGGTATTTGGTTATGATGTCTAATCAAATTTATTCCATTTCGGAACTTTTGCAGAAATCACTCTGAGCGTAATAATGATTAAAAAATTGGTCCATGTTTTCAAGATCTCAATTTTATAGTCATCTCAATTGAAAATGGCTTCTTTTTTTATTATTAGAAATTTTTAAAAAAAGAAAGAAAGTGAGAAAATTAGTTTAGGTTTTAATAGTTCTTTTTGGTAGTTAGTTGTTAATGAACATAAATTATGTGGATTTTTTTAGATTCCATGAACAAACCACTGTATTAAATTTTATTTCTCTGGAATATCATACAACTCAAATTATATTAAATTAATTAACATGTTTTTTCTGATAAATAACAAATCTTAATGTTCAACAAGAATAAAAAATCATAGGACAGTGGTACAATCTGATTAGAGACAACAACACATGACAGACACACTGCATACAGAAAAAACAAAAAAAACTGACAAAGACTAAATATGATTAACCTAAATTTTTGTCATGCAATGATTCGCAAATATATAAAACAGCAAAGAATGGATGTTTAATTTATGGTAGTTCCAATATATTGGTCAATATCATAACAACTAACAATGAAATATCATAAATTCTAATATGACGTGCTTGAAATGTTTTGAGACTACAACAGTGGAAAAAAAAATCATACATGAATGAGCAACGTGTGACGAGGAGGGCGAGTCTTGAAGAGCTATTCCCATACAAAAGCCATGATTCCCACCGGAAATCTATTGTGTATGAGGTATTCATCTTATAAATAGTGACACATGCTATAATTCTCGGTTGCAATATATTGTGTGTTACATTGAGGAAAAGCCATTTATGCCGAAAATGGTGTTGGCTATAGGTACATAAATATCCTAAATGTATCATAATTGTCTTATTAGAATAGATATAATTCACAGAGGCTGTGTTTTATCATTGTTTTACAACAGGATGGCCATCTATGTCGTTATTTTATCCTTAGTTGTTGCTCAGGATGAAATAATGCAACATATATGGTCTTCAATTGTAAAAGAATGATAAACCACAGCCTCCGTAAATTATTTCTTAAATATTTCAACAGGTAGTTGTTCAATTTAAAAAGAACCTTCACTAGGTACCATATATAGTGTAAATGTATGATTACAAATATATCCTTTCCCTGACTCCTGGCTCATTATATAAAATGATTACTTGATGACTGATTTATTATTTGCTTTGATTACTTGACTACTGATTCATTAGGATACTCAGTAAAAATACAATGTATGTTTCTGCAACAAATTGTCCTTGACTACTCCCATGAATGTAATTCTGTAACAAAAAATGAAAAACATGCATGCAAAACATCACCGAAAAGAAGAAAAAGTATTAGTATTTTTTTTTCTTGTTTACAACCTGATATTTAAAATATTACTTATTCTAATACCATAAATGGTAAATAATTATTATTCTATTATTAGTAAAATCAATATCAAGTATATGAATGAAACCACAAAGAATCAAAACACAGTTTATCAAAAGACTGCAATGTGGTGAATCAAGAGAAAGACATCTGCATTGTACATCTTTTTTTTGCCTTTATATTTAATTATTAAATAGATAGAGATGAAATATAGAATTTTCTGAGTGACAGAAATCACGGTAAATCACATGTGAAAATTATCGTTTATTTTCACTCTCTGGTTTTTTCTCGCCAAAGTTGCAGTTGATTTGTACTATACAGATATACATCCACCGTTCATAGAATTTAGGATTAAGCATTAAAATTTTACGAAAACAATTTTGATCTATATAATAAATTGGGCATCGTGAATATCCAAAATATGATCACTCGTGCTGCATAAAGCATCAAATTAAACTCGTTTAATCGATGCGTTATGCAGCACTCGTTATCATATTTTGGATATTCACTCTGCCCAAATAATTATCCTATAAAAATAGATTTCACATGTAAAAATTGTGTTAATAAATAAACCAAAATCCTAACCAATAAAACAAATCTAAACCAATAAAAAAAAGACCAGAATAGAATATGTTTACTTACAATCTGACCTGTTTGGGGATTTTTATGCATCACAGGTGGGCCTCTTATATGGTTCCACATCTGTCCAGAAGTCATGGCAAATATTATAACCTGCCAAAAAAATGAAGTATATGTGTATATAAATGTACTATAATCAGCACATAAAAAGGCGTAGAAAATCTAAAGCAGTTCTGAAAGCATGCTTACATGACAGGTCAATGTTAAATATTTTTAATTACAATATCACCATGTACATTTTTTTTTATCTAACCAAGTCTTAATATTATGTACATATAAGAAATAATAGTGAGCATCACAGATGCAAGCTGTATAATAACATGCATGTGTGTATATAAGTCAAATAGTAGACGAGCTAACAAAGAAAATATTCAAGATGAGCACTATTTAAACTAATTTTAAAGAAGGAACAAATAAGGTTGTAATCAATAAAATAAAAGTTTTTTTTTAAATTACAACAAAAATATACAAAAATCAGACAAATTTTTGGAAATCTCTGAAAGGCTGTATAACTTGATATTTTTGTGATGTAACCAACACATAAGAGAAAGAGTCATGTCACCAATGGAATGAAGAGGCACTGTTAAGTTGCTCTGAGCTCTGAGGTAACGTCATGAACCATAAAATGTTCTATGATCGCATTTAGACTGCGACTTTATTCATTTAAATACAGAAAAGCTTCTTTAAGAGTTGATGTTTCTATGTTGTGCTGGTTTATTTTTTTTCTGTTTGGGGTTGTGGGGACAGACACCCTAAATACACAACAAATATTATTTTCCCAATGACTTCCTGTATAAACTGACTATACTAAATGTACTGAAATACAAATTCAATAATTGCCATAAAATGAGTTTCAAATGATAACTAGTATATCTACAAGTGATTACAATTTTCCCCATAAACTGTTGAGTTCTATACATAAAACACAACACATGTACAAGCCAAGAAGAATCTTGTAAATATTACCAATGCAGTAATTCCCCAAAACGTTTTGTTATAAACAAATTCAAGGTTGTTTCTCTTGAGGTACAGCAGCCCGCCAATCAGAGCAAATAATAAAGCCAGAGCTAATGTTCCAGAATAGTTTGGTGGACGAAATATTCTGATCTGAAATATAAAAAGTTGTACTCTATAGAGATGAAAAATAGACATTTTTGTCACAAATTAATTGGACAATTTATGGAGTAATAACTCAATATGTACAGCTGTTCAATACACAAGTTTTGTGTGACCATCAACTGACCCTCTCCAAATAACAAAGTAAGGTACAGTTGTAAGAAACTGGAAATTTTCTTGTACCATGATAGAAATCATTGATTCATTATTTCCATATTGGATGAAAGTGTTAATTGTATGGCACAAATTAACTCTATAGGGATAACTGATTTAAAGGATAAAAAATTATTTATTGGCTTAATTGTTGCATAACATTTCTAACTGCAAGCCACTACAGACAGAGAACAATAGTAGACATCCACTAAGCATTATCATATACAGCAATTATTAGTGTAAAATCTCCTACATATACCTGTACATCTGTTCTTTCTTGTACCCATTTAGCAATTGCCTCTGCCGAAAAACCAACTCTGTTACAAAAATATTTCTATGTTAGTAAAATATTTTGTAGCTCAACAAAGTTAAATTTTTTAAGTTGTAAAGACAAGTATTTTTTCAGTGCTTCAGTTAAGCACTATTTAACAGGGAACAGAAAAAAATTTTCTACTGATTTATTAACAATTAAATCAGTCTTAAATGACAGATTAAACTGATATATGGCTACAAACCTGTTTATATCAAGAGTGTCTCCTTTCTTTGTTTTGCCTTTGTCTGGAAAATGCATGAAGACAGGGGCTGTGTTCATTTTTAACTGAAAACATGCAATAAACAAGGATTAATCAGAAATACACTTAAACTAGATTGAGTATTCTGTTTAATGATTTAAGTGTTTTACCAATTTATTATAATTTGTAAATGTTTTTAAAAGCAACTTTACCTGTGAAAAAACATCTGCTCCATCATCATAATCTACCATAGCAAAGAACAACTTGTTAGAATACTGCTGAGAATATCTCCATGAGTTGGCTAAAATTACATACTCTTCATTTGCTTGTCTGTAAAAAATCATTAAAATATCTAAATGCTTCTAATATAATTAAATATTTCTTAGTTTTAGCTTCTCAACAATAAAGGTCAACAACATGGACATAATGAGGCAGTTATAAGGCTATTTTACAAACATTCAATTATAAGGTAATTGGTCTTCAAAACATTATTTTCTTAATATTTACAGTACATAGGCTAACAAAACTATTTACAGCATAAATACAGTAACAATGTTTAATTTAGGCCGAATTTTACTGCCATTATAATCCGAAATTAGTTTTGTGATTTGTCGGATTAACAAAAAAAAAGCGAGGGTACAATTATTCGTTCTTTGTTTAATGATATCCCATATCCTGTGGAAATCTACAAGTATTTTTGACATAAAAATTGTCCTTTTATGCTAACACATTGACAACTGACTACAGATCGACTTACTTGCACACTGAACATTGTCTCTGTGGTTGCAGTGCAGTTAACATGACTATTACAGAGTAATTTCTGGGTGCAGTTTTTACATACTGTCTGAACTTATCACCATTCAACTTAATAACCGACTTTTTATTGTTCCATTCTGTCATCTGTTGTACTTTTTCAGTTAACAACTCCTAGAAAAAACAAAAGTAATAAGAGAGGACAGAAAGTCCTCATTACCATGCATAAGAGACAGATTTTCAACATCTGATCTATAAAATCCAGCAAGATTTGTGTGTGCACATCACCATTGAAAAAGAAAAGCAAATTCAATGATACCCACAAATGAATACATTCTAAAAATTTCTATTGTTGATAGCTGCATTTTCAATTATCATGCCTAAAGCACAAGATTTCAAAATAAGTTCAGGAAAGATTTGTCTTTCAATGACATGGAAGTCTGTTGATACAATGGATGACCTCTGTAGGAATGGTATAAAAATAAAAAAGCAATTTGTCTCCCTATAGATTGTGCCTACTTAATAGTATAATATATGTTTTACCTGGTCAGTTAAAGACTCCTGTAAAAAAATAATTATTATTATACATGTAGATGATATATCCTTATAATCAAAAGCAACACATTTCCAATCTACTGTTCCATCAAATCCAGCATGCATCAGGAACAAAACATGGTTTTGTGAGGGTGGCATCATAAAAATAAATATCCCAAAACACCAGATTAAAAAATTGTTTGTTATGGATAGCTGAAGTATGTAATCTTCAGTGTACTGAAGTTCTACTGACATGACATGTGCCATAGAGATGACAATGAGGAATCCCAAAAACAATAACACTATTGTCAGATTAATGAATGCAGCTTAATGCTCACAACTATTTCACTTGAGGCCAACCTTAAAAATAAGTTTTTTGAGGTTTTCTAACTGTACCTTTAGAGCTTTGGGTCAGTAGGTGGGAAAAATATTATTTAAGTTATCAACTTTGATAAAAGTTGAAGAAACAAAAAGATAGTTTTTAATACCTTAATAAAGAAAAATTATCATGCAACAAACATAAAACACTGAGAATGTCAGATAAGAAACACAAAATGATTAAATGAACATTGATGTCTGATGTTCTTGGCAATGGAGAGATTGGGGTCCCCTCCCTGAGTGATGTCAGAAAATTGTTTATAAAAATGAAACTATTTTGGGCATATCTGGCACTTCCTGAACTACGTTTTATGAGTATGATATTTCATAAATGACAAGCTGTCAAACAATCTAGAACATTAAATTGGACTAAAAATATTTTTAATTTTCCGTTCTCTGTAATGTTAATAATTTTTTTTGTAAAAGTGGGGTACGATGTCATCCAAAGCACCCCTGTTCCAATGGCCATGTTCAAATGTCCTGAAGAGGTACGTACATAGATAATTATATAACCTGAAAACAAATTGTCCACATTTTTTGTATAAAACTGTCACATGAACGCTTGACACAAAAGGTAAAACCTTTGTAATTAAAGCATGTAGTTGATGTTGATGTATTGTAAGCAAATCGAAAACTAAACGAACTCAAGGTTTCAGAGAATGATCAAACTATTAAAAAATTTTTTTACATAAGAAGCAACAATATTTTGTCAGTCTAGCCGATTTAATTGAATACGTCTGAAAAGAGCAAACAAACAATATTTTAATTTAGTCTTGACATTTGTTCAAAAAAGAAACAATATGGCACTACTACACATGTTTTTATGCAGGGGCCGCGCTGGGCTTCGCCAATGTCGCCAATTGCGATTTTTTTCATTTGGCGACAAAATATTGTGTCTGGCGATTTTTTTGGCGCCTAGGTTTTACAGTGTAAACGATGCATGTGAGTGTTAAATTTATCAGTTATCAGCGATTGCATCATTTACGATCCTTTGTCGGCTTCTACGATCGTAAATACATGTGCATTGTTAAGTATCCAGTGACATGTGTGTTATTTGGAGTTATAAAACGGAAATCTGCAATAAATGAATCAACAAAGTTGTCTGATGAAAAGCGGCTTTACCTGCATCAGAGTTGAATAGAGGCCTAATAAAGCAATTGATGCTATTAATTAATGTATAAAAATAACAAAACAAACTTATTTTTGTAGCAATATTTTTGTTATAATGTAATAAATAAAATACAGGTATGAAAATTCACAACATCATTCTGTGTTGTTGAGTGATTTCCGGACCGGATGTCCGTCTTAATTTCGTAATTAGAAAACTCACACATGCGTAGTTCGATTTTCAGTACTTCCGGTTTTATTCACTCATCGGGACTAGATGTTTCTAATAAATTACTTTAAAATTTTGGTTTTCTGCTAACAAGAAATCAGTCACATATCTTTTCATGATTAAAATAAAATTATTGAACGGGCTGCTTGAGACCAAACTTTTGAAAAAAATGAACTGAGAGTCCGGCAAACTTTGATTTCGTCCGATGTGACAATATTTTCAGCAATCAGGGTGTCTGTCTGACCAAATGTCATACAAAATTTTAAACAATTTCGTCAGGTCATATACTGATCTAGTGATTTCTAATCTGGCGACACTTTTACAAAACTGGCGACAGAAAAATGCAGTTGGCGATTTTTTTGGCGCCAGCTTTTTAGAAGCCAGAGCAGCCCCTGTTATGTCCTGCAATGTTAATGGTTATGAGAGTCAATTATATTTTCAAGGGTGAATTAGCTATTGCTTTTGTTATGTTCATTTGAACACTCTTACCCATTTACATGTATAATTGCTTTGTTGAATGGTTTTTTTTTGTGTAAAAAATGATTGAAGCATTGCATGATAAACAATTTCATAATTGCGGAAAATAAAATTCTTGACATTTTTGAAGTAGCCAAACGGTTTTCTTTGAATGCAATCGTTTTCCTTTGAAAGGAAACTTGCACATTGTAAAATACAGGTGGCACCTAAAATACCGGTCAAGTTGTTTTGTTACCGGTTTCTCTTTTTCAGGTGCAAAATGGTTAACTTTTTAGGGACATCTTTTTTTTTAAACGTACCATTATCTCTAGTGCTGGCCATATGGTTACTGATAAATGAAAATCTGCATCACTGGAACTATAATTTATTTTTAAATGACGTTGAATTGACAAAAAGATGTTTCCGCAGACGAGGATAAGCCGGTGCAACAGGAAAGTATAGAATACACAGCGATGTTACTTTAACCCTGCTTGCAAAATTTTCCAAATACATTCTTAATACCTGTTTCCCTTTCTGCGTAGACAACACGCTCTGGAAAAGGCTCAAACTTGTTATTGTTATGCATATTTTTAGCACTGTCCACATTACTGCCATATTGGAACGTAGATTTCCTTCTTCGTAGCTAAAGTGAAGAAATGTCCCGAAGCATTCCAAGTGACATATTACAGTACGTGTTTGTTAAACGAACGTTGATTGGCGGAAAGACTTGTGACCAATGAATGAACTTTTTACATGGTAAAGAAATGTTGCTGAAACAGAAACGGGCAGTTGTTAACATCATCCTACCTCTTTGTTTTCAGCCATTGCATTAACAAACTTTTCATTATAGAGGTTACTTAAACTGATTTTTAGTTAGGATTTGTGCTTTTGTTTCTTTCTTTGATTAAATTGTAATTGATTCTGCCTCTAACCGGCACCTTTAATTGGTAAATAAAAATCTGTTCTGTTCTGTTGTTCAACCCTGTAAATAATTCGAAAACTTTATTTGTTCTACAGATTTGTGAAAAAGTTAATGTTGCCTGTTCATTAATACATTATACATCAATATCACAATACACACTAACAAAGTCTGTCATTTTTCTGACTGTGAAGTCAATACATGAAGCGTTGTAATTGTAAAGAATTATAAGGATTGAACATTGTTTTCAATGGATTTATCAGAATATCAACAATACCAACTCACTCACAAACATAAGTTTCAGTCTGAGTGGTTTTGTTGATTTACAAATTACATACAAATCCATTGAAAACAGTGTTCAATCCTTATAATTCTTTAAAGTTGCATTAAAAAAATTAATTTTTTAACAAGGTTCTCTCAATTCCATGTTTCTTGTGTATTTTGGTAGCAGGGATCGTCGACCTAGCCTATGAATATTTTGGTGATATTATACGTACCAAATGTTATTCATAAACCATCTTTTGACTTTAATAAATACAACTAAGGTTTAATCTAAATCTTTAACATCATTTTTTTTTTATTAAACACAAGAATTTTTTTATATTTAATAAATCATAAACGTCAATTTATCATACTGATAATTTGTAATTGCAGTCGATATTGAATGCCACTATCTTTTGTTACATTGGTTACGTTAAAAATAGTTTGGTAAACGTCATTTATTCACACAAAAAATGATTCTATTTCATTTATCAAAAAAAAAATTTTGTTTAAAACCACTACCGGAAGTAATATTGACCAATTAAATATTTCTAAAATATGCAAATCATATTAGAATTGCTAATTTAGCAATCTTCTAATTATAAGATAATTGACAAAACAGCAGAATTTGCGACATGGGTCTGAGTTGGCCCATTTCACAATCGTATGATGTTACCCAAATATTTATGCGATTCAACTACATATATATAAATCGCTTCTCTAGATATTTTTCTCCAGGAAAAAAATTCACCTTAACTCCAATTAAGATAATTTTAATCTGTTTCTAAGCTGATTTTCATCATTACCACTACTCTCTGACACTTTGCTTTCATTTTAAACAAATTTCAAGTGATACACAATTTTCCTTCTGCAGCAATGAATCCTGGTAGCAAATTTATTCATTGACCTACTACCGAAAACAGTGTGGACGAATGATTAAACATGAATGTGATTTCCTTTGAACTGATCAGCTACCATAATGCTTGGGGTATCTGTAAAGTCTCAAGAATTCTCTGAAGTAAACATAAAAATAAAAGCAAAAAGTCAAATATATAGTTACATGAATGTATATCTATAATTTTTATAACGACATGAGATTGTGAAATGTGCCAAAATATGGAGAGCTTTCTGATGTCCCACACTCTCATCATTTCAAAGTCTTAAAAAAATGGTAGAGGATTCTCAGACTACCCTCCAAAGAGAGTCCTGACTTTCAGGAATCTCCATGTTTTTCTAAAAAATTATAGCATGTATAGTGTACTTCAGAATGCTACTTAGTTTCTTATCAGTATTTGTTCATTTCATTACATCAGATAAGACTTGGTAACTTACTAAAAATTCATACTAGTATAAACATAATTAAGTCAATAAAAGTTTCCAACTTGTCCACATTGACTTGTCATGATCACTTCTAGTTAATTAAAATTAATTAGCAGACAAGTTTCTGTATCTTTGTTGTGTAGAGATTTAATTTATAGAAAACAGAATTTAATCAGAGATAAAAACGATCACATCAGTATCTAGCATTTTGTAAGTAATAAGGAAAAACCAACAGGGATTGGCAACTCACAAAGGTTGCACATTAAATGTTTTAAATTAATCCAAGATACAATTGTTTATTGCAGACTCGTAAAAAAAAATGGGCAAAGGTCGTAGTAGAGATTCAGTCGGTGAACAAGAAGATCAAACAGAGAATGAAAGACAACAACCTATAGGAATTTATGGCTGGAGAAAAAGATGTCTTTATGGATTTATATTGCTGTTAATGATATTAACAGTATTAAACTTGGCACTTCTTGTTTGGATGTTACGAGTATTAAATTTTAATGTGGTGAGATTTACTTGTATACAATGTTCATTTTGTATAGCTCACCGGACCAAAAGGTGAGCTACCGCCATCGTCCTCGTAAACTTTTCATATTTCCATCTTTTTCTCTGAAACACCTGCAGTGCTTTTCACAAAAAGTCGTAAGTGTAAAATATATCGCAAGTTCTGACGTCACAATGGATTTCCCTTTGATCTTCCAACAATTACGATGGATTTTACACTTACGACTTTATGTGAAATCAACAGATAGGCGATTCAGAACCAAGCTTGATCGCAATGTTCATCAGGTGGACCTTTACAAAGTTTGTGGGTTTTTTTATCTGAAGATCAAAATGGCCATCCCACAGGACTTAGTTTAACATAGGACCCTATGAAACCATTTAACTAATCAAAACAAAACTTTCTAATAATTTTGATGGTCCTCTATAAGATTTCTTTTTTATGCCAATCAGAAATTCAAAATTTCTGCCACCGATGCATTTAGTTTAACATAGGACCTTATTGGAAAAAGTTTAAAAAGCTAATTCTCTGTAACTGGTTTACCAATTGAAACAAAATTTAAAACTAGTTTTCATTGGATGGTCCTCTATAAAGTTTATGTTGTTATGCCAATCTGAAATTCAAAAGGGCCACCACCACAGGACTTTGTGTATCAGAGGATCCTATGGGAAAATGTTTTAAAAGGCTTCTTGTCTGAAATCACTTATTAATAACCAATTGAAACAAACTTATTACCAGTTTCCATTGGATGGTCCTCTATAAGGTTTATATTTTTTATGTCAAATGGCCACCGTCACATGACTTAATTTAACACAGTACCCTAATGGAAAAAAATTTATCAAGAATATTTATCAGATTTGATAAAAACCAAGATGACTACCATAGTAGGAATTGATTTAACGTAGAATCGTAGTACAGGAAAATATCTAAAATGTCTTCCTATTTGGAATGAATTGAACCATCATTGACTATATACCGGTAAATCAGGTTAGCAGGTATTCAAATTTCAATGTTAGGATATTTAATATTTTAACAGAATAAACAGTTCTAATTTTATTAGCCAAGCTGTAAATTTAATAAAATCTAAGGGGGACTATGTTATCGGGTTATGAAATAGACCATAGTTGGTGATTTGTACTGTGCTCCTTGAATGCTGAATACACAATGAGATTAGACCTATTGTAACATCTATAAAAAGTAAAACTCGCTGTCTATTCCATATTTCTATATTTTTCAATGTAGTTTTAAACTATCTGCCATTTGGTCCTTTCCAATTTCCACATGTATTTGTTGTTTTTAACTCATTGTCAACCTAAATATAGCTTACATTACTGCTCACTGAACATTAAGCAACCTTTCAATCAATCAATCAACCATTTGTAATATAAACAAGTAGCAAACCTTTGAAGATAAACTTTTAAACTACTATTCTGAAAACTATGGTTTTATTTTGAAATATCATTATGTAAGAAGGTGTGTTAATAAATGTTCACATTCTATTTAAGTCTGTAGGCAGGGTGTACTCAACTCTAACCTTAATTGAAAGGATTGCCAATTTTCCTGAACAGGTCGGGGTTTTCTCTGGGTACTCCGGATTCCTCCCCTAATAAAAACTGGACGCCATGATATAGCTGAAAAATTGCTGAAAGTGGCGTTAAACATCAAACAAACAAACAAAACAATCTATTTAAGTCATTGGAACTACAGTTAATATTTATACCCCCCGCAAACTAGTTTGGGGGGTATATAGGAATCATCCTGTCTGTCTGTCTGTCCGTCTGTCCACATCCCTTGTAAGGGCTTCTCCTCCTAAACCGCTTGACAGATTTTGATGAAACTTTACATGAAGGAAGTACATCATATGTAGATGTGCATGAAGAATTTTCGTCACTGTCGGATATTATTCAGGGGAGATAATTAAACTTAGACTTTTAAAATATATTATTCAGTGCGGGACCTCGTAAGCGCAACTCCTCCTAAACCGTTTGACAGATTTTGATGAAACTTTACATGAAGGGAGTACATCATATGTAGATGTGCATGAAAAATTTTCGTCGCTGTCAGATATTATTCAGGGGAGATAATTGGACTTGAAGCAAAGCGGAGGGTATCCCTTTGTGAGCGTGCTCACAGTCCACACTTGTTTTATTTGTCCCTAGTTAATTATACCCTCCGCAAACTAGTTTGGGGTGTATATAGGAATCACCCTGTCTGTCTGTCTGTCCGTCTGTTCTCATCCCTTGTAAGCGCTTCTCCTCCTAAACCGCTTGACAGATTTTGATGAAACTTTACATGAAGGAAGTACATCATATGTAGATGTGCATGAAGAATTTTCGTCGATGTGGGATATTATTCAGGGGAGATAATTGGACTTAGACTTTTAAAATATAGTATTCAGTGCGGGACCTCGTAAGCGCAACTCCTCCTAAACCGTTTGACAGATTTTGATGAAAATTTACATGAAGGGAGTACATCATATGTAGATGTGCATGAAGAATTTTCGTCGCTGTCGGATATTATTCAGGGGAGATAATAGGACTTGAAGCGAAGTGGGGGTATCCCTTTGTGAGCGTGCTAACAGTCCACACTTGTTTATTCTATTTTTCTTCAAACAAATTACAGATATATTTCTGACAAGACATGTTAACATATTGTTAATTTGTTTTCCAGGATGGCATGGAGAATGTTCGATTCACAGATAATGGTATCCAAGTTCAAGGCGAGTCAGAATTCCTCCATTCTATTTATACAGAGAGAATCAAGTCCTTACAAGTAGGTTCTGTAGGTGATGTAAATCATTTGATCTTCTATATAGATCATCATCATCATTAAACACATCAATCTAAAAAAAAGCAAATCTCTTGTTGGTTCCATGTTGTGGTAATCAGAACATTGGATTAGCGGTAGTACTTAAAACAAACTGCAGTTTGCACAAAATAACTGTATTAAACAAAATGTTACCTGCATTAAATAAACGCTTGTCTATTGTGATCTAAATTATAGTGGCTTGGTGACAGGTGGTACAGGGATTAAAATAAGAATTTCAAATAATACTTCCTACTTAGTTTTAAAAAACATACATGTATGCATTAAAGTATAACTCTCAGCACACTCTCCAGTATTATCTCATCATACTCGAGAGTGTGCTGAAATTGGATTATGCAGAGCAATTCACACAGAGCTCCAGAGAAGCAGCACTTTTTTTTCAAATACTCTGTTAAAAATAGATAATATATATGTCATTTCTAGGTTAAGTAAACCAATTTGTTACTGTGTTATCCAAAAGTTATAAAACATTACATATTGACCAAGTTGTGCATTTTACGGTATGGAATGTAGTCTTTAAAATTAAAAGTAGTGTGCTGGTCAGACAAAAAGATTGTTCATAAGTAAGCATACATTT
The DNA here is from genome assembly GCA_944474755.1 of Limnoperna fortunei. NCBI lineage: Eukaryota > Metazoa > Mollusca > Bivalvia > Mytilida > Modiolidae > Limnoperna > Limnoperna fortunei. Next base: position 91,635,188 of record OX104115.1, read on the forward strand.
AGCTTTTTTTTAAAGAAAAATTTACGTCGTAGATTAGTATCTTTTCACCCTTTTTTACAGAAAAAGTCATTGAAAATAGATTCCAGCAGAGGAATACATATACAAGCTAGAAACAATAATAATATCACCAACAGTTTTGTAATAGGTAATCAATATCAACCATGTAAAGTTTTTGTCATATTTTGAAAAAATCATACTAAAGTCAGCAATACTGTAAGGGCTTTTCCAGGAAAAAATGTACAGTGGGGTCGGAACACAGGTTATTTTTTTTCCTGGGTAGGGGGGGGGGGGTTGAGGGTATGTTCTTATTAAAATAATCGCGGTTGTCGGTGTTTTTCTGGTTCTATTTCACAAAATGCTGTGCTTTCGGCGACGTCCGCACGATTTTTGACTGACGATTTTGTCGGAATGAATGTAAGGGGAATAACCAATCATCATAACTTTTGAATGGTTTAAGCCCGAAAGTTCCGAATGGGACTGGTTGCCAATTTTCTATATTGCTCTGCTCTCTCATTGACCAGATGTTGTAAAAGCCAGAGTATACCGAAAATGCAACCACATGGCAGAATGAACATTGAAGAATTGAGTGTTGACGACGTTTGCCGTTGGTTAATACCACGGCAAATCACAATATTCAGATAAATTCAAGGGTAACTTTATTATTGTACATCAATATATCTATATCAATTTTATTTTATAGTTGGGGGTACTTTCCATAAAAACATTTTCTAGGTTGTGCCTCTAAAAAAATTATAATTTTAGTGGTGGTACCCCATTTTTTAGCTGAGTTCCAACCCCCTGTACATTTTATTCTGGAAAAGCCCTAATATACTGTAGAATGAATTATTTCTTAATTCCTGAATGAAGATAATAGAATAAATGTGCTCATATATGTAGGGCAATGGTTACAATGACAAATAGGGGCCTTGGTGACAGAGTATTTTAATGTTGTCATTTACTATTGATCTATGTACCTGTCAACATGGAGGCTGCTGATTTGAGCCTTACTGCAGGCAGAGTGTGCTCAACTCAAGCCCTAACTGACGAAGATTGCTAGTTTTCCTGCCAAAGGACAGGGTTTTTTTCTGGTGCCTCAGCTTCCTCCCTCAATTTGAAACTTGGATGCCATGATATAGCTGAAAAATTACTGCAAGTGGGCATTTAACCTTCATTCAAACAAACAAAGACCAATACAGTGTAAACTTGGATAAATATAACTTAAAGATAGCTAGTCATTTTGCACTATGATTTCTTTACAGCTAACAAAACAGTATCATCAACATGTGAATCATTTGAGATAAAGAACAGTAAAGGACAGACTAAGTTCAGGGTTACCAACAAAGGTGTTATGTTTGGTAATGCAGATGTTACCTTTACAGGTATATAAATCACTGTGATCCTAGCATGTTGAGGGCCATAGTTACTTTTACAGGTATATATATCACTTGGATCCTAGTATGTTGAGGGCCATAGATGTCCTGAAATTTTCTCATAAAATTAATAAACATTGTTACTATGATGGCTAGTCATTTAACACAGCTTTTTATCTGTCGTGTGCATTAATTTTGAAAACAATCCCTTACCATAGTATCAATTTCCTTTAATTTGAGAATATGTTGTTGGTATAAGAAATACTGTCAGTCTGTTTCAGTCCAGGAAATTGATTTGACCCATGTCTAAGTAATGTTTGGGGGTAAAAAATTACGAACTTCTTTATTGTTTTACTTTGCAAAAATGTACTCTTCTGCTGTGTGTTGAATTTAATTTGTATAGAGCTAATTTTATTTTTGGGCCAGTCTTTTTTCCAGTGCGCTGCATGTGCATGCCCAGACAGGATCTTATTGTATATTATATGCTTGTAGTATGGTAAAATGCACAAAATTTGTATATAACATTTGGATAAATTATCTCTATGGATGGTGGGCCTTACTGAGGTGACACAGAAGTTTCTTAAACAGCCCTGATATATGCCTTTGTATTTGCTTATTTTTTGTTGTGAAATGAATTTAAATGTTTATTTGATAAACCAAATTTTCATTATTGCAGGTTCTTCAAAAATTGAGTTTAAACATTCAATAGCTACACCAAACCTCAGGGGACCAGTATCTGAACCTCTAAGGTAAAAGGTCTATAAAAATACAAATCTCAGGGGACCACTGTGTGAACCTCTTAGGTAAAGGTCAATCAAAATAAAGGCTTTGCTTTATATTCTCTTAACCCACACAAAATTAGTTTTAATGTTCTAAGGCCAAATTTTTAAAAAAATTGATGAGAGAGGCAGGCATTCATGCTTATTTTATATCTTTATTGGTCTAAACAAGAGACATTTATCTTGGTCTTTCACAAAATGTAAAGATACATTTAATTCAAACAATGAACAATGTTAATATTAAACAGTTATATATATCGAATTGTAACTTTCAAATATCAAATGCAGAGTGGTGAGAAGTAAAAAAGCAGATTGGACCTAAATATTTTTTCTGGAAATAGCACAGAATTTCTGGATCTTATTAGATTAAAAAGATGATAAAATTGTTAATGTATCCATGTAAAAACTGATGCATGCGATCCTGAGAATGTTAAGGAGATACAGGACACCTTCAGTCATTTTGTGAAAATCTCTAAAAAGATATCAAATTTATTTTAAAATTAATAATAATTTCTTTTATTATTAACACTTAATTTCCATAAAGTTTAAAATAATAATGAAATACATGAATGTATACATAGTTGAAATATTATGTAATATAATAATATAAATGTCAAAATAATGACAGTAATACAGACTATTTTATATTCATATGTGATTATAAACACACATTTTACATATATATACATATTGTACAATTAATTTTTGCTATTTATGAGGTTCAAGTCATCCTCACAATGTCAGGGCGACTGTCCACACATCTGTTCTTCTGCAGACACGAGTGAACACAGGAAACCTGACATTGTTAGGATGGGTCAGAGTGCATTTATTTTCAGAGTTCACGCCTTGAGTACCCAGTTGAGAGTAATAGGGGAGAAAGGTGTAGATATCACAGCACCTGCTGGCAGAATTCTCATTAAAAGTGCAGACCAACTTAATTTTATTGCTGATCAAAATGTGAGTAAAATAAGGTGGAACAAAAGGCATTAGTAGTGGTCCTTTCTGCATATACATTGGGATAAGTTGACATGGGGTAATTAGAATAATGTGTCATAGTAGAGTGACTTGTGTATTATGTTAACTTCTAGCTTAAATATCCAAGCCTGAGAACAATAATACAAGTAAGCACACCATGTGATCCTGATCCAAAACTGTTAAAAACGTACTCATGAGTTCACATATATTGCAATATTTTTGGTAGTCTGGCAATTTTTATATAATGGTTGAAACAGATTGGTGGACTGTGGAAGGTTTGTGCTTCTCTGTACTGCAGCTTCTGACCCAATAAAAACTGAAAAATTGCTGAAAGTGCATTAATCATTTGAACAGCAACAAAAAAAAAACAAGGAAACATACATAAAACTCTCTACAGTCAAACTTGTCTTTCTGGGGCGATTAAAAGTTTTCATCAATAAATAAACCCAGTTTGATGAAATGAAGATTTGTATACCATTGTCAATTTTATCAGTCTTCTTTAAAACTAAAATTTGAAATGAAATGTCGGCCGTCGTAAACTTTAAAAAAAATCTTCTCCTCTGAAACCACTGGGCCAATTTTTTTTCAAACTTGGCCATAATCATCCTTAGGGTTCCTAGTTTCAAGTTTTTACCCAGGGTGTTGATCAACAGAGAAATATGGCCGCTGTTACTAAAAATAGAACATGGGGGTCAAAACAGGTTTTTGATCATTATCTCAAAAATTATAATAGCTATAGAGAAAACCGTTACTTCAAATTGATCAGCACATTAAGGTCTACAATAGTTGCTATTAGTGTGAAGTTGTGTATTGGCTTCTTGTAGGAGTTATTGCCCTTTATTGACGATTTTTGACAAAATTTTTGGTATTTACAATATAACCTGAAAACTATAGGAGGTAGAGTGAAACTGTAAATGGCAAAAATGATCAGCAATAAAAGCCCTACAATTCACTTGATTAGTCTGAAATAGTCAAATGACTCCTTATATGAGTTATTGCCCTTAAATGGCAATTTTTTATGAAATTTTCTGTTTTTGTCCTGTAACTTTAAAACTATAACAGCTAGAGTAAAACTGTAAATAGCAAAAATTATCAGCAATACAAGCCCTACAATTCACTGTATTAGTCTGAAATTGTCAGATGACTCCTTATAGGAGTTATTGCCCTTAAATGGCAATTTTTTATGAAATTTTCCGTTTTTGTCCTGTAACTTGAAAACTATAGCAGCTAGATTGAAACTGTAAATTGCACAAATGATCAGCAATAAAGGCCCTACAATTCACTTGATTGGTCTGAAATTGTCAGACAACTCCTTAAATAAGTTATTGCCCATAAATGACAATTTTTTATGAAATTTTCCGTTTTCGTCCTGTAACTTAAAAACTGTAACAGCTAGAGTGTGAAACTGTTAATAGCAAAAATGATCAGCAATACAAGCCCTACAAATTACTTTATAAGTCTGAAATTGTCAGATGACTCCTTATAGGAGTTATTGCCCTTAAATTGCAATTTTTTATGAAATTTTCCGTTTTTGTCCTGTAACTTAAAAACCATAACAGCTAGAGTGAAATTATAAATTGCAAAAATGATCAGCATTAAAAAGCCCTACAATTCACTTAATTGGTCTGAAATTGTCAGATGACTCCTTATAGGGGTTATTGCCCTTAAATGACAATTTTGTTATGAAATTTTCCATTTTTGTCCTGTAACTTGAAAACTATAGCAGCTAGATTGAAACTGTAAATTGTGCAAATGATCAGCAATAGAAGCCCTACAAATGATTGCTTAGTCCAAAATTGCAAGATGACTCTTTATAGGAGTTATTGCCCTTTCATTATGAATTTGGACAAATGAACAGTTTTTGAATTATAAATTAGTCTATAACACACCTACTAGTAGAGTAAAACTGTAAATTTCTAAAGGACAATGCCTACAAACCATTTAATTTTCAGAAATTGTCTGATGGCACCTTATAGGAGTTATTGTATTTAACTAAAATTTTTGAAGAAACTGTTAATTTCAAAAATTTAAATATAGTTGAAGTCATTTGGATTCCAGGTGAGCGATTACAGGCTCCTGGGAGCCTCTAGTTAATAGAACTGGTCAGTGGTCGATGTCATTACTATCCAATGTTACATACGTAACCATTGTGGTCATCTATATAAATATTGTAGATAGTGGACATCAAGTGCTGTGTGCTGTCCACTCTATAAAGTACTTCTTTAAAGTACTGTCCACTGGCTATACATGTATTAGCATCCAGTATTTTCCATTGTATGTAGTGAACATTTTTTAGACATTAATATTACAAAAGAATGAGGAGTCATATCAAGTTTGATATAAAATATCTTTTCTGCTTTACAGCTATATTTGGAGGCTAAGGATTATTACATTAAAAAGCCAAGAGTAAGCAGTCCTGATACTGGAACGTCCTATACAGGAACTGTATATGAATTATGTTTGTGTGACAGTGGCAGGTTGTTCTTGTCCAAGCCAAATTCAGATTGTAAGGCCACAGATGCCATTTGTCAGTAACATACATGTTAACATTTATAAAACTATGCCAGGTATCAATTATAAAAAAGACTTTGAGGACAAAGTTCCTCTGTAAGTCAGTTAAACTTATTATCACAGAGCATTACCTGGTAATATATTTATTTATGTATTATGTAGTTTGACCAGAAATAATCATCTATTCATATCAGCCTTCCATTAAAAGTTGTTGGCTTGCCGTTTCTTACCAAACTAATAAATCAGTGGTTTTAAGACAATTAACTTTTGTTGGCATGTTATCACTACAATAAAGGAAATATAATTTCCAAGTTAAAAAAAATTGTTTGCCTATAAACTTTCCCATTTTTCATATTGTGTGGAGACAGTCTTATTAAAATGGCATCTTTGACCTGATCCTCCTTTTTTCTATTTTTTCTTGAGGCAATAATAGAAAAGGGGGGTGGGGTGGGGGTAGATTGTAACCACAGATTAGTTAGTGTCTGTGATAACAATACTTGGGGCACCAGGATTAATGATCCATATTATTATACCCCCCGCAAACTTTTTTGGGGGGTATATAGGAATCACCCTGTCTGTTGGATATGATTCAGGGGAGATAATTGGACTTGAAAGCGAAGTGTGGGGTATCCCTTTGTGAGCCTGCTCACAGTCCACACTTGTTTTAACTTATTTAAGACAATCTGATTCATTAGCCACCATGAATATAACATAAATACTTGCAATTCTCATGGTCTTTACATGGTGATTGATATTATACATGAACTGAAAAACAAAATGCCTCCTTATTTTATTAAATCAATGTTTTTTTCGATGTCAATCAATTGGATAATGTATTTAATTTTTATGGTGCCATGTATCAGTGTTGAGGATATTGTTACTGTGGAGAATTGTAGAATATTTTAACAAATATAAAAGCTATATAATCAACGGTATATATACATGTACCATTGATTGTATAAGTTGCTTGCAGTGGTTCATGTTTTGTATCCATTATTAAATTTTGTATAAACATGCATATTCTGTGCTAAGAACAATTGTATTACAAAAATTGAACACCATGCAGAAGTTACACATGGAATATTGTATTGAGTTTGTGTATATGGGAAAGTGATTATTATATGTGTATAAATATATTAAACTTATACATGTAGGTCACAGATATTAAATAATTGTACATGTTTTTGTGATAGTTTGAAATCCTGTTATGTAACAACATACGGGTAACATTTATGTCTTAAGGTGCTATCAGATGGTATATATATTTATAATTGTGTGTTGTGTTCAGGTGATAAGGGTCCTTTAGAACAATCCTTACAAAATTTGTGTTTTACATTATTACATACACACTCAACTAAAAAGATAAAATGACTAGTTAAATGTAAAACAATGAGTCAGTTCTTCTTTGTTGTGTATATTTTAAAATTTGAACTATTTTCTGTATCAGTTTAGTTTTATATCTTATTTGTCAATGTCAGCATAATAGTTTTAATATACTGTACAGATGGTTCATGAGGATTCTCCTAACGGACCCTGAAAACTATAAATCCGTCCTTAGATAAATTTTCACTTTTTGCCATTATTTGTTGTACAAATAGCATATCATAATTTTTATCTAAAATTAAGTATGTATTTAGTCAAAATCTGAAAAAATATTGATTGATACAACCTGTGTGATAAAAAACCTTGTATCATCTATATATGTGATACAAGATGTACTTTTGTCGGAACTACTTCTTGACGTCACAATGAATGGTATAACCAATGATTCATTGAATGACTTTCATTTTATGAATGAAATATGACGTCATAATGTGTGTGACGTTAGGGGCTATATTTTATAAACAAATGCTTCGTTGAATGATAAATTTTAAATTGTAAACATTCAGTTTTGTTCTGCCCTTTGTATACTTCTTAATTTTAGATAAACTTATTACATACATTTAAGTGTAGGTACAACTACCTGTATCACGTCTCGACAGTTGCATACATTCCGCATCACAATTCGACACTGCGCGTCTCGTAGTGATACGAATGTACACAACTGTCTCGACGTGATACAGGTAGTTGTACCTACACATAATTTATGTTATGTATATTTATTATTGAAATCTGAATGTTCAGCATTGTCTTATTTTTTAAACTGGTAGCTGTGATAAAATGGAAAAAAAAGATGAAAATTATTATATTCTTTATTATATCAGTAAATTTTGATTGATTAGAAACAGTCACATGTTAATAAAACCAATTAAAAATTTTGACATCTTTTGCACTTCCAGGGTTATTAATGTTCAGCAAAAAAATAACCCTATTGTGCACCACAGAACAAGGGAGATAACTTTAAAAAGTCATCTATGGTAAAGATAAACAGTTTGTCCCATACCTTCTTGTTTTCATCTGATTTTTCTTCATTTTTGTCTTATTGTTTACTCATTTTTTCAGAAATCATTCAGTAGATTAGAACCAAAATGTGAAAGCAAGATTTATATGACCCTTGACTTGCAATTTTTCTGGCTTAATTGTGAAGACTATTAACAGTCATGAATAGGAACTCTCCGTGAAGATAAGTCTATGTAAATTATAAGGCTAAAATTGCATCTACATGTAGTGGCATAATTTCATGAAAAAGGAATCTAGTCAAAATCATTTACCTCAGTATAATCATAAAATGTTTAAAGTATTTTTCTGATTACAATGTATTAAATCCAGTATGTTAGTATTAACCAGAGTAATTGATTTTGTGTACTTTTTATTTAATCCGAAATCTGACTGGTAATTAGATTTATTGGTAAATAATTTAATTAGCTTCCTAAGCTGAAATCTGATTGGCTGATTTGAAAGTAGAAACCCATATTATACTATATAACTTGCATTGGTCGCGTGCACTATTCTAACGCTGTTAAAATTCAAATCGACAGGAACAAATCTTTTATTATTAATCAAAATAACCTAACAATCATTCTGATTTAGTTTTTTAATGAAAATCATTAATTAATTTTGTAAAAATTAAATTAAAACAATAAATCTCAATCATTATAATTAAATTTCTTTATAAATATTCATTATAATATAATTAAATATTAACAAGCAACTTTAATAAGCAACAAATAGGATTTACTCGAGTGATTTTGGTAAGTGTAATGTAGGATTTACTTGAGTGATTTTGGTAAGTGTAATGTAGGGGCAATTGTGCTTAAAGTCCAGGCAATATTTGAAGGTGTACTCGACTCCTCACTGCAGGCTGGGTGTACTCGACTCCAATCTTAATTGACAAGGATTGCCAGTTTTCCTACCGCAGGTCGGGGGTTCTCTCCGGGTACTCCTGCTTCCTCCCCCAATAAAAACTGGATGCCATGAAATAGCTGAAAAATTGCTGAAAGTGGCGTTAAAACACCATTCAAACAAAAACAATATTTGAAGGTGAAAATTTTGGTAAGTGGGGTGATTTAAGGACAAGGCCTACTATCCCTTTTTTTCTAAATAATTTGTCTTAAGTTTCCTTATGACTAGATATTTAAATAAAGCTTAAAAAAAAAGTGGTCACCGACCGTATTTAACAGTTATGACATCATCTTTATTACCTGTGTTGAAGGTACCGAGATTATATGTTATTTGATTTAAATTTTTTCCCGTATTATTCTCTTGGAATCAACTTATATTAATTTTAAGGCTTCATGGCATGTAGAAACAAGTATGCCATAATCTTTTTTAAAGAAATGTAAGCTTCGATCATAATGTGGAATTTATATGTTCCCGTCATTTTTTTCAGGACCTGGAATACAAAAAATTGCCGATAGCAAAAAAGTGACCTATGATAATAAAACTATATTTTCACAGAAGACAGAGTTTAACTTGCTCTTCAAATTGAAAAAAATTTAAAAATTTGGTCACATAATTGAGGGAAAATATATTTGTGAAATATGTGTTATGGCCAAAAATGGTGGGAGAAAAGGACGCGTTTTTCTTTGTACCTAAACTGCAATATCTTTTATTAGATTTGCAGCACAGAAAACACAAAAGTACAATTAGTTCTTTTTTTGGGTAGGTTTGCTATTGAAAAGTAATTAATTGTTGTTTTAACCCATTCTGAATGGCTCTGTTGCTTTGTTTACTTATAAATTGATCTACGAGTCTATTCATAAAGAATACGGTTATTGAAATGGACTTGCACTGACTTCTGATGACAACAACGTCATTAACAATAAAGTTCAAAAACAAAATGCACAGAAACAATACATTTGTAGTAGGATTTTTCTTTAACCAACCCTGGTGGTGATTTGGGCAAAAGTATGGGAAATTTGACCTGCTCCCTTGATTTCTAATTGTTTGTTCCATTAATTCTATTTGCAATAACAAATAATATACTGGTAATGTGACAGTACATTAGTGCTATTATGTTTTATGTGTACAGTGTTGCATGATTGTGCATTTGACAAGTTTTAGTTTTTACTTTGAGATAATGTACTGGTTTACTAACAAATTTTTTGTTTTTATTTGTAGAATCATCCCCACAGTATGTAGGCATTTACAAATGGAATTTTATTTTGAAGTAATTTTTTTGTCTATTTTGTAACATCCTTTTGATGAAATTTTAATATCTGATATACGGTACAAGTTTTTCATGATACAGAAATACTCTGGTAGGTTTGTACTAGGCAAAATTTACTGCCGTTATAATCCAAAGTTAGTTTTGTGATTTGTCCGATTAACAAAAAAAAAGCAAGGGTATGATCATCCTCACAAGTCAGGGTTTCTGTGTCCACATTTGTCCACGAAACCATGACAAACTTAGCTAGAAGATTTTCATATGACGTCAAACCTCAAAAATATCAACCAATTAAATTGATTGAAAGAAGCATGTGTTTGGCAGTAGTCATTCTTACTCATTCTTCAGTGGGAAGAAAACGTAACGCAACTGATAAATAACGCGATAATAACAAACTATTAACACTACTGTACAAAATACACTGATTTTCACATGGTCTATGCAACACATCTGTTAGATTAATTTACAATCGACATCGGGATATCCCCTAACCAAGTGGTGAATGAAAGCGAGCTTTTGATTGGCTACATGCAGGTATATGATGTAGCCAATCAAATTAGTGACTTCTAACCCGGGAATTTCCTAGCTAAGTTTGGTCAGTGTTTCGTGAACATAGAAACCCTGACTTGTGAGGATGGGGTATGATTATTCATTCTAGGTGTGTACCTGATAAGAGTGAACACCTGTCCAAGATGCCTACATTTAAATACAAATGTTGTACAATCCAATATTGTAATATCTTTATGAGCCTTCCAATTATCTGTGTAGGATGGTAGTAAAAGAGTTTTGTATATTTGTACCAAGTTTGAAATTAAAACTATTTATTTTAAACTGTGTTTTCCATTGTTTCATAATGTTTTTGTATATGTTATTCTGCACATACACACCCATTATAATGGATCAGATTGAAGGGGTCTTAAAAAAACATTCAGCAATTTTTCAGCAAAATATCTCTAACCCGGTTTTCTCCATAATGGGCATCTGGATGATATCATTAATACAAAAATATGGTATAAACATGTGTCAGTCCCCTGTTAACATAACTGATCTTGCAATCCTTATTAGCTCACCTGACCCGAAGGGTCATGTGAGCTATTGCCATCACTTGGCGTCCGTCGTCGTCGTTAACTTTTCTTTAAAAATCTTCTCCTCTAAAACCACTGAAGGGATTACTTTGAAACTTTGCACACATCATCAGTAAAATGTCCTCTGCCAAGTTTGCACAAATCATGGCCTCAGACCAACCAACATGGCCGCCATGGCTAAAAATAGAACAGGGGGTCAAAATACAGTTTTTGGCTTATAGTTCAAAAAGTATAACAGATACATGAAAACCAAAGAGACTTTCCTTCTTCAGCATCAAAAGCTCTACAAAACACTCCATTGGGTCAAAGTTGTATAACGACTCCTTGTAGGAATTATTGCCCTTTAATTGTCGAAATTGATGATTTTTGCCATTTTTGCCTCACAATCTTGAAAATTATTAGAACTAGAGAAAAAGTAAGCATTGCTTAATTGTTCTGCTCTATGAGGGCTACAAAATTGGCCTTAGAGTCAAGATTGTCTGATTAACCGTTTAAGAGTTATTCCCCTTGAACTGTTTATTTTAATAGGTTTTAATTGATTTTTTAAAATCATCTCCTCTGAAACCACTGAAAGTACTGCTTTGAAACTTTGTACACATCATCCATCAAATGTCCTCAACCAGGTTTGCACCAACCATGGCCGCAGATTAACCAACGTGGCCGCCATGGCTAAAAAAAGAACGGGGGGGGGTCAAAATACAATTTTTGGCTTATAGTTCAAAAAGTATAACAGATACAGGAAAACCGAAGAGACATGCCTACATCGGCATCAAAAGCTCTACGAAACACTCCATTGGGTCAAAGTTGTAGGATGACCCCTTATAGGAGTTATTGCCCTTTAATTGTCAAAATTGATTATTTTTGACATTTTTGCCTCAAAATCTTGAAAATTATTAGAACTAGAGAAAAAGTTAGCATTGCTTAATTGTTCTGCTCTATGAGGGCTACAAAAATGACTTAGGGTCAAGATTGTCTGATGAACCGTTTAGGAATTGTTCTCCTTGAACATTTTTTAATCAATTTTACTTGATTTTATAAAAATCTTCTCCTCTTTAACCCATTTAAGGACTGCTTTGAAACATTGCACACATCATCTTTAGGACGTCCTCTTCCAAAATTGTGCAAATCATGACACCTGACTACCTACATAGCTACGTTGGCTTAAAATAGAAAATGGGGGGGGGGGAGTCAAGAGAGTTTTCGACTGATAGTTAAAAAAGTATAACAGGTACAGCAAATTTGAAGTGAACCTCCCTTCTCCCTCTAAGCATCAAAAGGGTTGTTTGGTTTCAGGTTCAGGTGAGCGACACAGGCTCCTGGGAGCCTCTAGTATTATAAAGTAGACATCACTGGTGGTATGAAAGTAGGTTTCCAACTACATAGCATATGTCAATCATGTTACGAGGCATGAAGTACTACAAATTTAAAAATTCGTGTAATTTAAAAATTGTAATTTTCACGTCCTGAATATAGCTGAAATATTGCTTGCTGGACGTTAAACAACAAACAATCAATCAATCAATCATGTTACGTCCTAATATATTTTTGACAGTAGACTCATTCTCAGATTTATAACAGTTTTACAGATTTAATGTAAATATATAATAATAAATTGTTTGCAATGGTATTATGCGTATGTCAACGTCGGCTGTCCATATGCAGTCTACCTTTTTAAGCGCTACATTTGATAACTTTGACGGATTTGTTTTGTTTTTTCTCTGTATAACCCCTTAGACGAAACGAAGCCTTATTTTTTTTTCAAACATTTCACAGTTTTTAGATTTTTAGTATAGTATAGGTAATGCATCGTTCGTTGTCTTTTATCATTTTGTGAAAGATTCAAATTCCACAAATTATTTTTTGCAGATTATGTTGCACTAAAAAAGTTTCAGGGAGATTAATTTATCAATATTGTTCTTGTTTTTTCAGTTTAATCGGATATTTATTGAATTCTGTTTTTTTTTAATCTTTGATAAAAGCTTTATATATCAATAATGAATATGTTGTTATAAAGACGGAACAAATGAAGATACGACACACTATCAGACATTGACTGTTTAACCGTAATGAAATGTGATATATTTTATCAATTTCCCGATAAACATTAACCAGTTTTTGAGAAGACTAGTTTTTCTTTACGTTTTTATGGGCAACTACTTATAACATTTATTTTTTCATTAGGCTGTTAGACCTCGTGTTTTTGGAACAATATAAGATCAGTAACTGCATGAAAACAAACAAAAATGTTTTTGTTTGTTTGTTTGTATGTGGTGTTAGGACAATTATGGCGTCCAGGCTTTTAGTTAAAGGACTAAGCCGAAGTACCCAACGAATACACCGGACCTTCGGCATGAAAACTGACAATACTTATCAATTAAGAGTCGAGCACACATTTCACGATGTCTGGCTCGAACTGGCAACACAAATACAAATTTTTCATTTTATAAACATTTTTTTCAAATTTATTATTGACTTCCACCACGTGACTTCCACAAATGATTGTCTAGACGATCTTTTTAACTACACTGATATTACCGGCTGGCATGAAATGATTACTACATTGACCAGACGGATACCAAAGCCCGCGATTATTAATGGTGTACCTGGACTTAGGGGTTATGCAGTCAACATAAATTTTTAAATTCTGTCGATGCGTCATCCTCACAAGTCAGGGTTTCTGTCGACACATGTGGACACAGAAACCCTGACTTGTGAGGATGTCGATGCGTTACAAATCTGACAATTTCGGTTTCTTACTAAGAATTTCTTCAATTTAAAGATAGCTACTGATTGTTTGATTATTGTTCAGAACTCGACCCTTATACATGTGATGTTGGTTTATATTTTTGCCTTATCCAGAAAAAAACGGAAACTATTTTAGAGAACCTTGCATACATCATTCAGAGATCTCATCCTGACTGAAACGCATATAACTTCACACAGAATGCCAGTGTAGTTGTTTAACATGCAAAACGACTGTAGTAAATCTATACGGCCAATCTCGTTCTCGCTGTCCTAGGTTCCACTTATCGGTAAGTGAACGCGACCTATCTGGGGTTTCCGACGATTGCGGCATATACTAGTACACGTCCTGTTACTGTCAGTTAAAAGCCTATACTTTGCCTATACGCAAACTATTAACACGCATGAGACTTGTGAATTATGATGACTCTTCATTGCAGAATTGTAGACATACATACACGTATCAGTAAACGATCTTAAAAGGGTAACTAAATAACATGTGAACTTCTTTCTCTGCTAAATTAAAATTGCCTTGATTGTTTCTTTTTATACTTTGTTATACAAGTTAATGTTGATCAGGGGCGGATCCATGAATGTGTGTAAGGGGAGGCGTAAAAGTTTGGCGAGGGTCCGGGGGGGGCGCTTAAGGCCCCCAGCAGGTCCAGGGCAGCGACCTGGTAGGGGGTTTTAGGGGGCGAAGCCCCCCGTAAGCTCCGGGAATTTAAGCATTTGGTAGCCATTCAGACAAAGTTTTCTAGACCCGTTTTTTTACTTTTGCCCCTTCTTTTAGCTGGCTTTATTTTTCAACTATGACCATAAATAATGAATTTTCTTCAATGAAATATCATATTCCTTTTCCTTTCGAATATATGTTCATGTCTTAGGGTTCTTATTTTGATGTCCTTTTATTGTCATTCCTGTTTTGTTGTTTTTGATTTGTCATTATGGAATTGTATCAAGTTTTTTCTACATGGTCAAATAGTATGGGCACGTATTTCTGATCAACTACATGCACCGAAGATGAGTCGCCGAGAAACTGGTGGTAGATCTACAGGCTAATGATATACTTTATTGACTGGAGTGCCATTTGAGAAAACATCATATCTTATTCATTTAAAGTAAATTTATTAAAACTTTAAAATCAAATAAGCCTTTGAACTTTATGAGAACTTTCTTTCGGTTCAGTGGATATTTTGCACAGGTAATTTGTTGCTTCATTTATATCTATTCGGGTAATGAAATACAATACGATATCTTCAAAAATGTTTTAATTATATCTTTGTACCGGAAGCTGTTCTATTTATACACATACTCCGTTACAGGTTAGTCAGATTTAAAGATCACTGTGTTTTATTCCTAAGTATTTGCTTATGCACACATATAGTAACATATAACCCAAATGCACTTTTTTTCACTTTAACTTTGTAATCGTGTAAAATAGGCAAAAAGTATGCAGGCATACGTGGTCATCACGCCGCACTGTTCGGGTTTAATTATTTCCTATCATCTGCCGATAAATCTTGTTTTACGAGAAGGTTTGACCAGAGAGATTGGGCCGTGAATTTTCGATAACGTGATATTCATCATGTAATTATGCATATTTAAAAAAAATGTATCTGCGCCTGTGATATCTGTTCCGTGACCTCTACCTCGTATATAGGACAGTGATATCGGATAAGAACTTAAGTTCATTTGAAGTTCAAGACTTATACAGGTAACGTTTAAGTACGGGAAGCATGTAAGTGTCATAAGACTTCTTATTTCTTTGAATTTGGCTGAACAATTGATTTGCAAGATAAATAAACGACTTTAAATGAATGTAACAATGTCTACATGTGTGTATTTACAAATTTATGACTGGTAATTTTATTCTGAGTCTAGTAGTTTCAATGCTATGAATATTTATGACGAACAACAGTTTGGTTTATCAAGGGCAAAGACTTACCAATAATACACAGTGCCAATAAAAAAATAATAAAAAAGTTTTGTCTCCTAAGGACCATGAAGCTTGAGAGACAACATTCACAAAGTTTAATGTATATTTACAACAATCTGCCATTCTGCCTATACATAATTGTAAAACTATAAAAAGTGGCTAAAGATTTAACAAAACTGATCAAATACTATTAATTTGTAAACATATTTCCGGATAATAGGTAACACACACAACTATTTTACCCCACTAAAAAAAGGATATGTAAAGAAAAGGCGAGAAAATATAAAAAATTGGAATGACATATGCTCAAATTTGAGCGAAATCCTTTTTGAATACCTTAAAAAATTTAAGCAGCTTTTCTAAAATTCGTGACAATTGATTGATTGCATAGCAACCATTGGGCAGTATTTTATTGGGAGAACAAATTAAATATAAATTGCTGGGGGAGGGGGATTTGATGAACAAATAGAACGGAAATATTGACCGTTTTTTTTAAAAGAATAGAGCGTTAGGGACGGAGACTTTTGAATCCGCCACTGTACTCTTTTTTTTCGAAATCTTCAAAATGTGTCTTAATCGTGCACGGATATTTGCCGGTGTCGTATTAATATCGAGCTACCTATGAAAATTAGCTACGGTAGTAAATTTTAATACCGCGGAGCTATTAAAAATTGACTACCCATGTAAACAAGCTACCGTATGACATAAATTAATTAGATTTATCTCCCTTATACCGTAAGGTGGAGTTAGATAGGCGTGAGCGATTAAAATACTTATTTTAATAAACAAACTGTTATTTTTATAATGTTATTTACTATCTACAATGCCATTACGGCATAAACTGGGTTCTGTTACTAAATAATTTACCAAACGTTTGTTCTACAGTCCGTAGATTTGCTCTGAAAACATTTGTGAGCGAAATGATTGTTGGAATTGTGTCTTCAGGTATGTTTTTGACTATCTCCCAATTATGGCATAATTACAAAAGATAAATTTAGCAACTAATTAATTTGAATTGATCAAAGAAATAAAAAACCCAAATTTTAAATGCTAGCTTCACCTAAATTTTACGTAAATGTACTTTAAAATGGAATTAAACATTTTTCATTGCGTGCGTATTATGGTATACAAATGTCCATCCTTCGTATTCACAGATTTTTTTTTTACAAACTGCACATGTTTGTTTATTGTATTAGTGTCATAGTCTGTATACTTGTTGGTAATCTCTGATTTATTGGACTTGGTGCATGAAAAGTGGGTGGGGTTGTTTTCATAATCTTGCTCAAAAACTTTCGGTTTTCATCAAATTTTCTTGAATCTTTGGTGAATTTTTAATTTGATAGATATGCGCTTCCTTTTTCGTGGTAAAATTCGGATTTTTAATGGCAGTTAATGGGACTTGTTTGTGGAAAGCTTTCATAAATTTTCTTAAAATATTGAGACAGTGTTGATATTGATTAATGATCAGTGTCGATAGTATGGGGGAAGATCTTTTCTGTTAACGTGTTTTGGTCATTTTTACACGTCTGTAAATAAAGTAACTGGTACCTGTTTTTCAACAATTAGCTGTTATCTGTTTTCTTAAAAATTGAAATTGTTGTAAACTGTTATAACGAAAATGAAAACACTGTTTACTGTTAATAATCAGAACACTATTGCCCTTCGATGAGATACTGTTGTTGTCTGGTTTTTTCGATTTTTTAACTCGCTTGTTAGTTAAAACATATTTATTAATATAAATTTCAATAATATGTACAAAATACATCATACAAAGAATAACATACAGGATTCGGAAATAAGCATGTAAGCTTTTGTTAATCCGTCTTCTTACAATTCCGACAAAATGTAATATCAAAACTATAAGCATGCTTATAGAATTAATAGAAATAGAAAAAGAAAAAGGACATGTAAATGTTGTCAGGAAGTGTAATAAATAAAAGAAACAGTCAATGTGACAATGGAATTGATGGAATAGTGAAATGCAGTTAAAAAAAGCGTTTGCTTTGAACAATATATTTTTGAACAAGATTAAAGACATTAATATTTTCATCTAATGTTAGAAGATCTGACCCATACAATAATAAGTTAACATCGACAGGTTGGTTTAAATTAAGAGTATGTATGGTACTATAACGAAGCTGATCGTACTTATAACATTCAAAAATAAAATGATAGGTTGATTCGACATGACCACATGTACATTTTGGAGAATCCACAAGGTTTCGCAGAAACAGGTGTTCATTTAGTGAACTACTGTTCATACGAAGCCATGCATGTAGAATCTGCCCTTTTCGAGTTCCGACGTAATAGTATTTTGGGGTTTCTCTGCTACGAGTCACCAATTTATTTTTAAATATACTTAACGAGGTAGACCTTCTTACATCCAATGACAAACTATTCCACATGGTAATGGTCGCAGGCAGAAAATATTCAGAGTAGAAGTTCGTTCTTGTACGAAGATTAACAATATTTTCGACTTGGCGAGTAAAATGACTATGTCGATCACCAATTGAACTAGGAACACGTTCCCATAAACAATTTGGGGATTCCTTGTTTATAATCTTATATAATTGAATAAGTCGATGTTTTTCCCTCCTAGCCGAAAGTTTTTCCCAACACGTTTCTTGATAAAGTTTTCCTAACGACGTCAATTAACGTCAATTAACAATTACTTGAAAAATAAATGCCTAAGTGTTTGTGTAAAGCGACTTCTTGAATATTGAGCCCGTCCATAACAATAGGTGGATGAATTGGCTTGATTGATTTACGAGATATAGTTATCATTTCAGTTTTATGTGGGTTAAATTGTACTAACCACTTTTCTGACCAGCTATTAATTTTAGCTAGATCCCTATTTAATATGTCAGCAGCGACTTTGGGACTATCTACTATTATATAAATGCTAGTGTCGTCTGCAAATAGCTTAACACAAGCATTAATATCTTCTACAATATCATTAATAAATAAAAGAAACAATAAAGGCCCCAAAATGGAACCCTGAGGAAAACCTGCATTAATAGATGTCCAGTCAGAACTACCACCGCTTAAAACCACTCTTTGTTCCCTCCCTGAAAGAAAGTTTTTAAACCAGTGTAATAAATTTCGATCAATGCCATAATTCTGATGTTTGAATAAGAGTCCTAAGAGAAACTCGCTTGTTTCTGTTTTCTCATGTAAATTGCAGTGTTATCTTTTTTTTTCGATTTTTGAAGTCGCTGTTTTCTGTTTTCTCATGTAAATTGCTGTTATCTGTTATAATTATTTTAAATCTACTGTTATCTGTTTTGAGAAAAATTAAAAAGTGTTAACCTGTTAATGGAATGAAAGAAAAGGAAACAACCCTATTGTTCCCGGGGAAATAAAACAAAAGGGAAACAACTCTATTGGTCACCGGTAAATAACCTTTAAGGTAAAAAAACAAATAAAAAGGTAAACAATGCAGAAGTTAAGATGAGAACAACACAAATTTCGGTAAATTAAAATGTACATGTACATGTTAAGTGTTGGCGTACAATATAATAAAACAAGTAATACCCTCTCTTATTGAAGGAGACATTCATATTTGTAAACTAACCCTCGTTGAAGTTGTTTAATTTGCCTCGGGTTCGGGTTAAGAAATTTGATTGTTGCCCTCAAGAAGGTGAAGTCAAGGTGAAAGTACTAGATTGATTATTTCATTAGTTTATTGATTTATTCCATAGTTCTGCTCTACATTCTCTTTTCTTACTTTTGCTACCATTCACTTTCTCCTATGACGTCACTGTCACCTTTATTGTTATTATTTACCTAACAATATACCGGTATATTTATGCATGAAAAATATCAGAAATATGACCCATTAAAATAGGATACCTTACAGCTATGTATTGCATGATGGGTAAATAAGAATTATAATCCTCGAAAAAAGTAACCTTACCCTGTAGATTTTTGTTAGCATCTATAAAACTATTACCTATGAAAAATCGGCAACATTTCATCTCTGCATTACAACAAAGTGAGTAATCAGAAAGATGACCCATGATATAAGATACCTTATATCTATGTATTGTATGATAGAGGTATAAAACTATTATCCTTAAAAAAAGCATCTCTGTATTGTATTATAGGGGACCAAGAACTATACTCCTTGAAAAAAGCGACCTTACTCTGTAGATTATATTAAACATGTTTATAACTATTACTCATGAAAAATCAGCTACCTTACAAAAAGAGGAATCAAGAAGCAAGCTACCCTGTAGATTATATATTAAAGATAAATAAAATTATTACCCATGAAAAATCAGCTACCTTACATCTTTACATTGTATAACAGAGGAATCAGCAGTATGTCCATAGAAAATAAGATACCTGAAATTTTTGTATTGTATGATAGAGGAATAAAAATTAAAATCGTTGAAAAAAAGCAAGCTTACCCTGTAGATTATATAATTAAGATGTATAAAACTATTGCCCATGAAATATCAGCTGCCTTAAAGCTATACATTGTACAAAAGAGGAATCAGAAAGATGACCCATGAAAATAAGATACCTTATATCAATGTATTGTATGACAGAAGTATAAAACTATTATCCTTAAAAAAGCAACCTTCCACTCTAGATTATATTAAGCATAAAACTATTACCCATGAACAATCAGCTACCTTACATCTATATATTGTACAAAAGAGGAATTAGAAAGATGACCCATGAAAATAAGATACCTTATATCTCTATATTGTATTAAGGGGGACCAAGAACTATACTCCTTTAAAAAAAGCAACCTTACACTGTAGATTATATTAAACATGTATAAAACTATTACCCATGAAAAATCAGCTACCTTACATCTATACATTGTACAAAAGAGGCATCAGAAAGATGATCCATGAAAATAAGATACCTGAAATTTCTGTATTGTATGATAGAAGAATACGAAATATAATCCTTGAAAAAGCAAGCCACCCGGTAGATTATATTAAAGCTAAATAAAACTATTACCAATGAAATACCAGCTACCTTACATCTATACATTGTGCAACATAGCAATCAGAAATATGACCCATGAAAATAAGATACCTGAAATTTCTGTACTGTATGATAGAGGAATAAGAAATATAATCCTTGAAAAAGCAAGCTACCCTGTAGATTATATTAAAGATAAATAAAATTATTACCCATGAAAAATCAGCTACCTTACATCTTTGCATTGAATAAGAGGAATCAGCAGTATATCCCATGAAAATAAGATACCTGAAATTGCTGTTTTGTATTTTTTATTAAACATAAAACTATTACCCATGAAAAATCAGCTACCTTACATCTAGTATACATTGTACAAAAGAGGAATCAGAAAGATGATCTATGAAAATAAGATACCTTCTATCTCTGTATTGTATTATGGGAGAACAAGAACTATACTCCTTGAAAAAAGCAACTTTACCCCGTAGATTATATTAAACATGTATAAAACTATTACCTATGAAAATCAGCTACCTTACATCTATACATGTACAAAAGAGGAATCAGAAAGATGATCCATGAAAATAAGATACCTTATATCTCTGTATTGTATTATGGGGGAACAAGAACTATACTCCTTGAAAAAAGCAACTTTACCCTGTAGATTATATTAAACATGAATAAAACTATTACCCATGAACAATCAGCTACCTTACTTCTCATCCTCACAAGTCAGGGTTTCTGTGTTCACATGTGTCCACGAAACGCTGACAAAGGTAAAAGGGAAATTCCCGGGCTAGAAGATTTTCGTATGACGTCAATACTTCAAAATAGCAACCAATGAAATTGCTTGAAAGAAGAAAGTGTTTGGCAGTAGTCATTCTTACTCATTCTTGAGTTGGGAGAAAACGTAACGCAACTAATAAATAACACGGTAATAACAAACTATTAACATTACTGTACAAAATACACTGATTTACACATGGTCTATGCAGCACATCCGTTTGGTTTATTTATCTGTATCTGTATCTGTAGAGGTACTGGGCTGTACTTCACTACTGAATATAGTGCCCAGGGGGTTGATGCGATCTAGTCGTACTGGTTAAGATAGGCTCCTTGCCCACGGAGTTCTCTCTTAAAGGATTCAAGAGTGGTAGCAGTTGTGCAATTTTCACTTAGATGGTTCCAGTCTTTGATTGTCCGCGGTATAAATGAGTTCTTGTAAGTCTCTGTGTTGCAGCTCTGTATTTGGAGTTTATTGGCCGTTGTTGACCGTGTTCTTCCTTTGCACTTGGTTATATTAGGATCAGCAGGGATAGCTATCAGGTCATTGACGATTTTGTACAATCGACATCGGGATATCCCCTAACCAAGTCGTGAATGAAAGCGGGCTTTTGATTGGCTACATCAAGGTATGATGTAGCCAATCAAAATATTAACTTATAGCCGGGAATTTCCTCGCTAAGTTTGTCAGGGTTTCGGAAATTCCCGGGCTAGAAGATTTTCGTATGACGCCAATCCTTCAAAATAGCAACCAATGAAATTGCTTGAAAGAAGAAAGTGTTTGGCAGTAGTCATTCTTACTCATTCTTGAGTTGGAAGAAAACGTAACGCAACTAATAAATAACGCGGTAGTAACAAACTATTAACATTACTGTACAAAATACACTGATTTACACATGGTTTATGCAACACATCCGTTTGGTTTATTTACAATCGACATCGGGATATCCCCTAACCAAGTCGTGAATTAAAGCGGGCTTTTGATTGGCTACATCAAGGTATGATGTAGCCAATCAAAATAGTAACTTTTAGCCAAGGAATTTCCTCGCTAAGTTTGTCAGGGTTTCGTGGACACGTGTGGACAAAGAAACCTTGACTTGTGAGGATGCCTTACATCTATACATTGTACAAAAGAGGAATTAGAAAGATGACCCATGAATATAAGATACCTTATATCTCTGTATTGTATTACGGGGGAACAAGAACTATTCTCCTTGAAAAAAGCAACTTTACCCTGTAGATTATATTAAAGATGTATACAACTATTACGTGTTACACACTACAAAAATGAAAAAAAATGATTCAAAAAGTGTTGAAGTACATAACATTTTATATTCAAATGTTTCAAAGGAGCGATTGGTTCTATTAAGGCGTATCTGAGAAATTTTGTTGGAAAGGTAAAAAAGTGGAAAGCGGAATAATATCAGAAGAAACGTTGCAAAAATTTAAACAGTTTGTTAAACTGGTGGTCCTCCTGTGAGGATTTTTATTTGCAACGGAAAAAATTCTCCGGGGGGGGGGGGGGGGTTGTCTTCCATTGAAACGGCGACTTTTAATCATTGACTATAATAACCGTTTTGCCCTTAAAATCAGACCTCTTATTATACTGTGGGGGTTTAGCGAAAATGTTGCTTGATTTGACGCTTTTAAAATGATTATATCTTGTCGTGTGGTTATCCTTAAATTTGACGGGTGGATTTCAATTTTGAATTGGCGAGAATGTGGAATTTTATCGAAGAAAGTTATATTGCTCTTCTTCATCTGAGTAGTTTTGTCTTTCGTAAAGGTTTGTCGTCAAACCATTAATTTTTAACATTTAAACGTTGATAGAAAATTTTTCGGCAGCCATGAAAACGATTATCTATGTTTATAATTTAAATCAGTTTAGTTAACTTTATACATGTATTAAATAAGAATGAGAGACTATTTAGCATGTGAAATTGGTCTATCAGTTTGTTTTGTTTAATCATATTTTATAGAGGATAATAAATCAATTAATATGGGCATGTCTCAATTTCTTGTGTGGCAGAGATGAATTCTGACTTAGGAAGATATGTGGCCCCTGTTTCGGAAATTGTTTGATTTGTGGATTGTTTTTTTTTAGTTTCTTTTATTCGGCATTTTGTTATTACCTTCATTTATTTCTTATTAACTACAAAGTATATAGTCACAGAAAAAATAGGTATATATGGTATTAGATTTCAAAACTAATGTGAACACTACACTCAAACCAATCGGAGGAGAGACCCTCGATTTTTTTTATGTTCATGAACATATACAGTTTTGCAAGAACAATACAATTTCTAAAAACAGTTACCTTAGATATATGGTATACAATATTAATCTAATGATACATGGTAGGCAATAATAATGCAATGACATTACCTCGTATTAGTTTGCTTATATAAATAGTGTTTAACGCTTGCACTTTCATCAACTTAACAGCTATATCAAGGGGTCCAGTTTTTTATTGTCATTTTAATGAGAGTTTGGGTAATACATTTTTCGCGATCATAAGGGGCTTCATAAGATCGATTTTAACGGCGAAAATTGTCATGATAAATTCACTTGTGTAACATTTTCCATCAAAAATATAGTATTAGATTTCAAAACTAATGTGAACACTACACTCAAACCAATCGGAGGAGAGACCCTCGATTTTTTATGTTCATGAACATATACAGTTTTGCAAGAACAATACAATTTCTAAAAACAGTTACCTTAGGGTATACAATATTAATCTAATGATACATGGTAGGCAATAATAATGCAATGACATGACCTCGTATTAGTTTGCTTGTTTAAATAGTGTTTAAAGCTTGCACTTTCATCAATTTAACAGCTATATCAAGGGGTCCAGTTTTTTTATTGTCATTTTAATGAGAGTTTGGGTAATACATTTTTCACGATAATAAGGGGCTTCATAAGATCGATTTTAACGGCGAAAATTGTTATGATAAATTCACTTGTATAACATTTTCCATCAAAAATATAGTATATAAAATGCTAAGACATAATAAAAATGCAAAAACATGTTAGTTTAATGTTAGTTCTATAACATAAAACCTCCTATTTCACGTTTCTATTATCATTTTTATCTGACTTTTACATTTTTTTTTATTTGACTAAAAACATAAAATATCAATATCCGATAAAAATGTTGAAAATAAACATGAAATAAGAGGTTTAATTAATGGAACTAGTTTAATGTGTGTTTGGGTATAGTTTGGGTATAGTTTGGGTAAGGTTGGGTATGTTTGGGTAAGTTTGGGTAAAAAGTCACACCCATCAATCGTCTCCTTAACCCAAATACAACACAAGAACTAAAGAATATTTGTTCATATTTAAAAGAATCTTTTACACTAAGAAATTTACATCTTTAGAAAAAATATATGTGTATAATTATTCAAAAATAATTCCATCCTGCACATAATATAGTGATCGCATCAATATATATGCCATATTTTTCAAAATGATTAGAAGAAAGGGGGCTGGGAGAAAAATACTAAAATGATTAAAAGTTATCTATTGTTAGGTTAAGATTGGGACAAACTATAAATTAATTAGAACCTATACCATCTTGTTTTTAAAGAAAATGCTGATAAATTATGTGCAGAAATTAATACAAATGTTTATAAAATGTTTGTTTTCAAGGAAAACAATCTCCATCTTTTCTTCGAATTACTTTTAACTAGCACCTAAAACAACTTTGTAAGAGAAACAACGTAATTTAAGCTTACATAACTGT
The DNA here is from genome assembly GCA_944474755.1 of Limnoperna fortunei. Classification (NCBI taxonomy): domain Eukaryota; kingdom Metazoa; phylum Mollusca; class Bivalvia; order Mytilida; family Modiolidae; genus Limnoperna; species Limnoperna fortunei. The sequence continues at coordinate 91,660,601 of OX104115.1, forward strand.
TATAAGTCAGGGTGAGTTTTCCGTTCGCCGACATCAGCCTAAATAGCTTGTCGGTCAAATTTATTCACAGGAATTTTACTACATATAAAAAGGGTCATGTCACCCCCCCCCCCCCCCCCACATTTTTCAAATGGTATGGGGCTTAATTCATGTTGTTCCATTTTAGTGATTCTACTCTGTATCACCTTGATGTAATAAGTAAGTCTATAGTTACTATAGTTTTCAAATGGACTGTTCGGTTTAACATACCGGTACATGCTTGAAATATAATGGTACTTTATTCTAATTTCTTAACGTGGCGAATTCTATCTACCAGAAGTTCAAGATTTCTAGGTACCTCTCTGACGACTCATATATATATATATACATGTAGTTCTAGCAAATTATCCAACAGTGATGATATCTGAAGGCGGTCATATACAATATCTTGAAGATGGTCAAGATTTTATCTGAATGTTTTCTGCATTAATTACTTTTATGCTGTTGCACACTGAAACTAATAATGTCAATTTTATTTGTTTACTGCTATAAACATGTAGATAAATTCTTACACATCTAGTGAAGCTACCTCTAGAGGATACTTTGCCTTCATTAATCGATTTAATTAAGTTACATTTGTTTTAGTGTTCAATATATAATCATACTAATATATGTGCAAGTTAATCTGTCTACCTACCGTTTTAATTTGAATAGAGCAACAATTGATATAACAGTAAAATTGTCACATTAAAGTAATCATAAATGAAATAATTCATTTTATTCATATATACTTAGGAACAATTATTGTTAAGGATAAATTTTAAGTGGATATAAACTACATTTTTAATGCCATTCTTAAAGGGAGACATTTCATGAAGGGGTTTCATATAAATATGTTATTATTATTATTATTATTAAAAACTATACAATAATAAATAAAAACTCCATATTATTATTATTATTGTTGTTGTTATTATTATTATTATTATTATTATTATTATTATTATTATTATTATTATTATTATTATTATTATTATTATTATTATTATTATTATTATTATTATTATTATTATTATTATTATTATTATTATTAAGGTTTACTTTTTCCAATATGACGCTTGCTTTCCAAATTCCTTCTCACTTTTGTTATTTTTGCTCTTTTTGCTTCTCATTTTTCCCAAAAGGCAGTGGAAAAAGTAAGAAATATTTCATTTTTAAAGTTTCGCGATAAATTGTTATCTGAAAAGATTCTTCAGAATCGGCCAGTGAGATCGAAGCAGTATTCCAAATCTCCAAAATATTGATATCCAAATATATTTTATTTCTATATCAGACATAGCGAAAATGTCAAACACCAAACGCACTGTACATTTTCTTATACATGATGGTGTACTTAGCCCAGATCAAACTTTTAGCAAATAAATTTATCCAATACAGATCGGATATGGCCTCGTTAGACTAGTGGTTAATTAGTTCGTCTACTATTGATCACCGGGTCTGTTAACACCCTTTTTTACAACTAAAATACTTAAACAACTGAACATTGTTAACATTACATACATTGCTACATTTTAGTCACAACAGAGTCAAGTCAAGCTTATGACCCAAACCGCTCTATGAGCAAAACAATCTGTTTAATTAAAATTCGATCCCTCATCTCTGAAGTTTTGCTGATACATCGCGTCGAAAATAAGTACAGAAGCCATGAGAGGACGAATTCTAATTAGATTGGACAAAACCATAAGAAGATTGAATTTCTTTGTTTAACAATACCAGTGTTTAGTTCGACTTCTTTAACAACTATAAAGCATTGTTTTCGTAGGACAACCGTACATACGTACGTTCCGAATGTACTGAGATTTTTTGTCTTTGTTCAGGGGGCCTCGTTGGCCGAGTGGTTAAGGTAGTTCGTCTACTATTGATCATGTGGTCTGTCAACACTGAGGTTGCGGGTTCGAGTCACACTGCTGGCAGGGTGTACTCGACTCCAATCTTAATTGACAAGGATTGCCAGTTTTCCTACTGCAGGTCGGGAGTTTTCTCCGGGTACTCCGGCTTTCTCTCCCAATAAAAACTGGACGCCATGATAATTGCTGAAAGTGGCGTTAAACCCCAATCAAACAAACAAACAATCTTTGTTCAGACTATACATTTCATTAGGGTGTCTTCCAGATTGTCCCACTTTTGATAATTATAGGTAAAGAAAGATAGAAAAAGTGATTTACAATGATGGACGACATGTGAATTCTAAGTGTTGGACAAAAGGGAAATGTTATAATGTTTTTTTTAAGACTGTCACAGCAATGGTTTAATATAGATAGTTTATAATATAATATATAACATGACAAGCTTAAACACTATTTTATTGATTGATTAACTGATTTATTGTTTTTTTTATGATCAATACATAATGAGAAAAGTGATGGACCACCGGAAACATAATTTTGATTTCCACTGAAATAGTTATGAGGCGCGTAGTTTTAAGCATAATATAGCGTGTGCAAAGTGCCTACAGAAGGAAGGGGTCTTCATCGCGCAAGAAACGCAATACTCCGCAAACACTTTATCCACTACGGTTCGCGGTCAGGTTTTTTCCCGTTTCGCATGAGACAGGATAAATGATCAAATTCTAAACTGCAGAAACCAGTTGTACTTCAAGGATAACAGATAAACAATTATGTGTCTTGATTGGCTGCTTAATTTGGGAGATAGCTACCCGATTGGCCAACAAATACTAGTAAGCAGAGCTAAGTTAGGGATGAAAACCCTTCATTTTTACGGGGCGGTAGCAATCATAATGGGCAGACCGCCGTTCATGCCACTCGAGAAAAGCCGAGAAATCACGAATCGCTTACGATGAATGAAAAAGGGGAAAAATATGCAAGATAATGGAAAACAAACCAATCTAATTAAAACTATATCTTTACTTGGCTCCCCCTTTTGCTATTTTCACGACGACAACAGCAAAAGGGGGTCAAGTGAAAATATGATTTTAATTAGATTGGAATCAAACTTTTTTTTAAAGGAAAGGAGCATTGAATTGTGTATGTTTATCATAAAATGTGTATAAAACTTAAACGGAAATTTCCGAAGCGTAACATTTTCGCGAACAGGTCTATATCAACTATTTTTGTGAATATAATGGATCTAGGATACTAACAATGATTTCTTGAATACTGCTTTTGATTTGTATTTTATGGACAAATGATTCCGGTTACAAGACAAATTTTAATTCTTTTCCTGCTGACTGACAATGTTTACATCAACCATCTTTCCACGTATGATGCATCTAGAGATGCTTAGTATAGTGCTGTCTCTCACCTATATTTTACGGTTGTCTGATTTGGATATCTAAACATCGTGTACTTATACTGAAGTGATGTTAATAAGAACAATACATATTAAAACATAAACATTAAAAAAACAGTACGTATTTTTGTCCACAAAGAAAAATAAAGCTTTGAGATGGCTAGCTTTTTATGAGAGATAATACTTGTCGTATTATATACCTCACAACTTCTTTCCTCTACCGGAGATGCGCTGTAGCTCGGACACTGGGAACCATCACAGTATAGCCCCAGGGAGAACAGTTTTACCAATATCGGATAAATAATAATGAAAAAAATATTTATGGGGCATTTCAAAGCTCAAGTTTTGACCCCAGGATAAAAATTCAAAATTAAAGGTATTTTGGTCCTTTTCTCTTTAAGATCATTTTAATGGCAACATTTAACTTGTAAAAATGGATTTGGATGATTAAAATAATAATCTGGATTGCAAACGTCCGATGTAAATCACATGTTTATATACGTTAATTTTCATTTCTTCCAGTTGATATATGACAATCTTATCATCTGGCAAGATATGGGGAGGGGGGTACTATTACAGTGTAACTGGACAATAAAAACTGGACGCCACGATATAGCTGAAAAATTGCTGAAATTGGCGTTAAACATAAACAAACATCAATATATTTACGCGCTTGATTTATATAATAGCAAAGACTTTTTTGTTAATAAGGTTTTGGTTGGTCTAATGGGGTTTAACGCCGCTTGCAGAAATTGTACAGCTATGTCATAGTTCCGAGGTAAAAAATCCACAATAAAGAGGCAAATCCTTGTCAATTATATGGTTCGGCCATACCATCTCATAATACTTTAGGCCAGAACGCGAACCTACGTGTTCATGTTTGTTTGTTTGTTTCAATGGTGTTTAACGCCATTTCAGCTCAGCTATATCATGGCGTCCAGTTTTTATCGGGATAAAGCCGGAGTAGAGAAAACCCCGACCTGCGGTAGTAAAACTGGCACTCCTTGTCAATTCCTGATTACAGGCACAAATAGGAGATAATAAATAATTCCTAGTTTTGGAGTTACAGTGCCATCACTTTGTGGCCATTAGTATTTAATTAACATACACATCTGTAACGAAATATGAGAGTTGGTTACGCTACAGCGGCAATCTTTGTCTATCTTTTCACACAATGTTAAAGTTTTATGAGTTATTGAAGGTTTAAAAAAAGAAAAGGTTTTGTAATAACACATTTAACAAAAGGTTGCGTTATTTATACAATGGTGACTTACATCGTATATAGAATTTTTAAACAAAAAATATTCTTATATTTAATTATATTTTACTGTACCTCCACTTTGAAAAAAGTCCATTTACTATCAAAATGTTTATAAAACAAAAGCAATAAAAACTAGTGCTGATTGTGTTGGGATGCCAACACAGAATGTCTCCCAAACGAACCCCCATTGCCTCTATAATCCTTATGGATAGTATTTCATTCAAATCAGTACATTAAAATATGCCTAGAAATCAAATTTTGTTGAAATCGGACAAAGTTGACTTTTTCCTGCAGTAAAATGGCCGCCATTTTGAAACCGGAAGTCGGACAAAAAATTTTTAAATAGTGGCACACTCAGGGTATCATAAGCTACCTGTATACCAAATTTCGTCTAAATCGTATTACGTTTAAATTTTTGCATTTTTAGGGGGGTGGTGTTCGGATGGCGGCCATTTTGAAATGTCGGTCGCGTCAAATTTTTTTTTGCAAAAATGCTCAGGATAGTTAGCTGTATCAGTATACCAATTTTCATTGAAATTGCTTTGGCAATTACTGAGATCTGACAACGGCCGTCATTTTTTTTAAACGGCGGCCATTTTGAAAATGGCGGCCATTTTGAAAATTTCAAAATTGGATTGCACAACTTCAGGTCACCCTTAACATGTTCCCAAAGTTTCATCTTGATTGGACATTGCGTCTCTGAGAAAATGTGCGGACAAGATTGAACGGAAAGAAAAAAGAAAGAAGAAGAATAATAATTAAAATTTACGTTTCCCGAAACGTTGAAGTCGCCTCCCGTTCCGCACTTTTGACCGAGTAGAGGGAACTAAAAGTCAAGAGCACAACTTCATAACATGAGCTTTCAGTTGGCCAAGTTTCATTTCGATCGGTTAAAAGATGAGCGAGAAAACGAGCAAACTTTAAAACGGCCGCCATTTTGAAACCGGAAGTCGGACAAAAATTTTTTTTTGCAAAAATGCTCAGGATAGTTAGCTGTATCAGTATACCAATTTTCATTGAAATTGCTCTGGCCATAACTGAGATCTGACTACGGCCGCCATTTTGTAAAACTTTAAAACGGCCGCCATTTTGAAACCGGAAGTCGGACAAAACATTTTTAAATAGTGGCACACTTAGGGTATCATAAGCTACCTGTATACCAAATTTCGTCTAAATCGGATGACGTTTAAATTTTTACATTTTTAGGGGGGTGGTGTTCGGATGGCGGCCATTTTGAAATGTCGGCCGCGTCAAATTTTTTTTTGCAAAAATGCTCGGGATAGTTAGCTGTACCAGTATACCAATTTTCATTGAAATTGCTTTGGCAATTACTGAGATCTGACAACGGCCATCATTTTTTTCAACGGCGGCCATTTTGAAAATGGCGGCCATTTTGAAAATTTCAAAAGTGGATTGCACAACTTCAGGTCACCCTTAACATGTTCCCAAAGTTTCATTTCGATCGGTTAAAAGATGAGCGAGAAAACGAGCGGACAACATTGCGAGGGGAAAACATAAGAAATATGAAAATAATAATTAAAATTTACGTTTCCCGAAACGTTGAAGTCGCCTCCCGTTCCGCACTTTTGACCGAGTAGAGGGAACTAAAAGTCAAGAGCACAACTTCATAACATGAGCTTTCAGTTGGCCAAGTTTCATTTCGATCGGTTAAAAGATGAGCGAGAAAACGATCAAACTTTAAAACGGCCGCCATTTTGAAACCGGAAGTCGGACAAAAAATTTTTTTGCAAAAATGCTCAGGATAGTTAGCTGTATCAGTATACCAATTTTCATTGAAATTGCTCTGGCCATAACTGAGATCTGACAACGGCCGCCATTTTGTAAAACTTTAAAACGGCCGCCATTTTGAAACCGGAAGTCGGACAAAAATTTTGAAAATAGTGGCACACTCAGGGTATCACAAGCTACCTGTATACCAAATTTCGTTTAAATCGGATGACGTTTAAATTTTTACAGTTTTAGGGGGGTGGTGTTCGGATGGCGGCCATTTTGAAATGTCGGCCGCGTCAAATTTTTTTTTGCAAAAATGCTCGGGATAGGGAGCTGTATCAGTATACCAATTTTCATTGAAATTGCTTTGGCAATTACTGAGATCTGACAACGGCCGTCATTTTTTTTCAACGGCGGCCATTTTGAAAATGGCGGCTATTTTGAAAATTTCAAAAGTGGATTGCACAACTTCAGGTCACCCTTATTATGTTCCCAAAGTTTCATTTCGATCGGTTAAAAGATGAGCGAGAAAACGAGCGGACAACATTGCGAGGGGAAAAAGGAAAACATAATAATAATAATAACTAGAATTGCCATTGCGAGCAATAGCAGATGTCGCCCTGACATTTTTTTATGATTTCATGTCAAAATACCACAGGAAAATAGTTTTCTTTAAAATCAGACAATGTTGATAATTTCATGTTGTTCGACATGTCAAAATACCCGAAGTCAAAATGCATCAAATTCTGACATTTTCATTTAAACCGTAACGTGGCGGCCATCTTGGACAAAGTGGCCATTTTGCAATTTTTCGTCATGTGAATTCCAAAATCGATGATTCCATGTTGTTCCCCACATCAAATTATCTCTAGAAGTTGATTTTCATTGAATTCCGACAATGTTGTATTTTTTAACGTAACTCGGTAGCCATCTTAAAAATGGCCACCATTTTGAAATTTTTCGTAATATGAATTCCAAGATGTAATGGTGACGGTGCTTTGTGTAAAGTTTGATTGGAATCCATCAATGCATAGCAGAGAAATGGAGGCGACAAAAAACCTCCATTTCCCCATAGGCTTCTATGCAAATGTAACGTGGCGGCCATCTTGGAAAAGGTGGCCATTTTGGAATTTTTTTATATGTGAATTCCAAGATGTAATGATGATGGTGCTTTGTGTAAAGTTTGATTGGAATCCATCAATGCATAGCAGAGAAATGGAGGTGACAAAAAACCTCCATTTCCCCATAGGCTTCTATGCAAACGTAACGGTTGTGGCTGCGGCTACACGGTGTGAAATTTTTTTTTCAAACTTTCCTGTCTTCTTAAGGTTGATGAGGTCCAACTTCCTATAAAAAAAACTTTGGAATATCTCAAACCATGGTGAAGCTATTGTAGAAAAATCATTTTCCCATAGGCCCCATGTTAAATCTATTTTTAGCCATGGCGGCCATCTTGTTTTTCCGTTCCGCCCCAAAATCATCTCAAACCTGTATCTCATTATGGTCTTCCATCATACCAAGTTTGGTCCCTCTGTGCTTCTAGGTTTCCGAAAAATTAAGGAAAATGCCCAAAATCACTCATGCATAACTTTCTGGTTTCCATGGAGATGGTTCCACATATCACCATTTTTAAAGTTGATTGCACAACTTCAGATAGTGGTTCTACTTTATGCCATGTGATGTTCTAATCCAATCAGCCATCTCTGAGTTATCAGCCGGACAAAAAGTGAGGAAGAATAATAATAATAATAATAATAATAACTAGAATTGCCATTGCGAGCAATAGCAGATGTCGCCCTGACATTTTTTTATGATTTCATGTCAAAATACCACAGGAAAATAGTTTTCTTTAAAATCAGACAATGTTGATAATTTCATGTTGTTCGACATGTCAAAATACCCGAAGTCAAAATGCATCAAATTCTGACATTTTCATTTAAACCGTAACGTGGCGGCCATCTTGGACAAAGTGGCCATTTTGCAATTTTTCGTCATGTGAATTCCAAAATCGATGATTCCATGTTGTTCCCCACATCAAATTATCTCTAGAAGTTGATTTTCATTGAATTCCGACAATGTTGTATTTTTTAACGTAACTCGGTAGCCATCTTAAAAATGGCCACCATTTTGAAATTTTTCGTAATATGAATTCCAAGATGTAATGGTGACGGTGCTTTGTGTAAAGTTTGATTGGAATCCATCAATGCATAGCAGAGAAATGGAGGCGACAAAAAACCTCCATTTCCCCATAGGCTTCTATGCAAATGTAACGTGGCGGCCATCTTGGAAAAGGTGGCCATTTTGGAATTTTTTTATATGTGAATTCCAAGATGTAATGATGATGGTGCTTTGTGTAAAGTTTGATTGGAATCCATCAATGCATAGCAGAGAAATGGAGGTGACAAAAAACCTCCATTTCCCCATAGGCTTCTATGCAAACGTAACGGTTGTGGCTGCGGCTACACGGTGTGAAATTTTTTTTTCAAACTTTCCTGTCTTCTTAAGGTTGATGAGGTCCAACTTCCTATAAAAAAAACTTTGGAATATCTCAAACCATGGTGAAGCTATTGTAGAAAAATCATTTTCCCATAGGCCCCATGTTAAATCTATTTTTAGCCATGGCGGCCATCTTGTTTTTCCGTTCCGCCCCAAAATCATCTCAAACCTGTATCTCATTATGGTCTTCCATCATACCAAGTTTGGTCCCTCTGTGCTTCTAGGTTTCCGAAAAATTAAGGAAAATGCCCAAAATCACTCATGCATAACTTTCTGGTTTCCATGGAGATGGTTCCACATATCACCATTTTTAAAGTTGATTGCACAACTTCAGATAGTGGTTCTACTTTATGCCATGTGATGTTCTAATCCAATCAGCCATCTCTGAGTTATCAGCCGGACAAAAAGTGAGGAAGAATAATAATAATAATAATAATAATAATAATAATAGTGAAAAAGAAACAGTAGAATAACAATATGTCGCCCCGACAAAGTCTGGGGCGACATAATAATAATAGTGAAAAAGAAACAGTAGAATAACAATATGTCGCCCCGACAAAGTCTGGGGCGACATAATTAAAATTTACGTTTCCCGAAACGTTGAAGTCGCCTCCCGTTCCGCACTTTTGACCGAGTAGAGGGAACTAAAAGTCAAGAGCACAACTTCATAACATGAGCTTTCAGTTGGCCAAGTTTCATTTCGATCGGTTAAAAGATGAGCGAGAAAACAAGCAAACTTTAAAACGGCCGCCATTTTGAAACCGGAAGTCGGACAAAAAATTTTTTTTGCAAAAATGCTCAGGATAGTTAGCTGTATCAGTATACCAATTTTCATTGAAATTGCTCTGGCCATAACTGAGATCTGACAACGGCCGCCATTTTGTAAAACTTTAAAACGGCCGCCATTTTGAAACCGGAAGTCGGACAAAAATTTTGAAAATAGTGGCACACTCAGGGTATCATAAGCTACCTGTATACCAAATTTCGTCTAAATCGGATGACGTTTAAAGTTTTACATTTTTAGGGGGGTGGTGTTCGGATGGCGGCCATTTTGAAATGTCGGCCGCGTCAAATTTTTTTTTGCAAAAATGCTCGGGATAGTTAGCTGTACCAGTATACCAATTTTCATTGAAATTGCTTTGGCAATTAGTGAGATCTTACAACGGCCGTCATTTTTTTCAACGGCGGCCATTTTGAAAATGGCGGCCATTTTGAAAATTTCAAAAGTGGATTGCACAACTTCAGGTCACCCTTAATATGTTCCCAAAGTTTCATTTCGATCGGTTAAAAGATGAGCGAGAAAACGAGCGGACAACATTGCGAGGGGAAAACATAAGAAATATGAAAATAATAATAATAAGAAACGGAGTAAAAACAATAAGTCGCCCGACACTTCGTGGTCGGCGACTTAATAATAAGAAACGGAGTAAAAACAATAAGTCGCCCGACACTTCGTGGTCGGCGACTTAATAACTAGTGCTGATTGTGTTGGGATGCCAACACAGAATGTCTCCCAAACGAACCCCCATTGCCACTTTATTCTTGTGCATGTTGAAAACCCCCAAATAGACATGATATTCTTAGTTTGTGCATTAAAATATACCTACATATGAAATTTCGTTGCAATCGGACTAAGTTAACGGTAGGGGGGGGGGGGGAGTGTGGTGAAACGGCTGCCATCACAAAATGGTGTCGTTCGCATCCAATTTTTTTTTTTGGCAAAAATGCTCAGGATAGTTAGCTGTATCAGTATACCAATTTTCATTGAAATTGCTCTGGCCATTACTGAGATCTGACAATGGCCGCCATTTTTGAAAACTTTAAAACGGCCGCCATTTTGAAACCGGAAGTCGGACAAAAATTTTAAAAGTAGTGGCACACTTAGGGTACCATAATATACCTGTGTACCAAATTTCGTCGAAATCGGATGACGTTTAAATTTTTGCATTTTTAGGGGGTGGTGTTCGGAAGGCGGCCATTTTGAAATGTCGTTCGCGTCCATTTTTTTTGGCAAAAATACTCAGGATAGTCAGCTGTATCAGTATACCAATTTTCATTGAAATTGCTCTGGCCATTACTTAGATCTGACAACGGCCGCCATTTTTTCAAACTTTAAAACGGCCGCCATTTTGAAACCGGAAGTCGGAAAAAATTTCTTTTTGGCAAAAATGCTCAGGATAGTTAGCTGTATCAGTATACCAATTTTCATTGAAATTGGTCTGGCCGTTACGGAGATCTGACAACGGCCGCCATTTTTTAAAACTTTGAAACGGCCGCCATTTTGAAACCGGAAGTCGGACAAAAATTTTGAAAGTAATAGCACACTCAGGGTGCCATAATCTACCTGTGTACCAAATTTCGTCGAAATCGGATGACATTTAAATTTTTGCATTTTTAGGGGGGTGGTGTTCGGATGGCGGCCATTTTGAAATGTCGTTCGCGTCTAATTTTTTTTGGTAAAAATGCTCAGGATAGGTAGCTGTATCAGTATACCAATTTTCATTGAAATTGCTCTGGCCATTACTGAGATCTGACAATGGTCGCCATTTTTTTCAATGGCGGCCATTTTGAAAATGGCGGCCATTTTGAAAATTTCAAAAGTGGATTGCACAACTTCATGTCACCCTTAATACGTTCCCAAAGTTTCATCTTGATTGGACATTGCGTCTCAGAGAAAATGTGCGGACAAGATTGAACGGAAAGAAAAAAGAAAGAAAGAAAGAAGAAGAATAATAATAAGAAACCGGACAAAAACAATATGTCTCCCAAAACTTCGTTTGGGAGACATAATAAGAAACGGAGTAAAAACAATAAGTCGCCCGACACTTCGTGGTCGGCGACTTAATAAGAAACCGGACAAAAACAATATGTCTCCCAAAACTTCGTTTGGGAGACATAATTAAAATGACATATAAAGAATAATATGTATTTATGTTTCCTGTCTGTTAGAACTTGTTCTCCTAGTGTTTATTTCCTCGGTCCTGGGTCGTTTCGCCCCGAATCCTGTTCGCACCCCGAGTCGTTTCGCCCCGATTCCCGTTCGCCCCGGGTCGTTTCGCCCCGATAATAAATTTAAGTGAGTCGTTTCGCCCCGAAATTCAAACTGGGAGTAGTATTGCATTATAATTAATAGTGTATTGTGTTGGCTTCTTTGTTTTTATTTTCTGCTTGTTTTATGACAAAAAACACTTCAAAATTTTTCCAATATTTTATTACTTAAATTACAATGAATATATATATAAGGACACAAATATACATATGCATGTCAAACAACAACTACAACAAATAACAAATATTTGAATGAGCACTAGTAAGCCTAGCAAGTAAATGTCTCTCACTGGTCGTTCACACCGTATAATGTACCAATGGCCTTCAGGAAGTGGGTTGTCGTAATTTCGTTTTCCATGTATCTGTCCCAAAGAGTATTTACTTTCTGCTGAAGCTGTGTGTATTTGGGGTTGATGTCCCGTTCCAAATCATCTGCTGTGACACTTGCACTCACCAGGCGTGCTTCCTTTTGCAGTCTAGGAATGAGTTTGTAAACTCCAACTCCATCGGCAGATGTTTTTCTATTTAATCTATTGTGCCAGCCTGGAAATAAAAAAAAAGGTAAATTAAGTAATTTAAGTAAATTAAGGCCGTGCACAAAACAATATAAATATGAATATGTAAGAAAGTAAATCCATATGGATTGAAAAGATCACAAAATGCATATTCCCATTTATTTGTACATGAATGTTGTATTAAATTTAGTATATAATTGTTCGAACAATACTTTTTAAAAATGTTAAAATCATATAATTTTTATATTAAGTTAACTTGAAATAAACGATAAAAAAATCGGGGCGAAACGACTCACTTACCGGGGCGAAACGACCCAGTACGAAACGACCCGAGGCGAACGGGAATCGGGGCGAAGCGACCCGGATCCTATTTCCTCAAATGTCTTCACAATAGCACAGAATTGCAACTAATTATAACATCTGTGGGCATTCCTATACACATTAACAACCATTTGTTATCATTGCATGAAACATGTTTTATTGGTTAATGTAACGACATAAAGACATTAAATGTAATCAAGTGATGTTAATAGAGCACTTTTATTTGCTTAGTCACCGCGGTTAACCTCAGCTTTAGATGAAATAAGGGGAATTGGGTATATTTAGATAATTTACAACTACTCAAATATATATGTTATTCAATGAAAAGAGCAACCTTTTCATATAATTTGGAAGGGAAAAAAGAGACCCTTTTGGGCTGCACATCCATATTACCGTACCCCAACTCCAACCCTCTCGTGAAAATTTCATATTTTTGCATTGGTTTTGTTATTGTAACTTGGTGGAAGGGCGATAATCCAAACACGTTATTATTGGGTAGCAGATTTTCATAACGATCTTTCGGAACACATCGATGTTTTACCGAATAAGTATTCCGAACATCAAAAAGCAGCTTGATTGTCATGGTAGCAAAATTTAATACGACACCGGCGTTCTCCGTCCCAGTACCTAGAAATTTATGAAGAAAACATTTTTAAATTTCAATATAAAAGACTTTATAAATATTTTTTTTGAAAGTCCAAAATGGAATCAAATAAACATCGTATTATCATTATCTTAATTAAAACAACTTCAAAACTTAATAAAGTCACTGATGATGACTGTTAGAACGGAAGTTAATAACGAACAAAATAATTAAAAATACTATTGTTTACGGAAGCCTTGGAGGGCCATTTTGACTTTTAACTTTCAACTTACTAATTCTGACTTTTTTGTTTTGAGATTTGACTATTGACTTATGATGCAAGTCGACTGGGGACATTTTCACTTTTAACTTTTGACTTTCAACCTTTTGACTATTGACTTTTGCCTTTTGACTTTTGACTTCAGACTTTTTACGTAAGCCGTGAAGGGACATTTTTGTCTTTCAAATGTCTTTCAACTTCTTACAATTGACTTTTTACTTTTCAACTTATGACTTTCAAGGCGGGAAACAATGTTCAAAGACAATCTCACCTTAGTTAGATTTACTTAAACCTTTTAATTATAAAAATGTGAGCTCACTGACAAAAATATCTTCAGGAAAAGAGCAAATTTCACAATCTCCTTTGTATTTTTGTATGAGTTAATCAATTTTATACAGAAAATTTACTTCTTTATGCTATTGTATACGTCTATAAACCAATCGTAATATGAAATTTCAATAATCGCATTATTTCTGTAACACACTTCATTCTGACTTTTTATTTTGTGTAACGTGCTCGGTGTTAAAAGTCAACAAATTGGATTTCTGGAGAAAGAGACAGTTGTTTTTTTACAAAAGTCAATAAATCGCATCGGACAGCGAGACATAGATTTACAATTGATATAATGGAACATTTTGGGGTTTGTGCAACTGTACAATCTTCAATTTTTCCAGCCTAAAAAGTCATAAATTGAAAAGTAAAATGTCAAGTGTAAGAAGTTGAAAGACAAAAATGTCCGTTCAAGGCTTCCGTAAAAAGTAAGCAGTCAAAAGTCAAAAGACAAAAGTCGATAGTCAAAAGGTTGAAAGTCATAAGATAAAAGTGAAAATGTCCCCAGTCGGCTAGTATAACAAGTCAGTAGTCAAAACTCGAAACAAAAAAGTCAAAATTAGTAAGTTAAAAGTTAAAAGTCAAAATGGCCCTCCAAGGCTTCCGTAATTGTTTCTTTAGGAACATTCAAATATAAACTGTTGTCATGATATAGCCAAAATATAAAGCTGAAAGTATTGTTAAACCAAGTCAGAGTTTTACTGCTGTTATAATCGGATGTTTGTTTTGTGATTTGTCGAATTAACTAAAAAAGCTATTGTACGACTATTCGTTCTATGTTATACCTTATCAAACAAACAGGCAAATCTATTTTTAATTAATTGAAATAAAGATGCCACTATTCTACGCATACATAGAATATTTAGTGAATACTTTAGTGAATACTTTACTCTTTTTGTCATGTCTTGCAGAATGTTGCTCGTATTAGCTGGCCTGTCATGTATATTGGGAACTGTGTATCTGTATGTTAAATTCAAAATACCATGGTTAGCTGTTGATCTGAAGATGATGAAGTACTTTGCAAGTTTTGGCTCTAAATTTGCAAGGTTTAAGAAACAAAAAATGTTATCCATAGACATTTTCGAGAAAACAGCTGACATATATACAGAGAAAACTATGATTATATATAACGATGTCACATACAGCTTCAAAGAGATGGAAACAATGGCGAATAAAGTGGCACACGTAGCTTTAGATTTAGG
This sequence comes from Limnoperna fortunei, assembly GCA_944474755.1. NCBI lineage: Eukaryota > Metazoa > Mollusca > Bivalvia > Mytilida > Modiolidae > Limnoperna > Limnoperna fortunei. Next base: position 91,675,656 of record OX104115.1, read on the forward strand.
CTTTGGACAAGGAGACACAGTCGCCATCATGATGTACAATGAACCGATGTTTATCTGGACCTGGCTTGGTAAGTCAAAACTTAAAAGTTTGTATATTTGTAAATAAATATAAAACTATTTCTTAACAAATAATCTGGGATGTATCTTAATTAGGAACCATGTGACTACAAATTTAATCTACTTTTGCATTACCTACTGTCAATCATATAATTATTTTCGGGTATATTTCACCCTCACGTAAACAGAGAAAAAGCTTTGAGTTCTCATTCGGTATTTAAATAAAAAATAAACAAGTTGAAGTTTAAATGCGCCAAGTTCTTTAAAATAGAAAGTAAGCCGAGAAATATTATATTTTAGATGACTCCTTAAGAAATATATTCTATTTGACAGGTTTTCAGAAAATTGGAATTGAAGTTGCCTTTTTAAATTTTAATCAGCGCAAAAAGACGTTACTACATAGTATCACAACGTGTGGAGCAAAAGCTGTGTTTTTAAGCCAAGGTAGTAAACAAGTAATTTACAAAACAGAGAATTTTATAAACCTTGCTGTGAATTGAAGGTTTGAAAGCTTTTCATTGGTTATGAACAATATTACTATACTCTTCTCGACATCTATTTCAATATATATGCAGTTTGATTTCAAAGATACAAATGTGAAATGATTTCTTGTGCTAATTTTGTATAAGAGATAGTACATAGAGAATGAAATATTGTCAATCGAATTAAAATTAAATCTTTCAGTTGTTCTCCCTTTTTGTTATTTTATCTAACAACACCCCATTACAGGTCAGGTCAGAGACGTCAAAATTAATGGGATGTTGTTACAGCTTCCACGCCGCGACAATAACAAACATATTGTAAGCACATAACCCATACTGTGGAACTTAGTGGAATATAACGCCGCGAATGTGAATTCTTGTTAAAATTATATATTCAATATGTCTCAAGAAAAACGTGTTTACAAACTCGCTTTGTTTTATATAAAATCTTGTTGTCACCGGGACAGTTGAAACAAAACATAAATATAATTTACAACAAAAATGACTGAATTGATGAAAAACTATATATTTTTCAAAGGGTCGGAACTGTATGCAGCTCTACAGGATATTGCCTCAGATATGGAGAACGTTGATTTGTTTACCTTCGAAGCGTCGCATAACGGTATACCTAAAACATTTAGGAGTTTGGCAGCAGATTTGATTTCGGCAGCAGAAGACAGAATATCACGTGATTACCGAACAACAGTTGACATCAGGTCACCAAACTGCTTTATATTTACTTCAGGAACAACTGGTAAGTTAAATAAAACAGCTAGTTCTATCCAATAATTTAGAATTATGACTCATATTCTAAGATTGTTGCTAGCTAAGCATAGGATGAACAACGCGTAGTATAAGTGATCAAAAGTGCCGAAAATTCATTAATATCTCATAGTAGGCTATAGATTTACAATAGTTTTAACACATTTAATCTATGATTATCATTCATAAACGTGAATGCTGGTATCATAATGTGAGGGTTCACAGTGCCCGAGCCACAAAGCAGTCCAGCGCGTCCCCGGATGGCGGATAGGTGAGACACTTCCGTTGGGGTTGTCAGGTCATAATACGGAAAGTCGGACCGCCGACCGTAGTGGACGACGTGTTTGGAGACAATCTAATTAAAATTAAATCTTTCACTTGCTCCCCCTTTTTGCTATGGTCGCGACCAATAACAAAAAGGGGAGAGCAAGTGAAAGATTTAATTTTACTTAGATTGGTTTAGGGAGTGCCACGCTCCCGGCACGATAAAGACCCTTTTTGTAGTTTTCGAAAAAGAGTAGACTCATTACAATCGCTACAAAAGGCTAAATTCTCCGCCTTTACCCATACTCCATACTTTTCCAGTGGCAGTCAAAATTTCGTTCCTGTTTTCGCATCTCACCCTTTTTCGTTGATTTATTGTTTGTTAACTTGTTCCCGTCCTGAATATATCTGAAATAATGCTCGCTGGACGTAAAGCAGACATCCAATCAATCAATAACTATAAACGTGAATGCGAGTTATTAACTCATAGCAAACCGATTGTTAGAATGAGTTATTTATCTTGAACTCATTTTTCATGATTCCTAATCAAAGACATTTTTTTATATTTTGCTTTACACACTTATACCAACATGTGGTTGGTGCATATCCATTAAGAGAAATTTCATGAGTTTGTGCAGGTTATTTTTTTTCAGTGACGTTTATATGTACAGATTACATTCAATATAGACTGGTTTTGCTTTCATGTTAACATTATTGTTTGCCTATATTGTAGGACTGCCAAAGCCGGCCATTGTGTCACATGAAAGAGCTATTATTGGTCACTTCATATTTAATTACTGTGATGCCCGCGCAGACGACATTTTATATGAACCACTACCTCTGTATCATTCTGCCGGATCCATATTAGGCGTTGGAGGTGTTATACTAAATGGTAAACAAATCACGAGTTTATACGTCCACAAGTAAATGGTAAACAAATTAAGAGTTTTACACGTTCACAAGTAAATGCTAAACAAATTAAGAGTTTTACGCGTTCACACGTGAATGTCATCAAGGTAATAAGGTTGAAAAAACACGTATGAATTGAATCAAGAATTAAAAATGAATATGATCCGTTCATATTACCAGTTACACAACTGCTACGAATTACCAAACGAATAACCAACATAAACTCACGTGATTCACAATTCACGGTGACGTTTAGTCAGGTATTCTACTTATACTGTACAATTAACAAATAATTTTACTTTATTCGTTATTGCCCAAAAAGGTCTTGCACCTGTCCTCACTTGCAACTTAATTAAGTATTTGTGCAAATTCAAAGCATCCTGTCAAATGCGATGATATCGAATGTTTAGTTTTGTTTGTTTTTTTTATTTCAAAGGGGTTATCGTCAGTTTTATTGGTCCTGAAAGCCGGAGTACCCGGTAAAAACCCTCGACTAGCGGCAGGAAAACTGGAAATCCTGTTAAATGAAATTGGTGTCGAGCGCACCAGTCTGCAAGAACCCGCAACCTTAGTGTTGACTTCAATATGATTATAAGTGGCCGTTCAAGTCACAATTCTGATGTTTTCATCGGCTGGCATTTTTCTACTGCGATTCTTGTTAAAAGCATCGGGATATTTATTAAAAGCATCGCGATACTTCTTAAAAGCACTAAAAACATCGCGATGGAAAATGTATGCATAGTCTAAAAAATATCGGTTTACTTTTAAAAGGCATCGGCTTGCTATTTTCACCTACGTGACCGATCGTGTCACGTGTGGGATGTTTCTCTCGGCTTGCTTTTTTCTATCGCGATACGCGTAAAGGGCATCGCGATACTTATTAAAAGCATCGGGATACCCTTAAAAAGCATTGCGATTAAAAAACCCGTGCTAATGATAATAGGGTTAATCTAGTTCGGTCAACAATAGATGTATTTTGATTGGTTATTTCTCAAGAGATTAAAAATATTAAAAAGTATCGCGATACTTATTAATAGTAAAGCGTTACCTTTAAAAAGTATAGCGATACTTTGAAGAAGTAACGCGAAAGAAGTTAAAAGTATCGCGATACTTCGTATAACTAACGCGATAGTATTAAGTAACCTTATATTATGGTCGTATATTTTACACACTTCAGAGCATTATTATTTGAGTGGGATACCACTGTCTGTACTCAATTTGTTTTTAACAAACTTTTCAGAATTTTCATGATAACAAAGAAAAAACTCTATCTTTACTTTCCTACAGTCAAGTGTCCCCAATGTTCCCATCTATTACACTTTGTCCACTTAGTGATATACTACATAAATCGTAAGGACACAAATACCACAAAGAAGGTACAGATCAAACCATCACAGAGCGACCACTTACAAACAAATTGTTTTAGTTAGTTCGTACATATTCTGGTAAGCGAGTTTTTCTCTTTATAGGTATGACTATGGTTCTAGCAGAAAGGTTCTCTGCAAGAAAATTCTTTGAAGAGTGTCATCGTCATAAAGTCACAATAATTCACTATGTGGGTGAAATGTGTCGTTATTTAGTAAATAGTCCAGAGGTATGTACTTTGAGTACAATTTGCCGAAATTTTCACATTTGAATATGCAAAGAAAATAACGTCGAAGATTTTCACATTTGAATATGCAAAGAAAATAACATCGAAAGTACCACAAAGTTACACCGTTTGTTATGTAAAGCTCGCGTTTTGTCTCCCAGAGTCTGAGCAGTGGCACTACAATACACTAACTGACTTTAGATTAAGAGAAAATGTATTATTTACCGACTCAGTTGTCGAGGTGAATATACATTTTTAAGGGTTAAGAAATCCTAGTATTTCAACACTGAAGCACGAGAGTGTTACTTGTATGCTGGTGGGACCCGTCAAGAATAACAGTCCATCACACGTGCGATATCTGACACATTGTTTGCTACGAAATAGGCCAGTTGGCCCTTGCAAAATAAAATATTTTTATAAGGTATTGTTATGATTATGTTTTATTCAAGAAAATCCTGCAAACAAAATTGTTAGATTTTCCGTATATTCGCATGGTTTATATATTGGTTTTTTTGCAGACACCTTATGATAAAAACCATTATGTTCGAGCTGCACTTGGAAATGGATTAAGAAAAGATATTTGGATTGAATTTAAAAACAGATTTAATATAGGAAATATAGTAGAGTTTTATGGTGCTACTGAATTGCCATTTGGATTTCTAAATATTTACAATACAGTTGGTGCTGTGGGAAGATTATCGCCACTGATGGTAATTACATCTCCCTTTGGTCATGACTCGGTCAGAAGATTATGCCATCGATGTTAAATATACCTCACTTTGGTCATGGCTCTATTAGAAAGTTATCCACTCCAATTGTAAGTACATCTCCCTTTGGTAATGACTCTGAAGATTATGCCATCGATGTTGAATTTAACTCACTTTTGTCATGTCTCTATCAGAAAGTTATCCACTCCAATTGTAAGTACATCTCCCTTTGGTCATGACTCGGTCAGAATATTATCCCATTGATGCCTTTGGTTATGACTCTGTACACCTACAAGTGGTCAATTAAAGGTTATCGTTATATCTATTAGCAAACATATATCATTATTCAATTATCTTATTTAGTTTCAGACTCAATAATTGTACTGCGTACTGTGTATTTTAAAGTAACCCTTTTAGTACTTATTTATTATATTGTTTGTTTGTTTGAATGGTGTTTTAACGCCACTTTCAGCAATTTTTCAGCTATTTCATGGCGTCCAGTTTTTATTGGGGGAGGAAGCCGGAGTACCCGGAGAGAACCCCCGACCTGCGGTAGGAAAACTGGCAATCCTTGTCAATTAAGATTGCTTATTTATTATATGTTCAAGAGCGCATTCGGTTGCTTTTTACGACACATACCCTTTATAATTATGCATGACAGTTCTAAAAAAAACCTTCATTAATTTTTCGTTCAGTTACAACATTTATTTTATGTTTAAATTTAGTTAACTTTATGTTATGTTTTCTTTTTCCTAGAAAATTTTATTTTCAGTAGTATTGGTTAAATTTGACGGTGACAGTGACCAACCGTTACGAAATGAGATGGGAAGGTGTATACTGAGTGAAGACGGTAAGCATAGCATAAGTATCCTGATATTTACCAAGTCATTTTTACCATCGATCATCTGTTTTTGATAAGTTCTAGTCTGTCTTAGAGCAAATTGTACTTGCCTCCATTCACAAGAATTTCAATTTCCAATCCGAAGTTTGAAGGTTCTCTCCTGGTACTCTGGCTTTCTCTCACAATAAAAACTAGAAGCAATGATATAGGTGAAAAACTGCTGAAAATGCAGTAATCTTAACAGAATAAGCCATTTATCCAAGTCGATATTCATGATACGGATTCAGTTTAATTATAATGTGCATTTGGGGGTAATTTGTGTCAAGTGGATGTATGTTTTAAGAAATACTACACATTTTTTTATTGTGGAAATAATAGATAAATAGTGTTACGGGAAATATCACCTGCCCAGTTGTCACACTTCGCTGACAAGAATATCATTGATTCTTATTAATTGACCTTAATGAAAATTTAAAGATGATTTTTATTCTGAGTTATTCTGTTCCAATCTAATTCAAATGATATCTTCACTTGGCTCCCCCTTTTTGCTATTGTCGACGGCGACAATAGCAAAAAAGGGGGGAGCCAATTGAAGATAAAATTTTAATTAGATTGTTTCTGTTTCTGAGGTGTAGTTGCCCTTAGCCGGATTTGGTAAACAGTTTGGAAGTTTGATGATAACATCTTACTCGTTTTAAATATGTTAGGTGAGAGCGCCATTATTGAGTCTTGACAAGACAAAACGCACGTCTGGCGCAGTAAATTTTATACCATGATGACTTTTTTTGCAATCATGCTTCTGTTCTTAGACCATTAGTCGCCGACGGTATCACCAGCACAGTAGTCGCACTACAGTGCTGACAAGAATACCATTGATTCTTTCTTGATTTAGTCATTGTCTAAATGTACTGCCTTGAAATTATGAAAATGATTGCTCACCCATTGAACCGACTAGACAAATATATACATTTAGTTGCTCGTTAACAAGTGCACTTGTTTCTTGTTGTTGCCCTCTTTTGATTGACCACGGTTTCTCTGTCTTTGATTATCGTTTCCTCGGAATCTTTGATTTGTTTTCATCTCACCAGTCATTTTTTTGTAGGGGCCTCGGTGGCCGAGTGGTCAAGGTAGTTCGTCTACTATTGATCACGTGGTCTGTCAACACTGAGATTGCGGGTTCGATTCTCACTGCAGGCAGGGTGTAATCGACTCCAATCTTAATTGACAAGGATTGCCAGTTTTCCTACCGCAGGTCGGGGGTTTTCTACGGGTACTCCGGCTTCCTCCCCCAATAAAAACTGGACGCCATGATATAGCTGAAAAATTGCTGAAAGTGGCTTTAAACACAATCAAACAAACAAACTAACATTTTTTGTACATAGTTAGGTTAGTTACTATTAATAAAATCCGTTTGTTTAAAGGTGAGCCAGGTCTTCTGATGGTAAAATTAAATCAGAAGATATCATTTGACGGCTATAAAAACAAAGAAGATGCCAGCAAAAAGAAAATCATTTGTGATGCGTTTAACAAAGGCGACAAGTTTATTACTTCAGGGGACTTGTTTTACGTTGACAGTGATTATAATGTTTATTTCTATGACAGACTTGGTGATACTTTTAGGTATGATTTGTTGGAGATATAATATTACTGCCTAAAGTTTTTAATATATGGTCAAATGAAATGATTGGTTAATGATTCTGGGTGAAATAAAATTAATGACATTTAAAAGAAAAAACGTGTAGTACACAGCTCGACTAATAATATGTTAAATTTTAACATCAGGCATGTTGTGGAATTGGCAAATGACATTCATCACATTCAAACCAGATGTTGATATATATGTGTGTTATTGAGATGCTTTAATTGTTTGCAAAATAACGAATTGTAATGTATAAATAAGCTTGTTTATAGTTTATCTATATTTTGCTTTCTTAAAAATATGTAATATTTAAAAATGTGACTAAAAGCAATAATATTACAAATAATAATTTTGTTAAAATTTCCATTATAGGTGGAAAGGTGAAAATGTCTCAACCACTGAAGTAGCCAATATTATTTCTGAACTACCATTTGTATCAGATACATGCGTTTATGGAGTGTCTATACCAGGTAAATTAATAATTTTATGCATAAATCATTTTACCTTGACAGTCGACACACAATAGATGTTTTGGAAAATAGCAAAGAAAACCGACTGAACAACAACTCTTGTGTTGACCACAAATTGAATAGATGGCGACAATTAATACCATTTTAAAAATTACTTGCTAACATCACATACGATCAAGGAGATATAACACTGGATTCTGGAGTGCAAATCGATATTATATATTTAGCCATATTATTGTTGATTGTAGGGCCTCGATATTAACTTATTACAGTATAGTTCTGTGGGGAATATTACGGGATATATCGAAGTAAAATTGTTCATATAATTTATCCTACATGTATGTACACAAATAGAACAGATATTTCTTAGACCAATCATCGAATTTGTAAGAAGTTTTTAATTTTTTAAAGCTGGTAAAATGGACTAAATACGATTTCTTTTCGTCTTTAAACATTTGAATGAAACTGTATTATATTTGTAGATTGTGAGGGTCGCGCTGGAATGGCAGCTATTACATTAGCTGCAAACGAGAATAAAATGCCAACTCCAGAAATGATTGAGAAAATTGGAGAACATTGTTCAAAAGAATTAGCAAGATATGCCATACCCAGATTCCTGCGGTTTAGACAAACTTTAGATATTACACCAACATTTAAGCAGCAGAAGTTAACCTTAAAGGAGGAGGAATTTGACGTTGATCGGATAAAAGAACCCATTTATTTCTTTGATTGTCAAAATAAGAAGTATATTTTATTAGATAAGGCAAATGAAATGAAAATAAGAATTCAAGAGTTGCAGATGTAGGGACAATGTGCCGAACGTTGTAACGTGTATCTATTAGTTTGCACTTTTTATTTGTAAATTATGTAAACAAACCTCAGCAGTATACATCAAATGTAAATCTGAAAAAAAATTTACATTATTGTTTTGTATTAAAAATGAAATGCATAATGTATTTATACATATATATTTTCCTTTATATACAAGTATTATACTCAATTTTCGTACAGCCTGATTTTCAACAAACAAATCCCGTTAAAAGCTGAATTCTTTATGTGATGATATATTTATTGACGTTTAAAAACGTTTTAAAAGTACGTTTCTGTTTACTTGTTAATACCTCAAAGCAATACTCATGCATTTAAAACATCACATAAAACTGAAGAGTAAGATGTATTAAATGGAGCTCGTTTCACGAAGAAATGACAAGAAACAAAGTCACGAAACATTGTTTAAATGTAATCCGTTTTCGTTTGAAAGAAGGGTTTGAAAGTTGTTGGAATGCTTGAATATTAGAAGGAAAAGCCATCCGTTTGACCACATATCTATACTGTAAAACACTACCATGAATATACAGGTACATATTTATCAATAAATATCACAAATTTATATTTTGTTTCTATTATTTACAAGGGTGCTTGGATGATGCATGAAAACTCAATTGCACATGTTGAAAAAAAATGTTTTTTCCAAGGAAAAGCAATGATACATTCCGAGGCTTCACTTCGTACTTACAATTGATATCTTGCCTTTCTGGCATGGCGTGACGCCCAATTGAAGTCTTCATGGTGGCAAAGAAATTGTAAATGTATGAAATTTTGTTTTTGCGTTTTTTGCAATTTAATTTGTAAAGGAATATATTTTTTGGTTAAAAAAGTACTTGTAATATGCCATCTACACTTATGTTTTCATTATTCAGATAATCAAATTATACACAGCTTGGATTTAAATTCCATAAATTTAGTCCGAGAATCCTCTGCCGTCCAACGCTTTTTTTCTTTTTTTTGCGTCCCACCTTGGACGGCAGGGATTCTCGGACTACCATAAATTCTATTCTACATGATGACAATTCTAGGTAAAAAAATGAAGAATTTACTTTGAAAGATAACTTGGACAGAAACGTTTTGTAATTCTAGTAACTATTTATCAGGGAACAGTTTTGAAAGACAAGCCAGATGTAGTTTTTTTATTATTAATGAAGGCAGTAAAAGTATCCCTGATCAGAAACTGATTAGGCACTTCACTGAAAACTTAAGGATTCATCTAGACACATCTATAGCGACAAACTAAATGAATTGATTGAATTGGTGGCAATTATCAGCTGATTTAAAGTTATATATATATATATATATATATATATAAGTCTAAAGAGTCTACCAACTAGCAAGCTTATTAAGTATCGGATCGACAAACATGACGATACGGCATAAACAAAAAATAATATACAAGTCTAGAAGATTATTCAACGATACAAATGACGGTGTTTCTTGGCCATTCGTTGGTCAGTCTTTGTCTAAATTTTTGACAAGAAACACCGTCATTTGCATCGTTGCATAATCTTCTAGACTTGTATATATATATATATCTACAATATAAAAATCTATAAAGCATGAGTGATAACAATGATTGTATATAACAATTACAATTGACGAGGAGGACTAATGTACAGAGTTTTTCAACAACAATACATTATCTAATTTGAAGAGATTACTGAGCTTATAAGTATTTGGATATTTCTTGTAGTTGTTTTTTTCTTTCCGTTTGCAGAGATTTGCATTGCATAACGTAAAGATACTCATCGCCTATGTCAAACGAGTTGGCAAGTTCTCTCTTGATGTGGAACACCTTGCCATCTTCCCGTCTCGATTGGTATTCGATGATAACCACATCTAAAATTAGAAAACTTATTATAGCAAATTATCATGCAAGACCCATTCGTTTTACAAATCAGCTTTTTTACCCCATGTGTCATTACTACACCTAGAGAATCATTGGGGGGAAACTACTTTTTGCATTTCTGACGATGTGACCATTTGCATTCTTGGCTATTTAATTATCTCACATGTCCATGTCAGCTGTTTTCATTACTGTCATTACCGTTGTCCCACACTGTGAAACATCCTCTCATTTTGAATAACTAGGCTAAATAGAACTAAAGTTTGTCTATTCCATTCTTGGTGTCTAAATATAATCACATATAACCACCCCCTCTTTTCAAACTCACATTGTCGTGTTCACTGAAAATAGATTATAGCGGTCAACACATTTTTTGGTTTGCTAAGCGGACAGAACAGAATTCGCCTCGAAACAAATAGTACTGTATAAACTACAATTAATTAAATTAATTAAAACTAATTCTTTATAAAGGAATTATTCTCTTTAAATGTTTCCGGTTTTGGTGGATTTTTTGTATCAGTATAATAGATAGACATACATAGGCAAAACATGTCTTCCAATATGTCATTACAACACTAATTGTCGGTCGACATCAGGAGTTGTTGCTTAAATGATTATCTTCTCGATTGTTTGTTGGAAATTTGTCCATTATTTGAAAAACATTTAGCAAATGTAAAATATTTAAAGGAGTGATAAATAAGGACAAAAGATACTGCATCGGATGTATTTCAGGAAGCAGATACTTAATCAAACAGAAATTGACATTGGATGCATTTTAAATGAAAACTATAATGGAAAGAGAACTGTAAAAAGGATCGGCAAGAGTAAATCTAAAAACGAGGCAGCGTGATAAAAATGGATAGTAAGAGAGTCAAAGGAGTAACTGCCCTTAAGTTACTACTTTGTCTATTTTTAGGGTTTTTGGCTATTATCTAGAAAGAGGGAAATAAATGACATGAAAGACAAGATTTAAGAATAAGACAAGAGTACATGCATGCAAGTAGACATCTATTGATAAAAATGAAAAAAGGAAAACTTTTCATGCAATGCATCAATTATATATTCACAGATTTATTCTGCATTCTGCACGTGTTTGTCTGATTGTATGATAAAAATTTAACGGGACGTATATATCCATATTACAGAGATTATTTTATGTTCTATCAAGATGGCCGACGACGGCGATGGCTGTGTTTATTTTCTATCTCGCCCTATACTGATGGTTTTGCTACAAGTAGTCAGAGTGTGCATAAATCACACGTTCGGTACAGTCATGAAAGATTTTCGATCATCAGAATGATACAATTGGACAAAATTCACCACTAAATACGGAGTTTGTAACACTTTAAACTGGTACACCCATAGGAAAACAAAGACTGATGAGCTGTTATCATGATCTTGATTCGTCCTTTTCACAAATAAATCAAGTCAGTCAACAAGTTATATTCTTAAGGAGCGTTTATACATTCACTGAATAATGTTCTAGCCGATCTCCCGCAATATATATACATTCCGAAATTATTAGCACCTGAGTGCACCCATGGGTTTTATTGGGTTCTGGTTACTCTCTTTCAGTGTTTTATGTTTTTGATTATTGTGTTGTGTTTGTCTATATCCGGATTTGTAACTGACCCTTGGCTTTTGGCTCTTGTTGTTCGGTCAGTTTTCTTTGCTATTTTCTTATTAATTTAACGAAAAAGTCCTACTGAAGTATCACTTGGTATATGAGTATACTTGTAAGCAGGACCAAGGGTAAAGAGGGCTTGCCACTAGGAAAATTGTCTCAAGAAAATCCTCAAACAATTCGTCAGCAAATGAAAAATAAGCTAGAGATTGTTTTATCATGTAGATGTTTATTAATGGTGATAACTCTTATTGATGAGGTCAACAACGTGATGAACAACAAAAAACAACATATTTGATACCCTCCCTGACGTACCCGGTATGTTGGCAAGTATTCAATCCCTACTAAAAAGAGTCTAATAACTAGAAAAATGCGATGCAAAAGACTAGAATATCATACAAACAATACTAAAGAACAATACAAATTTGGCATCAACCATAGACGAACTCGAAGAAAACTATGAAAAACTATCAACCAAAATCTCACGAAAAACTACACAATACGACTTGAAGTTCAAACTTCTTTCTCAGAACACAAGTTCTTAAAAAAACCTCTTAAGAATGTCGAAGTTGTGTGTTCGTCACGATGTTATTGCGGTTCTTATAGTTTTGCCCCCAATATCAAACGGTTGTATAACAGATTTAAGCGTTTTCACACGTATGAGGATAAAGTTTATACCGCCTATGAGGATACACTAGTATTTGCAGTTTGATTTACTGTAAATGTTGAATTTATCATTAAAACAAGAGTATATTGTCAGTAGGTATTCATCGTGTATCCCTTTCCCACAATTGATATTTCACATTAAGAGCCCTCACACTTTTCTCCGATATAAAGTGGCTTAGATGAAACATATCTAATACATTTTATTAAAGCTTCATCATGTCAATAGAATTTAAAATGTATAGCTTCTAAATCGCATTTTGAAAGAAGACTGATAATATCTGGAGTCGTTTTTCCCAATGTTCGTATGCTTGTTGCAATCCTATCTTTTCAACTCAGTAAACATCAGTAACTTTCTTTCAAAATTTAATTTACTATGATTCTGTAAACTATGAACGGTAAATTATCATAAGAATGCTAATTTGTAATAAAGATAAAGTTTGTACATATACAGATAAACTATATAGACAAAGTATAATGACAAAGTGTGTGCATTTATAGAAAAAGTATATAGATAAAGTATGTGCATACAGTGAACAAATAGACAAACGATGTGCATATAGAGAAAAAGTTTGTGCATATGTTGAAAGAAAAATAGCAAAGAAAACCGATCGAACAACAAGAGCCAAAAGTCAAGGGACAGTTACAAATCCGGATATAGACAAAACGCAACACAAAAACCAAAAACACAAAAAACAGAAAGAGAGTAACCCGAACCCAATAAAAACCATGGGTGCACTCAGGTGCTCCGGACGAGTAAGCAGTGCCTGCCTCTAATTAGACACCATTTGAAAAGTATGTGAATATGTAAAATCAAGAACATATAAGGCAGTTACTGAGCTCCATATCAGAGAATTCGAAATCGTATTCGTGTCACTATTAAATAAGTAAAACACCAAATAGTAGGCTGTCAGACGGACCAATTTGTCTGAGTGGAACAAATAGTAGGCTGTGAGACGGACCAATTTGCCCGAGTGGAACAAATATTAGGCTGTGAGACGGACCAATTTGTCTGAGTGGAACAAATAGTAGGCTGTGAGACGGACAATTTATCTGACGGAACAAATAGTAGACTGTGAGACGGACCAATTTGCCTGAGTGGAACAAATAGTAGGCTGTGAGACGGACCAATTTGTCTGAGTGGAACAAATAGTAAGCTGTGAGACGGACCAATTCGTCTTAGTGGAACAAATAGTAGGCTGTGAGACGGACCAATTTGTCTGAGTGGAACAAATAATAGGCTGTGAGACGGACTAATTTGTCTTAGTGGAACAAATAGTAGGCTGTGAGACGGACCAATTTGTCTGAGTGGAACAAATAGTAGGCTGTGAGACGGACCAATTTGTCTGAGTGGAACAAATAATAGGCTGTGAGACGGACCAATTTGTCTTAGTGGAACAAATAGTAGGCTGTGAGACGGACCAATTTGTCTGAGTGGAACAAATAGTAGGCTGTGAGACGGACAATTTGTCTGAGTGGAACAAATAGTAAGCTGTGAGACGGACCAATTTGTCTTAGTGGAACAAATAGTAGGCTGTGAGACGGACCAATTTGTCTGAGTGGAACAAATAATAGGCTGTGAGACGGACCAATTTGTCTTAGTGGAACAAATAGTAGGCTGTGAGACGGACCAATTTGTCTGAGTGGAACAAATAATAGGCTGTGAGACGGACCAATTTGTCTGAGTAGAACGACATGCCTACCGAGCTTCAGATACACGAAAACAATTATACAAATTGCATCTCGTCATAGTAAGAGTAAATACTAGTAAGTTGGTTTTAACAACTTCACTCTTTGTGTAAAGGCAGGAAGATTGTGCGTCCTGTTGGTACGTTTTTGTTTTTCTTACGTGTTGCTATTTTTTGTACTCTTTTTTCTTTATATTGATTTTTATCTGCGGAAAAAATATTGTTTTCAGTGTTTACTAAAACGATTTTCGTGTCTGTTAACACCGAGAAAACATGCTTCATGATTAAAATGAGTGCATGTTAAAAATCGACATATTCATCATTTGTTGCTAGAGCTGTTTTTACTTACTTTTTGCGACAGCATAAGGAAGTTAATATTTAAATACTCGCATGAATATTCAAACCCATTGATAGCTGTTGCAGCTTGGATTTCAGTTTTCACCGAGATGTATTATACCTTTTATCTGTGTTAAAATTATGCATGCAATTTCCTAGTCACATTGGCGTGAAGCAAGGACAACGAGATCAAGTTGCCAAGGAAGGAAAAAACCCGCAAGTAAGATGTCATATAGTAAGGTTTGTACGTGTTGTGAAGACCTATCATATCATTTTGTCTTCGTTGATGGTGATTTTTTGTGCGGTATATATTGGTATCCTTTGTGGAATGTGACATGAAAATTGGGAAACACAAACCGGCTTTAGGTTGTATAATTTTTTGAAACTGTCAAATGCAGCAAATGATTGACTCGTAGATGCAAAATATAGCGTTGTGACAAAAACCAATTAATATAACATTTCTGGTTGGCGCATGCGTAATGTTCCTAATATAGTTGTATATAAAAAAAATCGTGCTCTAATTGGAGATAACTATATTGGAAATGGTAAGAAACCCATGACTTTTAAAGATAACGCTGTTTTATAAAAATTAGAGATTTCGAGACGGTAAGATTGGGAGAAAATGTACATCTTAACACCATGTATTAGAGGTAACAAAGAAATCTTTAATTTGTTTAATTATTATGTTAGAATGTGAGATAGGAGAATGTTTATGCAAAATTAGGAATTTTTAAGAAATTCTTTTACCAGCATCAGCAGTTCTTTTTCTGATCACATGTTCAAGAAACGAGACTTAATTATGTCTGCTGAGAAAAACGGTAATGAATTTTGTTAATATTTGACAAGTTTCTTTGGTGAAAACAATGTTTTTAAGACAGAGACTATCATAATTGAAAGTTGCAAACATTAACTTGCAAAAATAAGACTTGAAACGCCAGAACATTAAACTGACCATTATCTGTTTATATTTAGTATATAACTGTATTGTATTTGAAGATTTGCCGGCATCAATTGGTGATTTGATGGTCGGAAATTGAGTTTATTGGCAACGCGTAAGCGGATATTTCCGACTATCAAATCACCAATTGATGCCGGCAAATCTTCAAATACAATACAGTTATCTCCATTCTAATGCTACGGCAATAAAAAACTTAATTAACTGATCAAAATTGGAATTTTTTATTTGTCGGAAGTAACGTCTGCGCTAGCGTTAAAATCTGACAGCATCAATCGTGGAATTGATGTCATGAAATTATTCATGTTATCCAATAAGAATTGACGTTACATCAAGAACTGCATTAGAATTCTGGTTTTATATAATAAAACTTCTTTAATTCAATTATAACTTTATTTTCAGAACTAAAAATGTGCATTTGCGTAGTGATATTTTTATTTGGAATACCAGCAGTTGGTAAGACATATTTTTATTGTTTGTACTAATATATATTTTATTAATTCAAAATATATTATAAGGTGAGTATAAAACCGTTTGTTGCTATTTAAAAATTAGTTTTTGTCATTAATTTATTACTTTATTATATTACACAATTTTGTTTATAGCTATTCATTTTGTTGATTTTACTGTGTTGTTTTAATATTTGAAATTTGTTATTTGTTATTAATTTTGATATATTTAACCAAAATTGTGTTATTTCTTTTTTTTTGCTATCTTGTCACAATTTTCTTTTTTCTGTATTTCTTTTTTCCATTTTACATTTTAAATAAAAAAATTGGTTTTTGCAATTAGAAAATTTGTTATTGTCATTTATACACAATTTTGCTTGTGGTTATTTATTTTGTAAATATATAAATTTTATTTTGTTGGGTTTTTTTTCTTGTTTTGATATTGGAAATTTGTTTTAATGTTATTAATTTAGATTTTATCCGAATTTTTGTTAATTTTGCATAACTACAAATGTGTTTGTGACACTGATGCTAATATTTGAAATACCAGTTGAAGGTAGTTCATATGTTGTACTGTAATTCATATTGAAATATCAATAGATGGTAAATAATATTTTGCAGTTGTGCTCATATTTGTCTTATTTTTTTATTTAGAACGTTCATGTAGGTCTATTTTTCGTTCAAAGGAACAAGGTTACCGAAACTGAATAAAATTACGAAAAAAATAAATCTTTAACTAACATAATATATTGTACGTAAAGACTGATTTTTTGACTGGCTAGAAAATATAATTCTATGGAAAACTTACAGTTTGCATATTAATCTTTTTTAATGTAAAAATTGTTGAGCTTATTCTAATGTTAAAATGTTTTATAAGTATTAAATACAAACACATATTTTTTCTCTGGGCTGGGATGACAACATTTCTGTTGCAACATTAAATATAATCCTCTACGTGGATTATCCAATGTGCACAATGAAAATTTTTGTAAACCGTGAAATAGAAACCATTCTGCAGAAATAGGGAATCTGGGTTTGGTGATCCGAAAACAACCGGTATAAAATTATACAAAAATATAAATAAAGTATTAATGACATAATTAAGACCATTTTCAACAAACAATGCGTTACTGTCTTAGTATTTAATTACATCATCATAATGTTGGAATGACACGTAATTCGATTATTTTGTTAATTTTCAGGAGGAAATGTCTTATTACACTTCCAAACTTCAAATATTGGAAATATAGATCCGACAAATGAGGTCAATATTCTGGATTACTCGCTTCATTTGGCCCATTATGGAATCCACCCTTTCCAGGAAACTCTGACTTTTGAAGTACAGGCTTGTACTGACGTCAACGTCTATTTATCAGCCTCTCCAATCATGAACTCTCTAAAACCATTTTACAACGTGGTGATTGGTGGAAACTATGGAAACCGAGTATATCTTCGTCGAATAATGAACGGGGTGTTCAATCAATCAAGATATTTTGGAATAGATAGTCAAGGTGTAATTAACTGTACATATTACAAACAATTTTGGTTGACATGGCGCAAAGGGTATCTGAGGATCGGTAAAGGATTTGTAGTTAATCAAACAGAAATAGATAATTATGACTACCAAGATATGTTTCCAGTTAAAGCTATTGGTATCCAGACTGCCTGGGGCTCCGATGGTCAATGGCTTATAACCAAGAAAGGTACTATATTTTAAGCATGCCTATTTATGGTGTATGATGACAATCGCTACATTATAGAATATACGTATTAGAGTGACGGTGTAAATTGTCCCCATATAAATGCACAATACTAATGATTTGTCTACCTACGTCGGTGGTATGTGTATGAGGCTTCAAAACGGAGAAAATGAGACGACTGTCAAACATTATAATTATATATATATATATTATATAGCATAAAAAAACATGCGTCGACTATGTGCCAATATTGTGTTTACTTAGCAATTTTTAAAGATGCATGACAAAAGCAACCAATAACTGTACTTCCTATAGACTTTGCTATAATATTCGACGCCATTGGTAAAAATTTATTTACCATTATATGGTATAAATGTTATATTGGTATTAAAGGTCGATGCAGGATAACTAAAATACAGCTTAAAAAGATTTGCAGAACTTCTGTATTTCATATGGACATCGATCAAAATTAAGTGTTTTGTTTAAAAATTAAACAAAATCAGACACACGTTTTACCATCTGTATTTTAAATTGACATTTACGTGACGTTACCAAAACATGAGAGCTAGGAAGACTTCACACCACCATAATTCAGAGGCACTGTGTACTCGAATTTTGGCTGAGACTATACTCATGTAAGATCCTTAAGATATTAAAGATGAAATTTTTATGGATAAAGTCAAAAACACCAGAAATTATTATATTAATATATTCAGAGTATACATTTGACTTTTAATTCTGATATGAGTAACCTTATGTATTTTTATTGACTTTTATACCTCCTACTAGACATATGGAGTTTTTGCCCTACTAAGGCTTATCTTCAATCTATAATACATTTCATTGAATTTTAAATGCTCTGTATGGCTTTAGCGTCCTCGATGTGTCTCTAGATTAGACGAAAGAAGTAAATTTGTTCACCTGTTATTATTGATGGCATTTTATAGTCAATCAAATATACGTACATGGTTTATTACAATAAATTAGATAATACTGCATGTTGAAGCTATTGAACTGCATGATATGTAAAACTTTTGTTCTATTTCATAGTTCCAAGACCAGGCAAGTATTGTGGATTGCCAGACATCTATGCTAATGCGAAAGTCTTGATCGTTCAAAGTTTTACTCGTGTATTTTGTTCTTCGATATGTGAAATATTAAAAGACTGCTTTGGATTCAATAACGAGATTCCGACCAAGACCTGTGAAATGATTTCTACAGAGACCGGCATCAACGCCAATACTCGGACGAATTGGACATTATACGTCAAATGTTAACATGGTAATCTGCTGACAGTGCACTGCACTCTATACTACGCCTGTTTATATTTGTAGACAATAGTAATTAAAAATCACCTAATTCGATTGTTTAGCCAATACATTAGTTTTCTATTACATTATTGGAAGAACACATTTAATGTCAGCCTCTTAGAATGTTGCATGGAAAAAATAATTTCGACCATCCTTGATTGGAATGTTTTGAACAACATGCTTCATTGTTACAACATCCACCATGCCGAGTACCTGCGATATTGACAAGTTCCATTGCGATAAACTACTTCTAGGAAAATTTTATTATCCTTAGGACTTTCCTCGACCCCATTTGACTCAATGTTTTATTCAATTTGTTAAGTTTTGCCGCTGACATGTTCTTACTACACCTTTGCAGATGGTATATGACAAACTTTAGACTTGTATTGAGTATATTTATCATCCCCACTAGCACATCACTGTGGTTGACTCGAAACATGTGATCTTCCTTGGCAATGAAAGCTTGATTACTTGGATTGCTAAATGCTTTAGGCCCATTAGGTGATTTTCAGCAATAACATGACCATTACATTTATAGTATGAAGTCGAAGTCCCTACAGTCGTCAAAGCCTCTGCCTCGGACTCGCAATGCCAGAGGTTGCGAAGAGAATTAAAGCAAAATACAGCGATATACTCAAAGGCTGACAAAATATATATAGATTCTGGTCATTCATACTGAATAGCAATTTCAATCGACAGTGTTATTATCTTAAAAATGTAAAACCACTAGTTTATTGTTAAATTAAAATATACCGAGGCGTTTTACAAAGAATACAGATTGCTGAATGGCTATCGTTAATATATTCATAATTGGAAATAAAAAAAAACATTAAAACAACTGTATCTACATTATTTTAAGACTTACACCTTGAACATGACGCGAATTGTTATCTAAGCACGAACATTTTCCTCGGTTGTGCAGCAATATTTCAGCTTCTCCTGCGTATGGTATCTATTTTTGCGGTAAGGACTTCCAATAAGCCATGGTTACAAGACAAAATCTCATGCCATACAATCTGGCTTAACCCATTACATTTTTAAATGCCTGTACCAAGTCAGGAACATTTTTGTAGTTCATTTTTTTATTGTTGTTTCTCGAGTTCGGCAGTTTCGAGAACTTTGATTTGTGGATTGTCTTATTTTGAATGCTTCCTTAGGGTTCAGAATTTAAATTAACTTGTGTATTTTGAAAGTTTTTTGTAATAAAAGCTCTGGAACATGTCAACTATTTAAGGTATCCGGACCACAATTGACCACGCGATCATATATTGTGTTCCGGATGTCCATTGTTTTTCCATGGAGCAGGCCTCGGTAATGTTCTGCAAACATCGGAAATACTATTTGAGTAACTTATTTTTTTGCTCAAAACTGTTGACATGACTCAAACTAAAAGAATATATTTAATGTGTATCATTAATTAGCAATACATTGATTTAATACAACTGTACTTCTTGGTCGAAAAATAAACTTAAACGGTAACTTCATTCATGGGTCGGATACCTTAATCTTAATTTTTTTTTAATTGAGTTCCACCGATGATTTTAGTCATTTGTAGTAAACTGTATGCATTCGCCCTTGGTAGCTTTTATAATGTGGTACATGTACATCACAATGATGTCAAAATAATACCTTCAAAACATCATTTCAGATCATTCAAGAATAGCACAAGTTAGGAATTTATGAGGGGGACACTGAACGAAAGGTATATGTTTTAGTCATCTTCTATTGATGACATGCTTGTCAATACTGGGTTTAAGAGTTTGCACATGACTTAGTTGACGATTATATTTATTCTAAAAGTGGCATAAACCCTAAAACAATTCAAACTTTAACAAACAAAAGAGATCTCCCAAATACAAATATTCAGAATTTCGAATTTTGCAAATTTCAATTCCTAGCAATATAAAGTTTCAACAATCATCTTACATATTGATAATCGCGGGCTTTTTTCACTAGTCGGTATTAAGAAGGTGACACAGAAAAGCGGTCTTTCCTTAAAAAATCGTTCAAAGGGATTGATGCAATAAACATTTGCAGTATCTTACATCCCAAATCAGAGATTTCTAAAATTCCTTTATATTTAAAGTTCCCATAATTTCTTTTACATATACCACACACATCGCGAATCAAAATCTTCAACTACAGTCGAGTTTGGCATGATCTTAGTATTGAATTGTAAGTCTAAACCTCCCGACTTATCCCCTTTCATCCTCACCAATCAGGGTTTCTGTGTCCACATGTGTTTTGTGGACGCATGTGGACACAGAAACCCTGACTTGTGGGGATGATCCCATTTCAAATATAACCCTTCTGGTCACGTTATGACTGATTACCTTAACAGGATTTTTACAAACACTTCTATAAGAAATGTGTTAGCTAAAGGACTAACATACCATCAGGTGACGACCAGTTACTCACCAGTTGATTCTGAGAGCCTGGCAGATTTTGAATTAAATATTCTGATATCTATCACATTGCAAATACATAATCTTGCCCATCATACAAGAAAATAACATTTCTGCTCTGCCTGCTTACAGTGGAAAATGATAATATAAAATTTTCTATTTTTGGATAGCTTCACTCGCCATCTTAATACAGAATCTGTAATGATTCTCCGGGATATTGTCCTAAGCAGCTTGGTACACATAGTATGCTTCAATTTAAATTTAATATTACAGCAAAGTGTATGGTCTTTGTTCATTTATGTTCTGTAGGATACTATGAACAGAGCAAGACAACTAAAATCAAATAATTGCTAGTACGGTACGTTATAAAATGATAATGTCATATTCATAGATGGATTTTAAGGAACTCATATTTTCAGGGTCATACCTACATGGCGGCAAAAGTGCCTCAAAACGAACAGGGCAATATATACATTTTTTTCAAATTTATTTACCACATTTCACAATGCTCTAAACCTTTCCCCTCCAATTAAATTGAAGAAGACACAAACGGAAATCATGTATATTCGTCTAACTTAAAATAATACAAAATATCTGGCCACCTTCCAGATAAAAACATGGAAGTGCTGAGCGAATGATCACTAATGATATCCTTCGATTTCACAATTCGCTTTATACATGCTTTCATTGCATAATCCAAAATTTGGTGACTAGATTGATTACATTTACGTCATTTAACACCACAGCGACACCTTGGTCTGCCCCAAACCTTAATCTACATCTAGAAACAGACAATGAAGGTCGGTTGAGAACCGAACTGTGTGACAAAAGGATGGATTTTAACTTTCATATTGTGAATTTTTCATTTTTGTGTAGCAACATTCCAGCAGCACATTCATATGGAGTATACATCAATTAATTAATTGATCTGATACTCAAAAGCCTGTATTTTCTACCTAGATTTCCTTGATAGAATGTGTCTGCTGACAGAAAAGTTATTTAACCAGGGGAATACAATGGAAGATTGAAGTCATAATTTATTTTATTTTAAAGTCTGCACTGTTAGTTAGTTGACTGTTACAGAATATCTGTGTCACAAATAACCTTAGATTTGTTCCTTTTATCACACCCTTGACTCTATTACGACTACACTTATTACCAGATTTTAACATAATTGATAGATGTGACAGGTGCTGTGGATGGAGCAGGTGTTACCAACCCTTCCAGAGCACCTATTTTTATCCCCACTCTGTGGTACTCAATTTTGGGTTTATGTAATGTGTACCTGTTTGTTTGTTGTTGTCCAATCTTTTGTTTAGCCATATGGATTGGTATGTCCTCATTGTTTTTGAATACTAATAGGTATCTTTGATTTTATTTGTCTTTCTCCTAATCTTCAGTCTAACTTTTAAAATTCACGTCATCAATTTTGCTCAATTAAAACAATGAATAGACAATGAACTCTGTGGACTTCATTACTTCTTATCAATAATACTAATTTTTATAATATAAATTCATTCACTGCTGTATGAAGGATGAATAATAAGACTTGTAGTTAATTGCTTTTTTTGATAATTTTTACATATTTCCTTTGGTGACTGATGTTTTTAAATGGCCCATCAAGATATTCCAAAATATAAGTCAACACATTGTTAGTAAGTAACGCAAGGAGCAGTTTACTTTCGTTCTGTCATATAGCTTGAATGAAAATGATGGCGCAAACCATTCAGGTTTAAACCGCTTTACCTCTTCTGTACACAACAATAAAATAGTCCATATAATAAATTTGAATAAAACTAAATCAATGCTGAAATTATATTCTAATCTCCAGAATAATACATGAAATTACTTTCAATTTTGAGACTTATTGTTGGTTTGTTTTAATGGTGTTTAATGCCACTTTCAGCAATATCATGGAGTCCAGTTTTTATTTGGGGAGGAAGCAGCAGTATCAGCAGAATACCACTGACCTTTGGTAGGAAAACTGGCAATCCTTGTCAATAAAACCTGCAACCTCTGACAAGTGGCAAACAATACCTAAACTGCTGGATTGCTCGTCTAAGATATTACAGATGACATTGTAAGTCTCAAAATCAAAAATATCATTCTATACATCCCATCTATTCTTTTCAAATTCTAGACTGTCCATACAAATATCAAAACAACAGATATAATGGAAAAATATATTGTAAAACAACTTGAACACTGTATTTGCTGAAAGAAATATCATTGTGATGTAAATTTTACATTAAACATGCCCCAAATTGTTTACCAGCCCATGACTCTGCACTTTAAGTATATTTTTCAATTAAAATTTGAATGAACACAATAAAAACTAGCAACTTAAGAAAATATCAAGTCCATGACTGAGTAAATTTGTCTAATAATTCTATCATGCTGTCATCATCAGCTTCCTTAGCTTGTTCCATTATAGTTGCCCCATCAGAATTGCGTATGTTTTTGTCTGCCCCTGATTTCAGTAACAGAGTCATTATTTCTTCATCATTATTACCATAAGCATGCCATAAAGCTGTCCAACCGTCTCGGTCTGTTGCATTTATATCGCAGCTATGCTGAAAGTCAAATTAATCTAGTCAAGCTATTGTGTACACATACATACGTGAATTCATCTATACAAATAAGGCGAGTCAATATCGATTTCTCAGAGTAAAAAAATTTTTTTTATTACTTGGGTAATAACTTCTATTTTTTTTTAAATTATATGATTTGAAGGTCTTGTCCTTCAGGTTGTTTTAGTAATTTACAGTGGTGTCTTCCACCTACTCCCACTTTTTAAAAAGCACTATTCCTCCTATTCCCACATGCAAATAACAATAGATGTTTCGACAACTAAATTGTTTACATAGCAGTTAGGATTAATTAAATTTTACCTGAGATTTACTTGTATTTTTAAAAATTTTTGTTATAAATTAAGATTAAATAAGATTAAACTAGAGGCTCCCAGGAGCCTGTATCGCTCACCTGAACCTGAAACCAAACAACCCTTTTTTATCCAGCTTTTCTTTGCTATAAGGAATTGCCCAACACTTCTGCAAAAATCATTAATTTCGACCTTTTAAGGGAAATAACTCCTATAAGGAGGAGCTTTTGATGCTTAGAGGGAGAAGGGAAGTTCACTTCAAATTTGCTATACCTGTTGTACTTTTTTAACTATCGAAAACTCTCTTAACTTCCCCTCCCCCCCCCCCCCCCGCCTTTTTTCATTTTTTCTATTTAAAGCCAACGTAGCTATATAGGTAGTCAGGTGGTAAAGGACATCCTAAAGATGATGTGTGCAATGTTTCAAAGCAGTCCTTTCATTGGTTAAAGAGGAGAAGATTTTTTAAAATCGAGTAAAATTGATTAAAAAAATTTTCAAGGAGAATAATTCCTAAACGGTTCATCAGACAATCTTCACCTTAAAGTCATTTTTGTAGCCCTCATAGAGCAGAACAATCAAGCAATGCTAACTTTTTCTCTAGTTCTAATAAAATTCAAGATTTTGAGGCAAAAATGTCAAAAATAATCAATTTCGACAATTAAAGGGCAATAACTCCTATAAGGAGTCATCATACAACTTCAACCCAATGGAGTGTTTTGTAGAGCTTTTGATGCAGATGAAGGTGTGTCTCTTCGGTTTTCCTGTATCTGTTACACTTTTTTAAATATAAGCCAAAAACTGTTTTTTACCCCCCCCCCACCGTCCTATTTTTAGAAATGGTGGCCATGTTGGTTAATCTGCAGCCATGGTTGGTGCAAACTTGGTTGAGGACATTGGACGGATGATGTGTACAAAGTTTCAAAGCAGTACTTTCAGTTGTTTCAGAGTAGAATATTTTAAAAAATCAATTAAAACAAATTAAAAAAAACAGTTCAAGGGGAATAACTCTTAAACAGTTAATCAGACAATCTTGACCCTTCAGTCATTTTTGTAGCCCTCATAGAGCAGAACAATTAAGCAATGCTAACTTTTTCTCTAGTTCTAATAATTTTCAAGATTTTGAGGCAAAAATGGCAAAAATCATCAATTTTGACAATTAAAGGGCAATAACTCCTACAAGGAGTCATCATACAACTTTGACCCAATGGAGTGTTTTGTAGAGCTTTAGATGCTGAAGAAGGAAAGTCTGTTTGGTTTTCCTATATCTGTTATACTTTTTGAACTATAAGCAAAAAACTGTATTTTGACCCCCCTGTTCTATTTTCAGCCATGGCGGCCATGTTGGTTGGTCTGAGGCCATGATTTGAGCAAACTTGGTAGAGGACATTTTACTGATGATGTGTGCAAAGTTTCAAAGCAATCCCTTCAGTGGTTTTGGAGGAGAAGATTTCTGAAGAAAAGTTAACGACGACGACGACGCCGCCGACGACGACGGACGACGACGGACGCCAAGTGATGGCAATAGCTCACATGACCCTTCGGGTCAGGTGAGCTAAAAAGTAAATTTTTAGATATTTGCAGATGAGTACTGTAAAGCTTCGAAATAATGAGTGAAAACTGTTCACTTTGACCTAAATAGAGCAAATAAACTTACAACTAATTTTTACTGGCTTCTTCCAAGCTATGATTTGCAAGCTAATAAGTCAGTTGGCATAAATAGTGGTCAACAGGAAACCTCAAGCTTTATGAAATCCAAGCTAAGTTTTGGTATAAATTCTGGCACATTTAAAATCAGGCCATCAACAATAGCTAATGCACTATTACCAGTATAGTTTATTACAAACAGACTTTGGGAACCAGAACCTTTTCCACAATGGTTTCAAGTTCCGGCAAAAAACAGAAGGGGTAAAAGAACTTAATGTAAATGCTCCACTGCAGACTGTCCTGCCACGATTAAAACCTTAAACAACATACCAACCAAGGTTTCAGCAAACCACAACCACTGCAGTTGAAGGTAGACAAGGTAATGCAGAGAATAAAAGTTTGATGCACAGATGAACTTACTCCTATTCCCTCTATTTACAAAGAGGAATTATAAGTTGTACATAAAAATAAGAATTCATACAAAATAACTTTATTTACCTGTACCTTACCAACACCTTCTCCCACTTGAAATTTTACCTTTTCTTAACTGAATTTTAAACAGTGGGAATAGGAGGAATGAACTATTTACAGTTTACTCTAGCAGTTACAGATTTAAATAATAATAACACAAAACTGGTAATTTTGTCTGACTAAAATGGTCATTAGAGGAAGTCATCTGACAATTTTAAACCATAAAGTAAATTGTAGGTCTTGTATTGCTGATCATTTTTACAATTTCCAGTTGCACTCTAGCTGTTACAGCAGTGTTACAGGGTGAAAATGGAAAATTTCATAAAAATTGTCATTAAAGGGCAACAACTTGTATAAGGAGTGGACAAACAAAGGGCAACAACTCATATAAGAAATGGCCAAACAAAGGGCAATAACTCATATAAGGAGTGACCAAACAATTTAAACCAACTATTTAAATTGTAGGCATTCTATTTCTGACCATTTAAGCAATTTGTACTGTCAATCTAACTCTTCCAGCTTTCAAGTTATACATTGTAAAAAACTTAAAATTGTGTCAAACTTTGTAATTAATAGGGAAATAACTCCTACATTAAGTCATTACACAACTAAATAGAAAATTTCAAGAGCTTAATGTGCTGATAAATTGTATGCTTTGTTTTTTTTTAAGCTATAATATTTTTTGAGATATTAATACAAAAAAAACATGTGTTTTATTTTTAGTTAATGGCCATCTTTGTCCATAGATCAATACCCTGGATACAAATTTAAAACTAGGTACCTTAATGATAATTGTTGCCAAGTTTAAACAAAATATTGCCAAGTGGTTTCAGAGATGAAGATTGTTGAAAATGTTAATGACAGACAGACAATGGACAGAGACTATGGACTCCAAGTGATGACCACAGCTCACATAGACCTTCAGTTCAGGTGAGCTAAATATTATTAATGTTTCACCAAATGACGCAGTTTGAATTACTGTCTATTTTTCAGTTGTGGAGAACAGATTTGTAAAACTTGGGAGCATGAACCCTGCTTATTAAGTTTCCTAAAATCTGCATAGTAATTTTAGGTGAAAAAAATGTTTTAATTACCTTTAACAACAATTTAACAGCATTAAATTGTTCAGCAGTTGTTGCAGCTATGAGTGGTGTATGTTTTTCTCCTTGTTCACAATGCAGATTTATATTTGCTTGAGCATTCAATAAAGCATGGATGATTTCAGTGTTGCCTTCTTTTGCAGCAATATACAACGGTGTTTGACCTTCATGGTTCACTGCATTCACACTGGCACCACCTGGTGATAACATTATGTTAAATAACATTATTAACAGCAGGAATATATATGGACATATAGCTGGGCTGAATAAGTAATTCAGGTATAGGGTTAGTTATTTTATATGTCCAGCACTTAAGTAATTCAGGTATAGGGTTAGTTATTTTATATGTCCAGCACTTAAGTAATTCAGGTATAGGGTTAGTTATTTTATATGTCCAGCACTTAAGTAATTCAGGTATAGGGTTAGTTATTTTATATGTCCAGCTAGCACTTAAGTAATTCAGGTATAGGGTTAGTTATTTTATATGTCCAGCACTTAAGTAATTCAGGTATAGGGTTAGTTATTTTATATGTCCAGCACTTAAGTAATTCAGGTATAGGGTTAGTTATTTTATATGTCCAGCTAGCACTTAAGTAATTCAGGTATAGGGTTAGTTATTTTATATGTCCAGCACTTAAGTAATTCAGGTATAGGGTTAGTTATTTTATATGTCCAGCACTTAAGTAATTCAGGTATAGGGTTAGTTATTTTATATGTCCAGCACTTAAGTAATTCAGGTATAGGGTTAGTTATTTTATATGTCCAGCTAGCACTTAAGTAATTCAGGTATAGGGTTAGTTATTTTATATGTCCAGCACTTAAGTAATTCAGGTATAGGGTTAGTTATTTTATATGTCCAGCTAGCACTTAAGTAATTCAGGTATAGGGTTAGTTATTTTATATGTCCAGCACTTAAGTAATTCAGGTATAGGGTTAGTTATTTTATATGTCCAGCACTTAAGTAATTCAGGTATAGGGTTAGTTATTTTATATGTCCAGCTAGCACTTAAGTAATTCAGGTATAGGGTTAGTTATTTTATATGTCCAGCACTTAAGTAATTCAGGTATAGGGTTAGTTATTTTATATGTCCAGCACTTAAGTAATTCAGGTATAGGGTTAGTTATTTTATATGTCCAGCACTTAAGTAATTCAGGTATAGGGTTAGTTATTTTATATGTCCAGCACTTAAGTAATTCAGGTATAGGGTTAGTTATTTTATATGTCCAGCACTTAAGTAATTCAGGTATAGGGTTAGTTATTTTATATGTCCAGCACTTAAGTAATTCAGGTATAGGGTTAGTTATTTTATATGTCCAGCACTTAAGTAATTCAGGTATAGGGTTAGTTATTTTATATGTCCAGCTAGCACTTAAGTAATTCAGGTATAGGGTTAGTTATTTTATATGTCCAGCACTTAAGTAATTCAGGTATAGGGTTAGTTATTTTATATGTCCAGCACTTAAGTAATTCAGGTATAGGGTTAGTTATTTTATATGTCCAGCTAGCACTTAAGTAATTCAGGTATAGGGTTAGTTATTTTATATGTCCAGCACTTAAGTAATTCAGGTATAGGGTTAGTTATTTTATATGTCCAGCACTTAAGTAATTCAGGTATAGGGTTAGTTATTTTATATGTCCAGCACTTAAGTAATTCAGGTATAGGGTTAGTTATTTTATATGTCCAGCACTTAAGTAATTCAGGTATAGGGTTAGTTATTTTATATGTCCAGCTAGCACTTAAGTAATTCAGGTATAGGGTTAGTTATTTTATATGTCCAGCACTTAAGTAATTCAGGTATAGGGTTAGTTATTTTATATGTCCAGCACTTAAGTAATTCAGGTATAGGGTTAGTTATTTTATATGTCCAGCTAGCACTTAAGTAATTCAGGTATAGGGTTAGTTATTTTATATGTCCAGCACTTAAGTAATTCAGGTATAGGGTTAGTTATTTTATATGTCCAGCTAGCACTTAAGTAATTCAGGTATAGGGTTAGTTATTTTATATGTCCAGCACTTAAGTAATTCAGGTATAGGGTTAGTTATTTTATATGTCCAGCACTTAAGTAATTCAGGTATAGGGTTAGTTATTTTATATGTCCAGCTAGCACTTAAGTAATTCAGGTATAGGGTTAGTTATTTTATATGTCCAGCTAGCACTTAAGTAATTCAGGTATAGGGTTAGTTATTTTATATGTCCAGCACTTAAGTAATTCAGGTATAGGGTTAGTTATTTTATATGTCCAGCACTTAAGTAATTCAGGTATAGGGTTAGTTATTTTATATGTCCAGCTAGCACTTAAGTAATTCAGGTATAGGGTTAGTTATTTTATATGTCCAGCTAGCACTTAAGTAATTCAGGTATAGGGTTAGTTATTTTATATGTCCAGCACTTAAGTAATTCAGGTATAGGGTTAGTTATTTTATATGTCCAGCTAGCACTTAAGTAATTCAGGTATAGGGTTAGTTATTTTATATGTCCAGCACTTAAGTAATTCAGGTATAGGGTTAGTTATTTTATATGTCCAGCACTTAAGTAATTCAGGTATAGGGTTAGTTATTTTATATGTCCAGCACTTAAGTAATTCAGGTATAGGGTTAGTTATTTTATATGTCCAGCACTTAAGTAATTCAGGTATAGGGTTAGTTATTTTATATGTCCAGCACTTAAGTAATTCAGGTATAGGGTTAGTTATTTTATATGTCCAGCTAGCACTTAAGTAATTCAGGTATAGGGTTAGTTATTTTATATGTCCAGCACTTAAGTAATTCAGGTATAGGGTTAGTTATTTTATATGTCCAGCACTTAAGTAATTCAGGTATAGGGTTAGTTATTTTATATGTCCAGCACTTAAGTAATTCAGGTATAGGGTTAGTTATTTTATATGTCCAGCACTTAAGTAATTCAGGTATAGGGTTAGTTATTTTATATGTCCAGCACTTAAGTAATTCAGGTATAGGGTTAGTTATTTTATATGTCCAGCACTTAAGTAATTCAGGTATAGGGTTAGTTATTTTATATGTCCAGCACTTAAGTAATTCAGGTATAGGGTTAGTTATTTTATATGTCCAGCACTTAAGTAATTCAGGTATAGGGTTAGTTATTTTATATGTCCAGCACTTAAGTAATTCAGGTATAGGGTTAGTTATTTTATATGTCCAGCTAGCACTTAAGTAATTCAGGTATAGGGTTAGTTATTTTATATGTCCAGCACTTAAGTAATTCAGGTATAGGGTTAGTTATTTTATATGTCCAGCACTTAAGTAATTCAGGTATAGGGTTAGTTATTTTATATGTCCAGCACTTAAGTAATTCAGGTATAGGGTTAGTTATTTTATATGTCCAGCACTTAAGTAATTCAGGTATAGGGTTAGTTATTTTATATGTCCAGCACTTAAGTAATTCAGGTATAGGGTTAGTTATTTTATATGTCCAGCACTTAAGTAATTCAGGTATAGGGTTAGTTATTTTATATGTCCAGCACTTAAGTAATTCAGGTATAGGGTTAGTTATTTTATATGTCCAGCTAGCACTTAAGTAATTCAGGTATAGGGTTAGTTATTTTATATGTCCAGCACTTAAGTAATTCAGGTATAGGGTTAGTTATTTTATATGTCCAGCACTTAAGTGTCTTGGCCCATTTAAATTTTCTAATTTTCATCATTTATTAATTTTAAACTATCAGAATCATTAAATTTGTCATGCATTTTAATATTAAGTGGTCCATATACCAAACTTAATGTCCAACTGATACTAAAACAAATGGGAAACCATATTTTATACAGAATAAATAGATTTTGGCACAGAACTGAAGATGACCTAACTCTTTCCCACATATTACATGAGATCATACAGAAGACAATTAACATGGGTAAGTAGGTATAATGCATTATGGGAGGATATATTGCAGACAGCTGATTCAGTGTCATGACATTGTGAAAATCTAATCCACATTGTCCATGTACAATGCAGACCTAAAGGAAACCATGGAAGTAAACAAATTTAAACTCTATATCACACTGCTGAACAAATTATGAAATTGAAAGTTCACATTTGAGCAACAGATTAAATTATAGTACAACCAAATGAAATGACTTAAATTTAGAAAACAATGAAATAGAATAAAAATGACATTTTGGCAAATAAAATTATTTAAATATTATCAGACTTTAAAAAAATGTACACAAAATTACCAATAAGAGATTGATAGAAAAGTTTACCTAAATAAATGAACTGAAGAATTAATAATACATGTAGTAGTATTGGCAAAGAATGCCATCACCCTTTATTGGTTGCTACATTGATGTATACTTAGGATAAGTGGTTCAAGTTTGAACCCATCTGTTGTGTATAATACTTTCCCAGGTGGTTAAACTGATGATCTTGAAGCAAAAAGTGGGTATTACACACAAGAATTCCAGCAAAAAGTGGGTATTACACACAAGAATTCCAGCAAAAAGTGGGTATTACACACAAGAATTCCAGGGTAACTTCACTCCTAGACTTAGATATGGCACACTTAAATATCTAATCCACAGAAGGTTTATATGTTAAGTAAGCAACTAACACTAATGGCTGATATGCTACAGAGATCTACTCATGTCTGAGGATAAAACCTCTGCTCAATGATATTTTGGTCTCAGCTAATACACAGAACAGAGATGTTTTAAATCTGACCTTTAATGAGGGTTTGCAGTAACTGTATGTAAGATTTTTTGGCTGCTACACATACAGCTAAATCTCCTGTTGATAAACTATCATCTGGGTTAACTCCCTTGGATATTAATGCTTCAGTTATCTACAAAATACAAAACTCACTGTCACATGTGTTAGAGACAAAATCTATGCAAAAAATTACAACTTTAGGACTAAGTATTTTTTTTAGTTGGGATTTTTATGGCCAATAAATGTTCACCTTTATGATGGTCTCTCATATTTACTGTGGAATTATGTGAAACCACCACGCCCCAGTGCAAAAAAATTGCCTTTGAAGAGAATTTTTTTATTCTCAATTTCACCCAATCAAATCTCTTCTATTCCCTTGTTCTGTTGTCAAGGTAATTGAGAAAATTCTCATGCTGAGCAGATTCTCCACTTATATCTCCACTGACGACTTGCCATTGATCACCAGTTGATACAAATAACTACCTAGACTAACCAGACATAGAGACCCCTACCTAGACCACCCTGACACAGACACTGTACCCAGACCACCCTGACAAAGAGACCCCTAGCTAGACCACTCAGACACAGCCCCCTATCTAGACCACTCAGACACAGAGACCCTACCTAGACCACCCTGACACAGAGACCCCTAACTAGACCACCCTGACACAGAGACCCCTACACCACTGGCTAAAAAATGACTGAAAATACCAGTTGCAGTCGTTTTTCGTCTGTCACTGACTGAGATTGACTGCAAATGACTGCAAAAAATGTCTGTTAAAGACTGCAAACGTTGTGTCAGACAATAAGTTTTACTGTGGCAGTCATTTTATGCCTGTCACAGACATATTTTGTCCGTCACAGATATTTTTTCCGTTGGCGCAGTCATTTTATCTCTGTTACAACGGCGTATCCATTGTATCAGTCAAAAAATGTCTGTGGCAGTCATTTTTTCCGTTGACTCAGTCGAAAATCGTCTGTTACAACGGCATTACCGTTGTATCAGTCAAAAAATGTCTGTCACAGACATTTTCTCCGTTGTATCAGACAATATACGACTGTCACAACGCCTGGTAATTATTATTGTTAATTTATTAACTGCCGTCGATTAATATTTTTTATTTCACTTGTTTTATGCAAATTTTCGGAATTAAACAAAAATATCTATTTGGAAATTGTACGTTCGCACAATTGTTATTTAAATAGTAAAGTTAAATGTATGTTTAAATAAATCTGTTTCTAAAAAATGAAGACTGCTGAAAACGTTAGCATTTGTTCAGTCCTTAC
Organism: Limnoperna fortunei; assembly: GCA_944474755.1. NCBI lineage: Eukaryota > Metazoa > Mollusca > Bivalvia > Mytilida > Modiolidae > Limnoperna > Limnoperna fortunei. The sequence continues at coordinate 91,709,233 of OX104115.1, forward strand.
TTATAATTATTACACTGAATTTATCAATGGTTTACTTACACATCTGGTGAAATTAAAACCCGCATTAAAGCCATAACAACGATTGCATTGGAAACATTTGTACAATAATGTTTTCTTAAAACACGGACACAGTTTAAAAAAAAATACATATAATAAAATCGCCAATTTCTTTAATTATGGAGGAAACTGTTAGTATTTTATTTAGTACGGATACATACATTAAATTGTGACATTTTAGTCGTTATATTTTGTCTGTCTTTCAATATTTAATATTAAATATTTAAAAAAAAATAACCTAAAATAATGTTTGTTTTCTAAGCTGCATCTACTGTCGTTTAAATGGATCTGGTAATTTAGTTACGACTATAAAATTGTACATGTACAATTAAAAAGAATGATACATGTTGTTAATTAGGTTACAGGTAATCTGGCCTCGCCGCTTCGCTGATCAAAGATAATGTGTATAATACATTTTTCGACACGATCCGGTGTTTTTCCGCGACCATGCAGAACAAGGGTTGATATTGTGTAATATAATAATGTAATAAATATATTTATAGTTATGGATGAATGGGTTCTGTCTTCTAAAATACCTGTTCCTCCCCCCCCCCCCCCCCGTGGTAAATTATGAACTTTGTACACACAAAACACTAATTGTAAAGGTGTACTTTTCTTATTGTCAACTTTGACAAGCAATGGAGATCATTAAAATTATTACAAAGAAATGCCCCGGAAAGACCCGACGATCTGTATAATATATATAGCATGCAACTGAATTGAGTGCGCCGTTTACTTTTAGTCGTAAAATATTCTGTAAAGCACGAAACATAATAAGCAAGAGAATTAAACTACACAGGAACTTTAGATTTACTAGCCCATCGGTATAGTTTAATAAGAAAATGAAATTATTACTTCAAAATAGTTTTTAAAATGTATTTTTGAAAAAGTTGTACGTTGTTGATACAATTATTTCTACTTGTAGTGGAGACCCTCTTGTTGTAGTGTTAGGGTTAGGGTTAGGTCATCATACGAAAAGCCTGACCGCTGACCATAGTGGGTAACGTGTTTGAAGATTGCCACTACCCTAGCACGATAAACCATATTTTGGAGATTTGAAAAAAGAGTAGGCTCATTGTAGCTGCTACAAAAGTCTAAATTCTCCGCCCCTACACAAAACTTCATACTTTTCCAGTGGCAGTCTAAATTGTGTTACTTGTGTCCCACCCCACCCTCTTTTTCCGTTGATTAATTGTTTGTTTACTTAGTCTTGTCCTGAATATCGCTGAAATACTACTCGCTGGACGTAAAGCAAACATCCGATCAAACTTATCATTCTATTTCGGTAATAATTGGATATCACATCGTTTAGTTTGAATTCTAACACATTATTTATGCGATTTCATTACCACACTTGGACTATTGATTTATTAAAAACAAACATTTAATATATTTGAAAGGTGTAAGTTTTCATATTTTAATACACGCTAAATATTTATAGTTTTTTTGTTTGTTAGAATGGTGTTTTAACGCCACTTTCAGCAATTTTTCAGATATTTCATGGCGTCCAGTTTTTATTGGGAAGGAAGCCGGATTACCCGTAGAGAACTCCCGACCTGCGGTACGAAAACTGGCAATCCTTGTCAATTAAGATTGAAGTCGAGTACACCCTGCCTGCAGTGAGAATCGAATCCGCAATCTCAGTGTTGACAGACCACGAGATCAATAGTAGACGAACAACCTTAACCACTCGGCCACCGAGTCCCCCTAAATATTTATTAAAGAAATTAAAAGACCATGTGCACAATAATATACTTTAGGTTTTTTATTTCAGTTCTGAGTGTCGTTTTTTTTTAAATCTGAACAACAGAATTATTGTTAATTTTGTTAATTACAATAACCGAATACAATACTGGTCGTGTATATCTCTTTGAAGTGTATTTATTAGTTGTGTACATATGCGCAGGGACAATGTTCGTGGTGTACTCGAACCAGTAAAAACTAAAAGAAGTCTGATTTTCAAATTCCTTTATTCAAATTTATAATGGTTTATTTCGTTTAATGATGTAAAAACCTTATACACTTCTCGATAGAATAAAGGAAAACCCTACCATGCAAGCTGGAGAAACCATGCTTCAGTGTTACTAACTGGCTGAATATGTATTGGCCCTTGTATTGATTCTAGGTTGGAATGTATAGGTCAAGAGACCCGTAGGGTCCAGGGCCAATACGACTGACCAATAATCGATAAAAAGCCAATACAGACGCCACTTCGTAACAATTTTAATTAAATAAAGTAAAAGTCGTCTCAAATTTGCAAACAAAATCGTACAACATTTGAGGAAAGCTTTTGCAAAGGAGACGATTTGTATATTTATTTTAGAAACCATAAATTTTAACTGTGTGTTGCCTAAAATTTCCGTTTTCTTTTTACAGAGACACCGAAACTGTCAGACACAGTTATATTTGAATATACTATATATTATACTTACAACTGCTCACTGGACATATATCGAATGATTTTTCTCGAATACATGTCAACTTTGTACGAAACGGCGCACTCGATTCAGTTTCATTCGATTAAGTGTGTCCGTTATTTGTTCTGTGGCACTTTGCCTTTCTGTGGTATGATTTTAGAGTCAATGTAGACAATTAAAAATAAACACCTTTAAAAATTTAGTGTTTGTCTGTAGAACAAAAGGCGTTGAAGTTTACTTACAATATAACCGTACAATCTACAACTGTAAATTTATTTGGTCCGCAAAAACCGTACAATCTACAACTGTAAATTTATTTGGTCCGTAGAAAAACCGCAAACTACTAGTATAGTTTTTACCATTTTTTTTTATTTTGTAGTTTAAGAGATATTTGCATATTTATCTGCACGTGCCGATTTTAGTATCGTTAATTACCGGTCACCTGTGTAATGTTTTCACATGATTCAACCCAATATTTCATAAAGTTTAACGTGAACTTTGATCAGTGAGGCGGGATTACCTGTAACATAATTAACCACATGTGTCCTTATTTAAATCGGAAGCGCCCCGTGGACATCAACAACTTTATAATGTTTACTGAATTACCTGATATTTAAAACAATAGAAAACAAACATGATTTGATTTTTTTTATTAAATATTGTATTTAAAATAGGTAAACATATTTATACTAACTATAATTGTAAAATAATTTTCGACATAACTTAATAAATAAACAATGTCATCATATTTCGTTTAACTTTGTTTGCAGAAAATATTATAATAAAAATGTAGAAGATGATCAAATTTCCAATAGATGATTTTTGTTGAATTCCGAACATTTTCATAAAATAACTTGACATTTAGAAAATTAATCGACGGGTTAACAACAATTCAAATAAATATAAGTTCATTGGTTCTACCGAACAAATGAGAGGCTTTCCACTTATCGCAAAAATGACCTTGACATTGACTTTGGTTTATGGAAATTGACTTTTCTTTTCAAAATAAACACACGAAAGAAAAACCATTCGGCTATCTTTCGAAATAAAAAAGGTAAAAACTTAGGACGTTAATTGACATAAATGTTCTTGATCAGCAAATTTTTGATATTTGCATACTTAATGCTTTAAAAACAAAACATTTATTAAGATTTACCATTTTATTTACACGAAAAAGCAGAATTTCCGAAAAATATGTTTTGACCTTGACTTCTGTCAATATGACCTTGACCATGCTGAGGGTCAATAAAGGACAAACAGTGCAGATCCTATGTCAATATGTCGTAAAATTATGAAGAAATGACTATTTATCATAAATACCAAAATTTATAAGATGACCTTGACCTTTGACCTTGTTTCTATTTTCAAGGTCAAGGGTCATACTGGTCTATAGTGAAGACCCAATGCCTCTACTATCAATAGTTGATAAGTAATTAATGAAAACCTAATTATCAGTGGTAGTAATGGGGGATAACTCCTATAAGATGAAGTCGGATCCTTTCCCTCCAAATGTAAAAAAGTTGCGCCTTAATGAGACCAACATTTTATCCATTATAACTTATAGCTTATCTTTTACCGTTTCAATGCAATAGCGATGACAAGACAATGTCAAAATTTCAAACATGACCTTGACCTTTGACCTTGTGTCCATTTTCAAGGTCAAGGTCAATGATGACCAATGATATAAGGTTTCATATAAATATCTGTTATAGTAACTGAGATATGGTGATATAATGTAATTCACAATATATTTAATTGGTCTAGGGGAGATAACTCTTACAAAAATGTCAAATAAAAAAAGTGACGATTCAAGATCTTAATATGATACACATTTTGGTAAAGGTTTCAGTTCTCTATCTATTATAATAAAGGAGGAGATCTGCACACAACAAAGGGTCAAAAATTAGAACATGACCTTGACCTTTGACCTTGTGACCTTTTTCAAGGTCAAGGTCAATGATGACCAACTGTGAAATATCTAGTCTCTATCACCTCTGGTTCATGAGTTACAATTCTACAAAATGTACTTCCAATAAATAAGGGGAAATAACTCCTGCAAGGAGTCGTCAAAATACTTTGCGCGATATGTAACAAATTGTCGCGATCAATAGCTGACCATTTTGCAAAAAGTTTTATTGCGAAATCTTTTACGGTTTCATAGTTTATCTGCACACAAGCTTTTCTGTAACAGGGGAGATAACTCCGTAAAGAACAAGTGTTCGGTGAGCCAGGGTTAACTGCGAAAGCGTAATGTCTCATACATCCACAGTACAAAATGTCTTTACGACATGTCGAGAAACAAAATTTATAATGGGAAAAGAAAACTTGGCGGAAAAAAAAGAATAATAATAATAAATATAGGTTCAATCGTTCTAAAGAACGATTAATAGGCTTTCCACTTCAAAAGAAGACCTTAAATAAATGACCTTGAAACCAAAAAGCTAAGAAACATACGTAATTTGTCTATAGCAATTAATAAGAACAAAAATTATTAAAAAACTATTTAGATATCTTTAAAAATAAGAAAGGTCATTAAATAGGACGTAAGAAAACTTGAATGACCTTGACAACTGATCTTTTAATCTACGTAAATATTATTTATAGGCAATAGCATTAAAAGAAGAAGCCATTCAAAATACATAGTACCATGAAAAACATTTATAAAGGACTTTGACCTTGACTTTTACAGCATGACCTTGACCATGCTGAAGGTCAACAGTGATCAACATTGAAGATTTTATGCCAATATCTCTTAAAGTCATTAAGATATGACTACTTATAATATATACAAAAAATTAGAAAATGACCTTGACCTTTGACCTTGTATTTGTTTTCAAGGTCAAGGGTCCTAATGATCTATAGTTAAGACTCCATGCCTCTAATATCAATAGTTGATAAGCAATTAATAAAAAACTAATTATCAATGGTTGTAATGGGGCATAACTCCTATAAGATGAAGTCGGATCCTTACCCTCCAAATAGAAAAAAGGTGCGCCTTTATGAGTCCAACATTTTATCCTTTACAACTTATTGCCTATCTTTTACCGTTTCAAAGGAATAGCGATGACAAGACAATGCCAAAATTTCAAACGTGACCTTGACCTTTGACCTTGAGTCCATTTTCAAGGTCAAGGTAAATGATGACTAATGATATAAGGTTTCATATAAATATCTATTATAGTTACTGAGATAAAGTGATATAATGCAACTCAAAATATATTTTAGTGGTCTAGGGGAGATAACTCTTATAAAAATGTCAAATAAAAAAAGTGACGATTCAAGATCTTAATATGATACACATTTTGGTAAAGGTTTCAATTCTCTATCTATTATAGTAAAGGAGGAGATCTGTACACAACACAATGTCAAAAATTAGAATGTGACCTTGACCTTTGACCTTGTGACCTTTTTCAAGGTCAAGGTCAATGATGACCAACTGTGAAATATCTAGTCTCTATCACCTCTGGTTCATGAGTTACTATGGTACAAATTGTACTTCCAATAAATAAGGGGAAATAACTCCAACAAGGAGTCGTCAAAATACTTTGCGCGATATGTAACAAATTGTCGCAATCAATAGCTGACCATTTTGCAACAACATTTATTACAAAATCTTTTACGGTTTCAAAGTTTATCTGTACACAAGCTTTTTTGTGACAAGGGAAATAACTCCGTAAAGAAAAAGTGTTCGGTGTGACAGGGTCAACTGCGAAAGCGTAATGTCTCATACATTCATAGTACAAAATGTCTTTACGACATGTCGCGAAACAAAATTTATAATAAGGAAAAAAAGTTGGCGGAAAAAAAATAAGAATAATAATAAATATAGGTTCAATCGTTCTACAGAACGATTAATAGGCTTTCCACTTTAAAAGAAGACCTTAAATAAATGATCTTGAAACTAAAAAGCTAAGAAACATACGTAACTAAAAAAGAATAAGGCATTCAAAATACATAGTACCATGAAAAACATTTAAAAAGGACTTTGACCTTGACTCTTACAGCATGACCTTGACCATGCTGAAGGTCAACAGTGATCAACATTGAAGATTTCATGCCAATATCTCTTGTAGTCATTGAGATATGACTACTTATAATATGTACAAAAAATAGAAAATGACCTTGACCTTTGACCTTGTATTTGTTTTCAAGGTCAAGGGTCCTAATGATCTATAGTAAAGACTCCATGCCTCTACTATCAATAGTTGATAAGCAATTAATGAAAAACTAATTATCAATGGTTGTAATGGGGCATAACTCCTATAAGATGAAGCGGGATCCTTACCCTCCAAATAGGAAAAAGTTGCCCCTTTATGAGACCAACATTTTATCCATTACAACTTATTGCCTATCTTTAACCGTTTCAAAGGAATAGCGATGACAAGACAATGCCAAAATTTCAAACGTGACCTTGACCTTTGACCTTGAGTCCATTTTCAAGGTCAAGGTAAATGATGACTAATGATATAAGGTTTCATATAAATATCTATTATAGTTACTGAGATAAAGTGATATAATGCAACTCACAATATATTTTAGTGGTCTAGGGGAGATAACTCTTATGAAAATGTCAAATAAAAAAAGTGACGATTCAAGATCTTAATATGATACACATTTTGGTCAAGGTTTCAATTCTCTATCTATTATAGTAAAGGAGGAGATCTGTACACAACACAATGTCAAAAATTAGAATGTGACCTTGACCTTTGACCTTGTGACCTTTTTCAAGGTCAAGGTCAATGATGACCAACTGTGAAATATCTAGTCTCTATCACCTCTGGTTCATGAGTTACTATGGTACAAATTGTACTTCCAATAAATAAGGGGAAATAACTCCAACAAGGAGTCGTCAAAATACTTTGCGCGATATGTAACAAATTGTCGCAATCAATAGCTGACCATTTTGCAACAACATTTATTACAAAATCTTTTACGGTTTCAAAGTTTATCTGTACACAAGCTTATTTGTGACAAGGGAAATAACTCCGTAAAGAAAAAGTGTTCGATGTGACAGGGTCAACTGCGAAAGCGTAATGTCTCATACATTCATAGTACAAAATGTCTTTACGACATGTCGCGAAACAAAATTTATAATAAGGAAAAAAAGTTGGCGGAAAAAAAATAAGAATAATAATAATAATAATAAGAAACAGACTAATAACAGTAAGTCTTTCCACTGGAAAGTGGAAAGCCTTAAATATAGGTTCAATCGTTCTACCGAACGATTAATAGGCTTTCCACTTTAAAAGAAGACATTAAATAAATGTCCTTGAAACTAAAAAGCTAAGAAACATAGGTAACTAAAAAAGAATAACGCATTCAAAATACATAGTACCATGAAAAACATTTTAAAAGGACTTTGACCTTGACTCTTACAGCATGACCTTGACCATACTGAAGGTCAACAGTGATCAACATTGAAGATTTCATGCCAATATCTCTTGTAGTCATTGAGATATGACTACTTATAATATATACAAAAAATGGAAAATGACCTTGACCTTTGACCTTGTATTTGTTTTCAAGGTCAAGGGTCCTAATAATCTATAGTAAAGACTCCATGCCTCTACTATCAATAGTTGATAAGCAATTAATGAAAAACTAATTATCAATGGTTGTAATGGGGGATAACTCCTATAAGATGAAGCCGGATCCTTACCCTCCAAATAGGAAAAAGTTGCGCCTTTATGAGACCAACATTTTATCCATTACAACTTATTGCCTATCTTTTACCGTTTTAAAGGAATAGCGATGACAAGACAATGCCAAAATTTCAAACGTGACCTTGACCTTTGACCTTGAGTCCATTTTCAAGGTCAAGGTAAATGATGACCAATGATATAAGGTTTCATATAAATATCTATTATAGTTACTGAGATAAAGTGATATAATGCAACTCACAATATATTTTAGTGGTCTAGGGGAGATAACTCTTATAAAAATGTCAAATAAAAAAAGTGACGATTCAAGATCTTAATATGATACACATTTTGGTAAAGGTTTCAATTCTCTATCTATTATAGTAAAGGAGGAGATCTGTACACAACACAATGTCAAAAATTAGAATGTGACCTTGACCTTTGACCTTGTGACCTTTTTCAAGGTCAAGGTCAATGATGACCAACTGTGAAATATCTAGTCTCTATCACCTCTGGTTCATGAGTTACTATGGTACAAATTGTACTTCCAATAAATAAGGGGAAATAACTCCAACAAGGAGTCGTCAAAATACTTTGCGCGATATGTAACAAATTGTCGCAATCAATAGCTGACCATTTTGCAACAACATTTATTACAAAATCTTTTACGGTTTCAAAGTTTATCTGTACACAAGCTTTTTTGTGACAAGGGAAATAACTCCGTAAAGAAAAAGTGTTCGGAGTGACAGGGTCAACTGCGAAAGCGTAATGTCTCATACATTCATAGTACAAAATGTCTTTACGACATGTCGCGAAACAAAATTTATAATAAGGAAAAATAGTTGGCGGAAAAAAAATAAGAATAATAATAATAAGAAACAGACTAATAACAGTAAGTCTTTCCACTGGAAAGTGGAAAGCCTTAATAATAATAAGAAACAGACTAATAACAGTAAGTCTTTCCACTGGAAAGTGGAAAGCCTTAATTAAAGTTCATTGGTTCTACCGAACAAATGAGAGGCTTTCCACTTATCGCAAAAATGACCTTGACATTCACTTTGGTTTATGGAAATTGACTTTTCTTTTCAAAATAAACACACGAAAGAAAAAAACATTCGGCTATCTTTCGAAATAAAAAAGGTAAACAAATAGGACGTTAATTGACATAAATGCCCTTGACCAGAAAGTTTTTGATATTTGCATACTTAATGCTTTAAAAACAAAGCATTTATTAAGATTCACCATTTAATTTACACGAAAAAGCAGAATTTCCGAAAATATGTTTTTGACCTTGACTTCTGTCAATATGACCTTGACCATGCTGAGGGTCAATAAAGGACAAACAGTAAAGATCCTATGTCAATATGTCTTATAATTATGAAGAAATGACTATTTATCATAAATACCAAAATTTATAAGATGACCTTGACCTTTGACCTTGTTTCTATTTTCAAGGTCAAGGGTCATACTGGTCTATAGTGAAGACCCAATGCCTCTACTATCAGTAGTTGATGAGCAATTAATGAAAACCTAATTATGAGTGATTGTAATGGGGGATAACTCCTATAAGATGAAGTCGGATCCTTTCCCTCCAAATGTAAAAAAGTTGCGCCTTAATGAGACCAACATTTTATCCATTATAACTTATAGCTTATCTTTTACCGTTTCAATGCAATAGCGACGACAAGACAATGTCAAAATTTCAAACGTGACCTTGACCTTTGACCTTGTGTCCATTTTCAAGGTCAAGGTCAATGATGACTAATGATATAAGGTTTCATATAAATATCTGTTATAGTAACTGAGATATAGTGATATAATGTAATTCACAATATATTTTATTGGTCTAGGGGAGATAACTCTTATAAAAATGTCAAATAAAAAAAGTGACGATTCAAGATCTTAATATGATACACATTTTGGTAAAGGTTTCAGTTCTCTATCTATTATAGTAAAGGAGGAGATCTGCACACAACCAAGGGTCAAAAATTAGAACATGACCTTGACCTTTGACCTTGGGACCTTTTTCAAGGTCAAGGTCAATGATGACCAACTGTGAAATATCTAGTCTCTATCACCTCTGGTTCATGAGTTATTATGGTACAAAATGTACTTCCAATAAATAAGGGGAAATAACTCCTACTAGGAGTCGCCAAAATACTTTGCGCGATATGTAACAAATTGTCGCGATCAATAGCTGAGCATTTTGCAACAACTTTTATTGCGAAATCTTTTACGGTTTCAAAGTTTATCTGCACACAAGATTTTTATGACAGGGGAAATAACTCCGTAAAGAAAAAGTGTTCGGTGTGACAGGGTTAACTGCGAGTGCGTAAAGTCTCATACATTCATAGTACAAAATGTCTTTACGACATGTCGCGAAACAAAATTTATAATGGGATAACAAAACTTGGCGGAAGAATAATAAGAATAAATATAGGTTCAATCGTTCTAAAGAACGATTAATAGGCTTTCCACTTCAAAAGAAGACCTTAAATAAATGACCTTGAAACCAAAAAGCTAAGAAACATACGTAATTTGTCTATAGCAATTAATAAGAACAAAAATTATTAAAAAACTATTTAGATATCTTTAAAAATAAGAAAGGTCATTAAATAGGACGTAAGAAAACTTGAATGACCTTGACAACTGATCTTTTAATCTACGTAAATATTACTTATAGGCAATAGCATTAAAAGAAGCCATTCAAAATACATAGTACCATGAAAAACATTTATAAAGGACTTTGACCTTGACTTTTACAGCATGACCTTGACCATGCTGAAGGTCAACAGTGATCAACATTGAAGATTTTATGCCAATATCTCTTAAAGTCATTAAGATATGACTACTTATAATATATACAAAAAATTAGAAAATGACCTTGACCTTTGACCTTGTATTTGTTTTCAAGGTCAAGTGTCCTAATGATCCATAGTGAAGACCCCATGCCTCTATTATCAATAGTTGATAAGTAATTAATGAAAAACTAATTATCAATGGTTGTAATGGGGGATAACTCCTATAAGATGAAGCCGGATCCTTTCCCTCTAAATAGAAAAAAGTTGCGCCTTTATGAGACCAACATTTTATCCATTATAACTTATAGCCTATCTTTTACCGTTTCAAAGTAATAGCGATGACAAGACAATGCCAAAATTTCAAACGTGACCTTGACCTTTGACCTTGTGTCCATTTTCAAGGTCAAGGTCAATGATGACCAATGATATAAGGTTTCATATATATATATCTGTTATAGTTACTGAGATATAGTGATATAATGCAATTCACAATACATTTTATTGGTCTAGGGGAGATAACTCTTATAAAAATGTCAAATAAAAAAAGTGACGATTCAAGATCTCAATATGATACACATTTTGGTAAAGGTTTCAGTTCTCTATCTATTATAGTAAAGGAGGAGATCTGCACACAACCAAGGGTCAAAAATTAGAACATGACCTTGACCTTTGACCTTGTGACCTTTTTCAAGGTCAAGGTCAATGATGACCAACTGTGAAATATCTAGTCTATATCACCTCTGGTTCATGAGTTACAATGGTACAAATTTTACTTCCAATAAATAAGGGGAAATAACTCCTACAAGGAGTCGTCAAAATACTTTGCGCGATATGTAACAAATTGTCGCAATCCAGAGCTGACCATTTTGCAACAACTTTTATTGCGAAATCTTCTACGGTTTCATAGTTTATCTGCACACAAGCTTTTCTGTAACAGGGGAGATAACTCCGTAAAGAACAAGTGTTCGGTGTGACAGGGTCAACTGCGAAAGCGTAATGTCTTATACATCCATAGTACAAAATGCCTTTACGACATGTCGCGAAACAAAATTTATAATGGGAAAAGAAAACTTGGCGGAAAAAAATAAGAATAATAATAATAAATATAGGTTCAATCGTTCTAATGAACGATTAATAGGCTTTCCACTTCAAAAGAAGACCTTAAATAAATGACCTTGAAACCAAAAAGCTAAGAAACATACGTAATTTGTCTATAGCAATTAATAAGAACAAAAATTATTAAAAAACTATTTAGATATCTTTAAAAATAAGAAAGGTCATTAAATAGGACGTAAGAAAACTTGAATGACCTTGACAACTGATCTTTTAATCTACGTAAATATTACTTATAGGCAATAGCATTAAAAGAAGAAGCCATTCAAAATACATAGTACCATGAAAAACATTTATAAAGGACTTTGACCTTGACTTTTACAGCATGACCTTGACCATGCTGAAGGTCAACAGTGATCAGCATTGAAGATTTTATGCCAATATCTCTTAAAGTCATTAAGATATGACTACTTATAATATATACAAAAAATTAGAAAATGACCTTGACCTTTGACCTTGTATTTGTTTTCAAGGTCAAGGGTCCTAATGATCCATAGTGAAGACCCCATGCCTCTACTATCAACAGTTGATAAGTAATTGATGAAAAACTAATTATCAATGGTTGTAATGGGGGATAACTCCTATAAGATGAAGCCGGATCCTTTCCCTCTAAATAGAAAAAAGTTGCGCCTTTATGAGACCAACATTTTATCCATTATAACTTATAGCCTATCTTTTACCGTTTCAAAGACATAGCGATGACAAGACAATGCCAAAATTTCAAACGTGACCTTGACCTTTGACCTTGTGTCCATTTTCAAGGTCAAGGTCAATGATGACCAATGATATAAGGTTTCATATATATATCTGTTATAGTTACTGAGATATAGTGATATAATGCAATTCACAATACATTTTATTGGTCTAGGGGAGATAACTCTTATAAAAATGTCAAATAAAAAAAGTGACGATTCAAGATCTCAATATGATACACATTTTGGTAAAGGTTTCAGTTCTCTATCTATTATAGTAAAGGAGGAGATCTGCACACAACCAAGGGTCAAAAATTAGAACATGACCTTGACCTTTGACCTTGTGACCTTTTTCAAGGTCAAGGTCAATGATGACCAACTGTGAAATATCTAGTCTATATCACCTCTGGTTCATGAGTTACAATGGTACAAATTTTACTTCCAATAAATAAGGGGAAATAACTCCTACAAGGAGTCGTCAAAATACTTTGCGCGATATGTAACAAATTGTTGCAATCCATAGCTGACCATTTTGCAACAACTTTTATTGCGAAATCTTTTACGGTTTCATAGTTTATCTGCACACAAGCTTTTCTGTAACAGGGGAGATAACTCCGTAAAGAACAAGTGTTCGGTGTGACAGGGTCAACTGCGAAAGCGTAATGTCTTATACATCCATAGTACAAAATGTCTTTACGACATGTCGCGAAACAAAATTTATAATGGGAAAAGAAAACTTGGCGGAAAAAAATAAGAATAATAATAATAAGAAACAGAAGAATAACAAGAAGGCTTTCCACTGGAAAGTGGAAAGCCTTAATAATAATAATAATAATAAGAAACAGAAGAATAACAAGAAGGCTTTCCACTCGGAAAGTGGAAAGCCTTAAATATAGGTTCAATCGTTCTAAAGAACGATTAATAGGCTTTCCACTTCAAAAGAAGACCTTAAATAAATGACCTTGAAACCAAAAAGCTAAGAAACATACGTAATTTGTCTATAGCAATTAATAAGAACAAAAATTATTAAAAAACTATTTAGATATCTTTAAAAATAAGAAAGGTCATTAAATAGGACGTAAGAAAACTTGAATGACCTTGACAACTGATCTTTTAATCTACGTAAATATTACTTATAGGCAATAGCATTAAAAGAAGAAGCCATTCAAAATACATAGTACCATGAAAAACATTTATAAAGGACTTTGACCTTGACTTTTACAGCATGACCTTGACCATGCTGAAGGTCAACAGTGATCAACATTGAAGATTTTATGCCAATATCTCTTAAAGTCATTAAGATATGACTACTTATAATATATACAAAAAATTAGAAAATGACCTTGACCTTTGACCTTGTATTTGTTTTCAAGGTCAAGGGTCCTAATGATCCATAGTGAAGACCCCATGCCTCTACTATCAATAGTTGATAAGTAATTAATGAAAAACTAATTATCAATGGTTGTAATGGGGGATAACTCCTATAAGATGAAGCCGGATCCTTTCCCTCTAAATAGAAAAAAGTTGCGCCTTTATGAGACCAACATTTTATCCATTATAACTTATAGCCTATCTTTTACCGTTTCAAAGTAATAGCGATGACAAGACAATGCCAAAATTTCAAACGTGACCTTGACCTTTGACCTTGTGTCCATTTTCAAGGTCAAGGTCAATGATGACCAATGATATAAGGTTTCATATATATATCTGTTATAGTTACTGAGATACAGTGATATAATGCAATTCACAATACATTTTATTGGTCTAGGGGAGATAACTCTTATAAAAATGTCAAATAAAAAAAGTGTCGATTCAAGATCTCAATATGATACACATTTTGGTAAAGGTTTCAGTTCTCTATCTTTTATAGTAAAGGAGGAGATCTGCACACAACCAAGGGTCAAAAATTAGAACATGACCTTGACATTTGACCTTGTGACCTTTTTCAAGGTCAAGGTCAATGATGACCAACTGTGAAATATCTAGTCTATATCACCTCTGGTTCATGAGTTACAATGGTACAAATTTTACTTCCAATAAATAAGGGGAAATAACTCCTACAAGGAGTCGTCAAAATACTTTGCGCGATATGTAACAAATTGTCGCAATCCATAGCTGACCATTTTGCAACAACTTTTATTGCGAAATCTTTTACGGTTTCATAGTTTATCTGCACACAAGCTTTTCCGTAACAGGGGAGATAACTCCGTAAAGAACAAGTGTTCGGTGTGACAGGGTCAACTGCAAAAGCGTAATGTCTTATACATCCATAGTACAAAATGTCTTTACGACATGTCGCGAAACAAAATTTATAATGGGAAAAGAAAACTTGGCAGAAAAAAATAAGAATAATAATAATAATAATAATAATAATAATAATAAGAAACAGAAGAATAACAAGAAGGCTTTCCACTGGAAAGTGGAAAGCCTTAAATATAGGTTCAATCGTTCTACCGAACGATTAATAGGCTTTCCACTCTAAAAGAAGACCTTAAATAAATGACCTAGAAACTAAAAAGCTAAGAAACATACGTAACTAAAAAAGAATAAGGCATTCAAAATACATAGTACCATGAAAAACATTTAAAAAGGACTTTGACCTTGACTCTTACAGCATGACCTTGACCATGCTGAAGGTCAACAGTGATCAACATTGAAGATTTCATGCCAATATCTCTTGTAGTCATTGAGATATGACTACTTATAATATATACAAAAAAATAGAAATGACCTTGACCTTTGACCTTGTATTTGTTTTCAAGGTCAAGGGTCCTAATGATCTATAGCAAAGACTCCATGCCTCTACTATCAATAGTTGATAAGCAATTAATGAAAAACTAATTATCAATGGTTGTAATGGGGCATAACTCCTATAAGATGAAGCCGGATCCTTACCCTCCAAATAGAAAAAAGTTGCGCCTTTATGAGACCAACATTTTATCCATTACAACTTATTGCCTATCTTTTACCGTTTCAAAGGAATAGCGATGACAAGACAATGCCAAAATTTCAAAAGTGACCTTGACCTTTGACCTTGAGTCCATTTTCAAGGTCAAGGTAAATGATGACTAATGATATTAGGTTTCATATAAATATCTATTATAGTTACTGAGATAAAGTGATATAATGCAACTCACAATATATTTTAGTGGTCTAGGGGAGATAACTCTTATAAAAATGTCAAATAAAAAAAGTGACGATTCAAGATCTTAATATGATACACATTTTGGTAAAGGTTTCAATTCTCTATCTATTATAGTAAAGGAGGAGATCTGTACACAACACAATGTCAAAAATTAGAATGTGACCTTGACCTTTGACATTGTGACCTTTTTCAAGGTCAAGGTCAATGATGACCAACTGTGAAATATCTAGTCTATATCACCTCTGGTTCATGAGTTACTATGGTACAAATTGTACTTCCAATAAATAAAGGGAAATAACTCCAACAAGGAGTCGTCAAAATACTTTGCACGATATGTAACAAATTGTCGCAATCAATAGCTGACCATTTTGCAACAACTTTTATTACAAAATCTTTTACGGTTTCAAAGTTTATCTGTACACAAGCTTTTTTGTGACAAGGGAAATAACTCCGTAAAGAAAAACTGTTCGGTGTGACAGGGTTAACTGCGAAAGCGTAATGTCTCATACATTCATAGTACAAAATGTCTTTACGACATGTCGCGAAACAAAATTTATAATAAGGAAAAAAAGTTGGCGGAAAAAAAATAAGAATAATAAATATAGGTTCAATCGTTCTACCGAACGATTAATAGGCTTTCCACTCTACGCAACCAGAAAGAACCTGCATTTAATGACATTGAATTCTGCTTCTAAACATTATTTGTAATTTGTCTTTAAAAATTAACAAATTTGAAAGCAAAACTGTTTATATATTATTTAAAATAGGAAAGGTCAAATTGTAGAGCATAATGACCTTGACCTGACCTTCTTTATATGTAAATTGAATCTATTTCACACTATGAACAAATGAAAGAAAAAACATTCAAATAAGTTTTGAAATAAAAAGGTCATAAAATATGACGTTCAGAGACTTTAATGACATTGACCACTGACCTTTTGATCTCTGCATATATTGTACATCAATAGCTAAGCATTTATTAGGATAAAACACTTCATATACACGGAAAATGAAAAATTAAAAAAATATGTATTGACCTTGACCCTTAACAATGCGACCTTGACCTTGATGAAGGTAAAAAATGATCAACAGTGAAGATCTTATGTCAATATCTCTTGTAGTTAATGAGATATGGCTACTTATAATAAATTCCAAAAATCAGATGACCTTGACCTTTGACCTTGTATGTGTCTGCAATGTCAAGGTCATAGGGGTTTTTGGTGAAGACCCCATACCTCTACTATCAATAGTTAATTAGTTATGAATGAAAAATTAATAATCAATGTTTCGAATGGAAGATAACTCCTATAAAATGAAGTCAAATCCTTTCCCTTCAAATGTAACAAAGTTGCGCCTTTATTAGGCCAATATTTTACCCATTATAAGTTATTGCCTTTCTTTTACTGTTTCAAAGATATAGCAATAACAAGACAATGTGAAAATTTAGAACGTTGCCTTGATCTTTGACCTTGTGTCCATTTTGAAGGTCGAGGTCATAAGGGTCTTTGGTGAAGACCCCATGCCTCTGCTATCAATAGTTAATGAGTTATGAATGGAAAAGTAATAATCAATGTTTCTAATGGGAGATAACTCCTATAAAATGAAGTCAAATCCTTTCCCTTCAAATGGGACAAAGTTGCGCCTTTATTAGGCCAACATTTTACCCATTATAAGTTATTGCCTATCTTTTACCCGTTTCAAAGATTTAGAAGGTGCATTATGTGCGATTGGTCAAAAAGCTTTTATTTTTACCTGGAGGAAATCAACACATTACAAGTTGACAGGTTATGACTTTGCATTAAATAGTTTTTATTATTGTTTTGTATTATTTACCTCTGCATTAACATCTGAATACTAAAAGTTTAATATTCTCTGCATGTTGTGGAAAGCATTGCTAGGAAAACATATATCTCCATTTATATATTCAATTCCAGTTAATATAGCACTAAAGGTAAAATGCTCAATATTATTTTCATTGTTTAATTTAAAAACATAATTAACCACCAAATTTCATCAAACATATTGTTTTAGATGTGTTTTTTATAGTAAATTTATTATTTGTAATACAAATATAGAAAAGTCTCGCAGGTGCATTTGTAAATTTGTTCATTTAACTGAAAAACAAGGGAAGTAACTTTTAATTTTGTTAAAGTCAGAAATAGTTCAACAAATAAATTTGAGTTATCTCTCTTTTTACGGTTTTAAAGTAAATTTATGATAAGTATGTGTTTATTGTTCTGTATTATTTGCTAGAGATTGGCATTCTAAGAGAGACAACTTCTATAAACTGTTGATAAAACATGTCGCGACATGTCTTAATTTACTCGCAATTATTTAAAAAATGTCCCTACTATAAATAGTTAATAAGTTATATACGAAAAACTAATAATCAGTTGTCTTAATGGGAGATAACTCCTATAAAATGAAGTCAAATCCTTTCCTTTCAAATGTGACAAAGTTGCGCCTTTATTAGACCAACATTTTACCCATTATAAGTTATTGCCTATCTTTTACCGTTTCAAAGATATAGCGATGTCAAGATAATGTAAAAATTTAGAACTTGACCTTGACCTTTGACCTTGTGTCCATTTTCAAGGTCAAGGTCAATGATGACCAATGGTCAAGTTACAGGTAAATATCTGTTATTGTTACTGAGATATCGCTATTGACATAATATTGTTTTGTTCCAGGGGAGATAACTCTTTCAAAAGCTCAATTTAAAAAAGTGACGATTCAAGATCTTAATAAGATCTAGCTTTTGTCAAGAGACCTTTATTTTCGTATCTGTTATGGTTAAGGAGGAGATCTGTACACAACACGAGGTCAAAATTTAGAATGTGACCTTGACCTTTGACCTTGTGATTTTTTTCAAGGTCAAGGTCAATGATGACCAACTGTGAAATATCTAGTCTCTATCACCTCTGGTTCATGAGTTACATTGGTACAAAATGTACTTCCAATAAATAAGGGGAAATAACTCCTGCAAGGAGTCGTCAAAATACTTTGCGCGATATGTAACAAATTGTCGCGATCAATAGCTGACCATTTTGCAAAAACTTTCATTGCGAAATCTTTTACGGTTTCAAAGTTTATCTGTACACAAGCTTTTTTGTGACAGGGGAGATAACTCCGTAAAGTAAAAGTGTTCGGTGTGACAGGGTTAACTGCGAAAGCGTAATGTCTCATACATTCATAGTACAAAATGTCTTTACGACATGTCGCGAAACAAAATTTATAATGGGAAAAAACAGTTGGCGGAAAAAAAATAAGAATAATAATAATAAGAAACAGACTAATAACAAGAAGTCTTTCCACTGGAAAGTGGAAAGCCTTAATAATAATAAGAAACAGACTAATAACAGTAAGTCTTTCCACTGGAAAGTGGAAAGCCTTAATAATAAGAAACAGACAAAATGCAATAAGTCTTTCCACTGGAAAGTGGAAAGCCTTAATAATAATAAGAAACAGACAAAATGCAATAAGTCTTTCCACTGGAAAGTGGAAAGCCTTAATAATAAGAAACAGAAGAATAACAAGAAGGCTTTCCACTCGGAAAGTGGAAAGCCTTAATGAAAAGTCATTTGTTCAAAGAACAAATGTGAGGTCTTTCCCGGCATTTTCTAAGTGTTATGTCTAGGTATATGTTTGCTAATTTTGAAAATTGCTGCCCGTAACCATTGGACTTTGGTCCTAAATCGAAGGGCTTGTTGAGACAGTCACAAAAAACTATGTTCACTATATTATCTCTGACGGTTTAAAAAGTATAAGCCATAAACTGATTAGCCGAAAAATGTCAAAGGCCATAACTTGAAAACGATTTGTCGCACAGTTTTCAATAATTATATTAAATGTAGATCTCAATGAGAGGAACATTTTTCTATTATATTGTCTAGATCTGCTTCAAATTTTTATGGTTTTCGAGTTATATTGAAAACAAAATTTAGCCGAAACCTGTCAAGGGCCATAACCTCGAAAACCGTTTGTCGGATAGTTTTCAACACTATATATCAAATGTAGATCTCAATGAGAGGAACATTTTTCTGATATATTGTCTGCTTCAATTTTTTATTGTTTTTGAAATTAGGACCCTCATATTTACCTGTAAAACAAGTTTTTTGGAAATAAAACAACTTTGACGTTTTCGACAAACTTCGCGTCAAAAACGCGGAAACAGGAAGTGGATCACTTTTTTTGCATGCCAAATCATGGCCGTGGGTCAGACAACATTTTCCCCACTTTAGGTTTTTGATATCTGTCATGGTAAAAAGGGGATATCGGAAAATGAAGGCCACGAACAAGGTATTTATAGTGTTCAGTAACCTTTTTTGGTACAGTATATACAACAGAGATATCATAATAAACGAATTAGAACCGTTAATGCATTAATTTATGGCGAGGATGAGCGGGGATTACATTTTTGCCCTCCCTGTTCTCTTTTTTTTTCTTTCCCTTATAACAGGGGGGTTCGCCTCTACGCCCCCCCCCCCTGGATCCGCCATTGCAGGTAGTGTCTGTTAAGAAGATTCAAAGGCTGACCCAAGCATAACACTAAGAAACTTCAGAAGTGATAATAATTTTGAGAAAATGAATTCAACACATTTAAAATTTTGACAAATATTTACGCTAATTCATACTAGTACAAGATAACATTAATATTACATTTATTTTAAAGTTTAGTCATGATTGGTTAACTAAATACATTGGATAAAAACATGCTAATCATGCTCATAACGATATCCTGTAATTACTGTAACACAATTAAGATAATATGGCCGAATTTACTATGGCCGATTTAATCTACGGACGAAGTGTACTATGGACGAAACGGAGTATGGCCGAGACGTCCAGATGCCTTTTGATCCTTACGCATGCGGGTTTATCATATCCGATTATATATTGATCTGACAGCCATTTGTTTTTGTGAAATCACACTTGTGCTTCTTTTGTCATCAGCTAACGTTTCAGGGCCAGCATGTAAACTTATTTTGTTATACATCTTGGTATTTTTAATTGATTGTCTCGCATTGATTCAAATAGCTTTGCACTAATTTTGAGAAAAAACGCGGAAAAATGGGACTCTGCAGATTTAAATATTGTGACAAAGTTTTAAAAATTCATATATTTTAATTTTGTTTAAATACTCAATACATGAGCAAAGTTGGTTATTTCGTATAACCTAACTTGGTTTTTTCAGCACGTGACTGATTGTGACGTCATAATAAGATATATTGCTGACGTTGACTATACGTGAATTCTTCCGCAAACAAGTGACGACACTAAAATTGTGAATTGCAAATATTATTTGATTACTTGTAAAATATTGTTCTTGTTACTTCATTTTTACTATAGAATTTAAAATATAAGGTTTGTTTTCAATTGTTGGTTAGATTATTGGATATAAACGACTTTGGATCGATCTACGCTGCAACATTTCATCGAAGCTCGCGTTCATAACATTTTGTCAGCGTCTTCATAGTGTTTCTCTCGTTCTGTTTGGACGTATGGTCACACACTCGAATTTCATCCATACTCGAATTTCGGCGATTTCCTTTCATTCAGCAATGTAAACAATGAACCCAAGGTAAAATTACTTTCAAAATATCGTGCATTTATTGCTCTAACCAACTGACTCTTAAATAATAAAATATAGTACTTTTCAATGAAATTAACGTCCGTTAAACCGACACACTTTCATTGCCGAAATTCGAGTGTACTAGTATATACTACATGAAGCACGATATTTAATCTCAGTGATTATTTATTTCAGGACGACACGGATTATTATAAACGGAGCAAAGCGAAGATCATTTTCACATTATTTCATAGGAATTTCACGCTGGAAAATAAGGACATAAGTCATGTAGCAGACGACCGAAAACACAAAAATTCACGTCGGAAATTGTTTCAATTTGATTTAAATGTGAGATAAAATGCAGTTCGGATAGTTAGAACAACTTGTTGAGAAACGATTTACACTATGATTCACTGACGATAACTGAAATGGACATCACAGCAGACGAAATTTACAAATAAGGGGGAGGTGTGGTCACATGCTTCAGTCTGGGATTTTAAGGATTTATTGACTCGTATACTTTGAGGAAATATGTTTTTAGACTGAAATCCACATTCTAAACAGAAAGTATCTGCTATTTAGCTAACAAAGTAAGTTGATTAAATTTAGTGTTTTGGTCATGTATATTGAAAAAATGAACACTATGAAAGTAGACCAAACTTCATAACATTTTATGCAAACTTATTTTGTCATACATCTTGGTATTTTTAATTGATTGTCTCCATACAATATTATTATTATGACTCAGAAATAGCTTTGTACTCATTTTTAATGGAGAAATGCACTAAAATAGGACACAACAGCTTAAATATTTTAAATTTAATAATTAAACAATAAGGAAAAGAGGGAAACTTGTGGAAATCACAAGGTTTTGTTTTCACATTGGTATAAAATGTGTCGATTTAGGCTATTGTCGCAGTGTTGAATATATTTTCATGAAAATTTAGGAATATAGTGTACCATTTTTAAAGTAATTGCACTTAAATTGCTAATTTCTGTATAAATGTGCAAGTTAACATCATTTCAATCATTTTAATAATTATCACATTTGGTTTAATACAGCAAATTTTGTAACAAAGAGCATGTTTTCTTCACTCGACACATAATTACACACTGTCGGAACTCACTCAATGTTCATTATTTTATCAATTTTTGCCAAAAGTTAGTTTTTATGTTACAAAAAGTACATTTAATATGTACTTAAAATTTGAAATTAGTGTTTAAGCCATTTTGAATTGTCCATCATTGAAAAATTTCAAGTCTAATATGATTACCCCTTTCTAAGCCAAAAAGTACTAATATCTTGATACATATTAATTCTTGGTTGTTTTTTTTTTTTTTCGCTCGACAAGGCTTATCAGGTCCATATCAGATGAGCTCGAAGATACAAGATACTCTCTAGATACTGGTTATGTGTTACGTTTTATATATTGTAACACTTCTTAGTGTCTGGACAGGTCTGATTAATTGCAGCAAAGATGAATTTTTTTTTATCGTGATGTATGTTTTCCTTAATATTCATGAGCTTTGGTCAGTGATGTACGATTGGTCAAAAAGCTAGGCAGATTCTTCGTGCACGACATATGACCATATTGACTATATTATCTCTAACCGTTTTCAAGTTATAAGTCAAAAACCGCATAACAGAAATGCGTCAAGGCTGATAACTCGAATACGGTTCATATAACAGTTTCGGATACAATATACTAAATGAAGGTCTTGATGAGAGGATCACTTTAAATAGACATGTTTACTATATTATCTTTAACCGTTTTCAAGTTATAAGTCAAAAACTGATTAGTCGAAACCTGTCAAGGGCCATAACCTCGAAAACGGTTTGTCGTACAGTTTTCAACCCTTTATATCAAATGTAGATCTCAATGAGAGAAACATTTTACTAGTATATTGTCTGGTTAAATTTTTTATGGTTTTTTAGTTATATTGAAAACAAAATTTAGCCGAAACCTGTCAAGGGCCATAACCTCGAAAACGGTTCGTCAAACAGTTTTCAACCAAGTATATCAAATGTAGATCTCAATGAGAGAAACATTATTCTAATATATTGTCTGCTTCAATTTTTTATGGTTTTTCAGTTATATTGAAAACAAAATTTAGCCGAAACCTGTCAAGGGCCATAACCTCGAAAACGGTTTGTCGCACAGTTTTCAACTATTTGTATCAAATGTAGATCTCAATGAGAGGAACATTTTTCTGATATGTTGTCTGCTTCAATTTTTTATGGTTTTCGTGTAATATTGAAAACAAAATTTAGCCGAAACCTGTCAAGGGCCATAACCTCGAAAACGGTTTGTCGCACAGTTTTCAACCAATTATATCAAATGTAAATCTCAATGACAGAAACATTTTTCTGATATATTGTCTGCTTCAATTTTTTATGGTTTTTCAGTTATATTGAAAACAAAATTTAGCCGAAACCTGTCAAGGGCCATAATCTCGAAAACGGTTTGTCGCACAGTTTTCAACTATTTATATCAAATGTAGATCTCAATAAGAGGAACATTTTTTCTGATATATTGTCTGCTTCAATTTTTTATGGTTTTTGAGTTATATTGAACACAAAATTTCAATGGCGGCCATTTTGAAAATGGTGAACCAAAAAAATTTTTTGATCCGATATATGTAATTAGGACCCTCATATCTACTTGGAAACCAAGTTTTGTGTAAATCCGACAACTTTGACGTTTTCGACAAATTTCGTGTCAAAATCGCGTAACCAGGAAGTTGATAGAAACAAAATTTTTTGCGTAACGAATCATGACCAGGAGTCTAGCAACATTTTCCCCAATTCAGATTTTTGATAACGGTTACAGTTTTTGAGTTTATCTGAACACAAGGTTTTTGGGTTTGGGGCAGATAACTCTGTTACTAAAAATAGATTTGTTTCGCAGGGTGACTCAGGTCGAGCCCAGGTAGTGTCGGTTAAGTGTGCCAAGTTTCAAAGCAATACGTCAAGACACTTTTTTGACATCTGCGGCGGAAAAGAAGAATAATAAAAAAAATGAAAAGTCATTTGTTCAAAGAACAAATGTGAGGTCTTTCCCGGCATTTTCTTAGTGTTATGTCTATGTATATGTTTGCTAATTTTGAAAATTGCTGCCAGTAACCATTGGACTTTGGTCCTAAATCGAAGGGCTTGTTGAGACAGTCACAAAAAAACTATGTTCACTATATTATCTCTGACGGTTTAAAAAGTATAAGCCATAAACTGATTAGCCGAAAAATGTCAAAGGCCATAACTTGAAAACGATTTGTCGCACAGTTTTCAATAATTATATTAAATGTAGATCTCAATGAGAGGAACATTTTTCTATTATATTGTCTGCTTCAAATTTTTATGGTTTTCGAGTTATATTGAAAACAAAATTTAGCCGAAACCTGTCAAGGGCCATAACCTCGAAAACCGTTTGTCGGATAGTTTTCAACACTATATATCAAATGTAGATCTTAATGAGAGGAACATTTTTCTGATATATTGTCTGCTTCAATTTTTTATGGTTTTTGAAATTAGGACCCTCATATTTACCTGGAAAACAAGTTTTTTGGAAATAAAACAACTTTGACGTTTTCGACAAACTTCGCGTCAAAAACGCGGAAACAGCAAGTGGATCACTTTTTTTTGCATGCCAAATCATGGCCGTGGGTCAGACAACATTTTCCCCACTTTAGGTTTTTGATATCTGTCATGGTAAAAAGGGGATATCGGAAAATGAAGGCCACGAACAAGGTATTTATAGTGTTCAGTAACCTTTTTTGGTACAGTATATACAACAGAGATATCATAATAAACGAATTAGTACCGTTAATGCATTAATTTATGGCGAGGATGAGTGGGGATTACATTTTTGCCCTCCCTGTTCTCTTTTTTTTCCTTTCCCTTATAACAGGGGGGTTCGCCTCTACGCCCCCCCCCCCCCCCCTGGATCCGCCATTGCAGGTAGTGTCTGTTAAGAAGATTCAAAGGCTGACCCAAGCATAACACTAAGAAACTTCAGAAGTGATAATAATTTTGAGAAAATGAATTCAACACATTTAAAATTTTGACAAATAATTACGCTAATTCATACTAGTACAAGATAACATTAATATTACATTTATTTTAAAGTTTAGTCATGATTGGTTAACTAAATACATTGGATAAAAACATGCTAATCATGCTTATAACGATATCCTGTAATTACTGTAACACAATTAAGATAATATGGCCGAATTTACTATGGCCGATTTAATCTACGGACGAAGTGTACTATGGACGAAACGGAGTATGGCCGAGACGTCCAGATCCTTACGCATGCGGGTTTATCATATCCGATTATATATTGATCAGCCATTTGTTTTGTGAAATCTCACTTGTGCTTCTTTTGTCATCAGCTAACGTTTCAGGGCCAGCATGTAAACTTATTTTGTTATACATCTTGGTATTTTTAATTGATTGTCTCGCATTGATTCAAATAGCTTTGCACTAATTTTGAGAAAAAACGCGGAAAAATGGGACTCTGCAGATTTAAATATTGTGACAAAGTTTTAAAAATTCATATATTTTAATTTTGTTTAAATACTCAATACATGAGCAAAGTTGGTTATTTCGTATAACCTAACTTGGTTTTTTCAGCACGTGACTGAATGTGACGTCATAATAAGATGTATTGCTGACGTTGACTACACATGAATTCTTCCGCAAACAAGTGACGACACTAAAATTGTGAATTGCAAATATTATTTGATTACTTGTAAAATATTGTTCTTGTTACTTCATTTTTACTATAGAATTTAAAATATAAGGTTTGTTTTCAATTGTTGGTTAGATTATTGGATATAAACGACTTTGGATCGATCTACGCTGCAACATTTCTTCGTCGAAGCTCGCGTTCATAGCATTTTGTCAGCGTCTTCATAGTGTCTCTCTCGTTCTGTGTGGACGTATGGTCACACACTCGAATTTCATCCATACTCGAATTTCGGCGATTTCCTTTCATTCAGCAATGTAAACAATGAACCCAAGGTTAAATTACTTTCAAAATATATGAAGCACGATACTTAATCTCAGTGATTATTTATTTCAGGACGACACGGATTATTATAAACGGAGCAAAGCGAAGATCATTTTCACATTATTTCATAGGAATTTCACGCTGGAAAATAAGGACATTAGTCATGTAGCAGACGACCGAAAACACAAAAATTCATGTCGGAAATTGTTTCAATTTGATTAAAATGTGAGATAAAATGCAGTTCGGATAGTTAGAACAACTTGTTGAGAAACGATTTACACTATGATTCACTGACGATAACTGAAATGGACATCACAGCAGACGAAATTTACAAATAAGGGGGAGGTGTGGTCACATGCTTCAGTCTGGGATTTTAAGGATTTATTGACTCGTATACTTTGAGGAAATATGTTTTTAGACTGAAATCCACATTCTAAACAGAAAGTATCTTCTATTTAGCTAACGAAGTAAGTTGATTAAATTTAGTGTTTTGGTCATGTATATTGAAAAAATGTACACTATGAAAGTAGACCAAACTTCATAACATTTTATGCAAACTTATTTTGTCATACATCTTGGTATTTTTAATTGATTGTCTCCATACAATATTATTATTATGACTCAGAAATAGCTTTGTACTCATTTTTAATGGAGAAATGCACTAAAATAGGACACAACAGCTTAAATATTTTAAATTTAATAATTAAACAATAAGGAAAAGAGGGAAACTTGTGGAAATCACAAGGTTTTGTTTTCACATTGGTTTAAAATGTGTCGATTTAGGCTATTGTCGCAGTGTTGAATATTTTTTCATGAAAATTTAGGAATATAGTGTACCATTTTTAAATTAATTGCACTTAAATTGCTAATTTCTGTATAAATGTGCAAGTTAACATCATTTCAATCATTTTAATAATTATCACATTTGGTTTAATACAGCAAATTTTGTAACAAAGAGCATGTTTTCTTCACTCGACACATAATTACACACTGTCGGAACTCACTCAATGTTCATTATTTTATCAATTTTTGCCAAAAGTTAGTTTTTGATGTTACAAAAAGTACATTTAATATGTACTAAAAATTGAAATTAGTGTTTAAGCCATTTTGAATTGTCCATCATTGAAAAATTTTAAGTCTAATATGATTACCCCTTTCTAAGCCAAAAAGTACTAATATCTTGATACATATTAATTCTTGGTTGTTTTTTTTTTCGCTCGACAAGGCTTATCAGGTCCATATCAGATGAGCTCGAAGATACAAGATACTCTCTAGATACTGGTTATGTGTTACGTTTTATATATTGTAACACTTCTTAGTGTCTGGACAGGTCTGATTAATTGCAGCAAAGATGAATTTTTTTTTATCGTGATGTATGTTTTCCTTTATATTCATGAGCTTTGGTCAGTGATGTACGATTGGTCAAAAAGCTAGGCAGATTCTTCGCGCACGACATATGACCATGTTGACTATATTATCTCTAACCGTTTTCAAGTTATAAGTCAAAAACCGAATAACAGAAATGCGTCAAGGCTGATAACTTGAATACGGTTCATATAACAGTTTCGTATACAATATACTAAATGAAGGTCTTGATGAGAGGATCACTTTAAATAGACATGTTTACTATATTATCTTTAACCGTTTTCAAGTTATAAGTCAAAAACTGATTAGTCGAAACCTGTCAAGGGCCATAACCTCGAAAACGGTTTGTCGTACAGTTTTCAACCCTTTATATCAAATGTAGATCTCAATGAGAGAAACATTTTACTGGTATATTGTCTGGTTAAATTTTTTATGGTTTTTTAGTTATATTGAAAACAAAATTTAGCCGAAACCTGTCAAGGGCCATAACCTCGAAAACGGTTCGTCACACAGTTTTCAGCCAATTATATCAAATGTAGATCTCAATGAGAGAAACATTATTCTAATATATTGTCTGCTTCAATTTTTTATGGTTTTTCAGTTATATTGAAAACAAAATTTAGCCGAAACCTGTCAAGGGCCATAACCTCGAAAACGGTTTGTCGCACAGTTTTCAACTATTTGTATCAAATGTAGATCTCAATGAGAGGAACATTTTTCTGATATGTTGTCTGCTTCAATTTTTTATGGTTTTCGTGTAATATTGAAAACAAAATTTAGCCGAAACCTGTCAAGGGCCATAACCTCGAAAACGGTTTGTCGCACAGTTTTCAACCAATTATATCAAATGTAGATCTCAATGACAGAAACATTTTTCTGATATATTGTCTGCTTCAATTTTTTATGGTTTTTCAGTTATATTGAAAACAAAATTTAGCCGAAACCTGTCAAGGGCCATAACCTCGAAAACGGTTTGTCGCACAGTTTTCAACTATTTATATCAAATGTAGATCTCAATAAGAGGAACATTTTTCTGATATATTGTCTGCTTCAATTTTTTATGGTTTTTGAGTTATATTGAACACAAAATTTCAATGGCGGCCATTTTGAAAATGGTGGACCAAAAAAATGTTTTGATCCGATATATGTAATTAGGGCCCTCATATCTACTTGGAAACCAAGTTTTGTGTAAATCCGACAACTTTGACGTTTTCGACAAATTTCGCGTCAAAATCGCGTAACCAGGAAGTTGATAGAAACAAAATTTTTTGCGTAACGAATCATGACCAGGAGTCTAGCAACATTTTCCCCAATTCAAATTTTTGATAACGGTTACAGTTTTTGAGTTTATCTGAACACAAGGTTTTTGGATTTGGGGCAGATAACTCTGTTACTAAAAATAGATTTGTTTCGCAGGGTGACTCAGGTCGAGCCCAGGTAGTGTCGGTTAAGAGTGCCAAGTTTCAAAGCGATACGTCAAGACACTTTTTTGACATCTGCGGCGGAAAAGAAGAAGAATAATAAAAAAAATAATAATAATCAGAAGAAATACAGTAAGGTCTTTCCCTTGGAAAGGGGAAAGACCTTAATAATAATCAGAAGAAATACAGTAAGGTCTTTCCCTTGGAAAGGGGAAAGACCTTAATAAACAGACAAATAACAGGAAGGCTTTCCACTCGGAAAGTGGAAAGCCTTAATAATTACAAAGCGTCAAAACATTTGTAATCGTAAAGTGTGCGAGAGATCAATTTCCAAATAGACATTTTTTTTGGTTTAATTCCGAATATTTTCATAAAAGAAATTAAAATTTAAAATATAAATCGGCCGCTATTAATAAATTAACAATAATAATTATCAGGCGTTGTGACAGTCGTATTTTGTCTGATACAACGGAGAAAATGTCTGTGAGGTGACATTCCAAATTGCCGAATTTCAAATTGCCGATTCCCAGATTGCCGCGTCCATTTAGCCGACACCCAAATTGCCGATTTTTTCAGATTTCTGTTTTCAAATATAATTTTCAATTTGCCGAATCCTTTTTGCCGACTTCCAAATTGCCGAATTGTTTATGTCGAAGTCGAATGAAACAAAATGCCGACTTCTAAATTGCCGATTTCTGATTGAAAATGTATGCAGTGTTCTAATTAGATAAAAAGTTAATTAATAATTAACAATTGCATTGAATGCTTTAACAACACATACACGCGGCTTGTCCATATGTTTTGATAAGATTTTGCGGTAGGGTTTGAAAATAAATGTTTTTCAAACGATGAATTATGCTAACTGAGAAGTTTTGTGTAAACAAAGAAATGGCAATAAAACAACATAAAAACACGCTTACATCAAGTCGCTCATGGCACTACCGTTCATACCACGCATATGGGTTCGTCAAGCGTTTGCAACAATCACCATAATGAACAACGGAAGTCTTCCAGCGATTGCCGAACTGTTACAGTACTTCAGCGACACTTGGTTAAATGGACAGTACCCAGTCGTCATGTGGAATGTTTACCAACAAGACATACGTACCAACAACAAAGTAGAAGGCTGGCACAACTCCCTTAACAAATCAGTAAAGAAATGTCACCCTAACATCTACGAGTTGCTTAATGTCCTTAAAACCGAACAGTCTACCACAGAACGTTCCGTCCGAAGTGCCCGTCTAGGTGCCCAGCCTCCACCAATGCGACCAAAGGCAAGAGAAAGACAGCAAAAGATGTTGGTTACAAGAAGCACTAGTGACAATTTGTGACAATTATTATTTGTTTTATTGTTATACATGTTTCAATATTTGCTATACATTCAATGTTAATCCAGTGCTTAAGATAGTGTTGCAGTGCTGAAATAAATAATATACATACCAATGTTTGTATATTTATTATTGGTTTGTTACTTATTTTGTTGAGTGTATATGTTACACATTGACACACTTCCAGAAACGATCATGTACTTCTGTCGTGGTTCTGTCGTTATAATCCGATACATCCATAATAATAATGTTAACATGATAGATGAAAATAAACCACATAAACAAGAATTCGGCAAACTGGGTTCGGCAATATGGGTTCGGCAATTAGGGACTCTCGGTAAAAACTAAAAATAAAAAAATGTCGGCAAAATGGGGTTCGGCTATAAGGACTCGGCAACTTGGTGATCGGCAATTTGGGGTTCGGCAATCTGGCATGAATTCGTCTGTGACAGACATTTTTTGACTGATACAACGGTAACGCCGTTGTAACAGACGATTTTCGACTGAGTCAACGGAAAAAATGACTGCGACAGGCATTTTTTGACTGATACAACGGATACGCCGTCGTAACAGACAAAATGACTGCGCCAACGGCAAAAATGTCTGTGACGGACAAAATATGTCAGACAGCCCCCTACCTAGACCACTCAGACACAGAGACCCTACCTAGACCACCCTGACACAAAGACCTCTAACTAGACCACCCTGACACAGAGACCCCTAACTAGACCACCCTGACACAGAGACCCCTAACTATACCACCCTGACACAGAGACCCCTATCTAGACCACCCTGACAAAGAGACCTCTAGCTAGACCACTCAGACAGAGACCCCTAACTATACCACCCTGACACAGACCCCTAGCTAGACCACCCTGACACAGAGACCCCTAACTTGACCACCCTGACACAGAGACCCCTCACTATACCACCCTGACACAGACCCCGTACCTAGACCACCCTGACACAGAGACCCCTAGCTAGACCACCCTGACACAGACCCCGTACCTAGACCACACTGACAAAAAGAGACCTCTAGCTAGACCACTCAGACACAGACCCCGTACCTAGACCACCCTGACAAAGAGACCCCTAGCTAGACCACCCTGACACAGACCCCATACCTAGACCACCCTGACACAGAGACCCCAAGCTAGACCACCCTGACACAGACCCCGTACCTAGACCACCCTGACAAAGAGACCCCTAGCTAGACCACTCAGACACAGTGACCCCTACCTATACCACTCAGACACAGTGACCCCTACCTATACCATTCAGACACAGTGACCCCTACCTATACCACCCTGACACAGAGACCCCTAGCTAAACAACTCAGACACAGAGACCCCTACCTAGACCACCTGACACAGAGACCCCTAACTATACCACCCTGACACAGACCCCGTACCTAGACCACCCTGACGCAGAGACCCCTAGCTAGACCACTCAGACACAGAGACCCCTACCTATATGTACCACCCTGACACAGACCCCTAGCTAGACCACCCTGACACAGAGACCCCTAACTTGACCACCCTGACACAGAGACCCCTCACTATACCACCCTGACACAGACCCCGTACCTAGACCACCCTGACACAGAGACCCCTAGCTAGACCACCCTGACACAGACCCTGTACCTAGACCACACTGACAAAAAGAGACCTCTAGCTAGACCACTCAGACACAGAGACCCCTAACTATACCACCCTGACACAGACCCCTAGCTAGACCACCCTGACACAGAGACCCCTAACTATACCACCCTGACACAGACCCCATACCTAGACCACCCTGACACAGAGACCCCAAGCTAGACCACCCTGACACAGACCCCGTACCTAGACCACCCTGACAAAGAGATCCCTAGCTAGACCACTCAGACACAGCCCCCTAACTAGACCACTCAGACACAGTGACCCCTACCTATACCACTCAGACACAGTGACCCCTACCTATACCATTCAGACACAGTGACCCCTACCTATACCACCCTGACACAGAGACCCCTAGCTAAACCACTCAGACACAGAGACCCCTACCTAGACCACCTGACACAGAGACCCCTAACTATACCTCCCTGACATAGACCCCGTACCTAGACCACCCTGACGCAGAGACCCCTAGCTAGACCACTCAGACACAGAGACCCCTAACTATACTACCCTGACACAGACCCCGTACCTAGACCACCCTGACACAGAGACCCCAAGCTAGACCACTCAGCAAAAGCTAGACCACCCTAACACAGAGACCCCTAACTATACCACCCTGACACAGACCCCGTACCTAGACTACCCTGACACAGAGACCCAGAGCTAGACCACCCTGACACAGACCCCGTACCTAGACCACACTGACAAAAAGAGACCTCTAGCTAGACCACTCAGACACAGAGACCCCTAACTATACCACCCTGACACAGACCCCTAGCTAGACCACCCTGACACAGAGACCCCTAACTATACCACCCTGACACAGACCTCATACCTAGACCACCCTGACACAGAGACCCCAAGCTAGACCACCCTGACACAGACCCCGTACCTAGACCACCCTGACAAAGAGACCCCTAGCTAGACCACTCAGACACAGTGACCCCTACCTATACCACTCAGACACAGTGACCCCTACCTATACCACTCAGACACAGTGACCCCTACCTATACCACCCTGACACAGAGACCCCTAGCTAAACCACTCAGACACAGTGACCCCTACCTATACCACTCAGACACAGTGACCCCTAACTATACCACCCTGACACAGTGACCCCTAGCTAGACCACTCAGACACAGTGACCCCTACCTATACCATTCAGACACAGTGACCCCTACCTATACCATTCAGACACAGTGACCCCTACCTATACCATTCAGACACAGTGACCCCTACCTATACCACCCTGACACAGAGACCCCTAGCTAAACCACTCAGACACAGAGACCCCTACCTAGACCACCTGACACAGAGACCCCTAACTATACCACCCTGACACAGACCCCGTACCTAGACCACCCTGACGCAGAGACCCCTAGCTAGACCACTCAGACACAGAGACCCCTAACTATACCACCCTGACACAGACCCCATACCTAGACCACCCTGACACAGAGAACCCAAGCTAGACCACTCAGCAAAAGCTAGACCACCCTAACACAGAGACCCCTAACTATACCACCCTGACACAGACCCCGTACCTAGACTACCCTGACACAGAGACCCAGAGCTAGACCACCCTGACACAGACCCCGTACCTAGACCACCCTGACAAAGAGACCCCTAGCTAGACCACTCAGACACAGCCCCTAACTAGACCACTCAGACACAGTGACCCCTACCTATACCGCTCAGACACAGTGACCCCTACATATACCACCCTGACACAGAGACCCATAGCTAACCACTCAGACACAGAGACCCCTACCTAAACCACCCTGACACAGAGACCCCTTACTAGACCACCCTGACACAGAGACCCCTAACTAGACCACCCTGACACAGAGACCCCTAACTAGACCACCCTGACACAGAGACCCCTAACTAGACCACCCTGACACAGATACCCCTAGCTAGACCACTCAGACACAGAGACCCCTAACTATACCACCCTGACACAGACCCATAGCTAGACCACTCAGACACAGCCCCTTACCTAGACCACTCAGACACAGAGACCCCTAACTAGACCACTCAGACAGCCCCCTACCTAGACCACTCAGACACAGAGACCCTACCTAGACCACCCTGACACAAAGACCCCTAACTAGACCACCCTGACACAGAGACCCCTAACTAGACCACCCTGACACAGAGACCCCTAACTATACCACCCTGACACAGAGACCCCTACCTAGACACCCTGACACAGAGACCCCTAACTAGACCACTCAGACACCGAGACCCCTAACTATACCACCCTGACACAGACCCCGTACCTAGACCACCCTGACAAAGAGACCCCTAGCTAGACCACTCAGACACAGCCCCCTAACTAGACCACTCAGACACAGTGACCCCTACCTATACCACTCAGACACAGTGACCCCTACCTATACCATTCAGACACAGTGACCCCTACCTATACCACCCTGACAGAGACCCCTTGCTAAACCACTCAGACACAGAGACCCCTACCTAGACCACCTGACACAGAGACCCCTAACTATACCACCCTGACACAGACCCCGTACCTAGACCACCCTGACGCAGAGACCCCTAGCTAGACCACTCAGACACAGAGACCCCTACCTAGACCACCTGACACAGAGACCCCTAACTATACCACCCTGACACAGACCCCGTACCTAGACCACCCTGACGCAGAGACCCCTAGCTAGACCACTCAGACACAGAGACCCCTAACTATACCACCCTGACACAGACCCCATACCTAGACCACCCTGACACAGAGAACCCAAGCTAGACCACTCAGCAAAAGCTAGACCACCCTAACACAGAGACCCCTAACTATACCACCCTGACACAGACCCCGTACCTAGACTACCCTGACACAGAGACCCAGAGCTAGACCACCCTGACACAGACCCCGTACCTAGACCACCCTGACAAAGAGACCCCTAGCTAGACCACTCAGACACAGCCCCTAACTAGACCACTCAGACACAGTGACCCCTACCTATACCGCTCAGACACAGTGACCCCTACATATACCACCCTGACACAGAGACCCATAGCTAACCACTCAGACACAGAGACCCCTACCTAAACCACCCTGACACAGAGACCCCTTACTAGACCACCCTGACACAGAGACCCCTAACTAGACCACCCTGACACAGAGACCCCTAACTAGACCACCCTGACACAGAGACCCCTAACTAGACCACCCTGACACAGATACCCCTAGCTAGACCACTCAGACACAGAGACCCCTAACTATACCACCCTGACACAGACCCATAGCTAGACCACTCAGACACAGCCCCTTACCTAGACCACTCAGACACAGAGACCCCTAACTAGACCACTCAGACAGCCCCCTACCTAGACCACTCAGACACAGAGACCCTACCTAGACCACCCTGACACAAAGACCCCTAACTAGACCACCCTGACACAGAGACCCCTAACTAGACCACCCTGACACAGAGACCCCTAACTATACCACCCTGACACAGAGACCCCTACCTAGACACCCTGACACAGAGACCCCTAACTAGACCACTCAGACACCGAGACCCCTAACTATACCACCCTGACACAGACCCCGTACCTAGACCACCCTGACAAAGAGACCCCTAGCTAGACCACTCAGACACAGCCCCCTAACTAGACCACTCAGACACAGTGACCCCTACCTATACCACTCAGACACAGTGACCCCTACCTATACCATTCAGACACAGTGACCCCTACCTATACCACCCTGACAGAGACCCCTTGCTAAACCACTCAGACACAGAGACCCCTACCTAGACCACCTGACACAGAGACCCCTAACTATACCACCCTGACACAGACCCCGTACCTAGACCACCCTGACGCAGAGACCCCTAGCTAGACCACTCAGACACAGAGACCCCTAACTATACCACCCTGACACAGACCCCGTACCTAGACCACCCTGACACAGAGACCCCAAGCTAGACCACTCAGACACAGCCCCTTACCTAGACCACTCAGACACAGCCCCCTACCTAGACCACCCAGACATAGAGGTCCTTCCTAGACCACCCAGACATAGAGGTTCTACCTAGACCACCCTGACACAGAGACCCCAAGCTAGACCACCCTGACACAGAGACCCCTAACTATACCACCCTGACACAGACCCCGTACCTAGACCACCCTGACACAGAGACCCAGAGCTAGACCACCCTGACACAGACCCCGTACCTAGACCACCCTGACAAAGAGACCCCTAGCTAGACCACTCAGACACAGCCCCCTAACTAGACCACTCAGACAGCCCCCTACCTAGACCACTCAGACACAGAGACCCTACCTAGACCACCCTGACACAAAGACCCCTAACTAGACCACCCTGACACAGAGACCCCTAACTAGACCACCCTGACACAGAGACCCCTAACTATACCACCCTGACACAGAGACCCCTACCTAGACACCCTGACACAGAGACCCCTAACTAGACCACTCAGACACCGAGACCCCTAACTATACCACCCTGACACAGACCCCGTACCTAGACCACCCTGACAAAGAGACCCCTAGCTAGACCACTCAGACACAGCCCCCTAACTAGACCACTCAGACACAGTGACCCCTACCTATACCACTCAGACACAGTGACCCCTACCTATACCATTCAGACACAGTGACCCCTACCTATACCACCCTGACAGAGACCCCTTGCTAAACCACTCAGACACAGAGACCCCTACCTAGACCACCTGACACAGAGACCCCTAACTATACCACCCTGACACAGACCCCGTACCTAGACCACCCTGACGCAGAGACCCCTAGCTAGACCACTCAGACACAGAGACCCCTAACTATACCACCCTGACACAGACCCCGTACCTAGACCACCCTGACACAGAGACCCCAAGCTAGACCACTCAGACACAGCCCCTTACCTAGACCACTCAGACACAGCCCCCTACCAAGAC
Organism: Limnoperna fortunei; assembly: GCA_944474755.1. NCBI lineage: Eukaryota > Metazoa > Mollusca > Bivalvia > Mytilida > Modiolidae > Limnoperna > Limnoperna fortunei. The sequence goes on from OX104115.1 coordinate 91,746,394, forward strand.
CACCCAGACATAGAGGTCCTTCCTAGACCACCCAGACATAGAGGTTCTACCTAGACCACCCTGACACAGAGACCCCAAGCTAGACCACCCTGACACAGAGACCCCTAACTATACCACCCTGACACAGACCCCGTACCTAGACCACCCTGACACAGAGACCCAGAGCTAGACCACCCTGACACAGACCCCGTACCTAGACCACCCTGACAAAGAGACCCCTAGCTAGACCACTCAGACACAGCCCCCTAACTAGACCACTCAGACAGTGACCCCTACCTATACCACTCAGACACAGTGACCCCTACCTATACCACCCTGACACAGAGACCCCTAGCTAACCACTCAGACACAGAGACCCCTACCTAAACCACCCTGACACAGAGACCCCAAGCTAGACCACCCTGACACAGACCCAGTACCTAGACCACCCTGACGCAGAGACCCCTAGCTAGACCACTCAGACACAGAGACCCCTAACTATACCACCCTGACACAGACCCCGTACCTAGACCACCCTGACACAGAGACCCCAAGCCAGACCACTCAGACACAGCCCCTTACCTAGACCACTCAGACACAGCCCCCTACCTAGACCACCCAGACATAGAGGTCCTACCTAGACCACCCAGACATAGAGGTTCTACCTAGACCACCCTGACACAGAGACCCCAAGCTAGACCACCCTGACACAGAGACCCCTAGCTAACCACTCAGACACAGAGACCCCTACCTAAACCACCCTGACACAGAGACCCAGAGCTAGACCACCCTGACACAGACCCCGTACCTAGACCACCCTGACAAATAGACCCCTAGCTAGACCACTCAGACACAGTGACCCCTACCTATACCACTCAGACACAGTGACCCCTTCCTATACCACCCTGACACAGAGACCCCTAGCTAAACCACTCAGACACAGAGACCCCTACCTAGACCACCCTGACACAGAGACCCCTAACTATACCACCCTGACACAGACCCTGTACCTAGACCACCCTGACACAGAGACCCCTAGCTAGACCACTCAGACACAGAGACCCCTAACTATACCATCCTGACACAGACCCCGTACCTAGACCACCTTGACACGGAGACCCCAAGCTAGACCACTCAGACACAGCCCCCTACCTAGACCAATCAGACACAGCCCCCTACCTAGACCACCCAGACATAGAGGTCCTACCTAGACCACCCAGACATATAGGTTCTACCTAGTCCTAGACCACCCTGACACAGAGACCCCAAGCTAGACCACTCAGACACAGCCCCCTACCTAGACCACCCTGACAAAGTCAAAGAGGCCCTACCTAGACTACCCAGACATAGAGTTCCATACCTAGACCACACAGACATAGTTAGCACAACATTAGAATGATTATTTTGTCTTTATAAGCTTTTGATTTGTATTAACATGAAAGGCTCTTTGTTCTTCCAATATAACAGGCAAGGGAAGCCACAAAAACACAACAAATCCCACAATAACATTTGTTTCTACATTCATTTAATTTCAGATTAAGATCCTATTAAGCAGAAACAAGAAAATGTTTCTCATGCCACAGTGATATCCCACTTGGCACGTATTGATAAACAACCCACTTTTTCTAAGTTCAAACAAGCATGAAATATTTTGCACAGCTATACAGAAGTTTGTCAGTGAGATCTCAACATGTTGTAACTGTGTACTAAGCTTCATGATGGTGTGAAGTCAAATTCATTAAAAATGCTTTATATTATAATATCCCCAACTATTGATGGCGGGACATAAAAACATAAATTCACATAATGCTTCAATGATCTGCAATGATCTACATGAAGAAGTATTTCAGGAAAGCAGGTTTGTTAAATAATATATTACAACACCACAACTTATTAGATTTAAGAAGATGTTGAATTTTTGTATGTCTAGTAAACATTTTTTATAAAACATGACCCATGTATTGATGAAATAAAATTGGCAGCTGAATTACATTTCAACTTGAATATGGTGAACATGGTATTAAACATGTCTGGATTAATAAACTGAGAGACTATTTATATCGTTTTAACCATGCCATCAATATTTCTAACATAAGAACACTTCCATTAATAATGAATACAGACAGATACATTAAAAAACACAATATACCCTGACCACATATAAGTGATATACTGTAGGAGGGTTTGTTAACATTGTGCACAGTTTAGCTGTCAGTTACTTTTGGCCTTTCCTGAACTATTTTTACCATTTAATATATGTCTAATAGACAAAAGTACCCACTGATATTTTCTTTAAAAATGGGAATCTGAGGGGTTGTGTGTGTGTGCGTGGGCAGGGGGGGGGGGTGTCTTGTAGGTGCAGTAATTTTATGGTCTAAGATATAATATATAAACACACCTTTGATAGATTTCTGTTAACAGCATCTTCAAATGGAGTAACACTATGTCTGTCATGGAAATTATGGTCACATCCTTTTTCTATGAGAAACACTCCAATGTCTTCATTGCCTGAAATACCAAACATAACAGACTAATGACAATACACTCAGGGGGCCTTATAAAACTACTGACTGCAGTGGGAACAACCACAATAATTGATTATGTTGCATGTTATGAATTAAATAATAAAGAGTAATTTCTTCCTGAACTGCAAAATTAATATAAATCTATGCACAACACTACTTGATCATTTTTTAGTTTGTTTGAATGGTGTTTAATGCCACTTCCAGCATATCATAGGGTCTAAGTTAAGTTAGGGAGGAAGCCAGAGTACTGAAAACAACCCAGACCTTCAGTAAGAAAACTAACATTCTTATCAACTAAGATTGAAGTCGAGCACACCCTGCCCACAATGAAACTCAAACCAGCAACCTCAGTGTTGATAGGCATCTAATCAATAGTAGAAGAACTACCTTAACCACTGGGCAACCCAGGCCAGGATAATGTTTAACCACTGGGCAACCAAGGCCAGGATAATGTTTAACCACTGGGCAACCAAGGCCAGGATAATGTATAACCACTGGGCAACCAAGGCCAGGATAATGTTTAACCACTGGGCAACCAAGGCCAGGATAATGTTTAACCACTGGGCAACCAAGGCCAGGATAATGTTTAACCACTGGGCAACCAAGGCCAGGATAATGTTTAACCACTGGGCAACCAAGGCCAGGATAATGTTTAACCACTGGGCAACCCAGGCCAGGATAATGTTTAACCACTGGGCAACCCAGGCCAGGATAATGTTTAACCACTGGGCAACCCAGGCCAGGATAATGTTTTAAATATTGATGAAATTGTAATATTATGAACAATTTTGATAAGCTTGAACATTTCTAAATTAGAAACACATGCAGATACACAAAAAGTTGGTTCCTTATTAACTGGTCATAAGAACTAATTTTGAATGTATGGCTTTGATTAATTTTATTGAAATGTATATGCAAATTTATTTGTATGTATTGAAATCCATTAGAAAACTAGAAAACTAGAATTTTCTATGCAATTTTCTTTACTCAACATCTCAAAATAAGACAATTAGTTTTTCTTTGTTTTGAATGATTAATTTTTATATAAAAACCTAGAGCTCCAGATAAGCTGTGTATTGCACAAATATGCAATTAAAATTTACTAATACCCATTTTTGCATTGCTAAATCATTTCAAGTTCAAGCAGTTGCATAAAAAAGCATTTTGTATCATATCTATCTAGTCAACAATTGCTGATGACAGACGATACATATATGTATATATATATATATATATATATATATAATACTCACCTAGGGCCCCACTAATTACTGAAAAGAATGCATTTTTCACAACAAGAAAGGGGACAAATAATTAAATCATGATTTATTTTTAAAAATCATTGTGAAAAAAAAATAGCCAAGGAAATGGACCAAACAACAAAAGTCAAATACAAATTATGAGTTAGACAAAGATTTACAACAAAAACCAAAAAACACAAAACAATCAAGTGAGAAATATGAACCACATAAAAACCAAGGGTGAGCTCAGGTGCTCCAGACGAGTAAGCAGGGCCCTCATTTACACCCATCGAGTTACTCATTGTCATGTCTACGAAATGTTTTCTATTTTGATAGATCTTCTCCCACTTAGCCTGTCAATTAAAGAATAGGCATGGTTAGATCATCTCCCACTTAGCCCGTCATTTAAAGAATAGGCATGGTTAGATCTTCTCCCACTTAGCCCATCAATTAAAGAATAGGCATGTGGGCAGACATGTGTAAATACATGTAACATCATGAGAACTGTATGTTACTCAACACTTGACATAATGAACACTTTTTATAATTATTGTGCTAGAAAACTGAAATACTTTGCTTACTGTCAGCAGCTCAAACATATTATTCCAGCTCCAAGCCCATAATGCATGTTCTATGTACTCCATGCTTAATTCATGACTGTAACAGTACAAGCAAACAAAAATAAAGCCCGGTTGATTTGCCACACCCAAGCTGAGTTTACAAATTTTTCAACACAGATGGCTCAAAAAATTGTTATATCATTATTCCTATAGAGAAAAAGGTGGAGTAGGACCATCTCAGAGAAATAAAAATCAGTCTGATTTGGTACTAATACTGTACATATATCTTCATATGATAGTATACTAAATGTCATCTAAATCTAACCTTGTTGAATTGCCACCTGAAGTGGTGTCCATCCATAAAATAAACAATTAATATCTACTCCGGCTTCTAACAAATCTGCCAATTTTTCTTGGTCATTTTCTCTGATTGAGAGATGAACATGCTGTTCAGCACTTGCCATCTACTGAAGATATGAAATAACATAAAATATATAATCAGGATACCATCTAAAAAATCCTTAATAAATATGAAATTTATTAAAACTATTATATATGTTTTATATTCAGCAACAACAAATATTTGTGCCTATATTTTAAGTCTTATTAGAAAGAAATGTCAAAAAATGAATCTATTGAAAGATAAAGAAGAAGGTTTAACAAAGCTAAACATGTGGGTGAATGTGACTGCCACAGAATTGACCCATTTCCAGTTTTACATGATTTATCTCCCTTTTTACTTCCAGTTAAAAAAACTACGGCTATCATCACTAAAAGACTATGATATTGAAATAAAGATTTTACATTGTTTTTTGTATTGCTTGACTATGCCAATTAAATTATCTAATTAACCTCATTAGTAGATGTTACTATAGCTATGGGCAACAGGTGAGTTTGAATATTGGAACAGGTATGTCACTGGTAAGCTTGTTTAATCAAGCTATAAAACAGCTGGGGTTCTACCTTAGCATCAGGTAAATGGGGTAATAAACATTAAGGTTTATTAATTAACAAACATGTTTACACAGCATGGGGTTTTAATTACATCTTCAATTAGATTTCGACACCTGTTAACAAAAAGCGTTAAAATTTATCAAAGATAATTGTCTATTTCATAAGTTTTCAACAGGACAAACTGCTAATTAGCCGCAGTTTTTAGTACCGGAAGTGGATACTAGGTGGCGTTTTTAAAATTGGAAAGTCGTCAATTAAACAAATATAATGAATAAATTGGAACATCAAGAAACTTAACTCCTATGAAGACTTAAGTCAAAAACAAAAACATTAAAGAATATATGGAAATAATTGTTAACATAAAATTGTAAGACAGTGGATGAAGTTTCTTTGTGTTTAATTGAATAATTAAATGCTTGCTTTAATGTCAATTCTGCAAGAGTGTTATATTTCAGCTATTTTCTGGCTTGACGAGAATATTAATTTTAGCCTTGGTGTACTTTAGGGGACCCAAATCATTTGGAGGACATTAATCATCATATGTGAGTTAGGGTAAGGAGTAAATATATGTTGTATTGGTGGTGGGTCCCCTTATTTGGCCTAAAGCATACTATAGATAAATCAATTGGAAAAGGATAGAACAAGGCAAACCAAATTTTGAATGCAACAGGAAAAGTATGGAGTGCCGGATTAGGACGGTAAATATCCAGACGTATGGAAATAATACAATGAGCCTTCTCTTCTTCAAAATTTACAAAAGTCAACAGGGTCAGGGGTCTTTATTATTGCATGATATGCTCGTAAATATACAAGATGATAATCGTTTTTACCCTAGGGTAGATCATGTAAGGACTTGAAGTACTTTTACATGTTAACTCTAAAATTATAGCGATATTCTTTTTAATAACGTTTTGCACAAAATAATCATTAACTATTTTATTCCTAACCTAAAATTCTGAAGAAATAGCGTCTCGGTAACCAAGATGGCTGATTGACTAAAAGTGAACCACACGGATTGGTCGAGAATAATTTCCGGTAAAAGGTAGCGTCAAGCTCAGGCTCAAATACGTTAAGGGGCCTCGCTGGCCAAGTGATTAAGGCAGTTCGTCTACTATTGATCACGTGGTCTGTCAACAGATTGTGGGTTCGAGTCTCACTGCATGCAGGGTATACTCGACTCATAATTGACAAGGATTGCCAGTTTTCCAACAGATGGGTTTTTTCCAGTTACATCGGTTTCCTCCCCAAATAAAAACTGATATAGCTGAAAAAATGCAGAAAGTTGCGTTAAACAACATTCTAACAAACACAAACAAATCATGACGTTTAAAAAATTTAGCCCAACAATGAATAAAATAAAATATACCGATGTGGTCATTTTGCGTTAGATGTATGAGATTTACGTGTGTGTTTTTGTGTTTTAAGGGGGGCGGGGTGTACGTGTTACTGATTATTGTGATATATAAGACCATATATTATATACCTTGTTGTGTTTTTTGTTCATTGGCTGTGTATAGCCTTAACATAATCCGCAACCAAAAGGTTGACACAAACACTAAAGCCGAGCATTTCAAAATTTTATATTTGTGTCAATCTAATTAAAATTAACTCGTTTACTTGCTCCCCCATTTTATTATTGCTCGACCATAGCAAAAGGGGGAGCAATTAAAGGATTGTATATTACAACCAAGGAATGTTAGAAATAAATATTTCTAAATCATTTGTTAATTGCAAAAGAAAAGTGGAATAATACGATAGCTGGCTAAATCGCCTCTTGGAAAAATCACCCCTGTCAAAAACACCCCCACTTTTTCTAAAATCGCCCCACTCCGTAAAATCACCCCCACCAGATGACAATTTTCAAGAGATAACAGAAGTCTCACATATAAACTCTATTACTTTTAGGCCCTGGAACTCATTTTGACAAACAAAAACTATACCAAACGTTGACTACTACTGAAACTTTTTGAGGGCATATAAGTTGTTTTTATGATTCGTAATAACGAATTTTAATTAATGATCACGAATTATAATTGTATAGCGGCCAAACTGGATAAGATCTTATGGATGGTTTTAGACATAGACATAGAAAACTTTATTTGAATTCGACATGGTAATAACAAATAAAAACATAAGCTCCAATGAGCTTTTTACCGAATATACACAGTACAAACAAAACAAAATATACACAGTACAAACAAAACAAAATATACACAGTACACTTACAAACGATGGCATGCATAGCAATAACTAAGAAGCATAAAAGGCAGTTACAAAAAAGCACTGGCATGGAAAGCAATAAAAAAAACACGAGGAAAAAAATTTAAAAAGAAAAAAAAATAAATAAAAAGAGACACATCTACAGCACAAAATAAAAAAAATGAAAAGCAGTATTATTATGTAATTGATAAGAAGTAAACACCAATAGTTAATTAAAATTAGCAACTAAGTTAAAATATCTAAGCAGTTAGAAATATTTAAAATCAACTTAAAGTATAAGCCAAAATTACAATAAATAACAGGTAAAAAAAAGAAAACAACAGAAATTTGATATCTACTGGCATGCACTACATTTGCAGTCTGTGCCATTCCAGGACTGAATCAAGCTTTTAAATTGTGAAAAGCTGATGTCAGTCCTGAAATGTTCAGGAAGGCTATTCCATAAAGATGGAGCTACATACAGTCTAATTAAAATTAGCCCATGCGTGTTTACTATTTAGGTTGTGTCGCAACACAATTTAAGGGACCTGTCAAAATTTAGTGCAACATAGGACCAGTGCAAAACATACTAGGACATGCATTTTTTTCTTGTAATTTTTTTGTTGGGACACCACTTTTTTAAGCTAAGATCAGCATAGGACATGAGGTTTTTTTTAAATGAAAAATCTTTGGAATATTTTTTATTCACTTTAATATCAAAAGGAAACATGAAACTAACACAGTGCCATTCAATGATATTTGAGATATTTGTGCTTATTGTCATTATAAAAGTATATTACATCTTTGAACTGCTTTTTATTAGTATTGACATACATGAAATTTACAATAGGACACCTATATTTTTTTAACCAAAGTTTTATAGGACAGCACTTTTTTGCAGTTTTATACCCATAGGGTTATTATATTTTTTTAGCCATTATTTTTTTTGCACCGGTCCTATGTTGCACTAAATTTTGACCGGTCCCTAAATAGTAAACACGCATAGGCTAATTTTAATTAGACTGGAGCTACATAGCGATTTTTTGCCATAAGAAGAAGTTCTTACCCGTGGGACATCAAAAATGTTGCTGTACCTAAAATATTAATTTAGTTGTTTTTTTACGGACAGGAGCAATGCTATTAATGATGTTTTCAACGTTTCCAGCGCAATGGTTCGAAGTCGACGGATTTGTAGAGAAGGCATTCCAACTCTCTGTAGATGGCTACCTAGTGGAACTAACGTTACTATTCATTAGCATACTTGTGTCACTTAAGAACTCTTTATGAACAAAAAGTCGAAATAAGCACGAGCTAGGAATTAGAATCCCTTACTTGAGAGGATGGATTTAGAAAGTCGATCCTAAATATCTTCAGCACTCTAACTTTGATTTTGATTCTTTTGTAATAATTTTGTATGTTTGTTAATTTAAACTGTGTTCGCGTCTTTCTGTGATTTATTTTGTTCTTATATACTTGTCATGCGGAGAGGACTAAGTATTTATTGAATTGTGTCAAATATATTTGTTGATCATTTTTGGCAAGAAAATAATGGGTTTTTTTAATAAATGATTTGAGAACACACGTCGTATATAAGAAGACATGTTTCTCGACAACATATTTATAACTTGTTTACTCCTTTAGGATATTTTTGTTATCGACGTACTAACTGGAATTTCGAGAATTTAGATAAAAGTTTTCGATAACCGAAATTGTTGTTTCAGAAGTAATTTTCATCATTAACGTTAGTCTGTACTCGGTCAATTAGGTAAAAGACACGCTGTTACGATCTAACGTTAAAATCCGAATGTATTGCTTGATTAACTTATTTGAATTTAATGCAATTTGTATTTAAAGCATCTTTGCTAGCCAAGTGTTACGATCAAGTTCCCCTTTTGGAGTATCGGATCGTACCCTTTGCTAGAGAAGATGTAGTTAAAGATAATGGATTTTCTGTCTTTTGTTTCATGCATGACATTTCTATGGATTTTTTTATTTGCCAATCATATTCCCATTCGTTCGATAAATTGTGCGCATGTAATGAAGCATCATCTGGAATAACTTTATTCTGTTCGAAACTTTTAGGAATCCTTTTTACTGTCCTACACTGTCATCAGTCGTTTATTACAGGGACAGTCTATACTTAGTAGATTAAGTTAGTATATACTGTCCCTGTTTATTATAAGATACGTTTTCTAGTAGACTGGGGGCCTCGGTGGCCGTGTGGTTAAGATAGTTCGTCTACTATTGATCACGTGGTCTGTCAACACTGAGATTGCGGGTTCTAGTCTCACTGCATGTAGGGTGTACTCGACTCCAATCTTAATTGACAAGGATTCCCAGTTTTCCTACCGAAGGTTGAAGTTTTTCTCTGGATACTTTGGCTTCCTACCCAATAAAAACTGGACGCCTTGATATATGGAAAATTCCTGAAAGCGGCGTTAAACATCATTTAAACAAACAATTTAGTAGACTGTTTACATATGTAACGGTAGGGATACTAGTCAACTCGTACCTCGACCAACTCGTACCCTACCAACTCGTACCTTTACCAACTCGTACCTTTTCATTATTTGGTAGAATGAAAAAGGACACAATATAATAAATGGCTGAAATTATGTTAAACTAAAAATATAAACTTTTAATACTTATTATTATTTATTAATGTGTGGCTTTGGATTTTTTTGAGTAAAAACTTAAAATTATAAAGTACATAAGAAAAATAAGCGGTCGTTATTAAAGGACAATTAAAAATAATAATTGGATCCCTTTCTTTGTAATTAATTGTTTAAAAAAGTGTAATATGTTCGCAAACTGTAAAATATTTGTAAAAATGAGTCTAATATACAACATATATTATTATTATTATTATTATTATTAACGTACTAAATTTACTATATTTATTTGTTATCTAATATACAACATATTTTTTTAATAACGTACTAAATTTACTATATTAAATGCAAAGGTACGAGTTGGTAGAGGTACGAGTTGGTAGGGTACGAGTTGGTCGAGGTACGAGTTGACCTGCACCCAACGGTAGAGCATGCAATTACTAAAATGTCACCAACGGAGGTAGAATCCGGTATTTAAACATTCACGGTAAACGGGTGTCGACCCTTAACCGACCATACCACTATTTTGACCGACCATACCACTATTTTAACCGACCATACCACTATTTTTCTGGGTGCTACGCCTATGCCTACTACCTTCTAGAACATATAAGACGCCAACGAACTATGGCTCTAGAAACATATAAAATTGTAAACAAAATTGCACCTGTTTGTCTACAAAATCTCTTAAATGTTAAAGAATCTAAATATTCTTTCAGATATAATAATATTTTGGATGTACCACGAGTAAAAACATCAACTTATGGTAAGAAAAGTTTTAAATTTGCTGCAGCTGTAATGTGGAACAGCCTTCCAGACCATTTCAGGACTGAGGGCAGTTTTTATCAGTTTAAAAGCCTCATTCAGTCCTGGAATGGATCTGAATGTCACTGTTCTGCTTGCAAGTAATTGTTTTTTATCTTCTGCTTTAAACTGCTTAGTTATTTTTAGTTGTCTTCAGTCTTAGCTTTAAACTGCTTAGTTATTTTTAGCTGTCTTCAGTTTTTAAAACTGCTTAGTTATTTTTAGTTGTCTTCAGTTTTTAAAACTGCTTAGTTATTTTTAGTTGCCTTCAGTTTTAGGTGCTGTTATGCTATGCTTCAACTGTATGTTGCTGTTGCTTAGGCTAGTGCTTTTGATCGTACTTTTTTAACTGTATGTTGCTTTATGCATGTGCTAGTGCTTTTGATGTTATTTATTTTATTGTACTGTCACGTCATTTTAATTTGTATGCATGCATGTATGTTATGTTTGTCTGTATTCGGTAAAAAGCTCATCAGAGCTTGTGTTGTACTGTTTTGTATGTGCCGAATTAAAATAAAGCTTTTGTAATTTGTAACTAAGTGATCCTAAGTAGATCAGCCGCCTTTTTTGAAATACCTGTATTTATTTGGTTTTAGTTGAACTTACAAAATACATCACAATTGTTATATTTGCTGGAGGGAGATTTAGTCACATTAGAAATCAGACATAACTTTATTTGAAGTCATTAATAGGTAATTAACGAACCTTTGATGAAATTGTATAAAACAATTTCTGTTATCAAATGACAAGTGTCACTAAAACTGACGATCAAAATACTACATTAAACAAATTTTTTTTTAATGTAATGTACAAGTTAATTTATATAGGTTATAATATTTAAGTAAAAAAATAATTTAAGCCATAATGTACATTTTTTTTCTTATATTTAGTTATTACTATTTGTAAAGGTATGAACTATAGCGTGAAAAAGTTAAATTATAGATCAATATAGTGTGAACCACATGGCAATGTTTATGCGTCCCTCGCGACAACCGGAAATAAGAACCACATGATAATCACATGTTGAATATCAATCTGACGTCATATTTTCTGACAGCCATGTCTTCAATGAGGGAGATAATGTTGTAGGATGAAAACAGACAATAATACGATTTATAAGTAAGAATTGATGAATTATGTTAATTCCTTTTTAGGTAACATATATATGTCACTGAGATCCATTCCATACTTTACTCGGCCTTTGTTATGACGCATAAAAGGGGGATGCATGTCCATAATTGTGTTGTTTGACAGTTTGTCAACACAGACTGGTCACAATACGTTATATAACAGGCTATTGTATAGTTTATTAACCACGCATGTTGTACACTCAGCTTCAGATCATTTAAGTTCTAATTTAAATAATGTTCTTATTACTTGAGTAATCTTTTTCCAAATTACAGTGTGACTGTCCTTTACTGCTTTAGTTTAAATCTGCCAGAGAATACAGCGAGTACATATAAACAGGTCATTTATATACTTAAACTAAGTGTTGACGTATTGTGTAGAGGGATTTTTGCGTGAAAAATGAAAACTGCTTACCGTGTATGGTTCCGCTTATGCTCCTTTTGTAGATCAAGAAGGGTACTTTTTGAAATCAATAATTATTTCCTCGAGATATTCAGCGTTTTGAAATATATATGGCAGTTTTTAAATTGTGAAAGGGCGATTTTCCATACTAAAATTTGACCTTAATTAGAACAGAAGTGTACTTTAGGAACAATCGATTGTTGTCTACTCGAAATCCTTCGTGTGATGTAGTCTGCCATTAAGGTGGGAAAAGTCTCGCGGTTTGTCAGAATACCATTGAAGGTCACAAAAGCAGACGAACATTTGTAAACATCGTTAGGTCCCTTTAGAAACAAAAATGGCTGACTTATTATGTAAAATTCCTGTAGCAAAAGTCAAGGATGATTTGTAACATCCTAACAACAGAGGCATATAATAAAACATGGTCAGGTTATCGTACATTTTTTTTGCTGAATTTTCGTAATAAAAAGGTAAAATATAGAATAATGAAAAAATGCAAGCGAACAAATTTTTCCAAGGGGGGTTGGCATTTAGTATAGGGGATATGTCAATTCTAGTTAAATCAATGTAACAAAATATTTCTGTGCCACCGCTGAAAGTTCTTTTTGATCCGTTTCCATACCCAACTTTTTCATTTCATAGCATCATCATCCTTTGTGTGATTTCAACTAACCTATTTTATGTCAAAATTTACAATTAATCTTGTGCTCCGATCATACTGTACTATAGTGTTATTAAATGTGAGTTTTCATATTTGACCTGTATTATGTCCTAGGGAAGCTTGAGGCAACACTGAGGGCTAATACAGCTATTCAATGCCCAATACTGCTTCCCAAGGACATAATACATGTAGAATATGAAAACACCCATTTAATGACACTTTTATTAACCAGTTGAGTAAATTTTAGTACTATATTATCATTGACCAATATAGTTATACTCGATCCAAACTGGCTTCTTATGTTCATAATCAAAGATTAATATGAACAACCCTCAGTATGAAAATGTAATTTTCTCCCTGAAAATTCTGCTGTAATTTACTTAATGCAAAGCGAATGTGTTTGTTTTTAAAATGATATTTAAATATAAATTACTCGAAATGACATTCCTGTATTGGTCTTGTTTTTCTGTATTGAGCCTGGGTTTTTTTCATATTGGCCCTGTTTTCTGTATTGAGCTCGTTTTTTTTTTCTGTACTGGACCTGTTTTTGTATAATCCCTGTTTTTTCTGTATTGCACCTGTTCACTATATCCGTATTCTATTGACAATTTCACATGTATTTTACACAACTGGTTGATAATGAAATCAATTCAGTTTTTAAAATATGGAACTTACATGTACAATGATAGTCACATATGATTAAATTTTATATCTCACTTTGATTTTTCTTTCATTTTATTGAATTAACTGTAAAAATCATAGGAATAATTGTTATTATTTTTAATTCAGCTCTTTTGGGCACGCTGAATGGCAGTTGATGTAATTCTTTTTCTTCTTAAATACGAAAATTACAGAAAATGCTTGCTTTGCGTTACTATGCTAGTTATTTATCCTAGTAGTGATAAGTCCCGTTAGTATATAATATACCAGATATTAAGTTCTAAATACTAGTACATGTAGTACTTGAGCTTGCTTTCTTGGAGACAAATGCAGCATACACTACAGTAGATCCATTTTTTAGCTGTACAAATACAAATACTGGGTACTTGGGGGTATTTGACCAGCAGTACAGCTAAACATCTCCTCAGGTGGATGATGGGGAATGCAATCTCATTTGGGATGTTTCAGGTAATATTATAATGAATGGTATATCTAAGTGGGGTGCACCCAGCACACCCCCCCTCCTAAACTTAACACCCAGCACATCCCCCCTCCTAAACTTAACCACCAGCACATCCCCCCTCCTAAACTTAAACCAAATTGTAAAATGATTAGAAGAATTTTAATGACAATTTGTTTTTTTTTATTATAAATAGATAAAAAAATCTATGAAATTATTACTTTTAATTAAATATCAAAATTGGTTATTTGTTCTTTAATCTTCTGGGCTTGAGCTGCTCAGGGGGGCTCCTGACCTCCCACCAGGGCTCTTCCTTGAACCTAGATCCCTCGGGACACCCTCGTACAGTGGGGTGGGTCTGTTAATATAGTAAATCTTTTATGAAGACCATGTCTTGTGTATTTAAGAGATAGAGTTCCAAGCTTTTTGTACTGTGACAAAACCATTTTGTAGATTTTGAAGGGGGTGTTCATCAATGCCTGACATTAGTGTCGCAGAGACACATTGTTTCTTTTAGCAATCAATATTTTGTGCTAATTAATACCTTTCCTTATATGAAAACTGTACTTACAGATATAGATTTATTGTTGTCATGAATGTAGCTAAATATATTGATTGCCAGATGTCAGATGGCCCCATTCTGTTTAAATTATTAACATTATATTACATGTACATGTGATAATGAAGCAAACAGCTAAAACATTCAACTTCATTACAGTACAATAACATATATTTACGAGATAAGTGCAATGGATTTGTAAACATCAATCTGTAATTCTACAATCACAAAAGTAGTTATGATAAAATGAATAGATGCAATTTTAGTAAAATGCAAGATTAATGCTATCAATTGAAGTGCATGTGTATGCTGCAACTAACTTCATGCCATATACTTAAAGAAATAAATTAAGGCTTTTTTATTCCTATAGACATTGCTGGGATTCAACATACATGTACCATTTCCAATTTTGGTTAATTTAAAACAAAACAAAATTTAATGATTTTTTGTTTGTTTTTGCAACTGAATGATGTAATAAAGTTGTGTTCTTGATCATATGAAAACTGTTCTGTTTGATCAATGTATGCCATGATTATTCTGCCTCAGGGAAGATTAGTCGAACACTAACAGGATTAAATAAGGATCACACTGGTGAGATTAGTAGTAGATGGCTAGGTGGTAGCCGAGTATTCAGGTTAAGGTAGATTGTCATCTTCTTATTTTCATCAGTGTGTCAAAACTGGGTTTGTAAGCTTCAGTCTGTCTCTAAGCAACGTGTATTACACTCCCACCTTAACTGATAAGAATTGCCAAGGTGAAGGTCATGTTCTCTAATGATTTCTCTTCTATAAAACTGGACATCAGGATTTAGATTAAAGTGGCATAAAACCAATGCTAGAGACTTGAGAAAGGTTTAACAAATTTTTAACTTGGCTTACCAATGGTTATATTACCATCACTTGTCATCATCATAATAAAAATCGTTTGCTCTTAAACCCTTAGTCTTGATTGCCAATTTAAACTGAAGTTAACATTTATTATTTTTAAGGTTTTTGACAAGTTTGTAATTATTAACAGTTAAATCTGCATGGCCACCAAGGCTAAAAATATATCTAATTAGTATTCATTTAAAACAAAATTGTCTGATACATGTAACTCCGTATTCTTACATGCGTTATTGCCCTTTTCTGTATTTTACATGTATGAATCTCATACAATCTTAGGACACCAAATGGAAGCAATATCTCAATGGACATATGATCATATATGCCTATTGTTGTATTTATCCAAGGAAGCGTTTTAATCCAGGAATCTTGTTCTCCATGTGAAGGTAACTAGTATTTATCTTTTTGTATCACGAGGCATTGTATACCTTACTTGTATATGGAAGAATATAAGTGTGCATAGTTTTCAAGGGATATACTTATCAAACAGTACTCACCTCAGTTTCATAAAACTTCTCAAACCGGGCCCAGACCATCTGAATATAAAGGAGTTACTATTAGATACTACACATGCTGATCAGGTGTCCCCTGTAGATGGACACCAAATAACATTATCGCAGTTGACAGTTTTCAATCAAACTTAAGCTTGTGCTACTATATATATGTAGTCGTAGATATGAAGTTTATTAACTTATTGACACAAGTTTTATGGCTATAGCCTATAAATGTTGTATATTTATATATTTTTACAATTTTCAGACCTAACCTTGGCATAATAAAATGTACATGGAATAAAATATAATCTTTTCAGTTGAATAAATAAACAATAAAATTGTAGGCACATTATTTTCTGTATACATGACAAATATTTTTAACATGTAATTTATAACTATGTCATCTGTTTCTTTAGTTCATGTACCACATGTATACATATCTAGATCTGTTCTTTTTAAATTTGTGCCTAAACACACCCTTGGAGCTGTTTGGTCAATCAAACAGTACATCTGGGATCTGCAGTTTATATTTAATTCATAGAATAATACCCATATAGATGTGGATATTACATGTATAACATCAATAAACTTCTACCTAAAAATACATGTATTGACTGTTAATACAGGTAGTACAGGTAGATTCTACATGTATAAGGTATAGTAGGTTATTTTAACATTTAAATTAAGTACATGTACCATTAAAACTGTTTGGTGATCAGTGAAATTGTGCCCCAAGGCCATATTACCTTAATGATTAATTGAAGTGACTAATTGGAACTTATCTACAACTGTAGTCAGTTGTATACAATACTGTTTTTTATTTGATCAGCCCAGGTGTGTATAATACACAAGGGTCATGGTGGCTTAAATTCAAGTAAATGAATCACTATTTTGCAAAAATTTAAGGACTCAGTGCCCATAATACACCATGTAACCTAATTATGGTTAACATGGAGAAAATAGGACAGACATCTGCAATCAATTTTGGGTACAGTACAACTGCAGTGGATTTATCAACTCTCCACTCATTCAGGGGTATATGCATTTACCAACTCTCCACTCATTCTGACATGTCTGATGGAGATGCATTTATCAACTCTCCACTCATTCTGGGGTATATGCATTTACCAACTCCACTCATTATGGTGGAGATGCATTTAACAACTTGCCAACATTCTGGTAAAGTTTTATTGACCAATTTTACATTCACTATATGGGTCAGGGTATTTACCAACTTTCCACTCGTTATGGTGTAAGTGTATTGACGAATACTCCACACATTATGGTGGAGATGCACTTACCAAATCTACAACATTCTGGTAGAGGTTTCTTGACCAACTTTTCACACATTATGGTGTATGTATATTGACCAACATTCCACTCAAGTAAAAAAATTGTATGACACAGATTTGACAACGTATTAATTAGTGAGCTCTATGGGAACTCTGATACAATTTAAATCTTATTGTATTTTCAGATTTATTTTATAAAGAAATAGAAGAAAAGAACAATATTCTAGAGTACAGACAAACTTGACACTGCTATCCAGTAAAGAGTTAGTATTATACAATTGAATTATAAACAATTACGTGCAGGATAGATTTTGCAATCGGAATAATTGGTAATGCAAGTATGTTGACATGTACACATTGTCCTTCAAGGTAGAAATGCATTTGGTATCAATTTCATTCAAAACTATTTTATTGAATGAAGGAAAAAGATCAGTTCTTGCATTAATTCAATACAGAGTTGACTTGCTCAATTGTTTGGAATTAAGAAACATACATTGGCAATTCTGCATAGAATAAATTATAATGTTGTTTGACAACAATTTTTCAATGGTAAACATGTAATGGAATCTCATTTAGCAATTTGAAAATACACATGTGTACTAAAAATTACTTCGTGTACTGGTACATGTATTCATCACTGCATAAATGTGAACGCTTTCCTGCTTAGTTAAATAAACCACTAAATTAAGCCATCTACTTCAAACCATGTACATTGTCAGAGAAAGCTGGAATTTGGAGTCATTAGAGGTAAGCATTGAATAAGATTAAAGGGCAAGTAAAGAAGGAAAATGAATTCCATATGGTTGTAAGTCAAATGTATTTGGTAATTATACAAATAGTCAGTAACCCTGTATGTTAAATATGATAATAGTCAGTAACCCTGCACATTAAATATGATAATATCAGATTATTACATGGCATTTTTGGAGGCGAGACATATGTATGGGAATCCAGCGGCGGCAGCAGCGTAAACACTTGACATCTTGCTTCATATATTTGTAAGCCCAAGCCCAACGTCCATCAAATTTGGTCCAGAGGTAGCTTATGACGAGTACTAGCCAGTCAGTCACCTGTCACCTGACCTTGACGTTAAAGTTTTTGGGTTACGGCAGTTCCTCTGTAACTACGCATGGTAGGATGACAATATTTGGTATATAGGTTGCTGATGAATAGTACATGACTGTCTGGTAGGTGTCACCTGACCTTGACCTCAATTTCACGGTCCAGTGACTACGTTAAAGTTTTTGTATTAGGACAGTTCCTCTGTAACTATGCATGGTATGGTGACAATATTTGGTATACAGGCCGCTGCTGATATTTAATGCTATTTACGTAATGCTTATGAGGAAATTTATTGCCGTTACTGATGCAGAATGCAGGGGAGACGTTTTTCTGTGTCCACACTTGTTGATATCATATGTATTAGCCCAAGGTTTGATATTGGCCCAAGAGCCGAGGTCTCGAGAGCCAATATCAACCGAGGGATAATGATGCATATGATATCAAAAATGTCATGTAATGGTCTTTTTATCATCTGCTTCAGCAGGGGAAAATGAAATCGACTTGGATATATCAAAATCTTATGGGCTTCTCCTATGCTCCGAATTAGTTTCAAGTCATTTAAATAATATTTTCAGATCACTGGCGGTTTGTTTCTTTTTGTGTGCAAGTTTTCATTGACTCAAAATAATCTGTCCAAAGTATTGTTCATCTACGATGCATTCTTATCATGCATGTTGTCTGCTGTATCGTTAGACATCATATTTGTAATCAATTCGGTAATTTCTGATCTTTTACGGAAAGGCATGTGATAACACTTACGGAAAAACGTTTAATAACTTTCGGAAGCAGTTAATAAAATTTTGATATCAGTCTGCTTTGCCAATCTGGTAAAATATCAAATTTTTGCTTATTTATTCTTTTTATCATACAGTAAAAAATATTAGTTATTTACAATAAGTATATGATAATAGTCAGTAACCCTGCATGTTAAATATGATAATAGTCAGTAACCCTGCATGTTAAATATGATAATAGTCAGTAACCCTGCATGTTAAATATGATAATAGTCAGTAACCCTGCATGTTAAATATGATAATAGTCAATAACCCTGCATGTTAAATATGATAATAGTCAGTAACCCTGTACATGAAATATGATAATAGTCAGTAACCCTGCACATTAAATATGATAATAGCCAGTAACCCTGCATGTTAAATATGATAATAGCCAGTAACCCTGAATGTTAAATATGATAATAGTCAGTAACCCTGCATGTTAAATATGATAATAGCCAGTAACCCTGCACATTAAATATGATAATAGTCATTATAACCCTGCATGTTAAATATGATAATAGTCAGTAACCCGGCATGTTAAATATGATAATAGCCAGTAACCCTGCACATTAAATATGATAATAGTCAGTTACCCTGCACATTAAAGATGATAACAGTCAGTAACCCTGCACATTAAATATGAAAATAGTCAGATAACCCTGCATGTTAAATATGATAATAGTCAGTATCGCTGCACATTAAATATGATAATAGTCAGTAACCCTGCATGTTAAATATGATAATAGCCAGTAACCCTGCACATTAAATATGATAATAGTCAGTAACCCTGCACATTAAATATGATAATAGTCAGTAACCCTGCATGTTAAATATGATAATAGTCAGTAACCCTGCACATTAAATATGATAATAGTCAGTAACCCTGCATGTTAAATATGATAATAGTCAGTAACCCTGCACATTAAATATGATAATAGTCAGTAACCCTGCACATTAAATATGATAAACTTTTACAGTAAAGTGATTTGAATCAGTGTAAAAAAATTAATTATCACTTTCTCCCACCTTTTTCTATTGTCAATCAATAAAAAAGGGTGTACAGCTAATGAGGGATTTGATTTTAACAAGATAGTGATTTTAACATATTACATAGTAGTAACAAATCCTTGACCAACCATGGCCTTACCCCAATACTCTTCTTTGTGCAGTCAACATTTCTATGTAATTGTTTTGTAGATTGTGTACAGTGTTGGTTAGAATGGCGTCCAAGTCTAAGCTGTTGAAGGTGGTGCTCCTTGGAGATGGAGGAGTTGGTAAAAGCTCTCTGATGAATAGATTTGTAAGCAACAAATTTGATGCCCAATCATTTCATACCATTGGTGTAGAATTTCTCAATAAAGATGTAGAAGTTGACGGAGATCATTACACAATGCAGATTTGGGATACCGCTGGACAAGAACGATTTAAAAGTTTACGTACACCATTTTACAGAGGAGCCGATTGTTGTCTATTGACGTTCTCTGTAGATGATATTCAGAGTTTTAGAAATTTATCCATGTGGAAAAAAGAATTTTTATATTATGCTGACATTGAAGATGGAAATAATTTTCCGTTTGTGATTCTGGCAAACAAGATAGACGTGGACAATCGTTGCATTTCTGAAATCGAAGGTAAAGAGTGGTGCGTAAGTAATGGACAAGCTCCATATTTTGAGACAAGTGCGAAAGATTCCACTAATGTGGAGGAGGCATTCAAAGCTGCGATAAGAAGGATAAGAGAACTTGAAGATGTAATAGAAATGAAACCATCACATGGAAATTCAGTAGATTTGAGAAAAAGATCAAAGGCTCAACAGTCAACATGCTGTAATTAACATATTCTTGGTATTATGTTACATAAACTACATGTATTCCCTTATTTCGTTTTAAGTCTAATTTTAATATGTATATGTGTATTGTTTTATTACAGACTTGAATGTTTTAGATATGGAAAGAGATGCTAAGCTTGAAATGGCATGAAGATTGTGCTTGTTAATGTAAAAACAAAGTTTATGATGAAATAATCCTCCTCAATTTTTTTGTTCTCTTTTATTGAATTCAGCATCATAATTTTACAGTAAAATCCCTCCCCACAACCAATATGCCAACCCTGCTTGATTGTTTAAGTTTTGTATAATTTTACAATTTCAAGTTTAGAAAAATTAGTATAAAATTGATGTGGCTACCTCAATTTCCAACATGTGTCAAAAAATATGTTATCAAGTACATGTAGTGTGTATGATGTTATGTGTTTATCTTGTTGACAGATATGATAACTATGTTACAGGCTGTTAAGTTGTATTTTCCTATTTACATAAATGATATCAAACCTGCATATATAGATTGTGAATATGCTGCTAGAACATTGTACAATCATTGCCTGCATTTAAGGTCAACATTATAATTATTCACCTGATGATGTTTGTACCCAGAGTGCCTCAGCCAGAGTAGAAACAACATCAATGGGGGAACAATTATGATGATCACCTTACATGCAGGCAATAATTGTTTAATTACTCTAAAAACCTACCAACCAAATGACTTCTAAATAGAAATAAGAAATTTTGCTGTTCACCATTTTAAAAAGCCAAGTGCATACCAGACAATTGTTAACTTCTGGTTAAAATTGAAATTTCTGAATTCAGGGGTACATTTGGGGACTAACTAGTAACATGACATTGTCTTGAGTAGTATTTATGACCATTTATTGTATTTATAATGTAAGGTTACCTTGTTGACTCAGTACTGATGAATTTCAGTAGATATTTACACCCACATTGTGTTAGTATAAGATTCTGGAGGTACAGTATTGACAGCAAGGGTTCATAAACACTTACTGTCAAACATGCTTAAGGCATTATCTGTAGTATGCACAAACCTTTCTATTAACATTATTGCCAGATCCCTACTTAGCAAGTTCCTGAACAACGACCACTCTAATGGGACCAATTTGTGCTCTCATTTCAGTGCCTCTTTAAGCAGGTTTGATTGTACCATAAAATTTTAACACTGGCACAAAATAAATTACATATTTGAATAGTTTTTATCATATTAAAAAATTTCACATTCAAATGCATGGTTGCTTGTAGTATGTCATATAAAAGGCCATCCCAGTGTTCACTTTTAATCAAATAATAGGGAGAAGTCATTTCTTTTTCCGAAGGTAACAAGAAGTGGAGGAAAAGTTATTTTAATGATCTGCCTTGAGTTGGGTTTCTCCATTATATGAAAGCTTTTTTTAATTCTAAACAATTTGTTTCTATGGTTCCTTTACATATCTGTAGTCACATCCTATAGTACATGTATTATGTTTTAGTGCTGGTTGATCTTATTTTAATTGCTATAGTTACTATGGTATCTTATGTTATTTAGTGGTAAATCACAAAAACATGACTTTATTTAATTGTAAAGAAGCAAACTAGAATCATTACCCATCCATTGTTGTATAACTTTAATACAACATTTAAACTACCTTAAACATAATTAATTTAATCCATGATGGATCTGCATGTAGCGTCTGTTGCTAGTATCTCCTGCTATATAAATATCTACAGGCATTCAACATGGAAATAAACATGTATGCTTTTAGATTATTTTCAATTCATGAATATTAACATATTTGTGTATTACATAATAATGGCAAAAAATAAGGTAACGTATTACGGTTTTTCATAATATTAAAAAAAAATACTTATAAACACACACACACAGCCAATTTTTTTATCAGAGTTAATAATCAAATCTTAATTTTATTGTACATGTATTACATAATAAAATTTTAAAATGGTACAAAGATCTACATGTCAGAACAATTGGTTTCAATATGAAAGTAAATACTGTGAAAGTACTTAAATTCGTGGGTATCAATTTTCATGGTTTGGTGAAATTTTACATGTTCGTGGGTTCTTAAATTCGTGGACTGACTGTTTCCGAAAATGCAAAAAGTGAGGTAGCGATCAAAATAAATGATTACAGCAGAATCATTTTCACTGTTGATAATAAACATCAACATGTAAAGAAGATAAAACAGTTTCATTACATGATGTTGTTTACGCGTGTGATAACGAATGTAAAATTAACAACACGGAAATCAAAAGCTAATTACAAACAGGGTAATGTATTAATTAATTGATTAATTGCAATAAAAACTACTTTGAGTCTATTTAATTCTCTAATTGTTATCTATAGAAGCATTCCTAGCCAAAGGGCATTTGTCACTTCATATGTTGAGTAGCAATAAATACAAAGGTGTAATTTAATGTCATTTGTGCCACGATCTGCATTATCACAACATCCATTTGATATAGCATGTCATCGATATGCACTAATAAAGATAAAGTATAACTTATCTTTTAAATATTTTATTTGTTATTTTAATTTATGTTCAAAGGAGCAACCAAACTCATAATTCCGATAATAATTTGTAACTTTTTAACATCGAAAATGAACACCTCATAAATCCCCACCTTGACCGGAAGTCGATGTTTCTTCGTACGCTTTACAATTAAATAATACCTACATTTAATAAAAACACAATTTCAACATGAAACCTGTAACATAATCATTAAGATGGATTTTGAGCTGAACATTAGTAATGGATCGAACCACAAAATCATATATTAAATTTACAAATAAATGTCTGATCTCGGACATTTCAGATCGTTGTTCCCAAGTTCACATTGGTTAATGAAGTTTTATTCTTCGTTGGATTTTTAATTTCGTGGTCCGAGGCCTCCACGAAAACCACGAAAATTGATACCCCACGAATAAAAAGTATTTCACAGTATATATCACATTATTTTAAGTGGTTTTAAGTGCCCTAACTTCATGTTTTAATAAAACAAAGATTCGTCCCCAAAATGAAAGGGTTTTTATTGAGTTGATGGATTGACGTTTTCCCAACAGTAATAAAAATATACCATGGAATAAGGTTCTTAAATATAGATAATGTACTTTTATTATTACATCATGTTTATATTAACAGCCAGTGTTTACATGTGTCCATTTTGTGTTATTGGCAAGTTTCAATCAAGCAGGATTTAAGGGTGTGGATAGCCTTATTCGGATTTCGTATTTCAGTGATAAAAGCTCTACAACATCTTAAGCATTACGATGTTATATATTGAGCGCCACTGATGAGTCTTGATTAGACAGAATCATTTTGTCTGACATAGGAAATTCTACTAACCTTGGTATCTTTTATGACATTTTATTTATTGTATTTGTGCACTATTCCACACTCAATTTTTTTCACAACAAATTTTACTCAAGCCAGATTTGCTAAGGTTCATCACAACATAACTATCCTGGAGTAAATACAATTGTTATCATAAAAATTTTGGCTTAACTCTGTCAGTGGCTGAACAAGTCTTCTGGTGCTCGCTTCCAATAATATTTAGTGTTCTCTTGGTTCACATTGTTGAAAACAATATTTGTTTGTGATGTTATGTTATCTCAAGATTTTTTGCTAAACATTTTAAACCAGAAATCCGCTAGAAATACTCCTTTACATATAGGTCTAAAATATATTTTATCGATACTGGATAAAATAATGTTCAGACTTTGTCAGACTACATAAAGCTTATTTTATACTTAATGCAGTACAGGTGAGATGACATTTCTATCTGTTTCTATGGCTCAAACAAATAAATTATATATTTTCCATCCTCCCAAGTCAGGGGTTCTGAGTCCGTGTTCGCTCCATCCTGATGATGGAGCGAATGCGGACTCAGAACCCCTGACTTGGGAGGATGATATTTTCTGACAATGTACAAATATTTTAGTGGGGATGATTGCTGTTATAGATACTCTAAAAATTTTTTAAATAATAAGTTAAAATAACGATACAGAATATGATAAGTGAGGAAATGTTTGTGTGGGGTCAATATAAGTGAGGAAATGTTTGTGTGGGGTCAATATAAGTGAGGAAATGTTTGTGTGGGGTCAATATAAGTGAGGAAATTTTTGTGTGGGGTCAATATAAGTGAAGAATGTTTGTGTGGGGTCAATATAAGTGAAGAATGTTTGTGTGGGGTCAATATAAGTGAGGAAATGTTTGTATGGGGTCAATATAAGTGAAGAATGTTTGTGTGGGGTCAATATAAGTGAAGAATGTTTGTGTGGGGTCAATATAAGTGAGGAAATAAATGATATATTTCTTTATAGTGAATATTATCCAGATGCTCAAACTTGACAAGCTTAAAGTTAAAATAACCAATTTTACAGTATAAAGAATTATTAGTCATAATAACCAATTATCATGTTTTCTGAGCTTTATTTGTATAGTCATTGCTGCCTGCAACATGTATTGCTTTTTTTTTGGTTCTCAAATACAATTGGTTTTAAATCTATTGAAATCTACTTTTAAAGATCGCCAGGTATAGTAATTAAGCCAAAAAACGTAAAGGAATGCCAAAATGTAGATTAATTTTGAAAAACGCCAGAAAAATATGCTACTGTGGTAATAAATCATTGTCTCCTATATATGTGTACATGATTTTAATGTGGAATATTATTTTTTTATTGACGACTAATAATGTGATTTAAATGTCAGACATAATCAAGTGACTATATTATATGAATGCTCCCAATATATGATACATTGTAGCCTACTGGTATAGTTGCTCTACAGAGTACTGTTTATCTCATCGTAACATACAGATTTCCCTATAATTCTAAGTATTAAATGTCAAGTTGATAGTATTCCTAAACATTGACTTCTGTTGCTAGTGTTCTGTTGAAACTATTGAAATATTCTCAGAAATTAATGGAACAAAAATAATAGAAAATAATTTTGATACCATAGCTGCCTGAATGATATTTTAAAAATATTTAATATGTAAATTGTTATGCTATAATTAGATATACCTAAGAAATTAATTTGACAGAGTTTGAAACTTGTGTTGATAAGAAGGTTTGGTTGTATTTAGCTGGCTTTATTCAGTTTAAAAATGTAGTGTATATATTTGTCAGCAGATAAAGATGAATATGAAATAATTAAAGGAGAATTAATTGTGCATAGATTAATCAAATGCACAGAAATTGTTCTGTGCAGAAGTTAAATCTGAATGCATTTCTGCACAAGTAATCATATTTTCAACATTCACGATGCTTGATTGATTCTCCAATTTATTACATAGACTTACATTTAATATGTGCATAGTAAATATTAATTGTGCATAGTGAATACTGAAAATGATCATGAGTGCCATTGAACACACCAGATTAATCATATGCGCAGAAATTGTTCTGCGCAGAAGTTAAATCTGAATGCATTTCGGCACAAGTAATCATATTTTTCGAACATTTAATATGTCATTGAAAACTGAGAGAAACTTTGTTTTGAATGTTATTGCTTGTTAATGTTTGCTAGGGACGTCATTAAAGATGTACATTTTGATGTCATTTCCGGTGAGTGAAAAAACTGAATTTATTTCACATGTGATTTACTGGAACTTATTTCACTTAGAAATTTCTATATTTTATCACTGTCAATGTAGTAAAAGTATATTTTTATAGTGGATTTGTTTTGAAAAACTATAATTTACTAAAAAATTACATCAAATATTTAGCATATAACTTGATACAGTAAGTGTGATGGAATTTAGCTGCATTATATTTTGGTACAGAAGTGATGTGTTGGCATTTAAGATCAAATAATTGTACCCTTGACTTATATATATAGAATATAGAAACCCTGACTAATAAGGATAGGGCAATATAGAAACCCTGACTAATAAGGATAGGGCAAAATAGAAACCCTGACTAATAAGGATGGGGCAATATTGAAACCCTGACTAATAAGGATGGGGCAATATAGAACCCTGACTAATAAGGATGGGGCAATATAGAAAACTTTATAGTTATTTTGGATTTCTAACAGTTTACATGACATATACCATATTAGAAATTAATTAGCAATTTGTTCCGTAAACTGGGACAGGGTGTGGCTGCTTTGGGGGAAAAAAGGGGGTGGGGTATTAACTCATTTTGTTGTCTATGTGTGTAGTAGCAGCACCTTACTTTGTCCTTAGTCCATGTAATTTTTTAATTATCTTTCCAAACAATGAATATGATTTTAAAATCAAATTCAGAAGTATTACATAGAAGGTGTTGTGTACAATCACGTAGCTAGCAGTTTGAAAAAAGGAGGCTAGAATTTTAATACTGCTTCTTAAAATTTGTATTTTATTTTTGTTCTGAACGAAACTGAGTACATATGTACTACATGGAGGTTTTGACAATATGCAGACACCCAGTCTGGACCCACCTAGATACTGGTGCACACCATTTTCTTTGTAAAAATTAACATACATATCCATGTATTTTATACTTAGTTAAGATAAATAAATAATTATATAACATATATGTGGCTCATTTTAAATGAACGTATTCAGTTCAATAAAAGCCTACTAAAACATCTTTTATTATGCTGCCATTTTTATGTCACAAACACAATTTTTCCCACTCTGGGCTTTAGATCAATAATTTTTAATCATGTTTTGACTTTAAAACATTGTTCGACTTATTTAAGTCCTTGTGATCTCTGCTTGACTGTTACAACACAGTCGATTAAATGTTTGATAAGTAGAAGGTTAAAACAAGGAAACCACTAAACAATAAAATATATGAATGATATATAAATTTATTTATATGTGCAAACATGATAATGGAATGTTTGCTGAAATGAAGACGCTTGTTTCAATTCATCAATGTTTTTAATTTATGTCTACTTGTATCTTGAAATCATGTACTGTGTGCTATGTGAAGAAAATCTTTGACTATTAAATATATATAATATTTTGTCTTATTGTTATGCATACTTGGAATAGTAGATATTTATTTAGTTGAACAGAATTGGGCTGATTACTTCAATCAGGAATTGCCAGTAATAATGTTGACATCCATTATAGGAGAAGGGGTACAGGGGTTTAAAGTAAACTGTAGTGTTGTACTATTTTATAGGACTCTTAATCCACTTTCTTTGCTATGAATTACATTTGAAATTATAACATAAATTAAAAAAAAGATATTGCCCATTAATAACACTTTTTTGGTGAAATGTCTAGTTTGCCCTGCAACTTAAATGCTACGACCTGTAAATTGCAAACATTTTCAGATGTTCATATGACTTTTTGTAGGAGTTATTGCCCTTTAATGACAATTTTAACCAAAATTATTAGTTTTTGTATTATGAATAAAAATCTATTTGGGTACAGTAAAACTTTAATTTACTGGAATAATCAAGAGTAACCATGTGATAATAGAAAATGTTAAATTCTCCCAAAATTGTCCGATTATTCCTTGGAGTTGTTTCCCTTCAATGAGCTACAATATATCTCATTTGAATTTTCAACACCTAGCTACATTACTGAAGGCAGTTTTAACACTGTAACTTAAAAGCTATAAGAGCTGGTTTGAAACTGTAAATTGCAACTAAAGCCTCCCAGGAGCCTGTATCGCTTACCTTAACCTGACAATTCTTCCTTTTTAGCTCACCTGACCCGAAGGGTCATGTGAGCTATTGCCATCACTTTTCTTAAAAAATCTTCTCCTCAAAAACCACTGAAGGGATTGCTTTGAAACTTTGCATACATCATAAGTAAAATGCCCTCTACCAAGTTTGCCCAAATCATGGCCTCAGACCAACCAACATGGCTGCCATGGCTAAACATAGAACAGAGGAGTCAAAATACAGTTTTTTGCTTATAGTTCAAAAAGTATAACAGATACAGGAAAACCGAAGAGACCTTCCTACTTCAGCATCTAAAGCTCTACAAAACACTCCATTGGGTCAAAGTTGCATGATGACTCCTTGTAGGAGTTATTGCCCTTTAATTGTCAAAATTGATGATTTTTGCCATTTTTGCCTCAAAATCTTGAAAATTATTAGAACTAGAGAAAAAGTTAGCATTGCTTAATTGTTCTGCTCTATGAGGGCTACAAAAATGACTTAGGGTCAAGATTGTCTGATTAACCGTTTAAGAGTTATTCCCCTTGAACTGTTTTTTTTTATCGGTTTTAATTGATTTTTTAAAATCTTCTCCTCTGAAACAACTGAAAGTACTGCTTTGAAACTTTGTACACATCATCTGTCAAATGTCCTCAACCAAGTTTGCACCAACCATGGCTGCAGATTAACCAACCTGGCCACCATGGCTAAAAATTGGATGGGGAGGGGGGGTAAAATACAGTTTTTGGCTTATATTTAAAAAAGTGTAACAGATACAGGAAAACCGAAGAGACAAGCCTTCATCTGCATCAAAAACTCTACGAAATACTCCATTGGGTTGAAGTTGTATGATGACTCCTTATAGGAGTTATTGCCCTTTAATTGTCGAAATTGTTGATTTTAGCCATTTTTGCCTCAAAATCTTGAAAATTATTAGAACTAGAGAAAAAGTTAGCATTGCTTAATTGTTCTGCTCTATGAGGGCTACAAAATTGCCTTAGGGTCAAGATTGTCTGATTACACGTTTAAGAGTTATTCCCCTTGAACTGTTTATTTTAATCGGTTTTAATTGATTTTTTAAAATCTTC
Organism: Limnoperna fortunei; assembly: GCA_944474755.1. Taxonomy (NCBI): domain Eukaryota; kingdom Metazoa; phylum Mollusca; class Bivalvia; order Mytilida; family Modiolidae; genus Limnoperna; species Limnoperna fortunei. Next base: position 91,776,184 of record OX104115.1, read on the forward strand.
TCCTCTGAAACCACTGAAAGTACTGCTTTGAAACTTTGTACACATCATCTGTCAAATGTCCTTAACCAAGTTTGCACCAACCATGGCTGCAGATTAACCAACATGGCCGCCATCCGCCATGGCTAATAATAGAATGGAGGGGGGGGGGGGTAAAATACAGTTTTTGGCTTATAGTTCAAAAAGTATAACAGATACAAGAAAACCGAAGAGACATGCCTTTATCGGCATCAAAAGCTCTACGAAACACTCCATAGGGTTGAAGTTGTATGAGGACTCCTTATAGGAGTTATTGCCCTTTAATTGTCAAAATTGATTATTTTTGACATTTTTGCCTTAAAATCTTGAAAATTATTTGAACTAGAGAAAAAGTTAGTATTGCTTAATTGTTCTGCTCTATGAAGGCTACAAAAATGACTTAGGGTCAAGATTGTCTGATGAACCGTTTAGGAATTATTCTCCTTGAACATTTTTTTAATCAATTTTAATTGATTTTAAAAAATCTTCTCCTCTTTAACCCATTAAAGGACTGCTTTGAAACATTGCACACATCATCTTTAGGACGTCCTCTACCAAAATTGTGCAAATCATGACACCTGACTACCTATATAGCTACGTTAGCTTAAAATAGAAAATGGGGGGGGGAGTCAAGAGAGTTTTCGACTGATAGTTAAAAAAGTATAACAGGTACAGCAAATTTGAAGTGAACCTCCCTTCTCCCTCTAAGCATCAAAAGCTCCTCCTTATAGGAATTATTATGACTTTTGCAGAAGTGTTGGGCAATTCCTTATAGCAAAGAAAAGCTGGATAGAAAAGGGTTGTTTGGTTTCAGGTTCAGGTGAGCGATACAGGCTCCTGGGAGCCTCTAGTTTTTTATCGGTTTTAATTGATTTTTTAAAATCTTCTCCTCTGAAACAACTGAAAGTACTGCTTTGAAACTTTGTACACATCATCTGTCAAATGTCCTCAACCAAGTTTGCACCAACCATGGCTGCAGATTAACCAACCTGGCCACCATGGCTAAAAATTGGATGGGGGGAGGGGGGCGGTAAAATACAGTTTTTGGCTTATATTTAAAAAAGTGTAACAGATTCAGGAAAACCAAAGAGACAAGCCTTCATCTGCATCAAAAGCTCTAAGAAACACTCCATTGGGTTGAAGTTGTATGATGACTCCTTATAGGAGTTATTGCCCTTTAATTGTCAAAATTGTTGATTTTAGCCATTTTTGCCTCAAAATCTTGAAAATTATTAGAACTAGAGAAAAAGTTAGCATTGCTTAATTGTTCTGCTCTATAAGGGCTACAAAATTGCCTTAGGGTCAAGATTGTCTGATTACACGTTTAAGAGTTATTCCCCTTGAACTGTTTATTTTAATCGGTTTTAATTGATTTTTTAAAATCTTCTCCTCTGAAACCACTGAAAGTACTGCTTTGAAACTTTGTACACATCATCCGTCAAATGTCCTTAACCAAGTTTGCACCAACCATGGCTGCAGATTAACCAACATGGCCGCCATGGCTAAAAATAGAATGGAGGGGGGGGGTAAAATACAGTTTTTGACTTATAGTTCAAAAAGTATAACAGATACAAGAAAACCGAAGAGACATGCCTTCATCGGCATCAAAAGCTCTATGAAACACTCCATTGGGTTGAAGTTGTATGAGGACTCCTTATAGGAGTTATTGCCCTTCAATTGTCAAAATTGATTATTTTTGACATTTTTGCCTTAAAATCTTGAAAATTATTTGAACTAGAGAAAAAGTTAGTATTGCTTAATTGTTCTGCTCTATGAGGGCTACAAAAATGACTTAGGGTCAAGATTGTCTGATGAACCGTTTAGGAATTATTCTCCTTGAACATTTTTTTAATCAATTTTAATTGATTTTAAAAAATCTTCTCCTCTTTAACCCATTAAAGGACTGCTTTGAAACATTGCACACATCATCTTTAGGACGTCCTCTACCAAAATTGTGCAAATCATGACACCTGACTACCTATATAGCTACGTTAGCTTAAAATAGAAAATGGGGGGGGGGGGTCAAGAGAGTTTTCGACTGATAGTTAAAAAAGTATAACAGGTACAGCAAATTTGAAGTGAACCTCCCTTCTCCCTCTAAGCATCAAAAGCTCCTCCTTATAGGAATTATTATGACTTTTGCAGAAGTGTTGGGCAATTCCTTATAGCAAAGAAAAGCTGGATAGAAAAGGGTTGTTTGGTTTCAGGTTCAGGTGAGCGATACAGGCTCCTGGGAGCCTCTAGTTAGGGTCATGTGAGCTATTGCCATCACTTGGCGTCCGTCGTCGTCGTTGTTAACTTTTCTTAGTTAATCTGTGGCCATGTTTTGTGCAAACTTGGTAGAGATCCAGGGATCACCACAGCTCAAAATCCAAGGGTGGTGCAAGTCGGACGATGATCCATTTCCTTACTCATAAAAATTTTAGAGTAACATTTATTTGTTCATAATAGTGTTATCAGTCTTTGTTTTTGTTTTCCCACTTGTGTTTTTGCTACCAGTCACAATATACATGTATTTTTGTATTTAAAAACTGCATTGTTATAGGAATAAAGTCAAACTATAGTATGGAGCTCAAAATTCAAGGGTGGAGGAAACAAATTCAAGAGTAGAGGAGCACCACCCTTAAATAGCCTGCGGTGAACCCTGGAGAACATTTGACTGATGTTGAGTACAAAGTTGCAAAGCAGTCCTTTTAGTGGTTTCAGAGGAGAAGATTTTAAAAAATTAAAACTGATAAAAAAAAAGTTCAAGGGGGAATAACTCCTAAACGGTTCATCAGATAACCTTGACTCTGAAGTAATTTTTGTAGCTCTCATAGAGCTGAACAATTTAGTAATGCTACCTTTTTCTTTAGTTCTAATAATTTCCCAAGATTTTGAGGACAAAATTGCAAAAATCATCAATTTTGACCAATATTTAAGAGCAAAAAATCTTACAATGAGACATCATACAACTTTGACTCCATGGAGAGTTGTGTAGAGCTTTTGATGCTGAAGAAGGAAGATCTCTTCGATTTTCCTGTATCTGTAATACTCTTTGAACTGTAAGGCAACCCCACTGTTCTATTTTTAGATGAGGCGGCCATGATTTGTGCAAACTTGGTGGAGGACATTTTACTGATGATATATGCAAAGTTAAAGTAATCCCTTCAAGGGTTTAGGAGAAAATTTTTAAACAAAAGTTAACGACGACGGACGTCAAGTGATGGCAATAGCTCACATGATTCTTTTGGTCAGGTGAGCTCAAAATGATCAGCAGGCATCCGTTGTAATGAAATGTACGTTAATTCTACCTGCACTAACTGGTCAAGTTCACCAGTTCATCTTTATTAATAACTGGATGACATTGCATAAAGATTTATTGATATTCAAGGGTTGACAGAATAAATTCAGAATTAACGTTATAGAAACAGAGATGCAATAATTCTTTATCAAACATCATCACAGAAATTGGACTGTTCTTAATGAACTGTACGAGAATATTGACTTTTGATTGGCTAGAAAATAATCTATCACGGGATCTTGTGAGCTAACATATCACTACGCGGAACACTTACACTTGATCTTTTTCTCAAAAATATGAAATTGTCAAGTTTATTTTTTATTTTTATTCGTATGTTTGTATTTATTTGTAAGTATTTACACAAGGAAATTTTGTCATCCTTAGATAGAGAAAATGTTAATGTAGTTAATCCCTAAATGGATATGTTATATCTGTATATACACTTTCTGTCCCTGTTGGCTGTTGTATCCAAGAGGACATCCGGTAACTGCTGTCCCTGTTGACTTTAGTGTAAACTGGACACTGAGTTGATACCTCTGAGAGATAGCAACGGTATCGTAAACCCAATAGTCCCGATTTGTTGATTACAGGTGATGCTATGTTTGTTTGCTTGATTGTTATTTTAACGCCACTGTCAGCAATTTTTTTTTAATCAAATCGGTGGCCGATCGAGTGGTTAAGGTAGTTCGTCTAATATTGATCACGTGATCTGACAACACTGAGGTTGCGGGTTCAAGTTTGACTGCGGGCAGGGTGCACTCGACTCCAATCTTAATTGACAAGGATTGCCAGTTTTCCTACTGAAGGTCAGGGGTTTTCTCCGGGTACTCCGGTTTCCTTCCCCAATAAAAACTAGACGCCATGATATAGCTGAAAATTGCTGAAAGTGGCGTTAAAAACCATTCAAACAAACAAACAAATCAAATAAGAATCTAGTGTTAAACGGAAGGTACAACAACACACAAAATTAAGAAAATCGAAAAAGATAGAAGTATACTTTGTTGACATGGGGTTATTTGCTACTTATTAGCAATTTTTCAGCTGTATCACAGCGTCCACTTTTAATTGGGTGTTGTGAATAATCGAGTTAGAGTTAGGGTTAGGTTTTAAGTTCGAGCTGAACTTCTAGTTCGAGTTAAACATCGAGTTAGTGTTCGAATTTAGGGTTCAATTTCGAGTTGAAGTTAGAACTCGAGTTACATTTCGTGTTGATTATCCGAGTTCGAGTTAAATCACATATTTATATGTATAGTTATACTTATTATGCTTAACAAACACCCCTTTTGAAAGTATCGTTAACGAAGTTTAGGGCTAATACAGCCGACCGAGAATCGATAATACAGGTCTCGGGCCATCGTCGGAAACCAACGTGTGGTAGCAAAGCGAAAGCTCGACATTGTTAAATGATTGATAAGTAGAAGGTTAAATATATGAATGATATATAAATTTATTTATATGTGCAAACCTGATGATGGAATTTTTGCTGAAATGAAGACGCTTGTTTCAATTCATCAATGTTTTTAATTTATGTCTACTTGTATCTTGAAATCATGTACTGTGTGCTATGTGAAGAAAATCTTTGACTATTAAATATATATAATATTTTGTCTTATTGTTATGCATACTTGGAATAGTAGATATTTATTTAGTTGAACGGAATTGGGCTGATTACTTCAATCAGGAATTGCCAGTAATAATGTTGACACCCATTATAGGAGAAGGGGTACAGGGGTTTAAAGTAAACTGTAGTGTTGTACTATTTTATAGGACTCTTAATCCACTTTCTTTGCTATGAATTACATTTGAAATTATAGAGTAAACCTGTAAACACCGAAAAAATAATTAGCTGACTGATTTCAAATCTTTTAAATTAAAAAAAAAGATATTGCCCATTAATAACACTTTTTTGTGAAATGTCTAGTTTTGCCCTGCAACTTAAATGCTACGACTTGTAAATTGCAAACATTTTCAGATGTTCATATGACTTTTTGTAGGAGTTATTGCCCTTTAATGACAATTTTAACCAAAATTATTAGTTTTTGTATTATGAATACAAATCTATTTGGGTACAGTAAAACTTTAATTTACTGGAATAATCAAGAGTAACCATGTGCTAATAGAAAATGTTAAATTCTCCCAAAATTGTCCGATTATTCCTTGGAGTTGTTTCCCTTCAATGAGCTACAATATATCTCATTTGAATTTTCAACACCTAACTACATTACTGAAGGCAGTTTTAACCCTGTCACTTAAAAGCTATAAGAGCTGGTTTGAAATTGTAAATTGCAACTAAAGCCTCCAAGAAGCCTGTTTCGCTCACCTTAACCTGACAATTCTTCCTTTTTAGGGTCATGTGAGCTATTGCCATCACTTGGCGTCCGTCGTTGTCGTCGTTAACTTTTCTTGGTTAATCTGGGGCCATGTTTTGTGCAAACTTGGTAGAGAACATTTGACTGATGTTGAGTACAAAGTTTGCAAAGCAGTCCTTTCAGTGGATTTAAAAACAATTCAAACTGATTAAAAAAAAAAAACAGTTCAAGGGGGAATAACTCATCAGATAAACCTTGACTCTGAAGTAATTTTTGTAGCTCTCATAGAGCTGAACAATTTAGTAAAGCTACCTTTTTCTTTAGTTCTAATAATTTCCCAAGATTTTGAGCACAAAATTGCAAAAATCATCAATTTTGATCAATATTTCAGAGCAAAAAATCTTACAATGAGACCTCATACAACTTTGACTCAATGGAGAGTTGTGTAGAGCTTTTGATGCTGAAGAAGGAAGATCTCTTCGATTTTCCTGTATCTGTAATACTCTTTGAACTGTAAGGCAACCCCCCGGTTCTATTTTTAGATGAGGCGGCCATGTTGGTTGGTCTGCGGTCATGATTTGTGCAAACTTGGTTGAGGACATTTTACTGATGATGTGTGCAAAGTTTCAGGGTAATCCCTTCAAGGGTTTAGGAGGAGAAGATTTTTAAACAAAGGTTAACGACGACGGACGTCAAGTGATGGCAATAGCTCACATGACCCTTTTGGTCAGGTGAGCTCAAAATGATCAGCAGGTATCCGTTGCAACGAAATGTACGTGAATTCCACTAACTGGTCAAGTTCCCCAGTTCATCTTTATTAATAATTGTGGATGACATTGCATAAAGATTTATTGATATTCATGGGTTGACAGAATCAATTCAGAATTAACGTTATAGAAACAGAAATGCAATAATTCTTTATCAAACATCATCACAGAAATTGGACTAGTATAACTAGTTAATTTATATGTTCCTGTTCTTAATGACCTGTACGAGAATATTGACTTTTGATTGGCTAGAAAATAATCTATCACGGGATCTTGTGAGCTAACATATCACTACGCGGAACACTTACACTTGATCTTTTTTCAAAAATATGAAATTTTCAAGTTTATTTTTCTTTTTATGCGTAGGTTTGTATTTATTTGTAAGTATTTACACAAGGAAATTTTGTCATCCTTAGATAGAGAAAATGTTAATGTAGTTAATCCCTAAATGGATGTTATATCTGTATATACAGATCACAATTATACCCAAAAAACATTACAGTTGTATATCCTTATCCTCCCAAGTCAGAGTCTGTGTTCGCTCCATCATCGTGTAGCGAACGTGGACTCAGAACCCCTGACTTTGGAGGATGCATAACACTTTCTGTCCCTGTTGGCTGTTGTATCCAAGAGGACATCCGGTAACTGCTGTCCCTATTGACTTTAGTGTAAACGGGACACTGAGTGATACCTCTGACTGTTGGACAGCAACGGTATCGTAAACCCAATAGTCCCGATTACAGGTGATGCTATGTTTGTTTGCTTGAGTGTTATTTTAACGTCACTTTCAGCAATTTTTGTCTCGCCTGCGACGAAAGTCGCTGGAGGCGAGACATATGTCTGGGAATCCGGCGGCGGCGTAAACACTTGACACCTTGCTTCATATATTTGTAAGCCGAAGCCCTAGGTCCATCAAATTTGGTCCAGAGGTAGCTTATGATGAGTACTTGCCAGTCAGTCACCTGTCACCTAACCTTGACCTCAATTTCACGGTCCAGCGACAACGTTAAAGTTTTTGGGTAACGACTGTTCCTCTGTAACTACGCATGGTAGGATGACAATATTTGGTGTATAGGTTGCTGATGACTAGTACATGATTGTCTGGTAGGTGTCACCTGACCTTGACCTCAATTTCACGGTCCAGCGACTACGTTAAAGTTTTTGGGTTACGACAGTTCCTCTGTAACTACGCATGGTAGGATGACAATATTTGGTGTATAGGTTGCTGATGACTAGTACATGACTGTCTGGTAGGTTTCACCTGACCTTGACCTCAATTTCACGGTCCAGCGACTACGTTAAAGTTTTTGGGTTACGACTGTTCCTCTGTAACTACGCATGGTAGGATGACAATATTTGGTGTATAGGTTGCTGATGACTAGTACATGACTGTCTGGTAGGTGTCACCTGACCTTGACCTCAATTTCACGGTCCAGCGACTACGTTAAAGTTTTTGGGTTACGACAGTTCCTCTGTAACTACGCTAGTAGGATGACAATATTTGGTGTATAGGTTGCTGATGACTAGTATATGACTGTCTGGTAGGTGTCACCTGACCTTGACCTCAATTTCACGGTCCAGCAACTACGTTAAAGTTTTTGGGTTACGACAGTTCCTCTGTAACCACGCATGGTAGGATGACAATATTTGGTATATAGGTTGCTTATGACTAGTACATGACTGTCTGGTAGGTGTCACCTGACCTTGACCTCAATTTCACGCTCCAGTGACTACGTTAAAGTTTTTGGGTTACTGCAGTTACTCTGTTACCACGCATGTTAGGACGACAATATTTGTTATATAAGTTGCTGATAAATAGTACATGACTGTCTGGTAGGTGTCACCTGACCTGACCTCAATTTCACAGTCTAGCGACTACGTTAAAGTTTTTGTATTAGGACAGTTCCTCTGTAACTATGCATGGTATGGTGACAATATTTGGTATACAGGCAGCTGCTGATATTTAATGCTATTTACGTAATGCTTATGACGAAATTTATTTTCGTTACTGATGCTGAATGCAGGCGAGACATTTTTCTGTGTCCACACTTGTTTTAATCAAATCGGTGGCCGATCGTTGGGCTAAGGTAGTTCGTCTAATATTGATCACGTGATCTGACAACACTGTGGTTACGAGTTCAATTTTCACTGCGGGTAGGGTGCACTCGAGTCCAATCTTAATTGACAAGGAATGCCAGTTTTCCTACCGAAGGTCAGGGGTTTTCTCCGGGTACTCCGGTTTCCTTCCCCAATAAAAACTAGACGCCATGATATAGCTGAAAAATTGCCGAAAGTGGCGTTAAAAACCATTCAAACAAACAAACAAATTAAATAAGAATCTAGTTTTAAACGGAAGGTACAACACACAAAATTAAGAAAATCGAAAAAGATAGAAGTATACTTTGTTGACATGGGGTTATTTGCTACTTATTAGCAATTTTTCAGCTTTATCAATGCTGATATTGGTTTTTTTTTTCGTCCGGAAGTTGATATCGTCAAAAAAATACGACGGCTTATTCGTGCCAAACAACAAAAAGAAAAAAAAAATTATTTCGTTTGTACGGTTTATTAAATCGTCTGTACGGTTTATTAAATCGTTTGAACGATTTATTAATCCGTTTGTACGGTTTATTAAATCGTTTGTACGGTTTATTAAATCGTTTGTATGGTTTATTAATCCGTTTGTACGGTTTATTAAATCGTTTGTACGGTTTATTAAATCGTTTGTACGGTTTATTAATCCGTTTGTACGGTTTATTAAATCGTTTGTACGGTTTATTAAATCGTTTGAACGATTTATTAATCCGTTTGTACGGTTTATTAAATCGTTTGTACGGTTTATTAAATCGTTTGTACGGTTTAGTAATCCGTTTGTACGTTTTATTAAATCGTTTGTACGGTTTATTAAATCGTTTGTACGGTTTATTTTATTAAATCGTTTGTACGGTTTATTAATTCGTTTGAACGGTTTATTCATGTGGTCCCTGGGGTCCCTGATAATTAATAGTATATTGCCAACTACCTAGATCACGTGGTCCCTATGGTACGGGATAATGAATAGTAGATGGCCAACTAACTAGACACATGGTCCCCATAGTCCCTGATAATCAAAAGTAGATCGTCAAATACCTAGACCATGTGGTACTTTTGGTCCCTGTTAATCAAATGTAGATGACCAACTACCTAGACCATGTGGTCCCATTTATCCCCGATAATCAATTGTAAATGGCCAACTACTTCGATGTGGTCCCTATGGTCCCTGATAGTAATAGTACAAACGATTTAATAAACCGTACAAACGATATAATAAACCGTACAAACGGATTAATAAATCGTACAAACGGATTAATAAATCGTACAAACGGATTAATAAATCGTACAAACGATTTAATAAACCGTACAAACGATTTAATAAACCGTACAAACGGATTAATAAATCGTACAAACGATTTAATAAACCGTACAAACGATTTATTAAACCTACAAACGATTTAATAAACCGTACAAACGATTTATTAAACCGTACAAACGATTTAATAAACCGTACAAACGATTTAATAAACCGTACAAACGATTTAATAAACCGTACAAACGATTTATTAAACCGTACAAACGATTTAATAAACCGTACAAACGAAATAAATATTTTTTTTCTTTTTGTTGTTTGGCACGAATAAGCCGTCGTAAAAAAACTGTAACAAAGTGAATGAAGAAGGGCTAAAATTAATTTCAAAGAATGACTTAAAAATAAAGTTGACATCGATTAAAAATAAATGTTATATTTTTGGCATTCTCTAAATCGATCTTCAAAAACTGACAATCATAAGACATGTGACGTCACCATTACAAAGAAAGACGTCACATGATCACTGGAATGTAGTTGAGGCACTTTTAGGGTATTTAGGAAGTAACGTCAATTATGAAAGCTCATTATATATAAATAATAAAGGACTATAATGTCTGTGACGCATTTCGGCAATGCCTACTCCATATTATGTTTATACTTAGTATGCTTAACAAACAGCAGCTACACCTCTTGAAAGTACCGTAAACGAAGTTTAGGGCTAATACAGCCGATTGAGAATCGATAGTACAGGTCTCGGGCCATCGTCGGAAACCAACGTGTGGTAGCAAAGCGAAAGCTCGACCGGACGTGGGTTTCCGACGGTACCGATAGCAACGGAAAACGCAACCGGACGTTGGTTTCCGACGATGGTCCCGGCAAATGCAACTAACCTCGAATCCGTATCAGGGTCAATACAGAATCAGTCATTTGTAACACTTTTATTTAATAATCTACTCAGTCGGTATGGTTATGTATGAAACCTCCGTTTTTGGTAAATATAGGAAACATTTTCTTTCAATATTTTTGCTCAATAGTAATAGACATGTTAAGGATTACATATATCATCATAATATCACATATATCTATTTCCAAGTGAACTGTTTCATACATCATACAAAACAAAGGCAATTCAATGTAATATGCAAAATTCATTTTTAAAATAACAACTTTTAAAATTATCAATTTTGAACATTAATGATAGAAAAATTTAATGTTTGCTGGTCTGCAATGAAAACTTGCATTTTTTATAGCTGTCTTATAATTTCTGAAATAAATTGGTAGAGTTGCAATAAAAACTCAATTAACTTCTGTTACTTATCTTGAATAAAAATCTTTAAAACATCTGCTAGCATTATGTAAAATAAGTGATTTATGTTTTTCTCCAGTTTTTATGAAATATGGTTTAATTATGTAAAAACTTTGCATTTTTATTGCTGTCTTGAACTAGTTTCTGATATAAATTGGTAGAGTTTGCAATAAAAACTCAACTTATGTTATGAATCTTGAATAAAAAATCTTTAGTTATATCTTCTTGTACTATATAGAATAAGTGATTTATGTTTTTCTTTTTTTAATGAAATATGGTTTAATATAGGTAAAAACTTGCAATTTTTACGGCTGTCTTGACTAGTTTCTGATATAAATTGGTTTAGTTTGCAATGAAGACTCAACTTATGTTACTTATTTTGAATAAAAATCTTTAGTTATATCTGCTAGATATTACGCTACAGCGGCTCATCTTCTAACTATTTTTGGTTTATTTTAAATTCTGAAAATATGAAGTTCTTAACAAAGTTTATGCACATGAATGTTAGTTTTCCGTTTGGAATACGGGTAATTGCAAATCTATTGAAACAATTTTAGTTACTGTAAAAACAATTTAATGGAAATTGTAATTTGTCAGTATTTTTCTTTGATCTTCAGACGATGCTCGACGAAAAGATAATTGTGGATCTTACCCTTCCCCCTTGCCCTTTATGTACTCATGTTAACTTTGTGGTTTTTAGACGCACCGCAACATCCGGGTACTTATGTTAACTTTGTGGGTTTTAGACGGACCGCAACATCCGAAATGACATACTGGCGGGAAATCCATTATAATATGTCTGTTGAAGTGCAGCAACACGTGGTACACATCTTGCCTACATACAGCGTGTTTGATGCAGCGATAGACAACGTTATACAGATGGTAATACTGCATTCCTAAACACATTATTTCATCCTTTAAAAAAAATTGTTAATAGTTAACAGTGATCAGCATATCATGTCTATGTCACTCAGTTTGTGGTTGGTGAAAATATGTATATAGGGACGGTAAGGGGTATTGCTGATATGCCTAAATCCCAGATATTTAAATAGGCTTCAATAAAGGTGTATTATTGAAATACAATGCAGTTTGTTTTAAGTCAATATATTTAATAGCAAGGGTTTTATGCTCATTTTAAGGTGGGTACCCTCTGGCGTTTTTCTGTAAAGTCAGTTATAAAATGGACAAGAACTCAACTTTATAAACATTTAAACAAAAAATATCAAACAATTTATCTTAAAAAAATCAAAAACATATTTTGACAGTATATACATTGGTGCACAATTTTCTGCAAAAGAGTTGAAGAAAAGTCACTAGTTCACATTTCTGTAAGACAATGAAAAACGGGGAGATTTGGCAATATTTATGTCCAACAGAAGTAAATATAACATTTCAACTAGCACAAAAATGTAATGAGGATTGTGTGAATCTTGAATTTAGTTGTCCGAGGTCACTTGAAATAAAAATAAAAAAATATATATTTAAAACATATATATGAAAATAAAAAAAAAATTCAAATGATTATTGCTAATATACTTATATGTATACATTTTCCTAACTTTGGCTAAAACTATTTAAGATCTCTTATAATAAAAATTCTGATACTTAAATGTAAAGGGCAATTAATATTGAGATAAGAATTTCACAATTATTTATTCAACAAAAGACAGAATAATTAGATATTTAATACTGGCGAAGTATATATAATTTTTCATTCATATGTACTACAGATAACTCATTTTAGTGGGTCTTGGCTGGGACTAGTATAACTTGATTTAAATGTTCCTGGTCTTGGATAGGGGACAGCTTTTTCCAAAGCTAATTACTTTTTCTTCTACTTTTTTTCTTATCTCAATTTTCAAGCCAAATATATTACTGGAAGTTAATGATTTTTTCAATATATCCCATCCATTATTTTATGCTGCTCTATGACCTAACACCACTAATTTTTGAAACATTAAAACAAAAACAATAAATAACATGCAAAATTTGATTTATGAAGTAATGGAGAGGGAAAATTCATGAAATCTCAGATTAAATCTGAAATTTCAAATGGGGAAAAGATACAAAATTTCAGGGACATGCAAAATATAGAATTGTGAATACCCCAGGTCCAATCTTTCCAGAGCTTAAGGACTGGTTATGCATCCCATAAAATAGAATAGTTAACAATAAATCTCTACTAAGCATCAATTAAGTGCAATTACTACATCATGTACAGGCGTGGATCCAAAGAAAGGCTTACCGGACGTACACACCCCTCCTCCTAAAAAGAGAGAGAGAGAATGAGAGAAAAGGAATATGATGTTTCATTAAAGAAAAATAATTATTTTTGGTCATAGTTGAAAAATAAAGCCAGTTAAAAGAAGGGGCAACAGTAAAAAACCGAGTCTAGAAAACTATGCCATTGACTGAATAAATGAAAAGTATTTTAATTCACCAGAGTAAATCTAATCAGACTTATGTATATTTCATGTATTTATGCAGTAAACGCCATAAATTTACTTATATTTGTTGATTTCCAGTCGATTAGTATTTTTGGAATAGATTGATTATGGGCGCTGTCATGTTAGATCGATAAGGCTGAAGAAAAAAACCAAAATCCACAGGTTGAAAAAAAACAATTATGCTGGTTTCCATTGACAGAATGCATTAAAATTTTACCACATTGTTTAAAAATGGTATACTTATCAAACTATCTAAGTATAAAGAGCGTAATAAGTCGTTTTTTATTTTATGTCCGATATTACGTCAAATAAAACGGATCGCTTCCATTCAGTAACCTGTTTTGACAGTTGATTGATCATTACGCGGGCTTTAGTGTATGATTGACACATCACAATTCATTTGTAACACAGAAACAATCCAGATTTTACATGGTAAGACGTAATTTGGACCCACCCACATCTAAATAGAACCGGAGAAAAACCCTGAAAAGATCTGGACATTTTCTAGAAGGCAAACAGAGTTACCTCCCTTACCCTTTACCATCCCTAAAATATGAAATGAAACATACAAATTTTATAATTGTGATAGATAGTTAAACAACTTATTTATTAATCAATAATTCAATTCTGATTTATTGGTAGTTGCTATACATTAAACCAGAAATAATTTTTGTTAAGCACACCACTTGCACAAAGCTGTGCTAATACCAAACTGCTTCATGCTATACCCATTAAAGGGAAACTTCGCGAAAAAATGAAAATTTGATATGTTACTCTTCAAATAAAAGGAAATATAATTGCCTTTTGATGTTTTATTGTATTCTTTACTGTTACTCTTCTAGAGTGGATTAAAGGTGGTAAAATGTTGTGTATGGGGGCCGCCATATTGACAGTATTTTATCACGTGACTGCATTTGTGACGTAATAAATGTAATTATCCAGTAAATATGATAAACAATCCAGTTTGAAAATTTGTTTTTCTGCCTTTGCTCTTTGAAGAATATATTAACTGTGGTGATGACTAATGTCAAGCTGACAACATAAGATTACCAAATACGTCTTAATGTTTTAATGATCTTTGTATTAATAAAAGTATTTTTAGACACAAGTTTTAACCTGTCTTTATTTAACTCAGATAGAATTTACCTAAATAATAAATGTAATAAAAGATATATTTATATTATTATTTTTATATATAAAATAAAATTCAGTAGATAATTTTGCACATCAGGTACTGTGAAAGTACTTAAATTCGTGGGTATCAATTTTCGTGGTTTGGTGAAATTTTACATGTTCGTGGGTTCCTAGCAGAAGGGCATTTGTCACTTCATGTGTTGAGTAGCAATAAATACAAAGGTGTAATTTAATGTCATTTGTGCCACGATCTGCATTATCACAACATCCATTTGATATAGCGTGTCATTGATATGCACTAATAAAGATAAAGTATAACTTATCTTTTAAATATTTTATTTGTTATTTTAATTTATGTTCAAAGGAGCAACCAAACTCATAATTCCGATAATAATTTGTAACTTTTTAACATCGAAAATGAACACCTCATAAATCCCCACCTTGACCGGAAGTCGATGTTTCTTCGTACGCTTTACAATTAAATAATACCTACATTTAATAAAAACACAATTTCAACATGAAACCTGTAACATAATCATTAAGATGGATTTTGAGCTGAACATTAGTAATGGATCGAACCACAAAATCATATATTACATTTACAAATAATTGTCCGATCTCGGACATTTTCAGATTGTTGTTCCCAAGTTCACATTGGTTAATGAAGTTTTATTCTTCATTGGATTTTTAATTTCGTGGTCCGAGGCCTCCACGAAAACCACGAAAATTGATACCCCACGAATAAAAAGTAATTCACAGTAAATCATTACTCGTTTATGAAGGGTAATTAACAGAATTAGCAGGTAAACAAACAGGATGTTTATTGCAATTACTAGATCATTTGACGCCGGCTTTGAAGTATGAATATTCTGACTGTTTCAAAAGCTAATCAGATAAAAGGTTAATCATGTAATTCGAAAACATGATGTATTTAAGATTTCGAACACTTTTAGATGCCAAGTCGGAGGAAACGTAAAACTTGCACGTTGACTCAAATATACACATGTAAAATTTTGGAAACTGTGTTAAGCACACGCACAATAAATGTAACCAGTAATATAATAATAATAATAATAATAATAATATAATAATAATAATAATATAATAATAATAATAATAATAAATGTACTAAACGTGAAGTGAAATTTTGATGCGCGAAAACAGAGTATTTAAAAATGTTTTATTTAATGACCGTTATTTCTTAAATAGTCAACTTCACAAATATTTTGTAAAAAAAACTTGTGTTCAATAAGTTGCATAATCTGATTAAGTTGAAAATAATAATACAAATCATTTTCAATTTAATTAATATTTATGGGCAAAATTCAAACGAATATTCGAGGAAAAATTAAAAATGGGGTCACCTTACCATTAAACTATCCTCCATGCAACATTCTGGAAACTTGTTACGCAAGTCTGTTGGTTTTTTTTTGCTTAGATCAGGAGTACGAAATATAATCTTTCCACAACTTTATCATACGACGACTTTTAAGGTACTTGGATGTCTAGTATCGCCATCTAGTGACTAGATAGTGAAAAGATGGCGGACCTTCATAAGTGCATTTTGTACACAGTAAATTCAATGCAGAAACTTAACCACTGAAAATATAATAAAACATCAAGAGGCAAAGGTGTTTCTTTTAAGTTAAAGAATAACATATCAAATTTTCATTTTTTAGCGAAGTTTACCTTTAACAGAAATTATCATGAAGTCCTTAATGACTAGTCACAGGAATTTGACCACTTATCAATTGGGACGAAATATGACCAGAAAACGAAAGTGTTTCTGTCCAAGAAAAAGGTTCACGGTTGCGGAAATATGGATCTATTTAAGGAATTGCTGTTGTAATCTTGAAAATTAATGTCTGTGAGTAGGTAGAACACCCACAATCATGTTGGCAGTGAAAATGTCCAAAGTGAACTCAACAACAAAGGTAGGGGGTAGGAATTGTTTATTTTTGCGCTAGACTCCTTCGCTCAATTTGTTCGTGAAAATCTTTAAATTGCAGCTATATTTATCAATCATAATGATGAAATTTAAATATATTTTGAAATAACTTTCGGTTTCAGACATTTAAAGTGTGTTTTTTATCATTTGGTTAGGATTTTCAGTGAAGGTCATTGTACTCGACATTTTCTTTGTTCACTTTCTCTAATCAGACACATGGACCAATGATACCCTTAGTACTTGCCCCACCCCTCACCCCTGACTCAAACTTCCTTTCCTACTAACCCATGCATACTCCCTTCTAGTTCTTCCCACCTCATTAACTCACTAAGCTTCCATTTACCCCAGAGACTGTAACTTCCGTCCTCCGTCATCTCTAGGTGAAATCAATAAAGGCAAGGCAAATAACAATTCCATTCAACATGGTGGCCTAAATGAAAGTATGCTAAAACTAAGTAAAATATTTATTCCATAATTTATACATTTAAACATTGCCAAATTTGGTGGGCAATGTATAAATTCCTGAAAATTTACAATAATTATATTGACAAACTTGCTTTAATTTCTGAATTCAGTTTGGGTTTTTACTGTCGATTCATTTAAATGTTATTAATCAAGCTAGTTTTCACGAAATTGTATCTTAGTAATTGTAATTACACTGTAGAGATTTTTTACTTGTTCACATATTCACATGGCAAAATGCCATGCATTCTTGATGTTGTTCATGCCAAATTACAAACACATGACTGTAGTAAAAAGTCCAAACAATAACCAGAAAGCCTACAATTGAGATAACAAATGCTAAATTAAAGTCTGACTAGTTAGGTTTAAGTGCTTGGAGTGTAATCCATGTTCTATCCTATCTGTATCCCTTACAAAAAGACAAATATTTACATGTGAAAACAATTTTAAGAAAAGGCATTGAATTCTGATTTGTATTCTGTCACAAACATGACAAAGATTGCTGTGTTCCATTATGCCGAGTTTTACTGCCGTAATCTGATGTTAGTTTTGTGATTTGTTAGATTAACAACAGAATTAAGTCTATTACTTGTAATGTAGCAAATAAAAAATCTAACTTCTACATATACAAAATTCAAACATAATATACATCTTTTTTACGTTATTAAAGCTGCAGACATTGCAAAACTAATGGGAAATGAAGTTTAGTAAAGAAATTTATTTTTCCTTTCTGAAAAGGCAAGATGCAACACATCATTATCAGTGTTCTCAATGTTTTTCATGTAGTAAATGTAATTGCAAATTGGGAAATTGGTGCTTTAAAGCAGTCAATTGGGAAAATATTATAGATGTGAAGAAAAATAATTAGTTTGTTTCCTCAAAATCGTAAAATGTGTTCATCACATTCAGGTTTAAATTACACTAACTTAGCCATAATATTCCTTAAACTTACTGGGACAATTAGTCTAATAGGCATAGAAGAAATTATCCCATGATTGTGAAATTGCTACTTTAATCTAGCAACTTTCTAAGATCATTTTTCAGATATAAAAAATCTAAATAAACATCAAATTGACAATAAATATTAGTTTGATTTCTAAATTACTAAATTTTATTTAGAAAACAAACAATGTGCAAATAGTATTATAATCACACAACAGGGGTCTCAGTGGCCGAGTTGTCAAGGTAGTTCGTCTACTATTGATCACTTGGTCTGTCAACACTGAGATTGCGGGTTTGATTCTCACTGCGGGCAGGGTATGCTTGACTCCAATCTTGGTTTTCTCCGAGTACTCCAGCTTCCTCCCCCAATAAAAACTGGACGCCATGATATAGCTGCAAAATTGCTGAAAGTGGCATTGAAACACCATTGAAACAAACAAACAAATCACACAACATGAAACTAGTCGGCATCAGACATGAAAAAGATTAGTTCTCAACTCCAACTCAATAAACCATGGGGTGCAAAACAAAAGTATAATTTTCTTAACATTTCTGGTAAAAACATGTATCTAACACAGATCAGAAAAAAGTTATCAGACGAGGACCGGAAAAAAATCGGGATTTCAAAATCATGATTATTGGGATTTTTTAACCCTTGCGGAATGGGGCCCCAAATACTATAGTAACAGCATACCTGAATGTAAACAAAAGTAAGAATTATGTTTTGGGGTAACTAATCATGCATGAAATATTGAAATCTTTAGACTGGTGGTGATGAGGGTTGAATTATTGCTATGGCTTACACGGTTACGTTTTCTTCCTTTTTCGCCATCATTTCTCCCATTATAAGACTTACTTTTCCCCCCTCTTTACTATCTATTGTTGTAAAAAAAAAACTTGTTTAGCTTGTTTTTAACAAAATATATATCTGCATATTCGGTATTTAAGAAATAATTGACGGAAGCTGTGGTTTATCATTATTTTACAATGAGGTGACCATTTATGTCATTATTTTATCCCTCGCTGTCGCTCAGGATAATATAATATGACATAAATGGTCACCTCATGATAAATGAACAATAATAAATCACAGCCTTCGTGAATTATTTCTATTCTTATTAGACAATAACAGTACATTTAAGTAGTGGTGTTCTGATGATCGGTTTAAGTCGCAAATCGGTTGGTTTAGGTTAGCGATGTCGATAATCGATTGAAAAAATTGCCAATCGATTGCCGTCGCGAATTTCCGGATTTACTTTAAGTTCCACTTCTGGTCCGTTACCACGTTTAAAATTAGTGTATTAATCAATAATAATGGCGGATTGTAAAAACGGCGTGGTAGTTGTTGCAAATAAAAATGACAATGCACTACCGAAAGAACCGGACACACAAATAAATAATAGCTGAAAACAATTATTAATTATCCAGGAGGCAGTGCGAGATTATAAGTTTGGAAATATTTTGGTTTTCATACGATACGAGCGTTACGAGGATGACAGTGACCGGCAACAAAGACACCAATTTTTTTTTTTAATTCTTGAAAACTAATTAGGAAATAAATTAGCATACTATGAAAAAGATGGAATTCGTCTGTCAATTATATTTTTATTAAATTTATTTTAGCATCTACAGTAGGGTTTCTTCTACCACACCAATCTGAACTATAGACGTGTATAGTCACTCAATTCAAAATATTCGAATGAAAATGAGTCGGTATTCCTGCATAACTAAAATTGGAATAAAACTTGTATTTATATAAACTACATTTTAAATATTAAAAGGTGTCATTATGTAGGAAAATGTTTAAAGATACTCAGAATGCATGCTGTTACCTTAGATGTTTGGGGTGGGGCTAGATGGCACCCAAGCACCCTGCTATGTCAGTTATTTCTAAATTCTAATTTTTTCTGTTCTAATATTCTGAGATGAAAAGTAGGGGAAAAAAATGTTAACATGAAAAAATACAAACATAAGAGCCCAAAAATGAAGATTAAGTTTTTACATTTTTTTAGTGCTATCCTGCAAATTATATAATTTAACTTAATTTTATGAAACAATACATGCACTTTAACAGAATAAAACACACCATTTACCCTATTGTTCTATATATTATTTATTAGCGATATCAAAACGACAATAATTTCTGAATTCATGTATGTTCTATAATCAAGAATTATACACATCACCATATGAGTCATAGTAAAAAGACAATTTTGTGCTGAAAAAGTTGGGTCCCTAACAATGTTGTTAGGCTCCGGGATTTCTAGGCACAGGAGTCCAGCTTGCTACTAAAGGAAAAATAGTTAAGTTTAATCCATGCATACAGTGTATTCACGACTGATTAGTTACAAATACACCATAAACTTTTGACTTGCCACAAGTTCCTTTGAATTTTTGCTATTAGAGAGTTACATCCTTATTATCAACATTTCCTAATCTATCCACTTGTGTACATAGATGGATAGTAAAGGAAATGATGTAATTCGCTAATAGCAAAAAAATTCAAAGGGACTTGTGGCAAGTCTACATAAACTTGAGTCAACAGTGAACAAAAACATGAGAAAAGAAACTGAACTGCTTAATGTTCAAATATAAAAATGAAACTATATTTAATTAATTGTATATTCGAAAGTATGAAACAAAAGTTAGTTAAAACTGTCAACATTGATGCAAAAACATAAATCAAAAGCATTAGATCAACAAGGAATAAAGCAAAATCTAAATAACCATCATTTTACACATACTAAATGACTAAATGCACGTGCACATATTCCTGCAAAACTATCAACTTTAGTCTTCTTAAAGCCAAAATAGCATCAAGTCATTGCAATTTCAAACAAAACGATTATATCTAATAGTCGGTTGGTTGGGGCTGACCGATAGTAATAGATAATCGGTTCATGTTTTAAACCGATTGAACAACACTACATTTAAGACAACATCATTTCCCCATAAAGTGGCTGTTCTGTCAATGAAACACACACAATATATTGCAAGGAATAATTGTAGTGCGTGCATCTATTTATAAGATTAATACATCATACACAATAGCTTTCCAGTGGGAGTTACAGTTGTGGAATTGGAACAGCCCTTCAAAACACGCCCTACTCATCGCGGGTAACTCGTACATAACTCGTTTTACCACAGTTGTGGTCTCGAAGCCCTTGAAGCATGTCATATAAGAATATAGAATTACAATGAATTGGCATTTTGTATACCTATTTCTAAAGATATCGGTAAGAAATTTGCTTTCTACATATACCTATGTCTGACCAACTGCTTTTAAATGGTATTGTTGGACATTAAACATAAATCCAAACTACACAGAATAAAATGGAGATTGATTCAGTTACAACTAAGTCGGAGCAGCGCGAGTGTGGCTATGGGTCCTTCTGTACAGAATATAAAGAGTTTGATTCAGTCACAATCAAGTCAGAGCAGCATCAGTGTGGCTATGGGTCCTTCTGTACAGAATATAAATAGTTTGATTCAGTCACAATCAAGTCAGAGCAGCATCAGTGTGGCTATGGGTCCTGCTGTACAGAATATAAGGTGTTTGATTCAGTAACAATCAAGTCCGAGCAGCATCAGTGTGGCTATGGGTCCTCCTGTACAGAATAAAAGGAGTTTGATTCAGTCACAGTCACGTTGAAGCAGCATCAGTGTGGCTATGGGTCCTTTTGTACTGGAATAAAGGAGTTAGATTCAGTCACAGTTACGTTGGAGCAGCATCAGTGTTGCTATGGGTCCTTCTGTACAGAATAAAAGGAGTTTGATTCAGTCACAGTCACGTAGGAGCAGCATTAGTGTGGCTATGGGTCCTTCTGAACAGGATTAAAGGAGTTTGATTCAGTCACAGTCACGTTGGAGCAGCATCAGTGTTGCTATGGGTCCTTCTGTACAGAATAAAAGGAGTTTGATTCAGTCAGTCACGTTAGAGCAGCATTAGTGTGGCTATGGGTCCTTATGTACAGGAATAAAGGAGTTTGATTCAGTCACTGTTACGTTGGAGCAGCATTAGTGTGGCTATGGGTCCTTCTGTACAGGATTAAAGGAGTTTGATTCAGTCACAGTCACGTAGGAGCAGCATCAGTGTTGCTATGGATCCTTCTGTACAGAATAAAAGGAGTTTTATTCAGTCACAGTCACGTTGGAGCAGCATCAGTGTTGCTATGGGTCCTTCTGTACAGAATAAAAGGAGTTTGAATCAGTCACAGTCACGTTGGAGCAGCATAAGTGTGGCTATGGGTCCTTCTGTACAGATAATAGGAGTTTGATTCAGTCACGGTTTCGTTGGAGCAGCATCAGCGTTGCTATGGGTCCTTCTGTACAGAATAAAAGGAGTTTGGTTCAGTCAGTCACGTTTGAGCAGCATCAGTGTGGCTATTGGTCCTTTTGTACAAGAATAAAAGGAGTTTGATTCAGTCACAGTCACTTTGGAGCAGCATTAGTGTGGCTATAGGTCCTTCTGTACAGAATAAAAGGAGTTTGATTCAGTCAGTCACGTTGGAGCAGCATCAGTGTTGCTATGGGTCCTTCAGTACAGAATAAAAGGAGTTTGATTCAGTCACAGTCATGTTGGAGCAGCATTAGTGTGGCTATGAGTCCTTCTGTACAGGAATAAAAGGAGTTTTATTCAGTCACAGTCACGTTGGAGCTGCATCAGTGTTGTTATGGATCCTTCTGTACAGAATAAAAGGAGTTTGATTCAGTCAGTCACGTTTGAGCAGCATCAGTGTGGCTATTGGTCCTTTTGTACAGGAATAAAAGGAGTTTGATTCAGTCACAGTCACGTTGGAGCAGCATTAGTGTGGCTATGGGTCCTTTTGTACAGGAATAAAAGGAGTTTTATTCAGTCACAGTCACGTTGGAGCAGCATCAGTGTTGCTATGGGTGCTTCTGTACAGAATAAAAGGAGTTTGATTCAGTCAGTCACGTTGGAGCACCATTAGTGTGGCTATAGGTCCTTTTGTACAGAATCAAAGGAGTTTGATTCAGTCTCAGTCACGTAGGAGCAGCATCAGTGTGGCTATGGGTCTTTCTGTACAGAATAAAAGGAGTTTGATTCAGTCACAGTCACGTTGGAGCAGCATTAGTGTGGCTGTGAGTCCTTCTGTACAGAATAAAAGGAGTTTGATTCAGTCACAGTCACGTTGGAGCAGCATTAGTGTGGCTGTGAGTCCTTCTGTACAGAATAAAAGGAGTTTGATTCAGTCACAGTCACGTTGGAGCATCATTAGTGTGGCTATGGGTCCTTCTGTACAGAATAAAAGGAGTTTGATTCAGTCACAGTCACGTTGGAGCAGCATCAGTGTTGCTATGGGTCCTTCTGTACAGAATAAAAGGAGTTTTATTCAGTCACAGTCACGTTGGAGCAGCATCAGTGTTGCTATGGGTACTTCTGTACAGAATAAAAGGAGTTTGATTCGGTCAGTCATGTTTGAGCAGCATCAGTGTGGCTATTGGTCCTTTTGTACAGGAATAAAAGGAGTTTGATTCAGTCACAGTCACGTTGGAGCATCATTAGTGTGGCTATGGGTCCTTCTGTACAGAATAAAAGGAGTTTGATTCAGTCACAGTCACGTTGGAGCAGCATCAGTGTTGCTATGGGTCCTTCTGTACAGAATAAAAGGAGTTTGATTCAGTCAGTCACGTAAGAGCAGCATTAGTGTGGCTATGGGTCCTTATGTACAGGAATAAAGGAGTTTGATTCAGTCACTGTTACGTTGGAGCAGCATTAGTGTGGCTATGGGTCCTTCTGTACAGGTTTAAAGGAGTTTGATTCAGTCACAGTCACGTAGGAGCAGCATCAGTGTTGCTATGGGTCCTTCTGTACAGAATAAAAGGAGTTTTATTCAGTCACAGTCACGTTGGAGCAGCATCAGTGTTGCTATGGGTCCTTCTGTACAGAATAAAAGGAGTTTGAATCAGTCACAGTCACGTTGGAGCAGCATAAGTGTGGCTATGGGTCCTTCTGTACAGATAATAGGAGTTTGATTCAGTCACGGTTTCGTTGGAGCAGCATCAGCGTTGCTATGGGTCCTTCTGTACAGAATAAAAGGAGTTTGGTTCAGTCAGTCACGTTTGAGCAGCATCAGTGTGGCTATTGGTCCTTTTGTACAAGAATAAAAGGAGTTTGATTCAGTCACAGTCACTTTGGAGCAGCATTAGTGTGGCTATAGGTCCTTCTGTACAGAATAAAAGGAGTTTGATTCAGTCAGTCACGTTGGAGCAGCATCAGTGTTGCTATGGGTCCTTCAGTACAGAATAAAAGGAGTTTGATTCAGTCACAGTCATGTTGGAGCAGCATTAGTGTGGCTATGAGTCCTTCTGTACAGGAATAAAAGGAGTTTTATTCAGTCACAGTCACGTTGGAGCTGCATCAGTGTTGTTATGGATCCTTCTGTACAGAATAAAAGGAGTTTGATTCAGTCAGTCACGTTTGAGCAGCATCAGTGTGGCTATTGGTCCTTTTGTACAGGAATAAAAGGAGTTTGATTCAGTCACAGTCACGTTGGAGCAGCATTAGTGTGGCTATGGGTCCTTTTGTACAGGAATAAAAGGAGTTTTATTCAGTCACAGTCACGTTGGAGCAGCATCAGTGTTGCTATGGGTGCTTCTGTACAGAATAAAAGGAGTTTGATTCAGTCAGTCACGTTGGAGCACCATTAGTGTGGCTATAGGTCCTTTTGTACAGAATCAAAGGAGTTTGATTCAGTCTCAGTCACGTAGGAGCAGCATCAGTGTGGCTATGGGTCTTTCTGTACAGAATAAAAGGAGTTTGATTCAGTCACAGTCACGTTGGAGCAGCATTAGTGTGGCTGTGAGTCCTTCTGTACAGAATAAAAGGAGTTTGATTCAGTCACAGTCACGTTGGAGCAGCATTAGTGTGGCTGTGAGTCCTTCTGTACAGAATAAAAGGAGTTTGATTCAGTCACAGTCACGTTGGAGCATCATTAGTGTGGCTATGGGTCCTTCTGTACAGAATAAAAGGAGTTTGATTCAGTCACAGTCACGTTGGAGCAGCATCAGTGTTGCTATGGGTCCTTCTGTACAGAATAAAAGGAGTTTTATTCAGTCACAGTCACGTTGGAGCAGCATCAGTGTTGCTATGGGTACTTCTGTACAGAATAAAAGGAGTTTGATTCGGTCAGTCATGTTTGAGCAGCATCAGTGTGGCTATTGGTCCTTTTGTACAGGAATAAAAGGAGTTTGATTCAGTCACAGTCACGTTGGAGCATCATTAGTGTGGCTATGGGTCCTTCTGTACAGAATAAAAGGAGTTTGATTCAGTCACAGTCACGTTGGAGCAGCATCAGTGTTGCTATGGGTCCTTCTGTACAGAATAAAAGGAGTTTGATTCAGTCACAGTCACGTTGGAGCATCATTAGTGTGGCTATGGGTCCTTCTGTACAGAATAAAAGGAGTTTGATTCAGTCACAGTCACGTTGGAGCAGCATCAGTGTTGCTATGGGTCCTTCTGTACAGAATAAAAGGAGTTTTATTCAGTCACAGTCACGTTGGAGCAGCATCAGTGTTGCTATGGGTACTTCTGTACAGAATAAAAGGAGTTTGATTCGGTCAGTCATGTTTGAGCAGCATCAGTGTGGCTATTGGTCCTTTTGTACAGGAATAAAAGGAGTTTGATTCAGTCACAGTCACGTTGGAGCAGCATTAGTGTGGCTATGGGTCCTTCAGTACAGAATAAAAGGAGTTTGATTCAGTCAGTCACGTTGGAGCAGCATCAGTGTTGCTATGGGTCCTTCAGTACAGAATAAAAGGAATTTGATTCAGTCACAGTCATGTTGGAGCAGCATTAGTGTGGCTATGAGTCCTTCTGTACAGGAATAAAAGGAGTTTTATTCAGTCACAGTCACGTTGGAGCTGCATCAGTGTTGTTATGGGTACTTCTGTACAGAATAAAAGGAGTTTTATTCAGTCACAGTCACGTTGGAGCTGCATCAGTGTTGTTATGGGTCCTTCTGTACAGAATAAAAGGAGTTTGATTCAGTCAGTCACGTTTGAGCAGCATCAGTGTGGCTATTGGTCCTTTTGTACAGGAATAAAAGGAGTTTGATTCAGTCACAGTCACGTTGGAGCAGCATTAGTGTGGCTATGGGTCCTTCAGTACAGAATAAAAGGAGTTTGATTCAGTCAGTCACGTTGGAGCAGCATTAGTGTGGCTATGGGTCCTTCTGTACAGGAATAAAAGGAGTTTGATTCAGTCATAGTCACGTTGGAGCAGCATTAGTGTGGCTATGGGTCCTTTTGTACAGGAATAAAAGGAGTTTGATTCAGTCACAGTCACGTTGGAGCAGCATTAGTGTGGATGTGTGGACTTCTGTACAGGAATAAAAGGAGTTTGATTCAGTCATAGTCACGTTGGAGCAGCATTAGTGTGGCTATGGGTCCTTTTGTACAGGAATAAAAGGAGTTTGATTCAGTCAGTCACATTGGAGCAGCATTAGTGTGGCTATGGGTCCTTTTGTACAGGAATAAAAGGAGTTTGATTCAGTCACAGTCACTTTGGAGCAGCATTAGTGTGGCTATGGGTCCTTCTGTACAGAATAAAGGAGTTTGATTCAGTCACAGTCACGTTGGAGCAGCATTAGTGTGGCTATGGGTCCTTCTGTACAGAATAAAAGGAGTTTGATTCAGACACAGTCACGTTGGAGCAGCATTAGTGTGGCTAAGGGTCCTTCTGTACAGAATAAAAGGAGTTTGATTCAGTCACAGTCACGTTGGAGCAGCATTAGTGTGGCTATGGGTCCTTCTGTACAGAATAAAAGGAGTTTGATTCAGTCACAGTCATGTTGGAGCAGCATTAGTGTCGCTATGGGTCCTTTTGTACAGGAATAAAAGGAGTTTGATTCAGTCACAGTCACGTTGGAGCAGCATTAGTGTGGCTAAGGGTCCTTCTGTACAGAATCAAAGGAGTTTGATTTAGTCACAGTCACGTTGGAGCAGCATTAGTGTGGATGTGTGGACTTCTGTACAGAATAAAAGGAGTTTGATTCAGTCACAGTCACGTTGGAGCAGCATTAGTGTGGATGTGTGGACTTCTGTACAGGAATAAAGGAGTTTGATTCAGTCAGTCACGTTGGAGCAGCATTAGTGTGGATGTGTTGACTTCTGTACAGAATAAAAGGAGTTTGATTCAGTCACAGTCACGTTGGAGCAGCATTAGTGTGGATGTGTGGACTTCTGTACAGAATAAAAGGAGTTTGATTCAGTCACAGTCACGTTGGAGCAGCATTAGTGTGGATGTGTGAACTTCTGTACAGAATAAAAGGAGTTTGGTTCAATCACAGTCACGTTGGAGCAGCATTAGTGTGGCTATGGGTCCTTCTGTACAGGAATAAAAGGAGTTTGATTCAGTCACAGTCACGTAGGAGCAGCATTAGTGTGGCTAAGGGTCCTTTTGTACAGGAATAAAAGGAGTTTGATTCAGTCACAGTCACATTGGAGCAGCATTAGTGTGGCTATGGGTCCTTCTGTACAGAATAAAAGGAGTTTGATTCAGTCACAGTCACGTTGGAGCAGCATTAGTGTGGCTATGGGTCCTTCTGTACAGGAATAAAAGGAGTTTGATTCAGTCACAGTCACGTTGGAGAAGCATTAGTGTGGATGTGTGAACTTCTGTACAGAATAAAAGGAGTTTGGTTCAATCACAGTCACGTTGGAGCAGCATTAGTGTGGCTATGGGTCCTTCTGTACAGGAATAAAAGGAGTTTGATTCAGTCACAGTCACGTAGGAGCAGCATTAGTGTGGCTAAGGGTCCTTTTGTACAGGAATAAAAGGAGTTTGATTCAGTCTCAGTCACGTAGGAGCAGCATTAGTGTGGCTATAGGTCCTTTTGTACAGAATCAAAGGAGTTTGATTCAGTCTCAGTCACGTAGGAGCAGCATTAGTGTGGATGTTTGTCCTTAACATGTTAGAACTGCATTTATGCTGCCTGTATTAGTATTCCTTGGATGTTATTTCTTGATCTAGTACTTGTTCTGTTACTTCATATAATGATTTAAAATCCAATTCCTTTTCATTTTCAGTCCTTGGAATTTCTAGAAACATTCCTGTCGACAAAAGTGTCAAGTTTTGAATATTGCAGAACCATCGACTTGTTATTATCGTTGCTATAAAGTATATGTCACACAGTTGGTCAACAGATCAATAACTAATGTCTATTACTTGATTTATGTTAGTCAAGTTTTAAATGAGATAAGAAATTGGTGCAATAGGATATTGTGAAGGTCATGTTTTGAGTGGTGTTAAGTGGGAATGCTTTGTTGTAGATCTGAGGTGGGAAGGGTATGTTATGAGTCTAAGGTAGAAGCAAGGCTGTTTTGTACATGTGAGGTAGTGGGGAGGCTCTATTTCGAGTCCATGGTAGTGGGGAGGCTATGTTATGAGTGTGGTCGTTTGAGTCTATGTTATGAGTCTGAGGTAGTTGGGAGTTTATATTGTCGAGTTTAAGTGGCTATGCTAAATTTGTATGTGTGTCTGAAGTACATTTAATTAAGCAGAAATGTGCAGGTATAAGTTGTCAATTATAATTTGTGTAAATGTACAACTTTGACGCCACTAAAAAATATGAAGTTCAAAATCTAACAAAAATAATTCCTCTAGGCATGCTAGTAGAGAAAGTATTTAAATAATGTAAGTCTTTGTTTCCTCCTTTACAATTCTGACTCTGTTAGAAGATCGATTCATTTTACAAGTTTTGATTTTGTTAACAAACAAGAGAAAATAACAATGTAGAAACCGAGGCAAATTCTGAACTTTGATTGAAGTGCTAAAACGAACTTGATCTGTGATGCAGGCAGTCAATTTTTGTCCTGAAATGCCTGCATCACGAATCAACTGTCAGCATGTAGCAAGTGGAATCAGTTTATTATCATTTTTGATTGTCTTGTATTTATGTCTCCCAAGCAAAGTTTTGGGAGACATTGTTTTTGTCCAGTTTCTTATTATTATTCTTCTTCTTATATTTTTAACTTACTTCTTTAAAAGTACAATTAAAGCTGAAATGACATTGTTGTAATGGGTCAACAGATTTTCAAATATTTTATGATTTTTAAGAATAAATTTTTTAAAGTGGTAAATTTGTGCTTTAACCATTGTTGTAAAAATATTAGTTTGACAAGATTTTTTATGGCATTTGAATAAATGACATTGGTACACTGTCATTGGATACATTAACTGTCTTGCAACTTGTGAGATCAAAAAGTTTCAGCAAGGTCTTTTTTTTAATCATTTTTGCAAATATTATATATTTTATGACATTTAATAGTTTTTTTTTATATTGTAGTCATAATTATTTCTCTTTCAGTAGTATGTCAACAAATTTCCTTTTATGGTTTTCAATATTTGGTTAAAGGACCAATTAACTCCTCTTGTTAGTAAATAGATTTATAACTAAATGTAGAATTACCTCTTTGAATTCGTCACAAAAAGAGTTGTCAGGAGTATGGCAATATTGTTTCCTGTCATTTGGGTATTAATTTTCTCTGATCGACATCACTTTATATACACATGAATATATTAAGAAAAAATCTGTATTTGATCCACACTTGTTTCGACTAGTAGTACTATAACTTGCGTTGTCCACGTACTGTTGTATACCATAATCTAGTGTAGTCATAGCCCCTGTTTTAAAATTCATTTTTATTCTACATTCATTATGACAACAATGTTAGATAAATGAATAGCAGATAACCATTAGGCCAAATTTAATCAAACTTTGTTAGAGTTGGTCTTGAGTGAATGCATTGCAAAAATTTTATTTGTTACATGTTAGTTACTAAGGTGACACATTCTGTTTGTATCTGTTAGAAACTCGCCATTCTGACCATCTTACCAAATAATACAGCAAAGTATCATATAATGATTCCAGTATGGCACTTTTAGTGCTTTGTTTGGGCACAGCACTTTTTCAGCTGTATCCAATCCTTATTTAGGGAGAAATCAAGCACACCTTTTCCAAGGTCCAAACTCATAAGCCCAGTGAAGACAACCTGATCAAAGTGGAACTACTTAAACCAGTAAAAATATTTCATGTATTGATCAGTTAATGATGATAAAAATATATAATATATTAACAAAAGTAATTAGAAATTTGTGAAAATTACCTCGACTCTGTCTTGCAGAAAATATGCATTGTCCAAAAATTATGAAATTACTGACAATGCTATTTATATTAAAAGTATCCTCTGTATAGTGTTAAAAACGTTAAATCTAAATGTATGATTGATTATTTGTTGTTTAACGTCCAGCAAGCAATATTTCAGCTATATTCAGGACGTACTAAATATATGTAATGTGTAATGTAGCTATTTACACCTCAGTACTTCTTGATTAATTGTTGAAGTTATTTTCGTCCTGAAATGAGCTTAAATATTGTTCACTTGAGATTCCTTAGTCACATGATCGTATCTTAATCACTTTCAACAACAATGCTGTAATGTCAGTTGTCAAGTAGCTAAAATTTGCTGATGTAATGTAAATACAAATAAAGGGTAATTATGGCAACTTTTAATCTCCCTTAATTCTGCTCAACATCTTTACAGTCAAAGTAAAGTGATAGCCTTTCAATCACAGACAAAATGATTCCATGAATCAGCAATAAAGATAATTGGAAATGAACAATTTTGTGTAATTTTTAATGACCATTTATTTGTTTATCTTGGTAGTGTGACACAGCTATTGAGTAATACCAAAGTAATGATCAATATTTGTGTCTGACTGCAGTGTTGCACCTGACTGACTAATTCCTTAGACAGAAATGTTGATTTCTATGTGAAACCTGCAGGATGAAAGTTGAATAATGTCAGGTAAGACAATTTAGTTATCACAAGAAGGAATTACTCTGTATGAATAGTTGCACAATTTTTATCATTTTGTGATGAGATGTAGCTATAGTGTCATGCTGACAAAGCCAATCTATCTACAACACTTTATACTTATGTATTTAAGGGTTACAGATGTCTAAATCACAATGCATAAATTTGTTTACATGTTTTAAGACTTATTTCACTTGCATCCTTTTATAAAGCAATCTCTTACAAGTTTCTCAATGGCAGCAAGAGAGGTAGAATTGTGTATACTTGTCTAGTGTCAGAATAACTTCCTGATTGATTTCCTCTTCTGATTTATTATATCCCCTGCAAACTTGTTTGGGGGTGTATATAGGAATCACCCTGTCTGTCTGTCCACATCGGTTGTAAGTGCAACTCCTAAACCGCTTGATGAAATTTAATGAAACTTAGCATTAAAGAAGAACATTATATGTAGATGTGCATGAAGGATTTTTATTGACCTTGGATATCATTAAGGGGAGATAATTGGACTTGAAAGCGAAGCAGAGGGTATCCCTTTGTGAGCATGCTCGTAGTCCACACTTGTTTTTTATTAGATTGTTTTCACTTGGACCATATCAGATTGATTGATTAGATGTTTGCTTTACGTCTAGCGAGCAGTATTTAGGCTATATTAAGGACAAGAACAAGATAACAAACAATTAGAGGTTTGATGGGACACAGAAAACACAATTTAGACTGCCACTGGAAAAGTATAGAGTTTTGGGTAGGGCAGAGAATTTATCCTTTTGTAGCTGCTACAATGAGCCTACCCTTTTTTCAAAATCTGCAAAAGAGATCTTCATCGTGCAAGAAAAGTGGCACTCTCCAAACTTGTTACCCACTATGGTCGATGGCCAGGCTTTCCATATTATGACCTGACAACCCCCGAAAGAGAGGGTCTCCTCTATCTACCACCCTGGGATGCACTGGGGTGCTCTGAGGGTTGAGCAATGGGAACCCTCCCAGTATGGTCCAAGTGGACCATATCTCGAGCAATCAATCAATCAAGAGGCATAATTGATTGTGTTGCTTCTAGCATGTCAACTGACCAGGTTTTTGTAGTGGATATTGGTAGATTTTATTTGACAGTTATGTTTTAGACTTACAGTAAAGTCCTTTAACCAGTTGTAATTTCTTCTGTATAAAGTTTGAATTACTATCTAGTATACCCAATTAACCAAATTTTAAAATATACTACCAGTATATATTTAAAAAAAATTTCAAGAAGCCTTACTGACATCGTTGAATTTGATTTATCTCCCTTAGATGGTATTTTTTTTTTAAATGATTAAAAGATGCTTGTAGGTCAAAGCAGCGAAAGATGTTTAAATTGCATTAAAAAGCATGTGTTTTTTCAACCACTTACCAGAGAAGTTACAGGGAACTGTAGGTTTGCAATACTGATCTGATAGTATACTTTTTATTGTGATCCTCGATTAATTGCTTCTGATATTGGCTATATATATAATCATGTCTTAAAAAATTACAGGTCATGTTTTAGTCTTGTTTCCAGTTGTGTGATATAGGCATAGGTTGTGTGATATAGGCAAAGGTTGTCTGATATAGGCAAAGGTTGTGTGATATAGGCATAGGTTGTGTGATAAAGGCATAAATGTGTGATATAGGCATAGGTTGTGTGATATAGGCATAAATGTGTGATATAGGCATAGGTAGTGTGATATAGGCATAGGTTGTGTGATACAGGCATAAATGTGTGATTTAGGGATAGGTTGTGTGATATATGGATAGTTGTGTGATATAGGGATAGGTTGTGTGATATAGGCATAGGTTGTAGGTTGTGTGATATAGGCATAGGTTGTGTGATATAGTGATAGGTTGTGTGTTATAGGCGTAGATTGTGTGTTATAGGCATAGGTTGTGTGATATAGTGATAGGTTTTGTGATATAGGCATAGGTTGTGTGATATAGGCATAGGTTGTGTGATATAGGGATAGGTTGTGTGATATAGGGATAGTTTGTGTGATATAGGCATAGGTTGTGTGATATAGGGATAGGTTGTGTGATATAGGCATAGGCTGTGTGATATAGGCATAGGTTGTGTGATATAGGCATAGTTTGTGTGATATAGTGATAGGTTGTGTGATATAGGCATAGATTGTGTGTTATAGGCGCAGGTTGTGTGATATAGGCATAGGTTGTGTGATATAGGCATAGGTTGTGTGATATGGCATAGGTTGTGTGATATAGGCATAGGTTGTGTGATATAGGGATAGGTTGTGTGATATATGGATAGTTTGTGTGATATAGGCACAGGTTGTGTGATATAGGGATAGGTTGTGTGATATAGTGATAGGTTGTGTGATATAGGCATAGGTTGTGTGATATAGGGATAGGTTGTGTGATATAGGTATAGGTTGTGTGATATAGGGATGGGTTGTGTGTGATATAGGCATAGGTTGTGTGATATAGGCATAGGTTGTGTGATGTAGGCATAGGTTGTGTGATGTAGGCATATGTTGTGTGATATAGGGATAGGTTGTGTGTGATATAGGCATAGGTTGTGGGATATAGGCAAAGGTTGTGTGATATAGGCATAGGTTGTGTGATATAGGGATAGGTTGTGTGATATATGGATAGTTTGTGTGATATAGGCACAGATTGTGTGATAAAGGGAAAGGTTGTGTGATATAGTGATAGGTTGTGTGATATAGGGATAGGTTGTGTGATATAGGGATAGGTTGTGTGATATAGTGATAGGTTGTGTGATATAGGCATAGGTTGTGTGATATAGGGATAGGTTGTGTGATATAGGGATAGGTTGTGTGATATAGTGATAGGTTGTGTGATATAGGCATAGGTTGTGTGATATAGGGATAGGTTGTGTGATATAGTGATAGGTTGTGTGATATAGGCATAGGTTGTGTGATATAGGGATAGGTTGTGTGATATAGGGATAGGTTGTGTGATATAGGGATAGGTTGTGTGTGATAAAGGCATAGGTTGTGTGATATAGGCATAGGTTGTGTGATATAGGGATAGGTTGTGTGATATAGGCATAGGTTGTGTGTGATATAGGCATAGGTTGTGTGTGATATAGGCATAGGTTGTGTGATATAGGCATAGGTTGTGTGATATAGGGATAGGTTGTGTGATATAGGGATAGGTTGTGTGATATACGGATAGGTTGTGTGATATAGGCATAGGTTGTGTGATATATGGATAGGTTGTGTGATATAGGGATAGGTTGTGTGATATATGGATAGATTGTGTGATGTAGGCATAGGTTGTGATATAGGGATAGGTTGTGTGATATAGGGATAGGTTGTGGGATGTAGGCATAGGTTGTGTGATGTAGGGATAAGTTGTGTGATATAGGCATAGGTTGTGTGATATAGGGATAGGTTGTGTGATATACGGATAGGTTGTGTGATATAGGGATAGGTTTTTTTATATAGGGATAGGTTGTGTGATATAGGCAAAGGTTGTGTGATATAGGCATAGGTTGTGTGATGTAGGCATAGGTTGTGTGATATAGGGGTAGGTTGTGTGATGTAGGCATAGGTTGTGTGATGTAGGGATAAGTTGTGTGATATAGGCATAGGTTGTGTGATAGGGATAGGTTGTGTGATATACGGATAGGTTGTGTGATATAGGGATAGGTTTTTTCATATAGGGATAGGTTGTGTGATATAGGCAAAGGTTGTGTGATATAGGCATAGGTTGTGTGATGTAGGCATAGGTTGTGTGATATAGGGATAGATTGTGCGATATAGTCATAGGTTGTGTGATATATGGATAGTTTGTGTGATATAGGCATAGGTTGTGTGATATAGGGATAGGTTGTGTGATATAGGCATAGGTTGTGTGATATAGGCATAGGTTGTGTGATATAGGGATAGGTTGTGCAATATACGGATAGGTTGTGTGATATAGGGATAGGTTTTTTGATATAGGGATAGGTTGTGTGATATAGGCAAAGGTTGTGTGATGTAGGCATAGGTTGTGTGATGTAGGCATAGGTTGTGTGATATAGGGGTAGGTTGTGTGATGTAGGCATAGGTTGTGTGATGTATGGATAAGTTGTGTGATATAGGCATAGGTTGTGTGATATAGGGATAGGTTGTGTGATATACGGATAGGTTATGTGATATAGGGATAGGTTTTTATGCCCCCGCGACGACATGTCGGGGGGCATTAAGTTTTACTCATGTCCGTCCGTCCGTCCGTCCGTCCGTACGTACGTACGTCCGAACAAATTTCCGTCAAGCTTTTCTCAGAAACCGTACATGAGAACAATTTTAAATTTGGCAGAGTGGTTCAGTATCACAAGTTGTACGTCCTAAGCGAATTTCAGACCTGTCGGACAACTACTTCCTGTTTGGGACTTCATTTGTACGTAAATACGTCCGTCTGTATGTACAAATTTCCGTCAAGCTTTTCTCAGAAACCGTACATCAGAACAATTTGAAATTTGGCAGGGTGGTTCAGTATCACAAATTGTACGTCCTAAGCGACTTTCAGACCTGTCGGACAACTACTTCCTGTTTGCGACTGGGCCGATATGAAAATGTGTTAACATGAGTATGAAAATTTCCGTCAAGCTTTTCTCAGAAACCGTACATCAGAACAATTTGAAATTTGGCAGGGTGGTTCAGTATCACAAGTTGTACGTCCTAAGCGACTTTCAGACCTGTCGGACAACTACTTCCTGTTTGCGACTGGGCCGATATGAAAATGTGTTAACATGAGTATGAAAATTTCCGTCAAGCTTTTCTCAGAAACCGTACATCAGAACAATTTGAAATTTGGCAGGGTGGTTCAGTATCACAAGTTGTACGTCCTAAGCGACTTTCAGACCTGTCGGACAACTACTTCCTGTTTGCGACTGGGCCGATATGAAAATGTGTTAACATGAGTATGAAAATTTCCGTCAAGCTTTTCTCAGAAACCGTACATCAGAACAATTTGAAATTAGGCAGGGTGGTTCAGTATCACAAGTTGTACGTCCTAAGCGACTTTCAGACCTGTCGGACAACTACTTCCTGTTTGCGACTGGGCCGATATGAAAATGTGTTAACATGAGTATGAAAATTTCCGTCAAGCTTTTCTCAGAAACCGTACATCAGAACAATTTGAAATTTGGCAGGGTGGTTCAGTATCACAAGTTGTACGTCCTAAGCGACTTTCAGACCTGTCGGACAACTACTTCCTGTTTGCGACTGGGCCGATATGAAAATGTGTTAACATGAGTATGAAAATTTCCGTCAAGCTTTTCTCAGAAACCGTACATCAGAACAATTTGAAATTAGGCAGGGTGGTTCAGTATCACAAGTTGTACGTCCTAAGCGACTTTCAGACCTGTCGGACAACTACTTCCTGTTTGCGACTGGGCCGATATGAAAATGTGTTAACATGAGTATGAAAATTTCCGTCAAGCTTTTCTCAGAAACCGTACATCAGAACAATTTGAAATTTGGCAGGGTGGTTCAGTATCACAAGTTGTACGTCCTAAGCGACTTTCAGACCTGTCGGACAACTACTTCCTGTTTGCGACTGGGCCGATATGAAAATGTGTTAACATGAGTATGAAAATTTCCGTCAAGCTTTTCTCAGAAACCGTACATCAGCACAATTTGAAATTTGGCAGGGTGGTTCAGTATCACAAGTTGTACGTCCTAAGCGACTTTCAGACCTTTCAGACAACTACTTCCTGTTTGCGACTGGGCCGATATGAAAATGTATTAACATGAGTATGAAAATTTCCGTCAAGCTTTTCTCAGAAACCGTACATCAGCACAATTTGAAATTTGGCAGGGTGGTTCAGTATCACAAGTTGTACGTCCTAAGCGACTTTCAGACCTGTCGGACAACTACTTCCTGTTTGGGACTTCATTTAGCGGGGGCATCCGTGTCCCATGGACACACTCTTCAATTTTTTTATATAGGGATAGGTTGTGTGATATAGGCAAAGGTTGTGTGATATAGGCATAGGTTGTGTGATGTAGGCATAGGTTGTGTGATATAGGGATAGGTTGTGCGATATAGTCATAGGTTGTGTGATATATGGATAGTTTGTGTGATATAGGCATAGGTTGTGTGATATAGGCATAGGTTGTGTGATATAGGCATAGGTTGTGTGATATAGTGATAGGTTGTGTGATATAGGCATACGTTTTGTGTGATATAGGCCATAGGTTGTGTGATATAGGCATAGATTGTGTGATATAGGCATAGGTTGTGTGATATAGGCAAAGGTTGTGTGATATAGGGATAGGTTGTGTGATATAGGCATAGGTTGTGTGATATAGGGATAGGTTGTGTGATATAGGGATAGGTTGTGTGGTATAGGGATAGGTTGTGTGATATACGGATAGGTTGTGTGATATAGGCATAGGTTGTGTGATATAGGCATAGGTTGTGTGATATATGGATAGGTTGTGTGATATAGGCATAGGTTGTGTGATATAGGCATAGGTTGTGTGATATAGGCATAGGTTGTGTGATGTAGGGATAGGTTGTAAGATATAGGCAAAGGTTGTGTGATATAGGCATAGGTTGTGTGATATAGGGATAGGTTGTGTGATATACGGATAGGTTGTGTGATATAGGCATAGGTTGTGTGATATAGGCATAGGTTGTGTGATATAGGGATAGGTTGTGTGATGAAGGCATAGGTTGTGTGATATAGGGATAGGTTGTGTGATGTAGGCATAGGTTGTGTGATGTAGGCATAGGTTGTGTGATGTAGGCATAGGTTGTGTGATATAGGCATAGGTTGTGTGATATAGTGATAGGTTTTTTGATATAGGGATAGGTTGTGTGATATAGGGATAGGTTGTGTGATATAGGGATAGGTTGTGTGATATAGATATAGGTTGTGTGATATACGGATAGGTTGTGTGATATAGGGATAGGTTTTTATGCCCCCGCGACGACATGTCGGGGGGCATTAAGTTTTACTCATGTCCGTCCGTCCGTCCGTCCGTCCGTCCGTCCGTACGTACGTACGTCCGAACAAATTTCCGTCAAGCTTTTCTCAGAAACCATACATGAGAACAATTTTAAATTTGGCAGAGTGGTTCAGTATCACAAGTTGTACGTCCTAAGCGAATTTCAGACCTGTCGGACAACTACTTCCTGTTTGGGACTTCATTTGTACGTAAATACGTCCGTCTGTATGTACAAATTTCCGTCAAGCTTTTCTCAGAAACCGTACATTAGAACAATTTGAAATTTGGCAGTGTGGTTCAGTATCACAAGTTGTACGTCCTAAGCGACTTTCAGACCTGTCGCACAACTACTTCCTGTTTGCGACTGGGCCGATATGAAAATGTGTTAACATGAGTATGAAAATTTCCGTCAAGCTTTTCTCAGAAACCGTACATCAGAACAATTTGAAATTTGGCAGGGTGGTTCAGTATCACAAGTTGTACGTCCTAAGTGACTTTCAGACCTGTCGGACAACTACTTCCTGTTTGCGACTGGGCCGATATGAAAATATGTTAACATGAGTATGAAAATTTCCGTCGAGCTTTTCTCAGAAACCGTACATCAGAACAATTTGAAATTTGGCAGGGTGGTTCAGTATCACAAGTTGTACGTCCTAAGCGACTTTCAGACCTGTCGGACAACTACTTCCTGTTTGCGACTGGGCCGATATGAAAATGTGTTAACATGAGTATGAAAATTTCCGTCAAGCTTTTCTCAGAAACTGTACATCAGAACAATTTGAAATTTGGCAGGGTGGTTCAGTATCACAAGTTGTACGTCCTAAGCGACTTTCAGACCTGTCGGACAACTACTTCCTGTTTGCGACTGGGCCGATATGAAAATGTGTTAACATGAGTATGAAAATTTCCGTCAAGCTTTTCTCAGAAACCGTACATCAGAACAATTTGAAATTTGGCAGGGTGGTTCAGTATCACAAGTTGTACGTCCTAAGCGACTTTCAGACCTGTCGGACAACTACTTCCTGTTTGTGACTGGGCCGATATGAAAATGTGTTAACATGAGTATGAAAATTTCCGTCAAGCTTTTCTCAGAAACCGTACATCAGAACAATTTGAAATTTGGCAGGGTGGTTCAGTATCACAAGTTGTACGTCCTAAGCGACTTTCAGACCTGTCGGACAACTACTTCCTGTTTGCGACTGGGCCGATATGAAAATGTGTTAACATGAGTATGAAAATTTCCGTCAAGCTTTTCTCAGAAACCGTACATCAGCACAATTTGAAATTTGGCAGGGTGGTTCAGTATCACAAGTTGTACGTCCTAAGCGACTTTCAGACCTGTCGGACAACTACTTCCTGTTTGCGACTGGGCCGATATGAAAATGTGTTAACATGAGTATGAAAATTTCCGTCAAGCTTTTCTCAGAAACCGTACATCAGCACAATTTGAAATTTGGCAGGGTGGTTCAGTATCACAAGTTGTACGTCCTAAGAGACTTTCAGACCTGTCGGACAACTACTTCCTGTTTGGGACTTCATTTAGCGGGGGCATCCGTGTCCCATGGACACACTCTTCAATTTTTATTTGATATAGGGATAGGTTGTGTAATATAGGGATAGGTTGTGTGATATAGGGATAGGTTGTGGTCCTTATATCACTTCTATAAATCTGTTTCTCTAATTTTTGGCCGGCTTGCATGAAGTGCAAACCTGAGTTATTGTATGGTGAAGTAGGGGGGGGGGGGTGGGGGGGATTGGGCGGCATGCCTGGAAAATAAGGTACCAATTATGTGTAATCAACTCCTCCTACAGTTTTCTGAAAATTCACAGAAAGATTGTTCATGTATAAAAGTTGTGCACTTGCTGTTCTGGAATTGTTTGACTATTTTTTCCCAAATTTTCCAGATTTTGCAACTTAGTCATTTTTAAGAAAATTTGCAGAGGATGGTGCCCATCATGCCTAAAATTTGCAGAGGATGGTGCCCATCATGCCTAAAATTTGCAGAGGATGGTGCCCATCATGCCTAAAATTTGCAGAGGATGGTGCCCATCATGCCTAAAATTTGCAGAGGATGGTGCCCATCATGCCTAAAATTTGCAGAGGATGGTGCCCATCATGCCTAAAATTTGCAGAGGATGGTGCCCATCATGCCTAAAATTTGCAGAGGATGGTGCCCATCATGCCTAAAATTTGCAGAGGATGGTGCCCATCATGCCTATTTTGTTTATCAACTCCTCCTACATTTTTTTACACACTTCAACAAATTGTAAACCATTCCCTATTTATTAAGGCACTTGCTTCGCAACCTGGCCTTTTCAGACTTGTGCGATTTTTATGTCATATTGCAACATCTTGACTGGGATAGAAAAAATAGTTCTAGTCACTAACTGTGGAAAAACAGAATCCTACATATTTCTACAATCTGGCTAGTTAAAGTATGGAACTTTAAGTCCTCACCAAGGCCTGAAAATTACATCATTTATCTATCTTGATTGGAGCAATCTGTCCACTGATACTGATGTTAGATACTTTATATTCCACTCTTTTTTCTGTGATGATTGAATTACTTGTTTGGTATGTGTAAACTTATTCAATGTTCTGGTAAAGGACTTTGTATTGAATATCAGTAAGATCCTCACTGTCATGTTTTTTCTTAAAATCCAATTAAAATTTATTTTGGTTCTTAATTTTTTAATAGTTTTGGTTGGGACAGTTATTTTAGAATTGTGCTAGTTGGCCTTAAATGTCAAGTATTGTCTTGCCATAAGAAGTACATTGACGTTGATTCTACTTGACACAGTCACCCAGCAGACATTGATACTACTTGACACTGTCACCTAGCAGACATTAATACTACTTGACACTGTCACCTAGCAGACATTAATACTACTTGACACTGTCACCCAGCAGACATTAAGACTACTTGACACTGTCACCCAGCAGACATTGATACTACTTGACACTGTCACCCAGCAGACATTAAGACTACTTGACACTGTCACCCAGCAGACATTAAGACTACTTGACACTGTCACCCAGCAGACATTGATACTACTTGACACTGTCACCTAGCAGACATAAATACTACTTGACACTGTCACCAAGCAGACATTGATACTACTTGACACTGTCACCTAGCAGACATTAAAACTACTTGACACTGTCACCTAGCAGACATTGATACTACTTGACACTGTCACCCAGCAGACATTGATACTACTTGACACTGTCACCTAGCAGACATTGATACTACTTGACACTATCACCTAGCAGACATTAATACTTCTTGACACTGTCACCTAGTAGACATTGATACTACTTGACACTGTCACCCAGCAGACATTAAGACTACTTGACACTGTCACCCAGCAGACAGCAGACATTAATACTACTTGACACTGTCACCCAGCAGACATTAAGACTACTTGACACTGTCACCCAGCAGACAGCAGACATTAATACTACTTGACACTGTCACCTAGCAGACATTAATACTACTTGACACTGTCACCCAGCAGACATTAAGACTACCTGACACTGTCACCTAGCAGACATTAATACTACTTGACACTGTCACCCAGCAGACATTAAGACTACTTGACACTGTCACCCAGCAGACATTGATACTACTTGACACTGTCACCCAGCAGACATTGATACTACCTGACACTGTCACCTAGCAGACATTGATACTACCTGACACTGTCACCTAGCAGACATTAATACTACTTGACACTCACCCAGCAGACATTAAGACTACTTGACACTGTCACCCAGCAGATATTGATACTACCTGACACTGTCACCTAGCAGACATTGATACTACTTGACACTGTCACCCAGCAGACATTAATACTACTTGACACTGTCACACAGCAGACATTGATACTACCTGACAC
The DNA here is from genome assembly GCA_944474755.1 of Limnoperna fortunei. Lineage (NCBI taxonomy): Eukaryota > Metazoa > Mollusca > Bivalvia > Mytilida > Modiolidae > Limnoperna > Limnoperna fortunei. The sequence goes on from OX104115.1 coordinate 91,817,812, forward strand.
TGTCACTCAGCAGATTTTACAATTAAATTGAACCAAATTAGGGGATAGAATTGGTAATTACCAAATTAAATAAAAAGGGAAAAAAAGAAAAATTAAAAATTAAAAACTGATAAATCTTCCATTCAAGTCTGAACACTTGTTCAAGATTTAAAATACATATTCTAAAGATATAACTAGATTTTCAAATACAAAAAAAAGATGAAGAATTCTGTATGAGTAAACCCAAACACAATGATAAGCTCTGACCTTGGTATTGTATACTACTTTGGGTGGTAGGAAGCAATTATACTTTCACCTGTTGAAAATTTGAAAAAGTTTTGTTTATTTGAAACTTATTTTAAACCATGACATGACCATCTTGTACATGTACCAACATATTCTATTTGCTTAAAGTTGTTGGCCATGATGACCACAATTACTACAAATAAAACTTCATCATTTTACTGCCTTATTTAAAACCATTAAGCAGAATACACCTATGTGTAAGTCTAGTTCTTTAGCTGAATAATTAGCCTATACATTAGATGAAAGTGAAAATGATTACATCATAACATATCTGTTCTGATTGCAGATGATGCAGCTAATCACCAGTAAAGATAGTTGTATTTTGGATGAAAAGGCAGCAGACTACATTGGAATCCATGAAATTACATCTGACCTTGACATTAAAGTCTTAACAGATGATATGGGAATCCAAGAGTTGACCTTTGATCACATATTTACAGATGTCAAGGTCACAGAGGGAGCAGTATCTGACCAGTATAATGAGAAAGATGGACAAGCTTTCATTGGAGAAGAATTAGCTACTGGGCATTGTGGGAAAGCAGACTTTAGAAAGGATTTGCCTATTCTTCCGTCATACGAGGTAATGTTATTCATGTTCAGTATAACATTCTGTTCTAACATCTGTAGAAGATAATGCCAGTATACTCTAGAATATAACTTTCTTCTCTGATTTGGCTTTATAAGTCGGTTATGTGAGGTTCTTAACTATACTGTAACTGTCTCATCGGACTGGTAATTCTGCATCAAAAACAAGGTTCAGTGTACTTGTCTAGAGTTTATGCACCTTCACAGACATTTCGTTTCAAATTATATTTTAATGACTATTATGTTGTCTGGATTATTAAATTTATAGTGATTAATTGTCGCAATTAAGATAAGAAAACATACTTTTTGATCTGAGATTGATCTTGTTATCATCTGTTATGAAAATTGTTTATTTGATATCATTTCTGCTGACATCAGGGCATTTATACAATCTTCTCAACCTCATGCATGGCTGATTTTAAAAATCAGACAATTGATTTCTTTTTCAGTAAATAATTATATTAAAACAAATTTAAATTCTGCATGAATGTTATTTTTTATCCACTTTTGATTTGACATTTAAGTTTTAGCATTTTTGAAATGATGACAAGATGCTAAAACTAATTTTAAAAGTCAAATGTCAGGTAAGCTTGTTACAAGAATCGGGAAAAGTAATGATGACATCGGGGACATAGTGCAGCCTGACTAATCAGTCTATAGTAATATATCCTCTACAAAAGATTTTGTGTACCAGACAGGGATTTGTATTTTTTTATTTGACACGTGTTTCTTGATCAAAATAATGGAAGCTACAAATATTCCAGATAATACTTTTCGTATGGTGGTGTATTGCAGTACATATGGGGATATTTTTATTTCTTAAGGAGTACTGCTCAGTTAAAATTTAAATACAAAATAATTAATTTGAAATACAATATACCTGCCATTGATTTTAATGGGAAATAAGGGCACTATCTGCAAATGGCAAGTATTGCTTCTGTCATTTAAATAGCAAGAACAACTCTCAGACCAGTACATATGACAAGATTTAAAAAAAAAAATTAAAATGGTTTTGTGAAATTTTTGGCTGGATTGTACAGTGAAGTTGGGTGGGTGGGTAAAATAGGGTATCGGTTTTGTGTAATCAACTCCCAGATCTCTGAAACAGAAAAATTGCACATGTATTGAAGTTATGCATCTGCTGTTATGGAAATGTTCCTGATTTTTTGGCCGGCTTGCATTAAGTGCAAACCTTGGTTATAGGAAGGTGAAGTCGGGGAGGGGGAGGGGTCAGGTGTTGAAAATAGGGTATCCATTTTGTGTAATAACCTCCTCCTTCAGTTTTCAATACAGATCTCTTAAACTTCAGAAAAAGATTACATCTGTATTGAAGTTGTGCACCTGCAGTTATGGAAGTGTTTGAGGATTTTTCTCCAAATTTTCCTGACTTGAGAACATTCATTTTTCAGAACATGTTGCCAGCGATAGTACCTATTTTGCATAATCAACTGCTCCTACAGTTTTCAGCCCAGACCTTTAAAACTTGTATTGGAAGTTGTGCACCTGCTATTATTGAATTGTGCAAGAATTGTTTTCCTTATTTTCCAGACATGGGAACTTCTGGGTGAAATTTTTTTTCCATTTTACTAGACAATGGAACACACTTTATAAATGATGGTTCTGTTTTTGTGTGATCAACTCCTTCTACATTTTTTTACACAGACCCAACCTTCTTTCAACAAATTGTAAACCATTCCCCATTTATTTATTAAGGCACTTGCTTTGCAACCTGGCTATTTTAAACTTATGCAATTTTTTATAAAAATCCAGATAAATATCATCTCTTAAATTTGACCATAGGGTTAACGTCCATGTTGTGATCTACCTGGACATAGGGTTAACGTCCATGTTGTGATCTACCTGGACCTAGAATGATGGAATATAATGTTGACAGCAAGTTCTCTAAACTTGAATCAATCTAAGATAGAAAACTAATGTTTGGGGGAGGTAACTCTTTGGTTAGAATAAATCTTTGGGGCCAAAATAAATCTGCTATATTAATTGCTTGCCATGTTTTAAGCAGGTTGTCAATTTGAACAAGATTACTTTCATTGATAAATTTTTTTTAGAAACACTCAAAATATAAATAAATAAATAAAAATAAAAAACAAAAAGTACAAAATTACTTCACCATCATCACTTACTACTGATTCAGACTACAGTTGAAATATTGTTCTGTGTATGTTAACTTAGTATATCAGTTATTAGGGCCTCGCCACTTTGTGGCGGACACCCTATAGTGATCAGTCTGTCCATCCATCTGTCTGTCCGTCCGTCCTAAACTAATCGTGTCCAGGCTGCAACTTTTTTATCTTTTGACGTAGGCTTTTGATATTTGGAATGTGGGTAGATAACATAATGGCAAAGTGTCGCATAACATGGGTGTTGACCTTTGACCTTTAGGTCACATTATTGCTTTAAATGACAAATTCATGTCCGTGCTGTAACTTTTTTATCTTTTGAGGTAGGCTTTTGATATTTGGAATGTGGGTAGATAACATAATGGCAATGTGTCACATACCGTGGTTGTTGACCTTTGACCCTGAACTTTGACCTTAAGGTCACATTTTTGTTTTCTGAATTGCAAATTCATGTCCGTGCAGTAACTTTTTTTATCTGGGTAGATGATGACCTTTGGGTAGATGATATCAAGGGGATGGGTCGCATACCACGGTTAATGAAATTCGACCTTGACCTCAAGGTCCTTTGTCTGTGCTAAACTAATCATGTCCAGGCTGCAACTTTTTTATCTTTTGAGGTAGGCTTTAGATATTTGAATGTGGATAGATAATATCAAGGCGATGTGTCGCATACCATGGTTGTTGACCTTTGACCTTGAACTTTGACCTTAAGGTCACATTGTTGCTTTCTGAATGACAAATTCATGTCTGTGCAGTAACTTTTTTAGCTCACCTGACCCAAAGGGTCATGTGAGCTATTGTTATCACTTTGCGTCCGTCGTCGTCGTCGTCGGCGTCTGTAAACTTTTTACATTTTAATCTTCTTCTCTGAAACCACTTGGCCAATTGAAACCAAACTTGGCCATAATGTTCATTGGATGGACCTTTACAAAGTTTGTGTTTTTTATTTTGATTGGTAAACCAATATGGCCGCCACCTCAAGACTTAGTTTAACATAGGACCCTATGGGAAAAAAGTTAAAAAGGGCTTCTTCTCTGAAACCATTTAACCAATCAAAACAAAACTTACTAGCAATATTGTTTAGATGGTCCTCTATAAAGTTTGTGTTTTAGATGGGAATTGGAAATTCAAAATGGCCACCACTGCAGGACTTAGTTTAACATAGAACCCTATGGGAAAAAGTTTTAAAAGGCTTCTTCTCTGAAACCGGTTAATCAATGGAAACAAAAACTTACTAGCAATATTGTTTGGATGGTCCTCTATAAAGTTAGTGTTTTTTATGGCAATTGGAAATTCAAAATGGCTGCCACCGCAGGACTTAATTTAACATAGGACCCTATGGGAAAAAGTTTGAAAGGCTTCTTTTCTGAAACCGGCCAACCAATGGAAACAAAACTTACTAGCAATATTGTTTAGGATGGTCCTCTATAAAGTTAATGTTTTTTATCCCAATCTGATATTCAAAATGGCCGCCACCGCAGGACTTAGTTTAACATTGGACCCTATTGGAAAAATGTTAAAAAGGGCTTCTTCTCTGAAACCGGTTAACCAATCAAAACAAAACTTACTAGCAATATTGTTTGGATGGTCCTCTATAAAGTTTGTGTGTTTTGTGGCAATTGGAAATTCAAAATGGCTGCCACCGCAGGACTTAATTTAACATAGGACCCTATGGGAAAAAGTTTGAAAGGCTTCTTTTCTGAAACCGGCCAACCAATGGAAACAAAACTTACTAGCAATATTGTTTGTATGGTCCTCTATAAAGTTAATGTTTTTTATCCCAATCTGATATTCAAAATGGCCGCCACCGCAGGACTTAGTTTAACATTGGACCCTATGGGAAAAAGGTTAAAAAGGGCTTCTTCTTTGAAACCGGTTAACCAATCAAAACAAAACTTACTAGCAATATTGTTTGGGTGGTCCTTTATAAAGTTTATGATTTTTATGCCAACTGGAAATTCAAAATGGCCGCTACCGCAGGACTTAGTTTAACATAGGACCCTATTGGAAAAAGTTTTTAAAGGCTTCTTCTCTGAAACCGGTTAATCAATGGAAACAAAAACTTACAAGCAATATTGTTTGGATGGTCCTCTATAAAGTTTATGTTTTTTATGGCAATTGGAAATTCAAAATGGCCGCTACCTCAGGACTTTGTTTAACATACGACCCTATGGGAAAAAGTTTTTAAAGGCTTCTTGCCGAAACCGGTTAATCAATGGAAACAAAAACTTACTAGCAATATTGTTTGGATGGTCCTTTATAAAGTTTATGTTTTTTATGGCAATTGGAAATTGAAAATGGCCACCTCCCCCGCAGGACTTAGTTTAACATAGGACCCTATGGGCAAATAAAAAAAATCTCTATACAACTGGTTAACCAATGAAACAAAGCTTTCTAGTAATATTGTTTGGATGGTCCTATTTAAAGTTTATTGAAAATTACAGGACTTACTTTAACATCAGGGAAATGCCATCTTCATTGCCTATAAAATCAGGTGAGCGATACAGGCTCTTAAGAGCCTCTGGTTTATCTGTTGAGGTAGGCTTTTGATATTTGGAATGTGGGTAGATAACATCAAGGTGACGTGTCGCATACAGTGGTTGTTGACCTTTGACCCTGAACTTTGACCTTTAAGGTCACATTATTGTTTTCTGAATGACAAATTCATGTCCATGCTGTAATTTTTAGCCGAGTTGCAACAAAGTTGAACTCGGCTATTGTTATGATGATGGCGGGCGGCTGGGCGGGCGGGCATTAACAATTGGTTTCCTTATCATAACTCAGAAAGTTGTGAACCGATTTTTTATGAAACTTTAGGATATTGTTACATACCATAAGAGGAGGAACCCTATTGATTTTGGGGTAAATCAGTTCAAGGTCAAGGTCACAGCGACAGAAAAACGTTAGAAAATTTATTGAATTAGTGGTTTCTGGACCATAACTCGAAAAGTTCTCAACCAATTTTATTGAAACACTGGGATATTGTTACATACCATAAGAGGAGGAACCCTATTGATTTTGGGGTAAATCCGTTCAAGGTCAATGTCACAGCGACAGAATAACGTTAGAAAATTTCTTGAACTAGTGGTTTCCGGACCATAACTAAAAAAGTTCTCAACAGATTTTAATAAAACTTTGGTATATTGTTACATACCATAAGAGGAGGAACCTTATTGATTTTGGGGTAAATCCACTCAAGGTCAAGGTCACAGTGACAGAAAAACGTTAGAAAATTTCTTGAATTAGTGTTTTCCGGACCATAACTCAAAAAGTTCTCAACCGATTTTAATGAAAGTTTTGGTTAATAAAATACGGCAACTCGGCTTTTGCACCCCTGTGCATATCGATTTTTTTATCTTTTGAGGTAGGTTTTTGATATTTGTAATGTAGGTAGATAATATCAAGGCATTGTGTCTCATACCAGGGGTAATGACCTTTGACCTTGACCTCGAGGTCAGCGGGGCCCACAGAGATGGATACCATCTCACTGATATCTAGTTCTTGCCAAGTTCTGAATATATATGTAGGTGACATACTGCTCAATGGCCAGTGTACATCAATCATAGGGTTGCATGGTGTTTTAATAATGAATTATCAAAAATTAACTTAGTAATCTTTTTGTATATAAAACTATTTTGAATAAAATTGCACCAAATTATTCAAAACCTCTGATTTAATTTTGTTGTTTTATGTTGAAATTCTCTTTTTGATGTCATAAGTTAAGCCAGATTTTGAGGTTGTCTTGTGTTATACCTCTGATTTTGAGGTTGTCTTATGTTATACCTCTGATTTTGAGGTTGTCTTATGTTATACCTCTGATTTTGAGGCTGTCTTGTTATAACGCTGATTTTGAGGTTTTCTTGTTATAATGCTTATTTTGAGGTTGTCTTATGTTATACCTCTGATTTTGAGGTTGTCTTATGTTATACCTCTGATTTTGAGGTTGTCTTATATTATACCTCTGATTTTGAGGCTGTCTTGTTATACCGCTGATTTTGAGGTTTTCTTGTTATAATGCTTATTTTGAGGTTGTCTTGTGTTATACCTCTGATTTTGAGGCTGTCTTGTTATAACGCCGATTTTGAGGTTGTCTTATGTTATACCTCTGATTTTCAGGTTGTCTTATGTTATACCTCTGATTTTGAGGCTGTCTTATGTTATACCTCTGATTTTGAGGCTGTCTTGTTATATGCTTATTTTGAGGTTGTCTTGTGTTATACCTCTGATTTTGAGGCTGTCTTATGTTATACCTCAGATTTTGAGGCTGTCTTGTTATAACGCTGATTTTGAGGTTGTCTTATGTTATACCTTTGATTTTGAGGTTGTCTTATGTTATACCTCTGATTTTGAGGTTGTCTTATGTTATACCTCTGATTTTGAGGCTGTCTTATGTTATACCTCTGATTTTGAGGCTGTCTTGTTATAACGCTGATTTTGAGGTTGTCTTATGTTATTCCTCTGATTTCCATGTTGTCTTATGTTATACCTCTGTTTGTCTTATGTTATACCTCTGTTTGTCTTATGTTATACCTCTGATTTTGAGGTTGTCTTATGTTATACCTCTGATTAATGTTGTCTTATGTTAAATCACTGATTTTGAGCTATCATACTGATTTTCATGTTAAATTATGTTATAACTCTGATTTTCAGGTTGTCTTATGTTATAACTCTGATTTTGAGGTTGTCTTATGTTATACCTCTGATTAATGTTGTCTTATGTTAAATCTCTGATTTTGAGCTATCATACTGATTTTCATGTTGTCTTATGTTATAACTCTGATTTTCAGGTTGTCTTATGTTATAACTCTGATTTTCAGGTTGTCCTATGTTAAACCTTTAATTTTTAGGTTGTCTTATGTTATACCTCTGATGTTGAGGTTGTCATACCTCAGATTTTGAAGCGGTCTTATGTTATACCTCTGATTTTCAGCTAATGATATGTTATACCTCTGATTTTAAGGTTGTCTTGTTATACCTCTGATTTTGAGGCTGTCTTGTTATACCTCTGATTTTGAGGCTGTCTTATGTTATACCTCTGATTTTGAGGTTTTCTTTTTTTATACTTCTGATTTTTAGGCTGTCATATGTTATACGTCTGATTTTGAGGCTGTCTTATGTTATACATCTGATTTTGAGGTTTTCTTATGTTATACTTCTGATTTTGAGGCTGTCTTATGTTATACCTCTGATTTTCAAGTTGTCTTATGTTAAACCTCTGATTTTGAGGTTGTCTTATGTTAAACCTCTGATTTTGAGGTTGTCTTATGTTATACCTCTGATTAATGTTGTCTTATATTAAATCTCTGATTTTGAGCTATCATACTGATTTTCATGTTGTGTTATGTTAAACCTCTGATTTTCAGGTTGTCCTATGTTAAACCTCTAATTTTGAGGTTGTCTTATGCTATACCTCTGATGTTGAGGTTGTCATACCTCAGATTTTGAAGCTGTCTTATGTTATACCTCTGATTTTCAGCTAATGATATGTTGTATCTCTGATTTTGAGGTTGTCTTATGTTATACTTCTGATTTTGAGGTTGTCTTATGTTATACTTCTGATTTTGAGGCTGTCTTATGTTATACCTCTGATTTTGAGGTTGTTTTATGTTATACTTCTGATTTTCAGGTTGTCTTATGTTATACCATTGATTTTGAGGTTGTCTTATGTTATACCTCTGATTTTGAGGCTGTCTTGTTATAACGCTGATTTTGAGGTTTTCTTATGTTATACTTCTGATTCTGAGGCTGTCTTATGTTATACTTCTGATTTTGAGGCTGTCTTATGTTATACCTCTGATTTTGAGGTTGGTTTATGTTATACTTCTGATTTTCAGGTTGTCTTATGTTAAACCATTGATTTTGAGGTTATCTTATGTTATACCTCAGATTTTGAGGCTGTCTTGTTATAACGCTGATTTTGAGGTTGTCTTATGTTATACTTCTGATTCTGAGGCTGTCTTATGTTATACTTCTGATTTGAGGCTGTCTTATGTTATACCTCTGATTTTCAGGTTGTCTTATGCTATACCTCTGATTTTGAGGTTGTCTTATGTAATACCTCAGATTTTGAGGCCGTCTTATGTTATACCTCTAATTTTCAGCTTATATATTATACCTCTGATTTTGAGGTTGTCTTATGTTATACTTCTGATTCTGAGGCTGTCTTATGTTATACTTCTGATTTTAAGGCTGTCTTATGTTATACTTCTGATTTTGAGGTTGTCTTATGTTATACCATTGATTTTGAGGTTGTCTTATGTTATACTTCTGATTTTGAGGCTGTCTTATGTTATACTTCTGATTTTGAGGTTTTCTTATGTTATACGTCTGATTTTGAGGCTGTCTTATGTTATACCTCTGATTTTGAGGTTTTCTTATGTTATACTTCTGATTTTTAGGCTGTCATATGTTATACGTCTGATTTTGAGGTTTTCTTGTTATAATGCTTATTTTGAGGTTGTCTTGTGTTATACCTCTGATTTTGAGGCTGTCTTGTTATAACGCTGATTTTGAGGTTGTCTTATGTTATACCTCTGATTTTCAGGTTGTCGTATGTTATACCTCTGATTTTGAGGCTGTCTTATGTTATACCTCTGATTTTGAGGCTGTCTTGTTATAATGCTTATTTTGAGGTTGTCTTGTGTTATACCTCTGATTTTGAGGCTGTCTTATGTTATACCTCAGATTTTGAGGCTGTCTTGTTATAATGCTGATTTTGAGGTTGTCTTATGTTATACCTTTGATTTTGAGGTTGTCTTATGTTATACCTCTGATTTTGAGGTTGTCTTATGTTATACCTCTGATTTTGAGGCTGTCTTATGTTATACCTCTGATTTTGAGGCTGTCTTGTTATAACGCTGATTTTGAGGTTGTCTTATGTTATTCCTCTGATTTCCATGTTGTCTTATGTTATACCTCTGTCTTATGTTATACCTCTGATTTTGAGGTTGTCTTATGTTATACCTCTGATTAATGTTGTCTTATGTTAAATCACTGATTTTGAGCTATCATACTGATTTTCATGTTAAATTATGTTATTTCTCTGATTTTCAGGTTGTCTTATGTTATAACTCTGATTTTGAGGTTGTCTTATGTTATACCTCTGATTAATGTTGTCTTATGTTAAATCTCTGATTTTGAGCTATCATACTGATTTTCATGTTGTCTTATGTTATAACTCTGATTTTCAGGTTGTCCTATGTTAAACCTTTAATTTTTAGGTTGTCTTATGTTATACCTCTGATGTTGAGGTTGTCATACCTCAGATTTTGAAGCGGTCTTATGTTATACCTCTGATTTTCAGCTAATGATATGTTATACCTCTGATTTTGAGGTTGTCTTGTTATACCTCTGATTTTGAGGCTGTCTTGTTATACCTCTGATTTTGAGGCTGTCTTATGTTATACCTCTGATTTTGAGGTTTTCTTATGTGATACTTCTGATTTTTAGGCTGTCATATGTTATACGTCTGATTTTGAGGCTGTCTTATGTTATACATCTGATTTTGAGGTTTTCTTATGTTATACTTCTGATTTTGAGGCTGTCTTATGTTATACCTCTGATTTTCAAGTTGTCTTATGTTAAACCTCAGATTTTAAGGTTGTCTTATGTTAAACCTCTGATTTTGAGGTTGTCTTATGTTATACCTCTGATTAATGTTGTCTTATATTAAATCTCTGATTTTGAGCTATCATACTGATTTTCATGTTGTGTTATGTTAAACCTCTGATTTTCAGGTTGTCCTATGTTAAACCTCTAATTTTGAGGTTGTCTTATGCTATACCTCTGATGTTGAGGTTGTCATACCTCAGATTTTGAAGCTGTCTTATGTTATACCTCTGATTTTCAGCTAATGATATGTTGTACCTCTGATTTTGAGGTTGTCTTATGTTATACTTCTGATTTTGAGGTTGTCTTATGTTATACTTCTGATTTTGAGGCTGTCTTATGTTATACCTCTGATTTTGAGGTTGTTTTATGTTATACTTCTGATTTTCAGGTTGTCTTATGTTATACCATTGATTTTGAGGTTGTCTTATGTTATACCTCTGATTTTGAGGCTGTCTTGTTATAACGCTGATTTTGAGGTTTTCTTATGTTATACTTCTGATTCTGAGGCTGTCTTATGTTATACTTCTGATTTTGAGGCTGTCTTATGTTATACCTCTGATTTTGAGGTTGGTTTATGTTATACTTCTGATTTTCAGGTTGTCTTATGTTAAACCATTGATTTTGAGGTTGTCTTATGTTATACCTCAGATTTTGAGGCTGTCTTGTTATAACGCTGATTTTGAGGTTGTCTTATGTTATACTTCTGATTCTGAGGCTGTCTTATGTTATACTTCTGATTTTGAGGCTGTCTTATGTTATACCTCTGATTTTCAGGTTGTCTTATGCTATACCTCTGATTTTGAGGTTGTCTTATGTAATACCTCAGATTTTGAGGCCGTCTTATGTTATACCTCTAATTTTCAGCTTATATATTATACCTCTGATTTTGAGGTTGTCTTATGTTATACTTCTGATTCTGAGGCTGTCTTATGTTATACTTCTGATTTTGAGGCTGTCTTATGTTATACTTCTGATTTTGAGGTTGTCTTGTGTTATACCATTGATTTTGAGGTTGTCTTATGTTATACTTCTGATTTTGAGGCTGTCTTATGTTATACTTCTGATTTTGAGGTTTTCTTATGTTATACGTCTGATTTTGAGGCTGTCTTATGTTATACCTCTGATTTTGAGGTTTTCTTATGTTATACTTCTGATTTTTAGGCTGTCATATGTTATATGTCTGATTTTGAGGCTGTCTTATGTTATACATCTGATTTTGAGGTTTTCTTATGTTATACTTCTGATTTTGAGGCTGTCTTATGTTATACCTCTGATTTTCAAGTTGTCTTATGTTAAACCTCGGATTTTGAGGTTGTCTTATGTTAAACCTCTGATTTTGAGGTTGTCTTATGTTATACCTCTGATTAATGTTGTCTTATATTAAATCTCTGATTTTGAGCTATCATACTGATTTTCATGTTGTGTTATGTTAAACCTCTGATTTTCAAGTTGTCTTATGTTATACCTCTGATTTTGATGTTGTCTTATGTTATACCTCTGATTTTGATGTTGTCTTATGTTAAACCTCTGATTTTGAGGTTGTCTTATGTTATACCTCTGATTTTGAGGTTGTCTTATGTTAAACCTCTGATTTTGAGGTTGTCTTATGTTAAACCTCTGATTTTGAGGTTGTCTTATGTTAAATCACTGATTTTGAGGTTGTCTTATGTTATACCTCTGATTAATGTTGTCTTGTATTAAATCTCTGATTTTGAGCTATCATACTGATTTTCATGTTGTGTTATGTTAAACCTCTGATTTTCAAGTTGTCTTATGTTATAACTCTGATTTTGATGTTGTCTTATGTTATACCTCTGATTTTGAGGTTGTCTTATGTTATACCTCTGATTTTGAGGTTGTCTTATGTTATACCTCTGATTTCCATGTTGTCTTATGTTATACCTCTGATTTTGAGGTTGTCTTATGTTATACCTCTGATTTTGAGGTTGTCTTATGTTATACCTCTGATTTTGAGGTTGTCTTATGTTATACCTCTGATTTTCATGTTGTCTTATGTTATACCTCTGATTTTGAGGTTGTCTTATGTTATACCTCTGATTTTGAGGTTGTCGTATGTTAAACCTCTGATTTTGAGGTTGTCGTATGTTAAACCTCTGATTTTGAGGTTGTCTTATTGTCAAGTTGTCTTGTATTCAACCTATGATTTTGAGGTTATAATATATTAACCACTGATTCTGATGAAGTTTGTTTTGTTTGAATGGTGTTTTAACGCCACTTTCAGCAATTTTTCAGCTATTTCATGGCGTCCAGTTTTTATTGGGGGAGGAAGCCGGAGTACCCTGAGAGAACCCCCGACCTGCGGTAGGAAAACTGGCAATCCTTGTCAATTAAGATTGGAGTCGAGTACACCCTGCCTGCAGTGAGAATCGAACCCGCAATATCAGTGTTGACAGACCACGTGATCAATAGTACACGAACTACCTTGACCACTCGGCCACCGAGGCCCCGATGAAGTTTTGTGTTTAAAGTTTAATTCTTAGGTTGTCACTTATTAAACCTCAAGTTTCTGAGGTGGCTTCCTATTACAAACCTTATACTAAGGTTGTCTTGCGTTACACCTACAATTTGATGTCACATCTGTTTCTGAAGTTTTCTAATATTTTTAATTTGGAAATTCTGTCTCCTATCATATGGCCACTGATGTAAATTCCTGTTTGTCATGTAGAGGGCAAACAAATATAATGCTATCAGTGGGTTGTTATACAAACAGGTCTGCATTACCATTGTAGGTGAATAAATAGAAACTCCTCGTGAAATCAATATTGCATGTGATTTACAAATTATTTTAAAATGGAACTAAAAGGAATGTCAAGTATTTTACAACTGAATTGATTGGTTGCTAGTATTGGATATCTTTTGGCTTTTAAGAAAGTTAGTTTGTAGATTTATTATATGTTTCAAATGAAAACCAATAATGTGTAGGAACAGTTTGGTAGGAAATATGAATTAATGGCAAAAAAGAAACAGTTTTAATCTACAGATCAATCTTATTCTCATTTTTCCTTGTCTTGCTGTTCAGTTTACAAATATTGTTGTCTTCTGCTTTGAAACTGGATAATACAAGGAAATCAAGCTTAGGTGATACTTCATAATCAAAATTGTATCTGGCAGGGCTTTCAACCAATTTTAGAGTAGGTGTCTCCAAAAGAAAAAGTAGGCAACCACACAAGACGGCCGGCAACGGTGCCTATTTTGGCCGGGGGTATGTTGGCCGCTCAAGGCCCCCAGAAGCTCTGGGGTAAATATTGCAAAATCCTGCATTCTGGCAGTCTCCTGGAACTTAACTTTAGTTTTTCAAATGACCCTTTTTTACTTAAAATTTTTAACTTTTTGGCTATCTTCAGAGAAATTTGTATGTCTCATATCAACAAATGAGATGCCAAGTTTAGGTTGTATTTTCAATTTATTATGATTTCAAATTTTGACATGTTCATTGTTGCTTTTTCTTTCAGTGCTTGATGTTTTGAGACAAGTAGACAACATTTTGAGAATTAAGTTGTATTAAAGTGTATTAATTCAAAATTGTTTGGTTTCTTTTCTTTATCATGTTTATCAAAACATTTTTTTTTCATGTTCTGTTCTATTGACATGATTGTGATGTTATTGACATGTATTAGCATTTATGAAATAAAAGTTGACTGTCAGCCGTTTTCACGTTTTTGCAATAGAGCAAGCAGCAAATTCAATGCGAATTATTATTTTTTTTTCAATTTGGGCAGATACAGTGTACCAAATAGATATATTTTGGGGGTGCATCCCCCTTTTCAACCAAGTTGACATGAAAGACAAGTCCTTCAGATTGACATCTTTTTCTCACATTTTACACAATACAGAGAGTTTCATATTTTTACTTTGTAGTACATTTTCTGTCTCGCTGAAATTATATTTTGGGCCACGTTGGCTGGGACTTATAAAAAAGACAACAAGTAACAAGTGTCAACTGTTCTTCTATTTAATTTATTACATCATATTTCCGTTTGTTACTTGTCAAGTTTCTCAAGTGCACATATTAGACGCAAGTCAGCTTATATTACTTTTAGTCTACTGAAGTTTTTATAAGGATTATGACCGACACATCCGTTGTGGAAGTGGTTCGCCTGATACAGGCGGTTTTTACAGATTTGGTAACTGGTAACATAAAAATAAACTTCGTATTCAATGTTTCTGTTGCTTTGAAACATACCCGTGTGAAATCTTCGGGTTTTCTTAAAACCAAAACCAAACAGGATTGTATTTGATCGTTTCATGAAAACATCTCGTGTTTTATTAATTTTTCGGAACATCTCAAGGTCCTTAAGTTTCATAAACGTCCATATCTGATGAAACCTTCCGAGTAATCAACCCTAATTATAGACGACCAATCAGCGACCGGTAAATCTCTCATCTAAATTTAGCATAAATAAACATCATGTTTTACTTCCTCAATGCTAATGATATTTACCGACATCGATAAATTAATATAAGGAGAATTACGACACATATTTTTTGGTAACATTTATTACTTTTCTGGACATTAAAGTAGCCGGCGCTTTTGGTGAGAGTAGGCGGCGGAATTCCCCCGCCTACCGTCTACTTTTGAAAGCCCTGATCTGGTCGATTCTGCCATGTCTCCATTTGTAAGGTCCTTTATATGGCAGATTCCAATTCTATTTTATAACAAACCATCTGAAATTGTAGTCTCATGAAGAACAGGAGATTGGCATGTTTTTCTGGTTTTACCTTAATTTTTGACAGACACAAGCCATGCATTGTATTTGTATATTGCAGTTTTTTTTTCTGCAAATGTATTAAAGATTGTGCACATTAGGTTCATCTTAACAAATTTAATAAAATCACTTTTTGGAAAACAACTAGGCAAACTTGGAATGGATGAACTCGGCTTCATTTTTCATTTAAACTAGCTTAAAGTATCATGTAGTCTATTTGGTGTTTTTTGTAATTTGCCTTTTTTCTAAAAAAAATAATATCCTTGATCTTTATTTTAGTACAGTATTTTTCTGTATATTGGCATACTTGTTATATATCCCTATAAGTGCGAGTTTTCTTCTTCCATCATAATTCTTATATTTTAGGACCAGTTTCACAGAATTTTTAGGCTAAATGCTGATTTTATGTGAAAATCAAGCAGACTCCAAAAAAAAAAAAAAAGGAATTGTATTTCACCTTTGTTCTTTGATGTTTAATATTGAGTTGCCGACATATTTCAGTGTATCCACAATTAAATCGGGTAGAGTCACAGAGTTGTGTGCCATTGTTTAATTTTTCCCATATGTTATGAATGGTTACTGATATTAAAGCTAAAACTTAATATTAATGTAGACATAGCCTAAATGTGAGCATCACACATGGAGAAGTCACATGAATGTCATACAATTGTCTATTTTTAAATAGAGCATTAGATTAAAAAAAAAATTGTCTGAAATTTGTGTTGTTATTTTAAAACAAAACACTCTTGTTTTATTAATGTCAAAATTATTTTATAGTATACCTTAAAAATTTATTTTAGTAAGTAGTCTTCGTTCAATATATTCTTTAGACAAATTCAACTCATGACAGTTTCATGACTGCACCATCTTCCAGCTGAAAAAAAAACAATTTCCGCATAATGCTTGTTATATTGAATGCTGCAGAGTTGAATGCTCTTCGTGGAATTGAAATTGCCAAATTAATGAGCTGTGCTTCTGTGAGTTAATCTTTAAAGGATCAGTTTATGGTAAACAACAAATTAATACTTTGTCTCTTGATTCAGTTGACCTGCAAAAACATGCTTTTAGTTATTAAAGTTAACAGGTTTGAGGAGGTCATGTGACAAGTTGGTTAATCAGTTTTTCTGCAGTGATTGACACATATAGTTTATTTTATAGTTGAAATAGTCCATAACAGGTGTAGGATGTGCCAGAAGTGTTGGGAATATTATGAGGCATAGTTTATACCATAAAAATCTTTTAAAAAAACTGCTAAAAGCTATTCCAAGGCCACACCAATGTGTATTGTCGTAAATCAGAATTGCCCACTTAAAAACAGAATATGTGGATTTTTCAGTGTAGATTTAATAAATCTTAATTCCAGCTTTGTAATGTTGTCCCAAAATTCAGGAGAATATTTACGTTTAACGTAGCTATTATTGCAATGTTTTACTTTTTTGCATCATCTCTGAATGCACTCAGTGAACTTAGCTATTGTCATCACTTGGCCAATCTGTTGACTTTCATTTTTATCTTCTTCTTGAGAACTCTAAACAGAACTTTATGAAACTTGAGTCGAGAGAAATGTTCCTGTTAGGGTTCTTTCTGAGTGTTGTTTCTTTTGTGCTGATTCATCAATAAACACAATAGTTATTGCAAATTCTTGTTTCTGATTGCATAAACTTAGAAAAACCTCTTCACAAAAACTGCTGAATAAATTGAAATTATTGGTGGTAAATATGTTTTATTAAAGTCTTAACAAGTGGTGTTACATTAACACAGAAGGTAAAATAAGAATGGTTTTAAACAGAGGTAAAAGTTTACACAGAAACCCTATGCAGAATTCAATTATGGGTTTCTTTTTAGGAATAGATGATCTTTTTTGATGTTGACTAAATGTTGAAAGTCTGAATGTTTAGTAACTAGGTTTAAATGATTTAGTCGAGGTCCTCTACAAAGATTCCTTGTTTCGTCTTCAGATTGGACAAAAAACATGGCCACCATGCACAATTCTTGTTTCTATAATATTGAAATTTAGAAATGTGTAACTTTGTACTCCATGATTTTTTCATCACAATCCCATCTTTTAGTCAGAGAATCCTCTGCAGCCCAATGCTTTTTTGGACTTTGATGGGTGAATCCTCTGCAGTCCAAGGCTTTTTTTTCGACTTTGACGGAAGCTTCCATTAAAATCTAAAAAAAGGGTTGGACAGCAGAGTCATCTGTCTGTCTTCAGTTGGCAATCATAAACGTTTTGCAAAATCTCCTATGAAACCAATAAGCCGTTTTTTTTTCAAACTTGGTCAGAATCATCCTTGGGGTTCCCAGATTCAAATTTGCACCCTGGGTGTTGATCTAGGGACAAAGATAGTTGCTATTACTAAAAAAAGAACATGGGTGTCAACACAGGTTTTTTGTCAATATCTCGAAAATTATAAAAGCTATAGAGAAAACCATTACCTCAAAATGATCAGCACATTAAGGTCTATAATAGTTGCAATTAGTCTAAAGTAGTGTAATGGCTTATTGTAGGAGTTATTGCCCTTGTAATGACAATTGTTGACACAATTTTTACTGTTTACAATATAACTTGAAACTATAAGAGCTAGATTGAAAATGTAAATTGCTTAGATCATCACCAAGACAATGGCTACAAAACACTTTGTTGGTACAAAATTCTTGGACCACTCCTTTAATGATGATTTTTGATGAAATGTTCCATTTTTACCCTGTAAATTGCAAAAAATTATCAAAAAAAAAACAAGTCCTACAATTCACATTATTGGTCTGAAATTGTCAGATGACTCCTTATAGGAGTTATTGCCCATTAATGATGACTTTTTATAAAAAATATCATTTTTGTCCTGTAACAAAATAATCAGTTTTTGAAAGTCTGTAGTACCAAGAGTAAACTGTAAATTACTAAATTAGCCTAAATGACAAGGCCTACAAATCATTTAATTTTAAGAAATTGTCTGATGACACCTTATAGGAATTACTGTACTGATCAAAATTTTTTAAGAAATGCTTGTTTTTGATCAGTAACTTAAGACGAATTATCCCTAAGCACCAAAATAACTGGGACATGACATGTCTCAGATTTTGCTGATTTTAATTTCATAAGTTGCAATTGACCATTGGATCATAAAAATGATGACTGTTATGATTGACCACGGTTGCCATGGTAACTGTGGCGGTCATTTTGTATCATTTCTCATACTGCGAAATAGCCTATATTCAATACCCAATTTGTTATTCCAAAATCAATGCATATTCAATCTAATGTTTTATTTGCTTAATTCAATACCTCATTGACAATATTCAAAACAGTTTCAAGACTAAACATAAATGTCTAGTCAGAACGAGGCTATCCAATATGTCAAGAAATCATGCATTTTTTCTAGAATTTTTCTACTTAAAAATTACCATTTTTGCCACTTTACTGACTCCATTTTCAGAAAATGCACCAATCACAAATACTCATCATGAATATAATTACATAAATTGATGATTTATATTCAAAACATAAAAATCTCAATGGGGTAAAAAAAGATGTCTATAGAAAACACTGTCAAAGATGGTTACCATGGTAACTTGTGAAAAAAAGCCATTTTTGTATTGTTCAATATTTCCATGAAACTACTGTTTCTCTTTTGGAATAAATTAAATCATCCTTAATTATTATTTTTAACAGACATACTATAAACTTAAAATGACATTGAAATCATTTCAGGGTACAGTGTCTCAAGGTCAAGGTCAACTAAAAATTGAACTTTCAAATATGAAAATCTCGAAGCAAAATCAATTTTAAGTGACCTTGAGAACAACACAATTGACCTTGAAAGTTTTCTAAGGTCATACTATGTTGAAAAGATCCTTTTAGGTACATATGATGACAACAATTGTTATCTTGGCTCATATTAGAAGTATGGTCATACATGTATTTAAATATCGAAAAATTGCCGTTTTTGTTTTATTACCATGGTAACCAACTTTAACAGTATTTTTTAAAGACATTTTTTCTTACCCCATTGAGATTTTAAAAATTTTTGAATATTAATCATCAATCTATGTAATTATATTCATGATGATTATTTGTGATTGGTGCATTTTCTGAAAATGGAGTCAGAAAAGTGTCAAAAATGGTAATATTTTTTACCAAAAATTATAGAGAATAATGAACTATTTCTTTACATGTTCAATAGTCTCAGTCTGATCACACATATACTTAAAGAGTTGTAACTGTTTTGAATATTGTCAATAAGATATTGAATTAAGCAAATAAAGAAATTCTATTGAATATGAATCGATTTTCCCCTGAAAAATTGGGATTTGAATATTGCCCTTTTCACTGTATTTTAATGGGCCCAAAATGGCCTCCACCGTTACCATGGCAACCGAAGTCAAATCATAACAAGCAATAATTATTTTGTGGTCCAATGGTCAATTTCAACTTATAAAATGAAAATCAGCTAGATCTGAGACATGTTATGTCTCACCCTATATGGAAATCCTTTGATCCTTATGGAGAATTGGTGTTAAAAGCTATAACAACTAGAAACTGTTGAATTCATTTGTGTTCCATGTGAGCAATTACAGGCTCCTGGGAGCCTCAGTTTTTATAATAGACTAAACAAGGCTTCCAATAGGAATCTTTATTTCTGGTTGTCTAAGATTTTCAAATTAGTTTCTCTCAAGCTACAAAGTGAAATGGACAGTATCTGTGAAGTATTTAAGTATAGTGGGTCAGTTAATGTTGTTTTGGCACCAGACATGGCAGCAATGTTAAATCCAGATTTCTTATTGGCTGAAATTTAAAAACTATTCTCTCCAGTCCATGTTAAGTATAACTTTGTAGGAATGATGCAAGGTAAAGGGCAACATAAATATATTTGTCAACTGAACTTTTAATAGTGCCAGCATAAACGATTTTTGTTAAATGTATTTATATTAACTATGAGAGAGATACAGGCTTTCTATAGTATTTGGTTATTGTTCAAAATAGGAGATTGTGAAATAATGTAAGATTTCGTACATATCAAAAAAACGTCATCAAACAGAATGTTGTTACCAGCAGACTAGCGTAGTCCTGCTCTGTAGTAAATATTTACAAATTTTCATTCTGCTTGACATTTTCTAGAGTGAAAAAGCTTTCACTGATATTCCCTCCTCACTTCTAAGTTTAAAATGACCTACCCCCTATTGACTTCATCCCTCCTCACTTCTAAGTTTAAAATGATCTACCCCCTATTGACTTCATCCCTCCTCACTTCTAAGTTTAAAATGATCTACCCCCTATTGACTTCATCCCTCCTCACTTCTAAGTTTAAAATAACCTACCCCCTATCGACTTCATCCCTCCTCACTTCTAAGTTTAAAATGACCTACCCCCTATTGACTTCATCCCTCCTCACTTCTAAGTTTAAAATGATCTACCCCCTATTGACTTCATAAGCAGAACTTAGTTTAACATAGGATTCTAATGGAAAAAAGCTTCTTCTCTGAAACTGAAACTTGGCAATATTTTTTGGATGGTCCTGTATGATTTTTGTCTCGCCTGCGACGAAAGTCGCTGGAGGCGAGACGTGTATGGGAATCCGGCGGCGGCGGCGGCAGCGTAAACACTTGACATCTTGCTTCATATCTTTGTAAGCCCAAGCCCTAGGTCCATCAAATTTGGTCCAGAGGTAGCTTATGATGAGTACTTGCCAGGCAGTCACCTGTCACCTGACCTTGACCTCAATTTCACGGTCCAGTGACTACGTTAAAGTTTTTGGGTTACGACAGTTCCTCTGTAACTACGCATGGTAGGATGACAATATTTGGTGTATAGGTTGCTGATCACTAGTACATGACTGTCTGGTAGGTGTCACCTGACCTTGACCTCAATTTTACGGTCCAGTGACTACGTTAAAGTTTTTGGGTTACGACAGTTCCTCTGTAACTACGCATGGTAGGATGACAATATTTGGTATATAGGTTGCTGATGACTAGTACATGACTGTCTGTAGGTGTCACCTGACCTTAACCTCAATTTCACAGTCCAGCGACTACATTAAAGTTTTTGGGTTACGACAGTTCCTCTGTAACTACGCATGGTAGGATGACAATATTTGGTGTATAGGTTGCTGATGACGAGTACATGACTGTCTGGTAGGTGTCACCTGACCTTGACCTCAATTTCACGGTCCAGCGACTACATTAAAGTTTTTGGGTTACGACAGTTCCTCTGTAACTACACATGGCAGGATGACAATATTTGGTGTATAGGTTGCTGATGACTAGTACATGACTGGTGTCACCTGACCTTGACCTCAATTTCACGGTCCAGCGACTACGTTAAAGTTTTTGGGTTACAATAGTTCCTCTGTAACTACGCATGGTAGGATGACAATATTTGGTATATAGGTTGCTGATGACTAGTACATGACTGTCTGGTAGGTTCCACCTGACCTTGACCTCAATTTCACGGTCCAGCGACTACCGTATTTGGCCGTGTATAATGCGCACTTTTTTACGTTTTTTTCAGGTTTTAAAGAAGGGGGTGCGCATAATACATCCCTATACAGACAAAGATCTTTTTTTCAGTGCTTAAAGTTGACCGTTTTTGACCAAGATCGTCGTATTCGAGACATCGTTTTGTACTGTTCATTTATATGCTTATTATTTGAATAAAGATCATTAATATCGTGTTTTTGCAATACCTACCTAAAGCATACGGAGTATTAGTTGAATATTGTGGTTTTATAATTCCCAGTCGCCATGTTTGTTTTATTCAATGAACAGCTGATGATTGAGTCATGTGATATTTCCTTTCTATAAGGTACCATTGGGGTATTGATTTTTTAATCTGACAAGTGATTGTGTAATTGATTGCATTTGAAGGGATTATCATTTGAATTAAAGGGTACTTGATTTATTATCATGATAATTACACTACACATGTAACAATAAATTGTTAGTTGAATAGTATACCGGTAATTACCAGACAATGTCATAATTAAAAAATTTACTCATGACTATCTTAGAACACACACCCAGAGGGGAAATAATTACCTTGCAATTATTTTCAATAACCAGAGTATAAAACATGTTTTTATAGCAATTTGTTGTGTATGGCTTAATATCTGAACAAACAACACATCTATTGTGAAATCTGCTCAAGAGAATTTCCAACAAAGATCAAACGACCGACCGACAAAACAAAAACAAAAACAAGACACAAAACTCATATTTATCTTTTTTTTTATTTATAAACACAAAATTTTATTTTTTCAATATCTTTATCTGTGTCTTTTGCTATAATAAAAGAAAAAAACATAATTAGTAAACAACATAAAAAATCCCTGTTTCACATATTCTGCCGTTGTCTTCCGACGGAATAAAGTGGCTGCGCATTTTACACAATAAAAAAATCCCTGTTTCACATATTCTGCCGTTGTCCTCAGACTGAAAAAAGTGGCTGCGCATTGTACACAAATACTTCGTTTTTTCCCCAGATTTTCACCATGAAAAGGGGGTGCGCATTATAGATAAATGCGCATTATACACGGCAAAATACGGTACGTTAAAGTTTTTGGGTTACGGCTGTTCCCCTGTAACTATGCAGGGTATGGTGACAATATTTTGTATACAGGCGCTGCTGATATTTAATGCTATTTACGTAATGCTTATGAGGAAATTTGTTTTTGTTACTGATGCGGAATGCAGGCGAGACGTTTTTCTGTGTCCACACTTGTTAGCTCACCTGACCCGAAGGGTCATGCGAGCTATTGCCATCACTTGGCGTCCGTCGTCGTCCGTCGTCCTCGTCGTCATTAACTTTTCTTCAAAAATCTTCTCCTTCAAAACCACTGAAGGGATTGCTTTGAAACTTTGCACACATCATCAGTAAAATGTCCTCTACCAAGTTTGCACAAATCATGGCCTCAGACCAACCAACATGGCCGACATGGCTAAAAATAGAACAGGGAGGTCAAAATACAGTTTTTTGCTTATAGTTCAAAAAGTATAACAGGTACAGGAAAACCGAAGAGACCTTCCTTCTTCAGCATCCAAAGCTCTACAAAACACTCCATTGAGTCAAAGTTTTATGATGACTCCTTGTAGGAGTTATTGCCCTTTAATCGTCAAAATTGATGATTTTTGCCTCAAAATCTTGAAAATTATTAGAACTAGAGAAAAAGTAAGCATTGCTTAATTGTTCTGCTCTATGAGGGCTACAAAAATGACTTCAGGGTCAAGATTGTCTGATTAACCGTTTAAGAGTTATTCCCCTTGAACTGTTTTTTTTAATCGGTTTTAATTGATTTTTTAAAATCTTCTCCTCTGAAACAACTGAAAGTACTGCTTTGAAACTTTGTACACATCATCCGTCAAATGTCCTCAACCAAGTTTGTACCAACCATGGCTGCAGATTAACCGACATGGCCACCATGTCTAAAAATAGGACGGAAAGGGGGGTAAAATACAGTTTTTGGCTTATATTTAAAAAAGTGTAACAGATACAGGAAAACCGAAAGACATGCCTTCATCTGCATCAAAAGCTCTACGAAACACTCCATTGGGTTTAAGTTGTATGTTGACTCCTTATAGGAGTTATTGCCCTTTAATTGTCCAAATTGATTATTGTTGACATTTTTGCCTCAAAATCTTAAAAATTATTAGAACTAGAGAAAAAGTTAGCATTGCTTAATTGTTCTGCTCTATGAGGGCTACAAAAAAATGACTTTAGGGTCAAGATTGTCTGATGAACCGTTTAGGAATTATTCTCCTTGAACATTTTTTTAATCAATTTTACTTGATTTTAAAAAATCTTATCCTCTTTAACCAATGAAAGGACTGCTTTGAAACATTGCACACATCATCTTTAGGATGTTCTCTACCAAAATTTTGCAAATCATGACACCTGACTACCTACATAGCTACGTTGGCTTAAAATAGGAAAAATGAAAAAAGGGGGCGGGGTGGGGGTGGGAGTCGAGAGAGTTTTCGACTGATAGTTAAAAAAGTATAACAGGTACAGCAAATTTGAAGTGAACCTCCCTTCTCCCTCTAAGCATCAAAAGCTCCTCCTTATGGGAGTTATTTCCCTTAAAAGGTCAAAATTGCTGATTTTTGCAGAAGTGTAATGGGCAATTCCTTATAGCAACGAAAAGCTGGATAAAAAAAGGTTGTTTGGTTTCAGGTTCAGGTGAGCGATACAGGCTCCTGGGAGCCTCTAGTTTTTTATGCCATTTATGCTAAAAATGTAATGTAAAAATGGCCACCATTATGAACTTAATTTCAAATTCTCCCTTTTCAGAAACAGCTAACCTGATTGAAGCCATTTTGAATGTGAATGTTTATTAGATGGTACTCTTAAATGTTAATGGTTTTTTATTGATCAGAAATCCAAGATGCACATTGCACAAATAAATTTAACATGGAAGGCTGTGGGCAAATGTTTACAAAAAATGGTTTCTTTTCTGAAACTATTGAACCAGTTAAAATCAAACAGCAATTTTAATTTGACTGTTCTATACAAAGTTAATGTTGTTTGTGCTAGAGATTAAACATGGCTGACATTAGAGAACATAGTTCAACATAGGGGAATGTCATTTGTGATGCCCTATAGTGAGTGATCAGTCTGTCCATCTGTCTGTCCATGCATCTGTCCAAAACTAATCCTGTCCAGGCTCTAATCTTTTGAGATAGGCTTTTGATATTAGGAATGTGGGTAGATAATATCAAGGTGATGTGTCGCATACTGTGGTTGATCACCTTTGACCTTAAGGTCACAATATTATTATATTATATTATTCTGGGCTGTAACTTTTTTTATCTTTTAATGTAGGCTTTTAATATTTGGAATGTGGGTAGATAATATCAAGGTGATGTGTGGAATACTGTGGTTGTTGACCTTTGACCTAAAGTCACATTATTGCTTTCTGAATGACAAATTCATGTCCGGGCAGTATTTTTTTTTATCTTTTAAGGTAGGCTTTTGATTTTTGGAATGTGGGTAGACAATATCAAGGCGATGTGTCACATACCGTGGTTGTTGACCTTTGACCTTGAACTTTGACTTTAAGGTCACATAATTGCTTCCTGAATAACAAATTCATGTCCAGGCTGTAATTTTTTTATCATTTGAGGTAGATAATATCAAGGTAATCTGTTGATGAAATTTCACCTTGACCTCAAGGTCGGTGGGGTCCACAGAGATAGGTACCATCTCACTCAGAGGCCAAAAATAAAATTTCATTTGTTTGCCGTTTCCGGC
This sequence comes from Limnoperna fortunei, assembly GCA_944474755.1. NCBI lineage: Eukaryota > Metazoa > Mollusca > Bivalvia > Mytilida > Modiolidae > Limnoperna > Limnoperna fortunei. The sequence continues at coordinate 91,843,404 of OX104115.1, forward strand.
CGACTCTCCCTTTTACATCCGACTAGAATAATTTTTTTTCATGCGCTGGAAACAGATTTTTTTTATTGTCATTTTCGGCATTTTGCATGGCCGTTGTGGTATTTCTCGTTTTTTTTTTTTTTTATTGGTGATTCGTCGTTCCCGATTCAGTATCGGCAAAACGTTTGAAACCATACCGTTTTGCTCGCTCTCATTTCGATGTTTAAGTGACATTGACAAATCATTACATTATCGGCAAAACGTTTGAAACGAACGAATATTAACCTTTTCAACAACGATGTTACAAAGGACATTGAATATTTAAATCCCACGAGGAGGATGGCGTCCCTCGTAACGGGAATGAAAAGAAAGTATGTAACTCTATGTTGTAATGTTCTTAGAACCTGGAACATATTTGACAGGGAATAATTTTTAAATATTTGTAGCTGCTGCCAGGTAGATATGGAAGTTTTAGATTTATATCCGTTATAAATCTAAAATGTAGAGAAAGCTTTTATTTTCTTTTTAAAAGGTTAAATTTCATCCCTCCTGAAGTAATTTGCTTATTTTTAGCCTTGAATCCATGATATTACATTTAGAGAAAAACTCTTCTTTTTCAAAAAAAAAAATAAATTCCCTCCCTACCTACCCACCTATTTCAGCCCTGAGTTGGCAACATCAAACTAACAATATTTTAATCCTGGCCTGATATCTAGTTTTCATTGACTATAACAATATAAATCAGCTGAGCGATACAGACACTTGAGGACCTCTGGTTGAATGCTTGAACTGTATAATAAAATTGTTAATTGTTCACTTTTGACATATAACAGTAAGTCACAGTGACCTATTTTTGTATCCATTGTATTTGGTTTTTTATGGTATTTGACTCCAGATTATCAGCTTTCTTTGTACAACATTTTGATGGGATGCATATTAAAAAGATGGGCAACAGTAATATTACCTGTCTGATAACTCTGGCTATAGGATGCTCTTTGTAAGTTATACAGATAAACAGCTATAAAATGCTTCTGTAAAGTTATACAGATAAACAGCTATAGAATGCTTCTGTAAAGTTATACAGATAAACAGCCATAGAATGCTTCTGTAAAGTTATCCAGATAAACAGCTATAGAATGCTTCTGTAAAGTTATACAGATAAACAGCTATAGAATGCTTCTGTAAAGTTATACAGATAAACAGCTATAGAATGCTTCTGTAAAGTTATACAGATAAACAGCCATAGAATGCTTCTGTAAAGTTATACAGATAAACAGCCATAGAATGCTTCTGTAAAGTTATACAGATAAACAGCTATAGAATGCTTCTGTAAAGTTATCCAGATAAACAGCTATAGAATGCTTCTGTATAGTTATACAGATAAACAGCTATAGAATGATTCTGTAAAGTTATACAGATAAACAGCCATAGAATGCTTCTGTAAAGTTATCCAGATAAACAGCCATAGAATGCTTCTGTAAAGTTATACAGATAAACAGCCATAGAATGCTTCTGTAAAGTTATACAGATAAACAGCCATAGAATGCTTCTGTAAAGTTATACAGATAAACAGCTATAGAATGCTTCTGTAAAGTTATACAGATAAACAGCTATAGAATGCTTCTGTAAAGTTATACAGATAAACAGCTATAGAATGCTTCTGTAAAGTTATACAGGTAAACAGCCATAGAATGCTTCTGTAAAGTTATACAGATAAACAGCCATAGAATGCTTCTGTAAAGTTATACAGATAAACAGCTATAGAATGCTTCTGTAAAGTTATACAGATAAACAGCTATAGAATGCTTCTGTAAAGTTATACAGATAAACAGCTATAGAATGCTTCTGTAAAGTTATACAGAGAAACAGCTATAGAATGCTTCTGTAAAGTTATACAGATAAACAGCTATAGAATGCTTCTGTAAAGTTATACAGATAAAGAAAATAAAAGTACCATTAATCTTGATAAGTGTTTCTTGTCTAGGTGGCATTTTCCGCTTTTCTAGGAAAGCCATTTGACTTCCGTGATAATAATCCTTACTATTGATTCTTCGTAGTGCATAAAAGATTTAATAGACCCCCAGGGGCTAACTGCATTTAATATAGTCAATAAATGACTGAAAACTTCCATAATTCCATTGATCTGATTGAAAGCACTATTAAATGGTACGATACCATACTTGTCACATGTTTTCCTCATTCATTGATATTGACTTCGTTGAAATTTACTGCTCAGAAATTCTGAAACTATTTTAAATTCTAATGATTTTCTGCCATTTCCAAGGTATTCGATTTTGCTTAACTTTTTGGAATTATAATATTTAAAGCTGTAAATGATTAGGCCGATATTTTTAGTTGAAGGCCCCAGAGATTAGTCCTGGAAGGCCCCTGAGATTAGTCCTGGTTGAAGGCCCCAGAGATTAGTCCTGGTTGAAGGCCCCATAGATTAGTCCTGGTTGAAGGCCCCAGAGATTAGTCCTGGTTGAAGGCCCCAGAGATTAGTCCTGGTTGAAGGCCCCAGAGATTAGTCCTGGTTGAAGGCCCCAGAGATTAGTCCTGGTTGAAGGCCCCAGAGATTAGTCCTGGTTGAAGGCCCCAGAGATTAGTCCTGGTTGAAGGCCCCAGAGATTAGTCCTGGTTGAAGGCCCCAGAGATTAGTCCTGGTTGAAGGCCCCAGAGATTAGTCCTGGTTGGATGAAGTATGTTTCTGGTTCAGTCTATGCATCTTATAATGGTATATTAATGGCATTCTAATGTAAAGATATTTCACGCTTGAAACAACAAAAATCAGCAATACTTATATATAATATTTCTTTTGTTGTTTTTTTAGTAAGGTCAACTAAAATAAAATAATTGTCAAATATTGGCATTTTAAAAAAAAAAGATATTTTTTTTAATTTTGTACAGCTGTTACAAAATGAAGATCAAGTTGAATTTTCAGCACGATCCATTTGTAGTTTTTTGAGTTGCGTCAATTTGAAATTATTTTTATAGGTCCAAGGTCAAGGTAAAAATTGTCTTCTGAAATAGACTGTTATCATGCTCAGCTGTTAGGAGCTGATTTGCAATTCAGTAACACTAAAAACAATGTAGTAGGGTATCATTTAACAAATAAATTTTGCAAGAATACTGACTTGATTGGCTAGAAAATATTTTCTATCAGAGAAAGGAAAACAAATTTGATCGTCATGGAGACGCATGCCATTTGACGTCATGTATTACTCCACGGGAAACTAACAGTTTTTGTTTTGATCAAAAAATGTTTTAAAAAATGTCCAGTTACAAAAATAAGACATATTTCCTCATACATTATGCATCACAACTTGATGCTACACGTCTTGTAAAGATACATTTGTACACAACTGTCTCAACATACACATAATGTCTGTAATGTGTATGTATTGTATACCAGAACCAGTCATGGCATAGTCAGACCTGTAAGTAATTTTATCACACAAATACATGACTTGGTCATTAACCATTGTTTATGCTCTTAAAAGAGCGTTGGCTTTGGTAGCTGATTGGTTACGGTAGTTCGTCTACTATTGATCATTTGGTCGGTCAACTCTGAGATTACAGGTTCGAGTCTCAGTGGGTAAGGGTGTGCACGACTTCAATCTTAATTGACAAGGATTGCCAGTTTTCCTATTGAGGGTACAGGATTTTCTCCAGGTATACTTCTGTTTTCTCCCCCCAATAAGAATTAGATGCCATGATATAGCTGAAAAGTTTCTGAAGTGGCATTAAACACCGTTTTGAACAAAGAAACAAACAATGTAAATGAACTGTAAAAATGTTGATTGAAGGCTTAATAAAGGGGAGCAACTCTAATTGAATATTGCTGACATCAAAAGAAAACACAAAAAAAAACAAAATTAAAAAATAATATTGACTGTAGCATGTCTCTCTCCTTTCACGTTTCACGATAAAGCCCCATTTAAAAGTATGCTCATAGCTTCTTGCTGGTACAAAAGGCTTATTATGTCTCCCCCCCCCACTTAGTGGGGAGACATATTGTTTTTGTCCAGTCCGTCTGTATGTCTGTCTGTCCTTAACAAAGTTATTCTGCTGAACTGCTCTGATACTACCGAGCCAAATTTTATGAAACTTGGTATGTAACAAGTACACCATATGTAGTTGTGCACCCTTCCAGGAAATTCTGATCCTCAAATTTTTGTGGGAATTGTGGCCCTTTGAACTTAAAATTTCCAACAATTCCTCATAAATCATGGTTTCCGCTCAACTTCTATGAAAATACTGAACTAAATTTTACGAAACTTGGTACATAGCAAGTAGACCATATGTAGTTGTTCATATTACTTGGAAATTTTTATTCTCATTATTTTGTTTGAGTTATTGCTTTTAGAACTTAGAATTTTTCCAGAAATTCCTTACAAATCATGGTTTCCGCTCAACTCCTCTGAAACTACTGCACCAAATTTTTCAAAACTTTGTATGTAGCACCAGGTTTAGTTGTGCATATTATGGAAGTTGTGGCATTTTGAACTTAGAATTTTTCTGAAAATCCACAAGGTAACTGGGGAGACATTTTGTAAGCAAAAACAATTTTAATTAAAAATAATGTGTTGGGATGCCAACACAGAAGTCGACCAAAATCCCCATGGATAGTATTGCATTCCACTCAAGACATTAAAATGTACCTAAACATCAAATTTCACAACGTTGAAAATTTAATGCGTTTTTGGTGGCCATTTTGAAAACCATTGTTGTTGATTCCTGTTTTTACTGTGGAAGAAGCCTTAGTACTGGGCCACTTTATCTCTGTTTATTATGGAGGAAGCCATTAGTGCTGGGCTCCTGCATCCCCTATTTATTATGGAGGAAGCCTTAGTACTGGGCTTCTGCATCTCTGTTTATTATGGAGAAAGCCATTAGCACAGGGCCTCTGAATTCAACCCAGACACAGGTCTCAGCTTTTGTACTGAAAGTACTTTTTTCCTTAATTGCAAAAAAATGTCAATGACAACTTTTCACTATAATCAGCTAATAATTTAAACTACTATTATTTTTTTCTTGACATAAACTTGGCATGCGTTTTGGTTTTTTTTTTGCATTTAAATACCTTGAATATTATCTCGGGTGTATTTCTGCTGATTAATAAAACTTAAACCATTTTAATTTATTGCTACAGAGTTTATCAAGGTATAAGACATTTTTAGTTCTTGTTAAAGATTTGTAACAGTCTAATGTGTAAGAATACATGTGATTGATATAACTGGGAGTAAGTGCAACAGGTGTCAACGTGATTGAAACTAATAAAAGTCTCATATCTGTGACGTAAACAATTATATTACCTGTAAAATGATATGATTACGTAAAGAATTTCATTTCATATTTTGTCGTTATGGAATTAGTATTTGATATTCACATGTTACCATAAAGAACACTTATGTAAGGATACTGAGTTTGGAAACTGAAACTCCAATAAGTATGTATATATGGAAAAGTTTGTTTGTCATTCTGCAATTATAACTGTAATTTTTACAAACAAATAAATGAATTGTTTATTAAATTGTCATTTTTGCATGAAAACTTGATGGATGAATCCCATTCCTATCCAAGTTCAAGGTCTGGCATTTTTCTCTGGTACTGCAGCTTCCTCCCAAATTAAAACTGGACACCATGAATAAAGCTTAAAAATTGGTAAAAGTCTGCATTCAAACAAACAACCAATCAAAGACTCCAAAAAAACCCATGATTAAAATATTAATACTAAATCATGGAGAGCAGCATTAAAAATCTGCAAGATACTTGGACATTGTGAACATTGATAAGAAGTCATATTAGTTTGCACCAACCACACAAGTACAAGGGTCAGTCAAACCAGGAGTCTTTATCTGTGTAGTGTAGTATAGTGTTAACTGACCTGCAAGAAAGATCCATAACACTTGGAGGGCCTCTTTGTAAAGGCTGTGGACTGACCTGCGATTAAGATCCAGAAAACTTGGAGGGCCTCTTTGTAAAGGCGGTGGATTGACCTGCAAGAAAGATCCAGAAAACTTGGAGGCCTCTTTGTAAAGGCTGCGGATTGACCTGCAAGAAAGATCCAGAAAACTTGAAGGGCCTCTTTATAAAGGCTGTAGACTGACCTGAAAGAAAGATCTGGAAAACAGGGAAGGCACTCTTTATAAAGGCTGTGGACTGACCTGCAAGAAGTCCAGAAAACAGGATGGCCTCTTTGTAATGGCTGTTTACTGACCTGCAAGAAGTCCAGAAAACAGGATAGCCTCTTTGTAATGGCTGTGGACTGACCTCAAAGAAGTCCAGAAAACAGGATGGCCTCTTTGTAAAGGCTGTGGACTGACCTGCAAGAAGTCCAGAAAACAGGATGGCCTCTTTGTAATGGCTGTGGACTGACCTCAAAGAAGTCCAGAAAACAGGATGGCCTCTTTGTAATGGCTGTGGACTGACCTGCAAGAAGTCCAGAAAACAGGATGGCCTCTTTGTAAAGGCTGTGGACTGACCTGCAAGAAGTCCAGAAAACAGGATGGCCTCTTTGTAAAGGCTGTGGACTGACCTGCAAGAAGTCCAGAAAACAGGATGGCCTCTTTGTAATGGCTGTGTATACCTACATTTAATAAAAGCACAATTTGAACATGAAACCTGTAACATAATCATTCAGATGGATTTTGAACTGAACATTAGTAATGGATCGAACCACAAAATCATATATTACATTTACAAATAAATGTCCGATATCAGACATTTTCAGATCGTTTTCCCAAGTTCAAATCTGTTAATGAAGTTTTATTCTTCGTTGGATTTTTAATTTCGTGGTCCGAGGCCTCCACGAAAACCACGATCACCAACACCGTGACCCAAGTGGAAGCTCAAATAGTTGTAGAATTGTTTTTAGACTAATTATGCTAGGTCTCTTAGATTTAAAACATGTAGCCCTCTTATAAAGCGCTTTAAGTCCTCGATTATATAGGTCACTTTTAGCTTTCATGAATGATCCGCAGGTTGAAAAATTAAGTCCAGGGTACTTGTATGTTCTAACTTTTTCAATCAGATTATCATTCAAATAAAAGTTGTTTAACCGTTATCCCATTTTTATTAAAATCTATAGTTTTAGTTCTTTTTAATATTTACTTCAAGGCCCCATGTCTTACAATAGATACATGGGGCCTATACAAGAAAGATCCAGAATTTAATGAGTCAAAACAAGTAGTGTACAAGTTTAATAATAGTTGGCAATTTATGTTTACAATTGCCACACTGTAATATCTTTGTTATTACAGCCACAATTTATGTTTACAATTGCCACACTGTAATATCTTTGTTATTACAGCCACAATTTATGTTTACAATTGCCACACTGTAATATCTTTGTTATTACAGCCACAATTTATGTTTACACTTGCCACACTGTAATGTCTTTGTTATTACAGCCACAATTTATGTTTACAATTGCCACACTGTAATATCTTTGTTATTACAGCCACAATTTATGTTTACAATTGCCACACTGTAATATCTTTGTTATTACAGCCACAATTTATATTTACAATTGCCACACTGTAATATCTTTGTTATTACAGCCACAATTTATGTTTACAATTGCCACACTGTAATATCTTTGTTATTACAGCCACAATTTATGTTTACAATTGCCACACTGTAATATCTTTGTTATTACAGCCACAATTTATGTTTACAATTGCCACACTGTAATATCTTTGTTATTACAGCCACAATTTATGTTTACACTTGCCACACTGTAATATCTTTGTTATTACAGCCACAATTTATGTTTACACTTGCCACACTGTAATATCTTTGTTATTGCAGCCACAATTTATGTTTACACTTGCCACACTGTAATATCTTTGTTATTGCAGCCACAATTTATGTTTACAATTGCCACACTGTAATATCTTTGTTATTACAGCCACAATTTATGTTTACAATTGACACACTGTAATATCTTTGTTATTACAGCCACAATTTATGTTTACACTTGCCACACTGTAATATCTTTGTTATTACAGCCACAATTTATGTTTACAATTGCCACACTGTAATATCTTTGTTATTGCAGCCACAATTTATGTTTACACTTGCCACACTGTAATATCTTTGTTATTGCAGCCACAATTTATGTTTACAATTGCCACACTGTAATATCTTTGTTATTACAGCCACAATTTATGTTTACAATTGCCACACTGTAATATCTTTGTTATTACAGCCACAATTTATGTTTACAATTGCCACACTGTAATATCTTTGTTATTACAGCCACAATTTATGTTTGCAATTGCCACACTGTAATATCTTTGTTATTACAGCCACAATTTATGTTTACAATTTCCACACTGTAATATCTTTGTTATTACAGCCACAATTTATGTTTACAATTGCCACACTGTAATATCTTTGTTATTACAGCCACAATTTATGTTTACAATTGCCACACTGTAATATCTTTGTTATTACAGCCACAATTTATGTTTACAATTGCCACACTGTAATATCTTTGTTATTACAGCCACAATTTATGTTTACAATTGCCACACTGTAATATCTTTGTTATTACAGCCACAATTTATGTTTACAATTGCCACACTGTAATATCTTTGTTATTACAGCCACAATTTATGTTTACAATTGCCACACTGTAATATCTTTGTTAATACAGCCACAATTTATGTTTACAATTGCCACACTGTAATATCTTTGTTATTACAGCCACAATTTATGTTTACAATTGCCACACTGTAATATCTTTGTTATTACAGCCACAATTTATGTTTACAATTGCCACACTGTAATATCTTTGTTTTTACAGCCACAATTTATGTTTACAATTGCCACACTGTAATATCTTTGTTATTACAGCCACAATTTATGTTTACAATTGCCACACTGTAATATCTTTGTTATTACAGCCACAATTTATGTTTACAATTGCCACACTGTAATATCTTTGTTATTACAGCCACAATTTATGTTTACAATTGCCACACTGTAATATCTTTGTTATTACAGCCACAATTTATGTTTACACTTGCCACACTGTAATATCTTTGTTATTACAGCCACAATTTATGTTTACACTTGCCACACTGTAATATCTTTGTTATTACAGCCACAATTTATGTTTACACTTGCCACACTGTAATATCTTTGTTATTACAGCCACAATTTATGTTTACACTTGCCACACTGTAATATCTTTGTTATTACAGCCACAATTTATGTTTACAATTGCCACACTGTAATATCTTTGTTATTACAGCCACAATTTATGTTTACACTTGCCACACTGTAATATCTTTGTTATTACAGCCACAATTTATGTTTACAATTGCCACACTGTAATATCTTTGTTATTACAGCCACAATTTATGTTTACACTTGCCACACTGTAATATCTTTGTTATTACAGCCACAATTAATGTTTACAATTGCCACACTGTAATATCTTTGTTATTACAGCCACAATTTATGTTTACAATTGCCACACTGTAATATCTTTGTTATTACAGCCACAATTTATGTTTACAATTGCCACACTGTAATATCTTTGTTATTACAGCCACAATTTATGTTTACAATTGCCACACTGTAATATCTTTGTTATTACAGCCACAATTTATGTTTACAATTGCCACACTGTAATATCTTTGTTATTACAGCCACAATTTATGTTTACAATTGCCACACTGTAATATCTTTGTTATTACAGCCACAATTTATGTTTACAATTGCCACACTGTAATATCTTTGTTATTACAGCCACAATTTATGTTTACAATTGCCACACTGTAATATCTTTGTTATTACAGCCACAATTTATGTTTACAATTGCCACACTGTAATATCTTTGTTATTACAGCCACAATTTATGTTTACAATTGCCACACTGTAATATCTTTGTTATTACAGCCACAATTTATGTTTACAATTGCCACACTGTAATATCTTTGTTATTACAGCCACAATTTATGTTTACAATTGCCACACTGTAATATCTTTGTTATTACAGCCACAATTTATGTTTACAATTGCCACACTGTAATATCTTTGTTATTACAGCCACAATTTATGTTTACAATTGCCACACTGTAATATCTTTGTTATTACAGCCACAATTTATGTTTACACTTGCCACACTGTAATATCTTTGTTATTACAGCCACAATTTATGTTTACAATTGCCACACTGTAATATCTTTGTTATTACAGCCACAATTTATGTTTACAATTGCCACACTGTAATATCTTTGTTATTACAGCCACAATTTATGTTTACAATTGCCACACTGTAATATCTTTGTTATTACAGCCACAATTTATGTTTACAATTGCCACACTGTAATATCTTTGTTATTTCAGCCACAATTTATGTTTACAATTGCCACACTGTAATATCTTTGTTATTACAGCCACAATTTATGTTTACAATTGCCACACTGTAATATCTTTGTTATTACAGCCACAATTTATGTTTACACTTGCCACACTGTAATATCTTTGTTATTACAGCCACAATTTATGTTTACAATTGCCACACTGTAATATCTTTGTTATTACAGCCACAATTTATGTTTACACTTGCCACACTGTAATATCTTTGTTATTACAGCCACAATTTATGTTTACACTTGCCACACTGTAATATCTTTGTTATTACAGCCACAATTTATGTTTACAATTGCCACACTGTAATATCTTTGTTATTACAGCCACAATTTATGTTTACACTTGCCACACTGTAATATCTTTGTTATTACAGCCACAATTTATGTTTACACTTGCCACACTGTAATATCTTTGTTATTACAGCCACAATTTATGTTTACACTTGCCACACTGTAATATCTTTGTTATTACAGCCACAATTTATGTTTACACTTGCCACACTGTAATATCTTTGTTATTACAGCCACAATTTATGTTTACAATTGCCACACTGTAATATCTTTGTTATTACAGCCACAATTTATGTTTACAATTGCCACACTGTAATATATTTGTTATTACAGCCACAATTTATGTTTACAATTGCCACACTGTAATATCTTTGTTATTACAGCCACAATTTATGTTTACAATTGCCACACTGTAATATCTTTGTTATTACAGCCATAATTTATGTTTACAATTGCCACACTGTAATATATTTGTTATTACAGCCACAATTTATGTTTACAATTGCCACACTGTAATATCTTTGTTATTACAGCCACAATTTATGTTTACAATTGCCACACTGTAATATCTTTGTTATTACAGCCACAATTTATGTTTACAATTGCCACACTGTAATATCTTTGTTATTACAGCCACAATTTATGTTTACAATTGCCACACTGTAATATCTTTGTTATTACAGCCACAATTTATGTTTACAATTGCCACACTGTAATATCTTTGTTATTACAGCCACAATTTATGTTTACACTTGCCACACTGTAATATCTTTGTTATTACAGCCACAATTTATGTTTACAATTGCCACACTGTAATATCTTTGTTATTACAGCCACAATTTATGTTTACAATTGCCACACTGTAATATCTTTGTTATTACAGCCACAATTTATGTTTACAATTGCCACACTGTAATATCTTTGTTATTACAGCCACAATTTATGTTTACAATTGCCACACTGTAATATCTTTGTTATTACAGCCACAATTTATGTTTACACTTGCCACACTGTAATATCTTTGTTATTACAGCCACAATTTATGTTTACACTTGCCACACTGTAATATCTTTGTTATTACAGCCACAATTTATGTTTACACTTGCCACACTGTAATATCTTTGTTATTACAGCCACAATTTATGTTTACACTTGCCACACTGTAATATCTTTGTTATTACAGCCACAATTTATGTTTACAATTGCCACACTGTAATATCTTTGTTATTACAGCCACAATTTATGTTTACAGTTGCCACACTGTAATATCTTTGTTATTACAGCCACAATGTATGTTTACAATTGCCACACTGTAATATCTTTGTTATTACAGCCACAATTTATGTTTACAATTGCCACACTGTAATATCTTTGTTATTACAGCCATAATTTATGTTTACAATTGCCACACTGTAATATATTTGTTATTACAGCCACAATTTATGTTTACAATTGCCACACTGTAATATCTTTGTTATTACAGCCACAATTTATGTTTACAATTGCCACACTGTAATATCTTTGTTATTACAGCCACAATTTATGTTTACAATTGCCACACTGTAATATCTTTGTTATTACAGCCACAATTTATGTTTACAATTGCCACACTGTAATATCTTTGTTATTACAGCCACAATTTATGTTTACAATTGCCACACTGTAATATCTTTGTTATTACAGCCACAATTTATGTTTACACTTGCCACACTGTAATATCTTTGTTATTACAGCCACAATTTATGTTTACAATTGCCACACTGTAATATCTTTGTTATTACAGCCACAATTTATGTTTACAATTGCCACACTGTAATATCTTTGTTATTACAGCCACAATTTATGTTTACAATTGCCACACTGTAATATCTTTGTTATTACAGCCACAATTTATGTTTACAATTGCCACACTGTAATATCTTTGTTATTACAGCCACAATTTATGTTTACAATTGCCACACTGTAATATCTTTGTTATTACAGCCACAATTTATGTTTACAATTGCCACACTGTAATATCTTTGTTATTACAGCCACAATTTATGTTTACAATTGCCACACTGTAATATCTTTGTTATTACAGCCACAATTTATGTTTACAATTGCCACACTGTAATATCTTTGTTATTACAGCCACAATTTATGTTTTCAATTGCCACACTGTAATATCTTTGTTATTACAGCCACAATTTATGTTTACAATTGCCACACTGTAATATCTTTGTTATTGCAGCCAATGTTCACAAATGTCCTCACAAAAGTAATGATGTTGATAACAAAAAGTTATTGAATTTGGTGACAACTGTTTTTTTAATTCTGATTTCTTATAATTTCACAATCTCCTGACTTGATACGAATCAACAGTTTTTGTAAAGGCTGTTTTGTACAGATGGTGTATTTGGAAAGAACTATAAAGTCTAATTAAGACCTGTATTTCTCTATATATTCTAGATTTGCTATCAAAGGCCTCGTTAGCTAGCAGGTTAACAAGCAGTTCTTTTGATCAGTGAATACCTGGGAAATAATACCTTTCTATTAGAGCATATTTAGTATTGATTTGCTTCTTATTCGTTTATTTTTCCTTGGATTAGCACAAAAAATCTTGAAAACTATAAAGTTAACTAATAAATTGATTGAGATGGATAGTTGCTGAAAATGGATGTAAATTAATTGTTCATATTTAGTTATCCAGCATAATTAGAAAACAAGGTAGGATTATTTATGTCCAGCTTTACCATTGATTTTAGGTATTTTTAATATATTGAGCAATTAATGATAGTAAATTTAATAAGATTATTGAGTGGCAATGATTCACAAACTTTGTAAATTTCTTTTCTTGATTGTTTTTGTTTTTTGTATGTTGCTTAAAATCAAGTGAATCAGTTTGAATCAACTGTTACATAGAATGCACTTAAAATCTATGAATATTATATGAACAATGTTACCTAAACAATAATCAAGTAACAAACTCGTTAACATTGTGAAAAGGTACCAAATAATTTCTAGTCTGAAGGATGGGAGGGGAGTGTGTTTTGTCTCGTCTGAACATAATATTTTTTTACTCAATTAATTCTTTTTCCTCAATTTACCATATTAAAATTTTGAAGATTATTTTTCTGTCCACACTAAAAATTTTTCATTCTGCACCAGGTGAGATAATGGTAGATCCTTTCACAAAGGTATAAAAATGGAGACAAGAGATCACCTGTTGTGGAAAATATTGAGGTTCTTAATTGTGTAAATGTGGAAAACAGAATTACTTATGTATTCCAAAGTTAATGTTAATCAGTGACGGATCCAGGATTTCTTATAAGGAGATCTGCTAGTCGAGACATGTATTTTAACATGGGGCTTAAGGATGATGGTGCTTCCTAAGTAGTGTCTGGGCACCCCGCTCCCCTTAAATCTGTCGCTGATATTGCTGGTTTGCTGTGCCTTAAATGATAATTTCTATAGAATACCAATACAAAAATGATCGGATGGAATTTTTTTATCAAGGATTAACTTCTGTACAAACAAAACAATTCTATAGTTGTCATGATATGACTGGCTGTTAGGCAGTCTGATTAAATACAGAGTTATTATCTGGGGTTTTATAACTGTGACATTAAATGGGATATTCACTTACTAATCTTTGATAACTGCTATACACTAATGGATCCATGCAAAATGTTATTCATTTGTTTATTGAATGCATAACCATCACATAAACATCAGTAATTTTTCAGCGACATCATAGCATCTTGTTAGTTTTATTGTTATGAAACCAGAGTATGCTGTAAGTACCCCTGACCTTTGGCTGTTCGACTGGTGACAAGGGTAAAATAAGGTTGGAGTTGAGCACACCTTGTGAACGTGGAACCCCTGACCTTTGGCTGTAAGACTGGTGACAAGGGTAAAATAAGGTTGGAGTTGAGCACACCTTGTGAACGTGGAACCCCTGACCTTTGGCTGTTCGACTGGTGACAAGGGTAAAATAAGGTTGGAGTTGAGCACACCTTGTGAACGTGGAACCCCTGACCTTTGGCTGTAAGACTGGTGACAAGGGTAAAATAAGGTTGGAGTTGAGCACACCTTGTGAACGTGGAACCCCTGACCTTTGGCTGTAAGACTGGTGACAAGGGTAAAATTAGGTTGGAGTTGAGCACACCTTGTGAACGTGGAACCCCTGACCTTTGGCTGTAAGACTGGTGACAAGGGTAAAATAAGGTTGGAGTTGAGCACACCTTGTGAACGTGGAACCCCTGACCTTTGGCTGTAAGACTGGTGACAAGGGTAAAATAAGGTTGGAGTTGAGCACACCTTGTGAACGTGGAACCCCTGACCTTTGGCTGTTCGACTGGTGACAAGGGTAAAATAAGGTTGGAGTTGAGCACACCTTGTGAACGTGGAACCCCTGACCTTTGGCTGTAAGACTGGTGACAAGGGTAAAATAAGGTTGGAGTTGAGCACACCTTGTGAACGTGGAACCCCTGACCTTTGGCTGTAAGACTGGTGACAAGGGTAAAATTAGGTTGGAGTTGAGCACACCTTGTGAATGTGGAACCCCTGACCTTTGGCTGTAAGACTGGTGACAAGGGTAAAATAAGGTTGGAGTTGAGCACCTTGTGAACGTGGAACCCAGTGTTGACATGCCAATGATCATTATTTAAGATGGCCGCTATCTAGACCAATCTGCTATCAATTTCTACTTTATGCAGTTACAGTCTGCAGCAGAATTCTCACAGCTATGTTTTGACTTGTTGATTGGTCTGAAAAAGGACCATATTTAATCTTTGTACATTTAGGTAAATGAAGTTTTGAAATTTAAATCTGAGTTTTCGGAACTAAATATATATGTAGTATTTAAGTGGTCAAAATTCAGGATTTCTGAAAAAATGTGAGGCATGACAGGGACCTATAGTTTTTGAAGAGAATATTATTTATTGTAAAATGAAAATCATGAACAGGTTTGACAGTCATAAATTGGCAATTTAATGATTTTTTTTATCCCACAAGATCCAAAGAATTGTCATTGCTGTTGAGGTCAGCATCTGTCAAAATTTTTGGATGGTCCTCTATAAAGTTTGTTTTTTTGTGTGCCAATTTTTTATCAAATTGGGGGCTAATGCAGGACGTACTTAGATTAACATAGTACCCAATTGGAAAAATGTTTAAAAGGCTTCTCTGAAACCCGTTAACCAGTCGAAACAAAACTTGCTTGCAATATTGTATGGCGTGTCCTCTCTAAAGTTTACATTTTTTTAGACTATCCGAAATTCACAATGGCTACCACTGCATGACTTGCATAGGACCCTAGGAGGGAAAAAGTTTGAAGGCTTCTTCTTCAAAACTGGTTAACCAATGGAAACAAAACTCACTATTGTTTGGATGGTCTTCTTTGAAGTTTATGTTTTTTTATGCCAATAGAATATTCAAAATGGCCACCACTTCAGGTCTAAGGTTTTCATAAAGGACTCTATTGGAAACAGTAAAAAAAAAGGCTTTCTCTCTGAAACTGGTAAACGAATTTAAACGAAACTTATTTCCTGTATTCATTGGATGGTCCTAAAGATTTTTTTTTTTATGCCAATAGGAAATTCAAAATGGCAACCACCACAGTCCTTGTGATTTATACAGGAACTTATTAGGCTCCTTTGTAATTGGTTATAATAACCAATGGAAACAAAAATTATTAAAACTATTTGTTCAATGGTCCTCAACACTTTTTTATGCCAATAAAACAGTAAATATTGCGACCATTACCTTTACAGGCTAAGTTTAACAGAGAACTCGACAGGAATGATTTTCAAATCTTTTCTGATATTGCAAAGCTAAAAGCCACATTGTATGTGAATGTTTATTGGATTGTTCTCTTAAAGGTTTAGGCTTATTTATTTGATTGAAAATCCATGATGGCTGCAGTTATAGGAATTAATTTAACTTAAAAAGATGTTAAAATGGCTTCCCATCTGAAACTATTGAACCAACTGAAACCAAACAGCAAGATTCATTGGATGGTTTCAACAAAGACCATGATATTAATGCATGTCAAAAATAGAAAATTACAGAACTTGAGTTTATCATCAGAAAAATTCCATCTTCCTTGCTTTATAAATTAGGTCAGGGATACAGGCTCTTGAGAGCCTCTGGTTTAGTCCAGGTTTTACATGTAGTCTGATATTATGATTTTTTTTTATTGAAGTAGATCTTGACCAATATAAGTTTGGTGCAGAATGTTATCAGCAGTCGTCATAAATGGTTATATAGTGTGACATAGATGTAGGTCAATGAGATGTGAACTGACCAATCAAATTTCCGGGATAATACTGATGTGGGTTTAATGTTGCATGTGCATCAGATGTTTATTTGTGTTGCAGACAATCATAACAGATGATTTATTTTGAGCAGGGAAATTGTTTAATTGTGCTCCATTTAATTGAAAAATTTAGTCTGATTTGTAAATTTCAGTTTTGACATAAGCTGAAGAATCTAAAATATAAACCTTCAAACAATGGTAGTTACTCTGCCATCAGGAAAGAAAATATAACTGAAAATAGCAAGCTAGTCAATTCTGCACTGTATATACAGTATGTTACAATGATATCTTATAAGAAAACATTCAAATGCACATTAATTTGATCTTCATGTCTTATTGACACATTACTCTTGAAGAACAGTTTGCCACAAGTTTTTTTTATATATTGAAAAGTGTTATGCCATGTCATAGTGGTCTAATGGTTTAAATAATTGCTTTGTTATGAATAGAAACTGTCTCAAAGTACTGTAGTCACTTGTATATATAAATGGCCACTTTCTGTCTGATCACTTGATCAAATTGGGTGAGTAGTCACTTTCTGTCTGATCACCTGATCAGATTGGGTGAGTAGTCACTTTCTGTCTGATCACTTGATCAGATTGGGTGAGTAGTCACTTTCTGTCTGATCACCTGATCAGATTGGTGAGCGTTATACAAGGAAGTAAAATGGGTTTATTTGGATTTCTGTACCATGGATTGGGTGCATGTGATACCAATAAATTTTTTCTACATCCAGTCTTTGACCAAAAAGTAATGTGAACTTTCTATTCCGTGATCTGAGACTGATGCAAGGCTACCTCGGGTATACAATTAAACCATCGTAAAAATGGACTTGATATGACAAAGCTTCCAGAACTAAATGAATACCTAAAAAACAAGGTGTTGAGTCTGATTGGCACACAGGAACAATACATCATTGATTGTGTTTTCTCATTATTGTATTTATAATGAATAAATCTGTCCATGATAATAGAGTATTGACATTGACAACAAAACGGGAATGATTGTGCATCATTTTGAGATGAAATCACATGGTTTAGGTAAAAAGAAAACGTCCAAGGATTTGTTGAGACCATCAAAGGAATCTTCAACTAGATAACTGTTGTATATAACTTTGTTGTCAGTTAGTGAAAATAAAACATATCAACACTATCATAATAGACTTCAGTTTTTTATTCAATTCAGAAATAAAGACCAGAAGCATAATGCATTTCAAACTTAGGCCATTCCTCAATTTTGATCTTTTTTCTTCAAAATATGTTACTTTTCTTGAAGTTTTGAAATATAGATTGATTGCTTACCAACACATAGAGTATGATTTGATAAATTACAAACTAAAAAGTTTTAAAACTTGACATTTACAAAAATACTGCATACAAGAATAAATGCATAAAAAAATGAACCACATTCAATAGGAAAAATGAGTTTGATGTCACAGCCAGTGGAAAAATTGATTTATCTGTATTTTGTCACTCAACAATGAAACAGACAACAGTAACATTTAATCTATTGATTGACCATCTGTGTTGTGTAGATATGACATCTTTCCTTATTATTTATGTACACTGTGAATTCAATGACATGCTGATGCATAATGTATTTTTAAACTGTCTCCTTGTAGCAATGTTCATATGTATAAATTATAGTGACCTTGATATATGAGGCATTAAAATTACCTGAACAGAAGTACCCTGGTTACTAAGCAATCCAGATATTTGCTCCTTACTGTATTATTTTGATATTGTATGAGCGACACTTTTAAAAAGATCTGTAATTTTTTTTAATGAATTTTGATAGACAAGTTTTGGGGTCTGTTTAAAATCAGGTTACTAAGAGGATTTCGGGGCCTCTAGTTTTAATTATATAGATAGATTTATGTTATACTAGGTTTTTTGGACCTTTGGATGAATGCAACTAAAATTTGAAATGTAGGTGGTCTAATAGGTAATTATTCCTATCTATCAATTTGTAATTGATAGACAAGTTTTGGGGTCTGTTTAAAATCAGGTTCCTTAGAGGATCTCGGGGGGCATCTAGTTTTAATTAGCGGTGAGCTCTATGGCAATTATGTGTCATGTGATCAAAATGAAATCACGTGATCAAAATCTGCATAATGCTGATATTGATTTTTTTTCGTCCGGAAGTTGATATCGTAAAAAAACTGGAACAAAGTGAATGAAGAAAGGTACTAAAAATAATTTTAAGAAAGACTTGAAAATAAAGTTGACATCGATAAAAAATAAATGTTATATTTATAATTAACAACAGAAATTTCATACTATTTTTGCAACCTCTAAATCAATCTTCAAAAACTGACAATCAATTTACATTTCATGTAACGTCACAGTTAATAAGAAAGACGTCACGTGACCACTGGAATTTAGAGGCACTTTTAGGATGTTCGGAAGTAACGTCAATAACCAACTGCACTATACAATACAATCAGACAGGAATATAGCTTTGAAAGATGATAGATTTATGTCAAAATATGGGCAGTATGTTTATCCCAGTTTTCATTCTTACATGTTGGTTGTGTGTGCAAACATAGGTATGGTAATTATAACTCCTTTTTTGTATAGTCAACTCTTCCTACAGTTTTCAACCCAGATCCAGGAAACGTAGCTTAAACATGGAATTTATTCGCAGACTTGGGAACTTGGTCATTTACAGAAGACAGTACCATTTTATATCATCAGTTGTTTTCCTACAGTTTTCAGCATTGATCCACAATGTTTTCCATCAGGCCATGTCAGACTGGAGTGATTTTTCATTATGATTTTTTCTCCTCCAAGTTACAGTTTTCTTGTTTAAATTGTGATCTAAAAATAATTCAAATAATATACATTCATTTGTAATGGATGTTCTGGTTAAGTTGATTGTCAATTATAACTGAAATTTGATCGGATAGTGTATCCTAAATCCAATAGCTGATAGTAAAATTCCATATCATCTAAATTGGAACAAGGAAATGGTTATACAATGTAATGTCTTATATTCCTTAAGTGCATGCAGTCTTACGTCTATTTTAATTAATTACTAATTTTTATACCCCACCACACAAAGTGGTAGTGTATTATGTGATACCCTCCCTATGGATGTGAGTGTCTGTCCGTCCATATGTCTCATGTCTCAGTGATTTCCAGATGATAACTTGAAAACTGATCAACATATTTTATTTAAACTTTGCACAGCAATTACATACCATAAAATGAAGATTAAGTTCAATTTCAGCATAATCCTATTTGTAGTTTTCTACTAAGGCCAAATCAAGTTTTTTTTGTCAACATTTGGTGGTTTCCAGATGATTACTTGAAAATGTGTTAGCAGATTTTGTTTAAACTTTGCACAGCTGTTAAGTACTTATAAAACGAAGGTTGAATTTTCAGCACAATCCCATTTGTAGTTTTAGAGTTGTGCCAATTTCAAATAATTTTTATAGGTACAGGGTCAAGGTAACAATTGTCTTCTGTGATGGACTGTTATCATGCCCAGCTGTTCATGTAGGTTGATTTGTAATAGGTAAAATGTGTTTATGAATATTAAAAACAATGCACAGTGGCAGAGTATCATTTAATGTCCCATTAAATTCCCTTTTTTATACCCCTGCTTGACAGAGTCGGGGGTATATAGTGGTCTTCATGTCCGTCCTTCTGTTGTCGATCCGTTTGTCTGTCCACATTTGTTTTCCGGATGATAATTTATAAAAATTTGCTTCAGATTTGAATGAAAGTTTGGGATACTGTTATATATCAGGGGAGATACTTGGACTTGAAGCGAAGCGGGGGTTATCCCTTTGTGAGCATGCTCACAGTCCACACTTGTTTCAACCAATTTTATTTTTTGTGGCTGTAAAGTTATGGCCCCTTTGTTATGTTGGATTAGGCAAATTTGAGGTTTTTGCATTAAAACGTGAGAAAGCTTTTACAAAATTCTATTACATATTCTTAATACAGATTCATTTAAAATTTCACCAGGTGGGGCATCTGTGTCCTGTGGACACAATATTTTATTTATTTGTTACTCAATTTTGATTTTTAGGATTGATACTTCATTAAGCGTTTACAGTTGAATATGTACATAATTATTTTACTCCATCTTTTGGCTACTGATATATTTTACTTCATCTTTTGGCTACTGATATATTTTACTCCATCTTTTGGCTACTGATATATTTTACTGTCTTTTGGCTACTGATATATTTTACTGTCTTTTGGCTACTGATATATATTTACTGTCTTTTGGCTACTGATATATTTTACTGTCTTTTGGCTACTGATATATTTTACTGTCTTCTGGCTACGGATATATTTTACTGTCTTACAGCTACTGATATTTTTTACTCCATCTTTTGGCTACTGATATATTTTACTCCATCTTTTGGCTACTGATATATTTTACTCCATCTTTTGGCTACTAATATATTTTTACTGTCTTTTGCTACTGATATATTTTACTGTCTTTGGCTACTGATATATTTACTGTCTTTTGGCTACTGATATATTTTACTGTCTTTAGGCTTCTGATATATTTTACTGTCTTACAGCTACTGATATATTTTACTGCTTTACAGCTACTGATATATTTTACTGTCTTTTGGCTTCTGATATATTTTACTCTGTCTTTTGGCTACTGATATATTTTACTGTCTTTTGGCTACTGATATATTTTACTGACTTACAGCTACTGATATATTTTACTCTGTCTTTTGGCTACTGATATATTTTACTCAGTCTTTTGGCTACTGATATATTTTACTGTCTTGCAGCTATTGATATATTTTACTAAGTCTTTTGGCTACTGATATATTTTACTGTCTTACAGCTACTGATATATTTTACTCCATCTTTTGGCTACTAATATATTTTACTCTGTCTTTTGGCTACTGATATATTTTACTCTTTTGGCTACTGATATATTTTACTCTGTCTTTTGGCTACTGATATATTTTACTGACTTACAGCTACTGATATATTTTTCTCCATCTTTTGGTTACTGATATATTTTACTCTTTTGGCTACTGATATATTTTACTCTGTCTTTTTGCTACTGATATATTTTACTCTGTCTTTTTGCTACTGATATATTTTACTCTGTCTTTTTGCTACTGATATATTTTACTCTTTTGGCTACTGATATATTTTACTCTGTCTTTTGGCTACTGATATATTTTACTCTTTTGGCTACTGATATATTTTACTCTTTTGGCTACTGATATATTTTACTGTCTTTTGGCTACTGATATATTTTACTCTGTCTTTTGGTTACTGATATATTTTACTGTCTTTTGGCTACTGATATATTTTACTCTTTTGGCTACTGATATATTTTGCTCAGTCTTTTGGCTACTGATATATTTTACTGTCTTACAGCTACTGATATATTTTACTCCCTCTTTTGGCTACTGATATATTTTACTCTGTCTTTTGGCTACTGATATATTTTACTCTTTTGGCTACTGATATATTTTACTCTGTCTTTTTGCTACTGATATATTTTACTGTCTTTGGCTACTGATATATTTTGCTCAGTCTTTTGGCTACTGATATATTTTACTGTCTTACAGCTACTGATATATTTTACTCCCTCTTTTGGCTACTGATATATTTTACTCTGTCTTTTGGCTACTGATATATTTTACTCTTTTGGCTACTGATATATTTTACTTTGTCTTTTTGCTACTGATATATTTTACTGTCTTACAGCTACTGATATATTTTACTCCATCTTTTGGCTACTAATATATTTTTACTGTCTTTTGCTACTGATATATTTTACTGTCTTTGGCTACTGATATATTTACTGTCTTTTGGCTACTGATATATTTTACTGTCTTTAGGCTTCTGATATATTTTACTGTCTTACAGCTACTGATATATTTTACTGCTTTACAGCTACTGATATATTTTACTGTCTTTTGGCTTCTGATATATTTTACTCTGTCTTTTGGCTACTGATATATTTTACTGTCTTTTGGCTACTGATATATTTTACTGACTTACAGCTACTGATATATTTTACTCTGTCTTTTGGCTACTGATATATTTTACTCAGTCTTTTGGCTACTGATATATTTTACTGTCTTGCAGCTATTGATATATTTTACTAAGTCTTTTGGCTACTGATATATTTTACTGTCTTACAGCTACTGATATATTTTACTCCATCTTTTGGCTACTAATATATTTTACTCTGTCTTTTGGCTACTGATATATTTTACTCTTTTGGCTACTGATATATTTTACTCTGTCTTTTGGCTACTGATATATTTTACTGACTTACAGCTACTGATATATTTTTCTCCATCTTTTGGTTACTGATATATTTTACTCTTTTGGCTACTGATATATTTTACTCTGTCTTTTTGCTACTGATATATTTTACTCTGTCTTTTTGCTACTGATATATTTTACTCTTTTGGCTACTGATATATTTTACTCTTTTGGCTACTGATATATTTTACTCTGTCTTTTGGCTACTGATATATTTTACTCTTTTGGCTACTGATATATTTTACTCTTTTGGCTACTGATATATTTTACTGTCTTTTGGCTACTGATATATTTTACTCTGTCTTTTGGTTACTGATATATTTTACTGTCTTTTGGCTACTGATATATTTTACTCTTTTGGCTACTGATATATTTTGCTCAGTCTTTTGGCTACTGATATATTTTACTGTCTTACAGCTACTGATATATTTTACTCCCTCTTTTGGCTACTGATATATTTTACTCTGTCTTTTGGCTACTGATATATTTTACTCTTTTGGCTACTGATATATTTTACTCTGTCTTTTTGCTACTGATATATTTTACTGTCTTTGGCTACTGATATATTTTGCTCAGTCTTTTGGCTACTGATATATTTTACTGTCTTACAGCTACTGATATATTTTACTCCCTCTTTTGGCTACTGATATATTTTACTCTGTCTTTTGGCTACTGATATATTTTACTCTTTTGGCTACTGATATATTTTACTTTGTCTTTTTGCTACTGATATATTTTACTGTCTTACAGCTACTGATATATTTTACTCCCTCTTTTGGCTACTGATATATTTTACTCTTTTGGCTACTGATATATTTTACTCTTTTGGCTACTGATATATTTTACTCTGTCTTTTGGCTACTGATATATTTTATTCTGTCTTTTGGCTACTGATATATTTTACTCTGTCTTTTGGCTACTGATATATTTTACTCTGTCTTTTGGCTACTGATATATTTTACTCTTTTGGCTACTGATATATTTTACTCTTTTGGCTACTGATATATTTTACTGTCTTTTGGCTACTGATATATTTTACTCTGTCTTTTGGTTACTGATATATTTTACTGTCTTTTGGCTACTGATATATTTTACTCTGTCTTTTGGCTACTTATATATTTTACTCAGTCTTTTGGCTACTGATATATTTTACTGTCTTACAGCTACTGATATATTTTACTCCCTCTTTTGGCTACTGATATATTTTACTGTCTTTTGGCTACTGATATATTTTACTCTTTTGGCTACTGATATATTTTACTCTTTTGGCTACTGATATATTTTACTCTGTATTTTGGCTGCCTTTATACCTTTCCTTTCACCTATGTACTGACATCAAGTGCCATTTTGGCAGAGCTCTAGGTTTGCTAGCACAACATTCAAATTTGAGTTTTTATTAACTGGTTGTGTCGTCATTATTTGATTGGTTTACTATATCTAATTATTAACAAATGATCGAGTGTGATTTTTTTTTTACTGAAACACTCAATATTATTACACTGATTGTGAACTTCTGTTTCTGTTTAGTTTGATGAGACCTGTTAATGACATCCTGTTATCTGTTGGTAAACATTGAATATGGCAGAGTGTAGCCACACCAAATTACCAAGAAATGAAAACAGCTGTGTTTATCACATCATTGTCCAACTTATTGTTATGATTGACTGGCAGTCTAAAACTGACAGTGCTGTTCTGTTGTGCTGACCGTATTACGATAGGTACTGTGGTCATAGCCCTAACTCTGGCATTACTGTTCCATCTTACAAAGATTTATACTTAACATATAAGACACAGGGTATTTAATTAATAGCAAACAAGTTTGAAAAGAAATATCTTACAAAGTAATTAAATTAAACACTCCTGCTGAATGAGACTAGGGGTATATAGGAATAGTCTGTTTATCTGCAATGAGAGTCAGGGGTATATAGGGATAGTCTGTTTATCTGCCATGAGAGTCAGGGGTATATAGGAATAGTCTGTTTATCTGCCATGAGAGTCAGGGGTATATAGGAATAGTCTGTTTATCTGCCATGAGAGTCAGGGGTATATAGGAATAGTCTGTTTATCTGCCATGAGAGTCAGGGGTATATAGGGATAGTCTGTTTATCTGCCATAAGAGTCAGGGGTATAAAGGGATAGTCTGTTTATCCACCATAAGAATCAGGGGTATAAAGGGATAGTCTTTTTATCTGCCATGAGAGTCAGGGGTATTAAGGGATAGTCTGTTTATCTGCCATGAGAGTCAGGGGTATATAGGGATAAGTCTGTTTATCTGCCATAAGAGTCAGGGGTTTATATGGATAGTCTGTTTATCTGCCATGAGAGTCAGGGGTATATAGGGATAGTCTGTATATCTGCCTTGAGAGTCAGGGGTATATAGGGATAGTCAGTCAGGGGTATATATGGATAGTCTGTTTATCTGCCATGAGAGTCAGGGGTATATAGGGATAGTCTGTATATCTGCCTTGAGAGTCAGGGGTATATAGGGATAGTCAGTCAGGGGTATATATGGATAGTCTGTTTTTCCACCATGAGAGTCAGGGGTATACATGGATAGTCTGTTTATAAACCATGAGAGTCAGAGGTATATATGGATCGTCTGTTTATCTGCCATAAGAGTCAGGAGTTTATAGGGATTACCTGTTTATCCGTCATGAGAGTCAGGGGTATATAGTGATAGTCTGTTTATCCGTCCCACGATAAGAGTCAGGGGTATATACAGATAGTCTGTTTATCTGCCATGAGAGTCAGGGGTATATAGGGATAGTCTGTTTATCTGCCATAAGATCAGGGGTATATATGGATAATCTGTTTATCTGCCATGAGAGTCGGGGGTATATAGGGATAGTCTGTTTTTCCACCATAAGAGTCAGGGGTATATATGGATAGTCTGTTTTTCCACCATGAGAGTCAGGGGTATACATGGATAGTCTGTTTATAAACCATGAGAGTCAGGGGTATATATGGATCGTCTGTTTATCTGCCATAAGAGTCAGGAGTTTATAGGGATAGTCTGTTTATCTGCCAGGAGAGTCGGGAGTATATAGGGATTACCTGTTTATCTGTCATGAGAGTCAGGGGTATATAGTGATAGTCTGTTTATCCGTCCCACGATAAGAGTCAGGGGTATATACAGATAGTCTGTTTATCTGCCATGAGAGTCAGGGGTATATACAGATACTGAGATAGTCTGTTTATCTGCCATGAGAGTCAGAGGTATATAAGGATAGTCTGTTTATCTGTCATGAGAGTCAGAGGTATACATGTATATGGATAGTCTGTTTATCTGCCATGAGAGTCAGGGGTATATAGGGATAATCTGTTTATCTGCCATAAGATCAGGGGTATATATGGATAATCTGTTTATCTGCCATAAGAGTCAGGGTATATAGGGATAGTCTGTTTATCCTCCATGAGAGTAAGGGTTATATAGGGATA
The DNA here is from genome assembly GCA_944474755.1 of Limnoperna fortunei. NCBI lineage: Eukaryota > Metazoa > Mollusca > Bivalvia > Mytilida > Modiolidae > Limnoperna > Limnoperna fortunei. Next base: position 91,870,067 of record OX104115.1, read on the forward strand.
GTCTGTTTATCCACCAAGAGAGTCAGGGGTATATAGGGATAGTCTGTTTATCCACCATGAGAGTCAGGAGTATATACGGATAGTCTGTTTATCTGCCATGAGTCAGGAGTATATAGGGATTACCTGTTTATCAGTCATGAGAGTCAGGGGTATATAGTGATAGTCTGTTTATCCACCATGAAAGTCAGGGGTATATACGGATAGTCTGTTTATCCGTCATGAGAGTCAGGAGTATATAGGGATAGCCTGTTTATCCGTCCAAATTTGGTTTTTTGATGACAGTTTAAAAAGCTTGCATCAGATTTCAATGAAACAATGTGATATTGTTACTTATCAAGTGGGTAAGTTTCCTGTTGGTCATATGTCAAAGGTCAAGGTTACAGTCCACAAAGAAGACATTTCTGGATGATAACTCTACTGATTTCAATTAAACGTTGGGATATAATTTCATATCAGCCTATCCATTTTGTGGATATTTAATAGATGATAGTCATAAAAAAACCTTGTATATTTTTTTCTGTATGGTAATTAAAAAAGTCAATGAAACTTTGAGATATTGTTACATATCAGGTGTGTTTAAGAAGTTTTTTTGACTCTTTGAGAAATTCATTCAAAGGTAAAGGTCACAGTCATCAAAAATGTTGTTTCTAGAAAATACCTCGCAGTCAGAAGTTTAGAAATTTGACATTTATTTTTAATACAATATCACTATAAGATGCTTGTTATGATTGATTTTAGAGTATGCGGAGGTATAACAGTGATCACTATACAAACATTTTCTAGTTTTACTAGTATGATATTTGTTGCAATAATGATTTATATAAAAGATACTAATGAAGGCTGAAACACTCCATGCTTTTTAACATTAATTATATTATCGAACAGATAAATCATGTTTATGAGTGTTATTTAAAAAAAATACTAAATCCAATGAAAAAATAGTTGCCGAATTGGCATAAGAAATTTTCAGAACGGTAGTTAGGAAATAATGATACCAATCAAAATACATGTTGTTTAATTACATCGAATATTATCTAGACCGGTGTGTTGATCATTTTATTTACTTTAAAAATTGATGTCAATTAAAAATAAAAATGCTAAGTTTCAACATTAGATTGGTATAAGTTTGCTTAACCATGGCATAGTTACAGTTCTGACCCAGATACTTCTCTCTAATGTTACATTGTATAATAACTGTTCTAATATAGCCCTAAAGTGACATACTTTTTTGTATAGTACAATGGTAAAATGTCAAATTCAATACAAATGTCCAGACAGATATACAAATGGGAACTATGTCCAAAAGATGAAAAATACAATAAGTATCGCCCAATCAGAATTAAGCATTCATATACAGTATAGTTTTTGGGAAGGTAGCGTAGCAAACTTTCCCCTTGCTAGCGCTTTAATACATAGAAACTACTGCGACCGGCGTGTAATAAAACCTTACGCTCGTAAAATATAGGTCAAATTTGTTGAATCTATCAATTACATGAATCGGAGCACCACATTTATCTTGAACAACTTTACTATACATGTCCTTTCGTATTATGTCTCATTTACTGTATAACTGCAGATAACTAATATTACGATTTAAACTAATATTCCATGTTCATCCGTGAGAGACAGACTCGTTACACTTTTTGGTTTTGGAAATGAATGTGATATATTTGGCAATCCTCACGATAGCTGTTCACTGAACCGACAAATGTAGTACTGACAGTGGCACCAGTCTAATAGTATTTGACGACGTTATTCTGATTGAAGTCATTTAATGATTAATTTGTGCGATCGTGTGGTCATCGTTTCATACGGTTTTGCATTCTATTTTTTACGTGTTTAATTAAATGAAAATCAACACAAGAGTGTGTGCTTAGTCGATGTACAGATTTGCAGAGAGGCACCATCTATAAAAAATTTTAAGATTGTAGAAGTTTCGTAAATAAAATGCAAGTAGTTAAATTAAAAATATAACAATTTCTAACTCATAAAAATGTATTGAAAAAGATATTTTGGTGTTTGTGACACAAGAGTAGTAAATGGATTATTCAACATCGGTGATCAATTGCACTCACCATGTCGCTACATTATTCCATAGTAAAAGCTGACACAATTTGTTTATTTTGATTAATTTTTATAATTGGTAATTCATGCTGAGCCATTAATATTTCTCGTTACATGAGTCGAAATTGGTAAAAAAAACGTACCAATTTTCCGTGTATGTTTACCTCACGAAATTGCCGTCGTTTCAGACGATGTTGCATTTTTATGCTTTAAGTATCTTATTAAACGAAAGTCAAAATGATATATTTTTCTTCATTTTATGTGTTCCTTAAAACAAAGGAAGATGTGATCAAGTCAGTGTGTTTTACCACAAGTTTTTTGAGTGACAAATAAAACCTCTTGGCATGTATGGTCAATCTTATGTTCCTTGTGTAGTTTCAAAAAGGTGCAAATTGAAATCAGCAATTATTTTTTAACATTTTTTCAGCGTTTTGAAATGCTGTTTTTGTCTCGCCTGCGACGAAAGTCGCTGGAGGCGAGACATATGTATGGGAATCCGGCGGCGGCGGCGGCGTAAACACTTGACATCTTGCTTCATATCTTTGTAAGCCCAAGCCCTAGGTCCATCAAATTTGGTCCAGAGGTAGCTTATGATGAGTACTTGCCAGTCAGTCACCTGTCACCTGACCTTGACCTCAATTTCACGGTCCAGTGACTACGTTCAAGTTTTTGGGTTACGACAGTTCCTCTGTAACTATGCATGGTAGGATGACAATATTTGGTGTATAGGTTGCTGATGACTAGTACATGACTGTCTGGTAGGTGTCACCTGACCTTGACCTCAATTTCACGGTCCAGCGACTACGTTAAAGTTTTGGGGTTACGACAGTTCCTCTGTAACTATGCATGGTAGGATGACAATATTAGGTGTATAGGTTGCTGATGACTAGTACATGACTGTCTGGTAGGTGTCACCTGACCTTGACCTCAATTTCACGGTCCAGCGACTACGTTAAAGTTTTGGGGTTACGACAGTTCCTCTGTAACTACGCATGGTAGGATGACAATATTTGGTGTATAGGTTGCTGATGACTAGTACATGACTGTCTGGTAGGTGTCACCTGATCTTGACCTCAATTTCACGGTCCAGCGACTGCATTAAAGTTTTTGGGTTACGATAGTTCCTCTGTAACTACGCATGGTAGGATGACAATATTTGGTATATAGGTTGCTGATTAATAGTACATGACTGTCTGGTAGGTTCCACCTGACCTTGACCTCAATTTCACGGTCCATCGACTACGTTAAAGTTTTTGTATTAGGACAGTTCCTCTGTAACTATGCATAGTATGGTGACAATATTTGGTATACAGGCCGCTGCTCATAAGTAATGCTATTAACGTAATGCTCATGACGAAATTTATTTTCGTTACTGATGCGGAATTCAGGCGAGACGTTTTTCTGTGTCCACACTTGTTTAATTTGATAGAGCGATTTTCCATGGTTAATTTTGACCAAAATTAGAATGGATGTAACTTGGAGCAAGCGATTATTGTCCATTTGAAAACCTTGGGGTAATGTAGTTTGCGGTTTAGGCGCGAATGCCATAGAACGTCACGAAAGCTGGCGATCTTTTGTAAACATCCTAAGACACTTGTTGAAAACAAAAAATGTCAGATTGCGTAGCGAAAGTCAAGTACATGTAAACAATAAGCATAGTATGGAATATGTACAGTGGAAATTCTTTTATTGGATTTTTGTAATAAAAAGTTACAATATTGCATATTGAAAATTAATTTTAAAAAATGCAAGCAGAAAAGCACTCCATTTGATTGTGTCTTTTAGTATAATCTATTAACACACTGTTTATATTTAAAACAAACTAGTTGACATGCATTCTGATTATAAAGATATATGTTGCCTCATACAGTCTTACAATTTTTTGTTTGTTTGAATCCGGGAGATTTATAAAAATTGATTTACATGCGCTTTTGAATAATACTGGTTCGATCTTGTTATAGTGTGTAAAACAAAATCGACCCAGTATCATTCGAAAGCACATGTCTTTGAATAATTGTCAGTCAAGATTGAAGTTGAGCACACCCTGGCAGCAGACAGATTCAAACAAGTGCTGACAGGCATTCGATCAATAGTAGATGAATACTACCTTAACCACTCGGCAACTGAAGCCCTGGAGTAATACAGAAATAAATTATTTTAGTTTTGAATATTTTAGAAGCTTATGCCATCACTTACATTTATAGGGAGACATTTACATATATGTACATGTATTTGATGCAAGTTATATTACAACCATATAACAGGTTTGATTTTTATGTCTGAAATGGGCAGTAGCAATTTTGTCTTATTTAGTAATATATTTATAAAAGTTATGATAGAAGCATCTTCAATTGTATCGTTGCACTGAATGGATTTTGATGGACTCTTTGCACATTGCTCAGTTTATTAGTAAAACATATTAAAAGACGATCTATTTACTGGTAAACTCTAGGTAGGGAGAGTCGAACCATACATTGAATGTGGACTGAACTTGAACTTGTCCTACACATTCTGTCCTGATTGATGTGGTGTAAACTCTAGGTAGGGAGAGTCGAACCATACAGTGAATGTGGACTGAACTTGAACTTGTCCTACACATTCTGTCCTGATTGATAGGTGTAAACTCTAGGTAGGGAGAGTCGAACCATACAGTGAATGTGGACTGAACTTGAACTTGTCCTACACATTCTGTCCTGATTGATAGGTGTAAACTCTAGGTAGGGAGAGTCGAACCATACAGTGAATGTGGACTGAACTTGAACTTGTCCTACACATTCTGTCCTGATTGATGTGGTGTAAACTCTAGGTAGGGAGAGTCGAACCATACAGTGAATGTGGACTGAACTTGAACTTGTCCTACACATACTGTCCTGATTGATGTGGTGTAAACTCTAGGTTGGGAGAGTCGAACCATACAGTGAATGTGGACTGAACTTGAACTTGTCCTACACATTCTGTCCTGATTGATAGGTGTAAACTCTAGGTAGGGAGAGTCGAACCATACAGTGAATGTGGACTGAACTTGAACTTGTCCTACACATTCTGTCCTGATTGATGTGGTGTAAACTCTAGGTAGGGAGAGTCGAACCATACAGTGAATGTGGACTGAACTTGTCCTACACATTCTGTCCTGATTGATGGGTGTAAACTCTAGGTAGGGAGAGTCGAACCATACAGTGAATGTGGACTGAACTTGAACTTGTCCTACACATTCTGTCCTGATTGATAGGTGTAAACTCTAGGTAGGGAGAGTCGAACCATACAGTGAATGTGGACTGAACTTGAACTTGTCCTACACATTCTGTCCTGATTGATGTGGTGTAAACTCTAGGTAGGGAGAGTCGAACCATACAGTGAATGTGGACTGAACTTGAACTTGTCCTACACATTCTGTCCTGATTGATAGGTGTAAACTCTAGGTAGGGAGAGTCGAACCATACAGTGAATGTGGACTGAACTTGAACTTGTCCTACACATTCTGTCCTGATTGATAGGTGTAAACTCTAGGTAGGGAGAGTCGAACCATACAGTGAATGTGGACTGAACTTGAACTTGTCCTACACATACTGTCCTGATTGATGTGGTGTAAACTCTAGGTAGGGAGAGTCGAACCATACAGTGAATGTGGACTGAACTTGAACTTGTCCTACACATTCTGTCCTGATTGATAGGTGTAAACTCTAGGTAGGGAGAGTCGAACCATACAGTGAATGTGGACTGAACTTGAACTTGTCCTACACATTCTGTCCTGATTGATAGGTGTAAACTCTAGGTAGGGAGAGTCGAACCATACAGTGAATGTGGACTGAACTTGAACTTGTCCTACACATACTGTCCTGATTGATAGGTGTAAACTCTAGGTAGGGAGAGTCGAACCATACAGTGAATGTGGACTGAACTTGAACTTGTCCTACACATACTGTCCTGATTGATGTGGTGTAAACTCTAGGTAGGGAGAGTCGAACCATACAGTGAATGTGGACTGAACTTGAACTTGTCCTACACATTCTGTCCTGATTGATAGGTGTAAACTCTAGGTAGGGAGAGTCGAACCATACAGTGAATGTGGACTGAACTTGAACTTGTCCTACACATACTGTCCTGATTGATAGGTGTAAACTCTAGGTAGGGAGAGTCGAACCATACAGTGAATGTGGACTGAACTTGAACTTGTCCTACACATTCTGTCCTGATTGATAGGTGTAAACTCTAGGTAGGGAGAGTCGAACCATACAGTGAATGTGGACTGAACTTGAACTTGTCCTACACATTCTGTCCTGATTGATAGGTGTAAACTCTAGGTAGGGAGAGTCGAACCATACATTGAATGTGGACTGAACTTGAACTTGTCCTACACATTCTGTCCTGATTGATGTGGTGTAAACTCTAGGTAGGGAGAGTCGAACCATACAGTGAATGTGGACTGAACTTGAACTTGTCCTACACGTTCTGTCCTGATTGATAGGTGTAAACTCTAGGTAGGGAGAGTCGAACCATACAGTGAATGTGGACTGAACTTGAACTTGTCCTACACATACTGTCCTGATTGATGTGGTGTAAACTCTAGGTAGGGAGAGTCGAACCATACAGTGAATGTGGACTGAACTTGAACTTGTCCTACACATTCTGTCCTGATTGATAGGTGTAAACTCTAGGTAGGGAGAGTCGAACCATACATTGAATGTGGACTGAACTTGAACTTGTCCTACACATTCTGTCCTGATTGATGTGGTGTAAACTCTAGGTAGGGAGAGTCGAACCATACAGTGAATGTGGACTGAACTTGAACTTGTCCTACACGTTCTGTCCTGATTGATAGGTGTAAACTCTAGGTAGGGAGAGTCGAACCATACAGTGAATGTGGACTGAACTTGAACTTGTCCTACACATACTGTCCTGATTGATGTGGTGTAAACTCTAGGTAGGGAGAGTCGAACCATACAGTGAATGTGGACTGAACTTGAACTTGTCCTACACATTCTGTCCTGATTGATAGGTGTAAACTCTAGGTAGGGAGAGTCGAACCATACATTGAATGTGGACTGAACTTGAACTTGTCCTACACATTCTGTCCTGATTGATGTGGTGTAAACTCTAGGTAGGGAGAGTCGAACCATACAGTGAATGTGGACTGAACTTGAACTTGTCCTACACGTTCTGTCCTGATTGATAGGTGTAAACTCTAGGTAGGGAGAGTCGAACCATACAGTGAATGTGGACTGAACTTGAACTTGTCCTACACATACTGTCCTGATTGATGTGGTGTAAACTCTAGGTAGGGAGAGTCGAACCATACAGTGAATGTGGACTGAACTTGAACTTGTCCTACACATTCTGTCCTGATTGATAGGTGTAAACTCTAGGTAGGGAGAGTCGAACCATACAGTGAATGTGGACTGAACTTGAACTTGTCCTACACATTCTGTCCTGATTGATAGGTGTAAACTCTAGGTAGGGAGAGTCGAACCATACAGTGAATGTGGACTGAACTTGAACTTGTCCTACACATACTGTCCTGATTGATAGGTGTAAACTCTAGGTAGGGAGAGTCGAACCATACAGTGAATGTGGACTGAACTTGAACTTGTCCTACACATTCTGTCCTGATTGATAGGTGTAAACTCTAGGTAGGGAGAGTCGAACCATACAGTGAATGTGGACTGAACTTGAACTTGTCCTACACATTCTGTCCTGATTGATAGGTGTAAACTCTAGGTAGGGAGAGTCGAACCATACATTGAATGTGGACTGAACTTGAACTTGTCCTACACATTCTGTCCTGATTGATAGGTGTAAACTCTAGGTAGGGAGAGTCGAACCATACAGTGAATGTGGACTGAACTTGAACTTGTCCTACACATTCTGTCCTGATTGATAGGTGTAAACTCTAGGTAGGGAGAGTCGAACCATACAGTGAATGTGGACTGAACTTGAACTTGTCCTACACATTCTGTCCTGATTGATAGGTGTAAACTCTAGGTAGGGAGAGTCGAACCATACAGTGAATGTGGACTGAACTTGAACTTGTCCTACACATTCTGTCCTGATTGATAGGTGTAAACTCTAGGTAGGGAGAGTCGAACCATACAGTGAATGTGGACTGAACTTGAACTTGTCCTACACATACTGTCCTGATTGATGTGGTGTAAACTCTAGGTAGGGAGAGTCGAACCATACAGTGAATGTGGACTGAACTTGAACTTGTCCTACACATTCTGTCCTGATTGATGTGGTGTAAACTCTAGGTAGGGAGAGTCGAACCATACAGTGAATGTGGACTGAACTTGAACTTGTCCTACACATTCTGTCCTGATTGATAGGTGTAAACTCTAGGTAGGGAGAGTCGAACCATACAGTGAATGTGGACTGAACTTGAACTTGTCCTACACATTCTGTCCTGATTGATAGGTGTAAACTCTAGGTAGGGAGAGTCGAACCATACAGTGAATGTGGACTGAACTTGAACTTGTCCTACACATTCTGTCCTGATTGATGTGGTGTAAACTCTAGGTAGGGAGAGTCGAACCATACAGTGAATGTGGACTGAACTTGAACTTGTCCTACACATTCTGTCCTGATTGATAGGTGTAAACTCTAGGTAGGGAGAGTCGAACCATACAGTGAATGTGGACTGAACTTGAACTTGTCCTACACATTCTGTCCTGATTGATAGGTGTAAACTCTAGGTAGGGAGAGTCGAACCATACAGTGAATGTGGACTGAACTTGAACTTGTCCTACACATTCTGTCCTGATTGATAGGTGTAAACTCTAGGTAGGGAGAGTCGAACCATACAGTGAATGTGGACTGAACTTGAACTTGTCCTACACATTCTGTCCTGATTGATAGGTGTAAACTCTAGGTAGGGAGAGTCGAACCATACAGTGAATGTGGACTGAACTTGAACTTGTCCTACACATTCTGTCCTGATTGATAGGTGTAAACTCTAGGTAGGGAGAGTCGAACCATACAGTGAATGTGGACTGAACTTGAACTTGTCCTACACATTCTGTCCTGATTGATGTGGTGTAAACTCTAGGTAGGGAGAGTCGAACCATACAGTGAATGTGGACTGAACTTGAACTTGTCCTACACATTCTGTCCTGATTGATAGGTGTAAACTCTAGGTAGGGAGAGTCGAACCATACAGTGAATGTGGACTGAACTTGAACTTGTCCTACACATTCTGTCCTGATTGATAGGTGTAAACTCTAGGTAGGGAGAGTCGAACCATACAGTGAATGTGGACTGAACTTGTCCTACACATACTGTCCTGATTGATGTGGTGTAAACTCTAGGTAGGGAGAGTCGAACCATACAGTGAATGTGGACTGAACTTGTCCTACACATTCTGTCCTGATTGATGTGGTATGCAGTTAATGAGGATCTATTGTATTATAACCAGGGAAATGTGACATTAATTGTCCAGTGTTGGCAGGAATTCATTGACTAATGATCTTAATAGATCTGCAATAAATATGGAGACAGATTACTGGTGAAGATCATATATATATATATATATCTTCTCTTCCTTCCAGGATAAATTAACCATCATGTCTGTGTCTTACAGATACCATACATAGTAGCATTGTCATCCTACCTTATGATTATTCTGTTTAGGTTATTTGGGGAGAAAAACAAAAATAAACATGTCCAGATACTGATAATTCTGTCTTTGCCCCAATTAAACAAAAACATGGTATCAAACAGCAAAGCAACTGACTCCTAAAAAAAATATCACATCATAATGAACTGCTTAAATAATCCTTTAGTTTTAATGTTTTCATCAAAAATGTTTTCATCAAACTTGTAATGTCATACTCCATTTTTAGTTTGAATTCAATATCTCAGTCCATTTGATGATTTTTTTCACCTCTAAAATAGTGTAAAATATAAATTTTTAAAGTGTCAACATTTCCCTATAACATCTGAATAAATAAATAAATAATTGCTTGTACTTATCATTGTAAACATTTTTATCTTTAGTGGCTGAAATATTTTCCCAATCATGTTAACTGATTTTTAAGGTCACAAAAGATATCAAGATATCAAAATGAACCACGTCTGATTGTATATGCAACTTCTTTTGGACATCAAAGTGCCGGGAGTGATTCACTCCCGCTCTGCTACATTACGAGTAATGGGACTAAATTTGTACCCACACCAAAAAAAAGCGAGGGTACGATTTTTCGTTCTACTAAAAATAGACCAAAATCAGTACAAAAGGGAGCTTCTAGATAATAAGTCCAAAACCTTGCTGGAAATTAGAACCAAACAGGCATGAATGATTACATAGCTATAGAGAAAGCTATTGTGCTACCACTTAAACAAAATAAAGTGGATCTAACTGTTCTTTTGCCAATATCCACAGTACTGACATTTGATTTGTGGAAAATGATACTTAGTAAACACTTTATAAAGTGACACATATTTGTCAACAAAATATTTTGACCTCAAGGTCAGCAGGGCCCACAGAGATGGATACCATCTCCCTGATATCTAGTTCTTAAAAATTGGCCTTTAAAGTAAGTATCATATTATTTAACTCTATCAATTCAGCCCCCATGGTTTGAAGTTGACTTCTGCTGCACACTTAAATGGATTTTATCAAAAAATTTAATTTAAAGTCTAAGCAAGAATGGAGCACTAAGTAATAAATGAATTCAAGCTTAAATATTTGAGTAATACAAAGGTATACAGAAAAATATGACTTTTTGTATAATAAGGGGAGATAATTCAATATTTGTCGGTACAAAGCATTAAAAAATGTAAATTAGCAGACGGTTTGAAGTGAACAAATAGTCCATTTATTGTGTATCTCTATATTTAATTTAAAAGGCAAAATGAAAACACATATTTTGAGACTGGTGTAATTATAAACAACCAACATTTTTTATAGGAATCTCAGGCCTCTCAAATGGATGGAGGTTGTATAGAAGACATTATAGAAGATGATGACAACTCCCTGGTAGATATTCCTTGTAATCGAGTAAGAGAAGACATCCCAGATACAGCCTCAGCCAGATTGGATGAACACATAGGATGGGACAGGAAAATAGAGTATTTATTTGCCTGCTGTGGATTTGTGACGAGTTTTGATACTTTCGTCAGATTTCCTTTCCTCTCGGCTAAATATGGTGGAGGTATGATTTATTGTTGTGTGGTCAAGCAATTAAAGTTAATTTTTTGGTGTTAAAAATAAAGAATAGAACAGTTTACAATGACCCAAAGTTCATATGCAAATACTTTAACTTGCTTTGTAAGGTTAAATCTGATTGGCCAACTCAATTGGAACAAACACATATTATACAAAATGTCTTGCCTTGGTCACATGACGGGTACTTGTCCCATTGCAATTAAAATAGTTCCATGATGTCATTGATATTTCACCATTAAAATTATCAAGTATGCTCTTCAAAATTATAGAATTATTAAGGAATATTTAGAATTCCTGAACACATTTTAACTCTACAGCCTAGTTTGGTTGTGTTTACACTATTCATAAAACACGTTGTTTCTTGGTTTATTAGGCCTCGACAAACTCCAAATCAGGATATATCAGATAACCTGCAACGTTTATACGGTCAATAAATACTGGAAACGTCATGGAATTTAACATATTAAATTTAGGGCCTTGAGAAGTCATTAAATCCTAAAATTATGTTAAAAGTCATAGAAATGTCATGAAATTTCTGTCATTTATATAACAAATATTACTGTCAGATTTCATCACAGCTAACAAGTTTTATTATTTGAAGGCAGACGATCTAATTTATGAATTCATTGCAAATGTCAATGACACTGTCTTGTAAGAATCAGTTATGGAGATTGTCACAAGGTTTTTTGAAGTCATGGAATTTTGAGACAAAAATATGTACAAACCATGAACATGTTAAGAAATTGGAAATATTTACATTTTACTTTTAGTCTGGATTCATTATATTCCGATGCTATGTTTGAATCCAGATCAATAAAGAAAAGTCAAAGGTCACGAAAAAGCTTGATATCTAGTCTATAAACAAGATACAAGGTTTGTCTTCAGGGTTTCTTACATGGACACCTTAAGTACCAATCAAGAAACCCAGTTCATCAACCAGAAAGAGACTATAATCAGGGTTTCTTACATGGACACCTTAAGTACCAATCAAGAAACCCAGTTCATCAACCAGAAAGAGACTATAATCAGGGTTTCTTACATGGACACCTTAAGTACCAATCAAGAAACCCAGTTCATCAACCAGAAAGAGACTATAATCAGGGTTTCTTACATGGACACCTTAAGTACCAATCAAGAAACCCAGTTCTTCAACCAGAAAGAGACTATAATCAGGGTTTCTTACATGGACACCTTAAGTACCAATCAAGAAACCCAGTTCATCAACCAGAAAGAGACTATAATCAGGGTTTCTTACATGGACACCTTAAGTACCAATCAAGAAACCCAGTTCTTCAACCAGAAAGACTATAATTTTTTTATAAAATCTTATAGTTTTTGAACTTAAATTGTTGAATTTTATTTTGTAATTGATTCTGTTGAAAAATAATTAACATTTATAGAATCGTATTCAGTTCAAACAAACAATTGACACATATTTAAATGATTTTAATTTGATATCACATTTATCCATAACAAAATACTACTTAACCTCAATCTCAAGTTTTCGTTCCCCAGGTCAAGGGTTTTCTTCGAGTACAGCTTCCTCCACCAATAAAAAATGGTCACCTTGATATAGGTGACAAATTACTAACCACAAACCCCCCCCCCCCCCCCCAAAAAAAAATCAAACAAACAGACAAACTGAACCAACATTGAAAAACTGTATAATAAGTATAAGCCTAATTATATATAACAGGAGCATGCAATCCAGATTTTAACATGTCTATTTTAAGCTGATTAAGCTTCTGCAAGTTAATTAGACTTCATACTGAAGATACCATACCAGATTCTAGGCTTCTTGTAGAGAAACTGGATATCATGATTATAATTTGATGATCTCTTAAATCTATCAAATGTAAATAGAGATTTGTACATGCATTTAGGCTTTCAGTGCAGGAAACATAGTATACAGACAAGATAATTGGTTTCTTGTATTGTGTGTTGTTAGCAAGTCCCGCTTGTTCAGAAAGAAAACATTAATAAACAATAAATCAGTTAATTATAGTGGATATTACCTAATGAAAGACAAATCAATACATGAGAAATATGTATTGCCATATCAAAAGACTGGTTTTTATGAACCAGCAGTGCTTGCTGCTTGAGATTTTTTGCTTACAGGAAGCTTAGCACACTTTCTTGACTACCCTTATATTGAGCTTTACCATTAAACAAACCAGGATATAAAGACTCCAATCTTAATTGACAAGGATTGCCAGTTTTCCTACCGCAGGTCGGGGGTTCTCTCCGGGTACTCTGGCTTCCTCCCCCAATAAAAACTGGACGCCATGAAATAGCTGAAAAATTGCTGAAAGTGGCGTTAAAACACCATTCAAACAAACAAACATATAAATACAATAAAATATGGGTATACCTATGTAATTCGTCCTATACCTGCTTTACTGATGGGTTCTATAGGTTTAACTCCATCCGTCACCCATGGTTTTTATGCCGCTATGACGACATATCAAGGGGCATTAAGTTTTACTCATGTCTGTCCGTACAAATTTCCATCAAGCTTTTCTCAGAAACCGTATATGATAACAATTTAAAATTTGGCAGAGTGATTCAGTATCCCAAGTTGTATGTCCTAAGCGACTTTCAGACCTTTTGGACAACTACTTCCTGTTTAGGACTTCATTTAACAAAGGCATCAGCCATCTGTGTCCCATGGACACATTGTTCGATTTTTTCCTAAATATCCGCTGTGAGTTATAGATCGTTTGAATATTATTCTTGTCTGATGATTTTTTTTTCTTCAAAATTATGGCCTTTGGATTCATTCTATTCACACTTGTTTACAAACAGTATATTTTTGTTTCAGGTGTATTTTTTGTTGTTTATCTGGTCCTGATGTTGGTTTTTGGATTTCCACTTCTATATTTAGAAATGATTTTGGGGCAGTATGCCAGAGGAGGGCCTATCACGGCATGGGGAGTTGTACCGTTAATGAAAGGTATGAAGTTATGTACTTTAAATATGGTGGAAAATAGCTTGAAATCAAATGATGATATTAAATAATAAAAAATTGTGGATTTGAATATGTTCATTTTAGCGGTATATAAAACTTTTAAAATTAATTACTTAATTAATAAGAAATAGTTTTAAAAAAGCCATAATACTAAGTGTCAGGATATCCCTGACTGAAGGACAGCAGCACCAGTGTAAACCATTCATTTCATACTGTTTGTTATATTGACTTAAGTATCTCACACAATGGCAAATACTCTTCAAGAGGGGAAATACATATGTCCAATACAGGGCCCGTCCAGAAAAACAACATGATTAAACACTAAGATGAAACAACAAAACAATAAACAAAATGAAAAATGAAAAAATGAAAATGCTAAAAATAATGCAAAATCAGGGTCGACTTAAAAGCTCTCACAAAATTCTCACAAAATCATCCAATCTCCAACAAAATTGAGTCCAGTCTCACACTTTGGGCTGATAGAAATACCACATGTATGGTCTTTCTGTATGGCAGGTGTGTCTGCCTCCCTGAGTTTTTGTTGTTTTATTAAATTAGTTTGTCTGTATTTTACAGGTATAGGTGTGTGTATGGTGTGTGTGTCCGCAGCCCTGAGTTTTTGTTGTAATTTTACAACAGTTTGGTCTTTCTACATGTTCTATAAATCAATTAATGGAGACCTGCCATGTGCAAACCAAGGTAAGACGTGTCTGTTGACATTTTAATACAGAACATGGGATATGATATAGTTACTTAACATTAAATGCTGTTTAGTTTATTAGATTTTATCATAAACAGCTTTTCATTAACATATTTGTAAGCCTGTGTGATTAGACAATGTAACAATTATATAATGGACTTCTTGGGCAATTATAGCATTCAGGACATGGACTAATGCCAATTACAGCATTCTTTGCCTGGGCAATAAGACAATTACAGCATGAACTATATTGTCAAAATCACATTTATAGCATGGACTAAATGTGCAGTATTACAATTCAAGTATGGACAACATGGGTAGTATGACAATTATTACATGAAGTTTGTCAGGTGTAGTTAGCACTGAATACAACAGAATATTTTGCTTTTTTTAGGATTTAATTATCTTTTTACATTAACACTTGTCACAAATTTCTACTAAAATAAATGGTCAAAATCCAATGCAGAAACCCCATCAAAATTTAAACAAAATGTCCACTAGTTACCGTATTTTTTGCAGGTTTAGTCGATGTGCACGTAAAGTCGAATTGATGATTTTTGGTAAAATTCAGGTAAAAGACAGATAAGTCAAATTCTGTCCATAAGTTGAGTTGTTGGTTACTATTAACTTTTGTGAGGAATTATGCTCTAGAAAGATTCTATGTCATCAACCATATATTGGCAAGTTGATATATTTAGAATAATAATTGTTTAATAAATTTTGTTGAAGGGTAGATCATTAAAAAATGTGTATGAAACTTTCACTGAAAATGTTGTCAGCGTCTGTATGTGAAGGAGAGAAGTACAGGTCGATTGATGTCATGTGGTTCATTAGCTCGTAAAACAATCATTTCCTGTCAAGTATTTTATTAATTAAAAGTGTGATGCTACCTGGCTGTCTGAACACCTGTCAACTGAACAGGTGATCTGTCAACACAGCCCTTAACAGACAGATTGTCCTTAGCTAATTATCTCATTTTCAATAAAAACCTGGCTTCAATCAATGTGTAAAAAAAATAATGAACGTTTGTACCTTTAATTACCCAGTTCGACATTGATTTGAAAGGAAAGACCCATATAAATATGAGAAAACTATGATGTAATATTTCCCGCCATTTTTAAAGAAATATAAACTAATGCACATGTTCTTGATTTTCATTTGCTTGTATGATAACTCGTTCATAGGAGCACTAAAATTCATGACAATCAGGAAAAAGTTTGATTGTTCTCGTTAGGTTTTCTTTGTTCTCGTTAGGTTTTCTTTGTTCTTGTTTGTTGGAAGGTTTCCTGATTATAAAATTTTTGATTTTAAGCTAAAATCAGGATGCTTAGTTAACCAATTCATTCAATATACAAAAGCAGCTACATGCAAACCATTGTTTCTCTGTGTTTTTTTCTATTCTTTATATTAAGCACAAGAAACTTCCTGGAATCAAAATGGCAGAAAAATAAAGATAAACAAATCAAGTACAAGCATCATTTATTTATACAAATCTGAATGTAGTAATATTGCATACAGTGTCCTTAGAATCCTACAAATCTGAATGCAGTAATATTGCATACAGTGTCCTTAGAATCCTACAAATCTGAATGTAGTAATATTGCATACAGTGTCCTTAGAATCCTACAAATCTGAATGTAGTAATATTGCATACAGTGTCCTTAGAATCCTACAAATCTGAATGTAGTAATATTGCATACAGTGTCCTTAGAATCCTACAAATCTGAATGTAGTAATATTGCATACAGTGTCCTCAGAATCCTACAAATCTGAATGCAGTAATATTGCATACAGTGTCCTTAGAATCCTACAAATCTGAATGCAGTAATATTGCATACAGTGTCCTTAGAATCCTACAAATCTGAATGCAGTAATATTGCATACAGTGTCCTTAGAATCCTACAAATCTGAATGTAGTAATATTGCATACAGTGTCCTTAGAATCCTACAAATCTGAATGTATTAATATTGCATACAGTGTCCTTAGAATCCTACAAATCTGAATGTAGTAATATTGCATACAGTGTCCTTAGAATCCTACAAATCTGAATGTAGTAATATTGCATACAGTGTCCTTAGAATCCTACAAATCTGAATGCAGTAATATTGCATACAGTGTCCTTAGAATCCTACAAATCTGAATGCAGTAATATTGCATACAGTGTCCTTAGAATCCTACAAATCTGAATGTAGTAATATTGCATACAGTGTCCTTAGAATCCTACAAATCTGAATGTAGTAATATTGCATACAGTGTCCTTAGAATCCTACAAATCTGAATGTAGTAATATTGCATACAGTGTCCTTAGAATCCTACAAATCTGAATGTAGTAATATTGCATACAGTGTCCTTAGAATCCTACAAATCTGAATGTAGTAATATTGCATACAGTGTCCTGAGAATCCTACAAATATGAATGCAGTAATATTGCATACAGTGTCCTTAGAATCCTACAAATCTGAATGTAGTAATATTGCATACAGTGTCCTTAGAATCCTACAAATCTGAATGTAGTAATATTGCATACAGTGTCCTTAGAATCCTACAAATCTGAATGCAGTAATATTGCATACAGTGTCCTTAGAATCCTACAAATCTGAATGCAGTAATATTGCATACAGTGTCCTTAGAATCCTACAAATCTGAATGCAGTAATATTGCATACAGTGTCCTTAGAATCCTACAAATCTGAATGTAGTAATATTGCATACAGTGTCCTTAGAATCCTACAAATCTGAATGCAGTAATATTGCATACAGTGTCCTTAGAATCCTACAAATCTGAATGCAGTAATATTGCATACAGTGTCCTTAGAATCCTACAAATCTGAATGTAGTAATATTGCATACAGTGTCCTTAGAATCCTACAAATCTGAATGTAGTAATATTGCATACAGTGTCCTTAGAATCCTACAAATCTGAATGCAGTATTATTGCATACAGTGTCCTTAGAATCCTACAAATCTGAATGCAGTAATATTGCATACAGTGTCCTTAGAATCCTACAAATCTGAATGTAGTAATATTGCATACAGTGTCCTTAGAATCCTACAAATCTGAATGTAGTAATATTGCATACAGTGTCCTTGGAATCCTACAAATCTGAATGTAGTAATATTGCATACAGTGTCCTTGGAATCCTACAAATCTGAATGTAGTAATATTGCATACAGTGTCCTTAGAATCCTACAAATCTGAATGTAGTAATATTGCATACAGTGTCCTTAGAATCCTACAAATCTGAATGTAGTAATATTGCATACAGTGTCCTTAGAATCCTACAAATCTGAATGTAGTAATATTGCATACAGTGTCCTTAGAATCCTACAAATCTGAATGTAGTAATATTGCATACAGTGTCCTTAGAATCCTACAAATCTGAATGCAGTAATATTGCATACAGTGTCCTTAGAATCCTACAAAAGAAAACTAAAATTATCAGGACATGAAACAAAATTTTCCACATCAGACTTTCTGATTCAAGACTTAGGTATGTCAATCGAGCCGATATAGATCGAGGCTGGGACTGGCAACACAAAAATTTGGACTTGTTTCAGGAAAATACCGTAATTTTGGAAATTAGCATGTTTTGGAATAAACTGACTACATTCTTTTATTTCAGATTGTAAATATAACATCACAGGTACATCTGTTAACCAGACAAATTGGATGAGAAAAATGAAAAATAATCATTTAACATTCTTTTAGTAAGTTAAAATAACAAGTAATTATATGTTAATTTGTATGGTATGATATATTTTGTATTAAAGTATTTGTCAAATTAGAATAGGTTTTAATTTTTGAATATTTTGGAATAAACAAATGTGAAAATAAATATTTATGTATGGTTATGAGTGTAGAGGTTATGACTTATGGTTATCAGTGTAGAGGTCATTACTTGCAGATATTTTCCAATTGTGAAAAATATTTCAGGTTTCTGTTAATGTTCAATGATGAAAAAAAAAAGTAAATGTTAAACTAAAGTTATTCTCAATAAATTGGTTATGTCAACTCTTTACATATGAACACAAGTTTATCAAAAAATTTGATTTATGTGGTTAATTACATATATTTTCAGTGATTCAGTATTAAACACATCAGATAGTATTAGTACATTGGGTGACGTTCAGTGGCCCTTACTGTTAGCTCTATTTCTGGCCTGGACCTTAGTGTACCTCATCATCATACGAGGACCAAAGTCTATAGGAAAGGTATATAAAAACATCAGGTAGTATAAGTACATCGGGTGACGTTCAGTGGCCCTTACTGTTAGCTGTGTTCCTAGCCTGGACCTTAGTGTACCTCATCATCATACGAGGACTAAAGTCTATAGGAAAGGTATATAAACACATCAGATAGTATTAGTACATTGGGTGACGTTCAGTGGCCCTTACTGTTAGCTCTGTTGCTGGCCTGGACCTTAGTGTACCTAATCATCATATGAGGACCAAATTCTATAGGAAAGGTATTTAAACACGTATCAATATATATATTGTGAGTACTTCCGTTGAGTGTTCTTAGAATTCTTGACGATGGGCTTTGAGTGTAGACCCTTAATGGAGGCAATGGTCTAAAATGATGGTAAACAATGTCAGTAAAAGAGGTAAGCATTGGTTTCTTCTTTATAACTTACTGGGACCTTGGTTATTATACCATAGCTTTGAATATGAGAGGTGTATACTGGTTTACCCCTGTCCGTCCGTCCTTCTGTCCGTCTGTCTGTGCCTCCGTGGTTTCCAGATGATAACTTGAAAACGTGTCAACAGATTTTAAATAAACTTTGCACAGCTATTAAATACCGTAAAATGAAGGTCAAGTTTAATCTTCAACACAATCCAATTTGTGAGTTTTCTACTCAGGCCAATTAAAGGATTTTTTTGGTCAACAACTGGTGGTTATCATATGATAACTTAAAAAGGTATCAACAGATTTTGTTTTAACTTTGCACACCTGTTAAGGTCTATAAAATGAAGATTGAATTTTCAGCACAATTGGATTTGTAGTTTTTGAGTTGTGCCAATTGAAATAATTTTATAGGTCCAGGGTCAGGTAAAAATTGTCTTCTGAGATGGAATGTTTATCATGCTAGGCTGTTCCTGTAGACTGATATGTAATTCAGTAAAATGTGTTCATGAATATTAAAAACAAAGCAATGTGGTGGGGTATCATTCATTGTCTCATTAAATGCACTATTTTTCATTAAATATAGTCTGCATTCATTAGGAACAGTTTACCTTTGCTTTACCATGACCCCTTATGTTTTTCTGGACTGACCAGTTGTAACTAATGACCAAAAAAGGGTCACAGTGTATAGTGAAGTTAATTACCCCTCCTTTTGACTGTTGTTATGTGTGGCCAACGAAGGTTGGGTGACAGACATTGCGATTTTCATTCTGTTCATGTTAACCTTAAGCTTTTTTTCTTACGAAAATGACTTGACATTTTCATGAACCTTGATACACAGTTACAACATGATGATAACTGGCAGATGGAGATACATTTTCTAGTTCTGGATAGTTGCCTTCGTGCACATTACGACCAAACTTCCACAATGTTAGTTAACATAGGACCATTCGTTTGTTTGTTTGTTTGTTTGAATGATGTTTTACGTCACTTTCAGCAATTTTTCAGCTATTTCATGGCATCCAGTTTTTATTGGGTGAAGAAGCCGGAGTACCCGGAGAGAACCCCCGACCTTAGGTAGGAAAACAGAACCATTCCTGTACAGTACTATATTTGGCTAGGTTGAATGTAAATAATATAATTGTGGATGTTAAACATTTTATGATTGGTTGGGTGATTGTGTGTACCCCATTGAACAAAAATGGACTTGAGATGGTGGTCTGTTAAAGCTTGGAACCAAAAAGGAAATTGATTACTAATTTATACTACTTGCTTTCCTTTGAAGTATTTTTTGTTTGTTAAAAAAAGTGTTCAATTGGTTGACTGTAATTATTTTTAATTGTTGTTTGTTTAGTTGATTTTTTTGTTTAGTTGATTTGAAATAAACTCTGTGATCTTGAACACATTTCTCAGGTTACAGTAAACATGAATGGAAAAATAATGACAATCCTGAAATGTAAATCACTAATCTGTGATGTATAAACCTGTTGCACTTGTTAGTAAGGGATTATCAGAGGTCAGAAATGTCAACAAGAATTGTATAACACAGTGATGTATCTATGGTTTCTTGTTTTTCGAAGACTGTTAATTATGATATATGGATATATTGGTTATGACATGAAATTAAAATCTCTAATAAAGGAAAATTATTGACAGATCTGAATCTCTGAAAATTTAAGACGATAAAATACCATGTTTGTGTCTGATTGTTATTACTTATCAAGTAAATAAGCTTATTTGATGTAGATAGAGTAACAGGTATGAAGGTGAAAGACAAAATCAATACCAGCAATGTACTACCAACAGGAAATTAAGCTCATGTCTCGTAACATTTAATGTATATATAATTAGCTGACCATCAAAGTAAACAGGGATTTTAATACATGTTACACAAACAGTTTGTATTGTAGGCTCTAAAGCATTACATCTCTATTCAAAAACACAAACAGTTTGTATTGTAGGCTCTAAAGCATTACATCTGTATTCAATAACACAAAAAGTTTGTATTGTAGGCTCTAAAGCATTACATCTCTATTCAATAACACAAACAGTTTGTATTGTAGGCTCTAAAGCATTACATCTCTATTCAATAATCAAAATGTAACATTTTGTTTGAGAACTGAAAATGTATTTGAAAATAAAATATTTTCTGGTGGGATGTATGCTGTATCTACAAATTTATCGGTAATTTGTACATTTTCCCTTTGATGTGTACCGGTGATAAAGTCAGTAACAACGTACTGGCATTTATCACCGAATTTATCGGGTCAGTAGGCTGCGGAGGAATCTAACTATGATTACGTCACAATAACTAACAGAATGTTTAAAAATAAACAAACGTGAAAGCAAGATAAAATAAACAAACAATCTAACCCCCCCCCCCCCCCAAAAAAAAAAAAAAAGAAAACGAACACAACGCGACCACAAGAGCTCCGTTTTCGCAGCTACCTTCCGTTAACAATAATACAGTTTAAATAATCTGAACAAAACTCTTCAAATTGCACAAATTAACAGCAAGTGACAATCCCAAATTCCTGTTCATTCACCACAAGAACTTGCGAATGACCTCGCCATTTTTGAGGGTTAATCCGACAAATCACAAAACTGTAATAGGATTATTACGGCAGGAAAATTCGGCATACACAAGAACCTACAACTCATCGCATTTATGCATTGGAATTACAATTGGAATTTATAAATATATGATGATCGTATCTCCCCTGGCCACTGCAAAGTACTGAAAATTAAAAATAACACAGCACCAAACAGTTACCAGAAATGATAACGATATAAAATACAAAATATAGAAAAAATTAAAAGGGGAAACTGACACTCAATTGGAAAATCGGTCAGAAACGTTGGATATTGTCAACATAAATTTGAAATACGGTTCGTCAAAGAGCAAAATATTAAAAACACCAAATGTGATACCCCATTTAAAAGATTCTCATTCACAAACTATTACATATACGATGAAAAAAAGACTTGCCTTACAGGAGGATCAATGAAAAAACACGTCCATTCATCACGCCACATTCTGATTGAATGACGTTGACGCTAAATGACGTAGCAAACCGTTTTTCACAGATCACTTTGACCAAAAAAGTAGTTCCTTCAAAAATATGGCCTAAATTGACAAAAAAAACTCTTTTTGAAAATTACCGATAAAAGTAATATAGGACATTTTGTTTGTGATACAGACTTTATCACGGCTTAACGTATCAGGTTCGCCCTACGGGCTCACCTGATACTGGCCGTGATAAAGTCTGTATCACAAACAAAATGTCCTATATTCCATATGTATACACAATCTTTCTATTAGTACTATTTAACTGGCCAATTAAATATATTAAATTTCGTGTTCTTTGAATTTTTGTCATTTTAGAATGGAGCGAGCAAAATAAAAATTTTAATATTTTTATTCTGTTTTTCC
Source organism: Limnoperna fortunei (assembly GCA_944474755.1). NCBI lineage: Eukaryota > Metazoa > Mollusca > Bivalvia > Mytilida > Modiolidae > Limnoperna > Limnoperna fortunei. Next base: position 91,893,013 of record OX104115.1, read on the forward strand.
AAAATTAATGGTAAACAGAAAAATGTGAAGCTATCGATAACTTGTTGTCTTTTAACACCAATTCTCCATAAGGATCAAAGGATTTCCATATATGGTGAGACATGAAATGTCTCAGATTTTGCTGATTTTCATTTTATAAGTTGAAATTGACCATTGGATCACAAAATAATGATTGCTTGTTATGATTTGACTTTGGTTGCCATGGTAACTGTGGCCAATTAAAATACAGTGAAAAGGGCGATATTCAAATCCCAATTTTTCAGGGGAAAATCAATTCATATTCAATAGAATTTTTTTATTTGCTTAATTCAATAATCAAAACAGTTACAACACTTTCAATATATGTGTGATCAGACTGAGACTATTGAACATGTCAAGAAATAGGGCATTATTCTCTATAATTTTTGGTAAAAAATATTACCATTTTTGCCACTTTTCTGACTCCATTTTCAGAAAATGCACCAATCACAAATACTCATCGTTAATATAATTACATAGATTGATGATTAATATTTAAAAAATTTTAAAATCTCAATGGGGTAAGAAAAAATGTCTTTAGAAAACACCGTTAAAGTTGGTTACCATGGTAATAAAACAAAAACGGCAATTTTTCGATATTTAAATATATGTATGACCATACTTCTAATATGAGCCAAGATAACAATTGTTGTCATCATATGTACCTAAAAGTGATCTTTTCAACATAGAAAACTTTCAAGGTCACTTGTGTTGTTCTCAAGGTCACTTGTGTTGTTCTCAAGGTCACTTAAAATTGATTTTGCTTTGAGATTTTCATATTTTAAAGCTCAATTTTTAGTTGACCTTGACCTTGAGACACTGTACCCTGAAATGATTTCAATGTCATTTTAAGTTTATAGGATGTCTGTTAAAAATAATAATTAAGGATGATTTAATTAAATCCTAAGAAATAGTAGTTTCGTGGAAATATTGAACAATACAGAAATGGCTTTTTTCACAAGTTACAATGGTAACCATCCTTGACAGTGTTTTCTTAAGACATCTTTTGTTACCCCATTGAGATTTTTATAAGTTTTGAATATTTATCATCAATTTATGTAATTATATTCATCATGAGTATTTGTGATTGGTGCATTTTCTGAAAATGGAGTCAGAAAAGTGGCAAAAATTGAAATTTTTTGGTAAAAAAATTCTAGACAAAATCCACGATTTCTTGACATATTCCATAGCCTTGTTCTGACTACACATTTATGTTTAGTCTTGAAACTGTTTTGAATATTGTCAATGAGGCATTGAATTAAGCAAATAAAATGTTATATTGAATATGCTTTGATTTTTGAATAACAAATTGGGAATTGAATATAGGAATTATTTCGCAGTATGAGAAATGATAAAAAATGACCGCCTCGGTTACCATGGCAACCGTGGTCAATCATAACAAACAGTCATGATTTTTGTGATCCATTGGTCAATTGCAACTTATGAAATGAAAATCAGCAAAATCTGAGACATGTCATGTCCCAGTTATTTTGGTGCTTAGGGATAATTTGTTAAAAATAAGAACATGTACTTCTATGACTGTATACATTCACAAATTTCAATGTTCATTGCCTTGTTCTTACTGAATTGGGCATACTATGCTTACCTGAAGTCATCTAATGCATATTAATGAATAAATTAATTATATTTTGTACTTTGGGGTTCATTCTTCAAAATATATACAGTAAAATTACACTATTAAACTATTCAGTATTGAATATAATCTCCAACATTTAAATGTTAATTTGTGATTTAATGGTACTTTTGTGATGCTCAAGAGATAATTTCTTTTTGGTTACAGATGTGGAATGCAGGAGAGACATTGAGAGACTGTGTCACTTTTTATACCCCCGCAAACTAGTTTGGGGGGGGGGGTATATAGGAATCACCTATCCGTCTGTCTGTCTGTTTGTCCACATCCCTTGTAAGCGCTTCTCCTCCTAAACCGCTTGACAGATTTTGATGAAACTTTACATGAAGGAAGTATATCATATATAGATGTGCATGAAGAATTTTCTTTGTTGTCTGATATTATTCAGGGGAGATAATTGGACAGACTTTTAAAATATAGTATTCAGTGTGGGACCTCGTAAGCGCAACTCCTCCTAAACCGTTTGACAGATTTTGATGAAACTTTACCTGAAGGAAGTACATCATATATAGATGTGCATGAAGAATTTTCGTTGCTGTCGGATGTTTTTCAGGGGAGATAATTGGACTTAAAGCTAAGTGGGGGTATCCCTTTGTGAGCATGCTTGGAGTCCACACTTTTTTTACATAGATTATTTAACTAAGCTACCTTAACATCCAGTACAGATCAGGGTCAGATACTGGTAGTCATGCCAACCATTTGCTCATCTAGCATCCACCCAATCATTTAGTTTAAATTGGATGCTAGATTTCTACAGTTGTTGCCCTCTTAAAATTTAATATCATGCTATGATAGTATATTATGTAAATATGTCTATTAATTGTTATAAAAAGGTAAATAAATTAGTAAATATGTCTTTCAGGTGGTCTACGTAACATTTCCACTGCCAGTGATGTTTGTAGTTGCCATTCTGGTGAGGACATGTTTTGAAGATGGAGCCATAACTGGTATCAAAGCTTTCCTAAATCTGAACTGGGAATCTCTAGGTAAACTGAAGGTATAATTCATTTCTTTTTACTAGTATGTAAAGCTTTCCTAAATCTAATTTGGGAATCTCTAGGTAAACTGAAGGTATAAGTCATTTCTTGTTACTGGTATGTAAACATGTGATATTTCTCTCTATTTTTCTGCCAGTAATGTCGAACCCCTGGTGGGGACCTAGACATATCTCAACCCAAAGTGCGAAACTGGACCCAATTTTGTGTGAGATTTGATATTTTGTGCGAGATTTGATGATTTTGTGTGAGATTAGATGATTTTATGTGAGATTAGATGATTTTGTGTGAGATTTGGTGATTGTGTGCGAGATAAGATGATTTTGTGTGAGATTGGATGATTTGTGTAAGATTTGATGAATGTGTGCGAGATTAGATGATTTTGTGTAAGAAGAGATGATTTTGTGTGAGAATATTAGTAAACCCTAATTTTGCATCATTATTAGCATTTTGATTCTTTGATTTTTATGCCCCCGCAACAACATGTCGGGGGGCATTAAGTTTTACTCATGTCTGTCTGTCTGTCTGTCTGACTGTCCGTCCGACCGTAAAGCTTTTCTCAGAAACTTTAATGAGAACAATTTGAAATTTGGCAGGGTGGTTCAGTATCACAAGTTGTACCTCTTAAGTGACTTTCAAACCTGTCGGACAACTACTTCCTGTTTGCAACTTGGCCGTTCTGAAAATGTGTTAACACGAGTACTGTGGTTTCATTTATTTTCGTGGATATCAATTTTCGTGGTTGGAGGAAAAAAGACATTTCGTTGGATTCTTAAATTCGTGGTTCGCGGAATCGAAATAAAAAATGAAAGATAGGGGAATTGCTTACAAAATGTCGGTATTCACAGTGTTAGTCTGTACATTTTCTAATACGTCATTTTCAAGACATAATCGCTCTCGGGAGGTGACAATTGTAATTCTGATAACGTTTTATAGACATTAACGGTACTGTAGTGGAAGCGGCGACATTTTGACCGTTTTATTTTTAAAGGAACATAAAGTAATCAAGATTAAAAAGAATTTGATTAGTATCCGTAAACATAATTAATAAACATGTCATTTATGAAAACAATCTAATTAAACAGTTCATTGTAAATCCGTCGTACATTCCCTGGGGCAAAGATTAAGTTTGTTTGTTTGACAATAAACTTGACGATATAATTAGTGTTTTTTAAAGATAGAAATCAGTATAAAAGGTGTTAAAAAATAGATTGCTTTATCGATCGTTATTTCAATTAAGAAAGTTACTTTAATATGTGTGTATACATCAACACTTTACAACGAAAAGGCACAACAGGAAGTACGTTCATTACTGACGGGATTACGCAATTAAAAATAACAACGATGTGTTTTTTATCAATATTATTTTTGTTTAGTGTCATAAACACAATGAAGTTGTTCTAAATCAAAATTGTCATATTTATTGAAAACATCAATATAACGATGCATCTTGAACATCAGTCGTCATTATCCAGGTAACAACCGTCCCATAGCAGGTTCTCATGTCGGCTTACCATCATTATAGATTTCTGTAGGTCATTATTCGTTGAATTGTTAATTTCGTGGTTTGTCCCCACCCACGAAAACGACGAAAATTGATACCCCACGAATAAAAATGAAACCACAGTATGAAAATTTCGTCAAGCTTTTCTCAGAAACCATACATGAGAACAATTTTAAATTTGGCAGAGTGATTCAGTATCACAAGTTGTATGTCCTAAGCAACTTTCAGACCTGTCAGACAACTACTTCCTGTTAGGGACTTCATTTTTTTGTTTTGTTTTCTTGTTTCACCTTATTGTTTAACCATGTTTATGATAATTCTCTCTTGTTCTGGGTGGAGCCTGTATTGGATATATGTTTGTCCCCTCTTGGACTGTACCTGACACTAATGAAATGAATAAAAGTTTAAGTATTTCTGCAAGTTTTAGCACTTTGAAAGATGTAAAACTGGAATTTTGTGATATTTATAATTTTATTACCATAAAAATTATAGCCAGCATTATGTACATGACTGTTCCCATTAAGCTGACCTGAATTAATAGTAGAAATTGTTGCACAAAATAAACTTATAAATATTATTTTTGTCTGAACTAATTCTTAATTTATCAATTAACTTGTATTTACCCTTGTCATTTTATTTCAAATTAATTGTGACCACATTTCTTAAAGTAGTAACACCCAAAATAATCAATGGTGTATTTTCCATAATCTCAATATTATTCTATGTAAAGTCTATTGTAAACAAAGATGGCGACGTACAAAATAGCAAGAAGCTTCATGCAGAAAAATATCAATTTTCTTTTACTTTATATGTTTTGCATGAGATTGTGGGTACCTTCAGAATTGAGTTTTTGTCGCACGCCGTGAGATATCACATGTATGTGTCGTCTACACCCAGTCATATGGATCATCTCATCACTCCAACTTCTCATAGGGGAAAAGTGGTATGCTGTTGTGAAAGTGTTCAGTCCTCAACAGTTGTGTGACCTCCCCTTGAACCTGAATCATAAACTCTTCACACCACTTCAGAAATATTGTTAATATTGGTCAACAGGTGTTCACGTGTTCTAATATTTTCTTTAATGTACAACATATTTTAGAATTGTCCTATTTGGATGCCAACATTGAAATTCTAAAAACATGTAATGTATAAATTTATTAATGATTTGGTTGGGCAGTAATTGCCTGATTGATTGATTTATTGATTGATTAATGGTGTTTAACGCCCGAGCAGCAATATTTCAGCTATATTCAGGCGATGAACATAAAATGGATGATAAAATGAACATGAAATGATGATGAATTAAAATGGGATGGGACACAAGGAAAAATAAGGGTAACGGATTTTAGATTGCCACTGGCAAATGGGAGGATGGATAGGGTTGGACAATTTAGCCTCCTGTAGCGGGATCGAAATCCCTACTCATAGCTAATACTACAGCAGCGTTTTTTAACGTGCGAGGAACGTGGCATTTTTCCCAACACGGTGCACTAATATGGTTTGCGGTCAGGTTTTCCGTATTATGGCCTGACAACCCCAGCTTGCCAGGGGTACCCCATTCAACCACCTGGGGCACACATCCCAGTCGGTCTTTAGGCAAACCCACCTGACACGCCAGTCAGAGTACTGAGCGCTATTGAGTCGCCTTTTACGACAAGCTAGCGCGACTGCGGTCTATTCTTTTGGCCACCCAGATCCCGCACGGGGCTTGCCTGATTGACCTCTTGACCTACATCTTGTACTAGGTATAGACTCTATTATCTCTGTTGTATACTAACCCAGTACTGCCTGTCAGTCATTAACATTACAGTACTTTGCTGTAACTGTAGTTGGGATGTCAAGTTATAATCTAGCATTGAGTAAACCCGAGCATTCCTACATCGGCCACACTGCACTTGGAAAGAATGTTTACATATGACATTTTTCTTGCACTTCAGATTGGTAAATAGATACTTATATGAGGTTAACTTTTTACATGTGTAAAATATATCTTAACTTTTTACATGTGTACATATATTTTACCTGCATAGACAGAATTAGTTTTTCTATGACAATTAGAACAAAATCTTGTGGTCAGTTGGCATTTAATCTTGAACAATTGGTATATTGTCTATGTGACAAGCATTAAAACACACAAGACAAAAATGAAAATTGTCACACCACATCTTTACTGCTATGAAATGAACCTTAATTAGATCTTGCATTTGTTGTCATTGTAGATTTGGGTAGAAGCAGGCCAATTAATGGTTAGCTCCCTTGGTATAGGAACAGGGTGTATTACTCTAATGGCAGGATACACACACTTTCACAGCCATTGTTTCAGGTAAGTTGGTTATCTCCCTTGTTATAGGAACAGGATTTTTTACTCTGATGACCAGATACATACTTTCACATTAGTTAGTTATCTCCCTTGGTATAGGAACAGGATTCATTGGATACATACTTTTACATTAGTTATCTCCCTTGGTATAGTCACATTATTCTTTACTTTAATGGCCAGAGATGTAGAATTTCCAATTGTCTCTTGAAACTGTGTAATGTTGTAGTCCTTAGGTTAAGAATGGAAAGTCTAGTTATATTGACAATATTGTAGATCAAATTGTGATAATAGACATAGAGTCTTGAGGCTAAGGTTGTTCCATACAGATTGAATTGACAGTATTGTAGATAGAACTGTGATAACGGATAAATTTTAAAATTATTACAAATTTATTACTGTTTACGATTTATGGCAGGATGGAGAGTACTTTAGATGGACAGTATTGTAGATTGAACTATGGTATACTTTGAAATTATTACAAATTTATATTTTTTAATCTTCTAGTTATGATTTAACACTAAAAATCATCAAGCGGTAATGGATATTTAAGTTTAAAAAGGCTAATTCTTTGAAACCGTTAAAAAATAGAAACAAAACTTACTAGTGATATTGTTTGGATGGCCACTGCATGACTTTGTTAATCATAGGACCCCTATTGTTAAAAGCTTAAAAAGGCTTTTGCCTTTAAACTGCTGAACCAATCAAAACAAAATTTATCATAGGTATTTATTGAATGGTCCTCTATAAAGTTTTTGTTTTTATGCCAATCAGAAATTCAAAATGTGGCCACTCCAGGACTTAGTTTAACATAGGAATCATAGGAAAAAGTTTTAAAAGACTTCTTCTTTGAAACCGGTTAACCAACCAAAACAGAACTTAAGTCCTGTAAAAGTTATGCCAATCAAAAATTTGAAATGGCTGCCACCATATGACTTACTTTAACACCCTAAGGGAAAAAAGTTTTATAACGCTTCAAATCTGAAACGGGTTAACTAATCAAAACAAAACATCACATTGGATGGCCCTCTATAAGGTTTACCTGTTTTATGCCATTAGGTAATTCAAAAGGGCTGCCACTGCAAGACTTGGGTTTTAACACAGGATGGTATGAGAAAAATTTTTAGAAAGGCTTATTCCCTGAAATTGGTTAACCAATGGAAACAAAAGTTATTACGAATATTTATTAGATGGTCCTCTACAATTCTTTTTATGCCAACAAGACAGTAAATTTTGTCACCATTACTTTTACATACTAAATTTATACTAAGTTTATCAGAGGAATAGTTTCAACAGTGAGGAATGATTTTTAAATGACATCTTTTCTGAAACTGCAAAGCTGGATCAAGCCATATTGTATGTGAAGGTTCTCTTAAAAGTTTATGGTTGTTAGTTTGATCGAAACTTCACGATGGCTGCAATTGTAGGAATTAATTATACCCTCTGCAAACTCTGGGGGTATATAGGTATTGCCCTGTCTGTCCGTCTGTCCACATCCCATCCGCTTGATGAAATTTAATATAACTTACCATAAAGGAAGTACATTATATGTAGATGTGCATGAAGGATCTTTATTCACCTCGGATATCATTAAGGGGAGATCATTGGACTTGAAAGACAAGCGTGCTCAAATTCCACACTTGTTTATAATAGAAACCTTAAAATGGCTTCCTATCTGAAACTATTGAACCAGTTGAAACCAAACAGCAGGATGAATTGGATTATCTCAACAAAGAAAATGGTACTTTAATAAGCCAGTAGAAAATTTAACATTACAGAACTTAGTTTAACATCAGGGCAATGCCATCTTCATTGCTTATATAAATCAGGTGTGGGATATATGCTCTAGAGGACCCCTGGTTTATAATCAATTCCATCTACAGTTTTCGATACAGAGACCAAACATTTGTGTGCAGTAACATTGTATACCATTACCCATATAAGGCAGTTGCTTGAAATGATCATGCTCAGCTGTTCCTCTAGGGTGATTTGTAATGTACTAGATCTGTTCATGGGTATGAAATACAAAGTGGCTGGGTATGATCTGATGCCAAATTTTTACCGGTAACTCCAACTCTCTCCCACAGTATAAAACTGGACACCTTTGATGATCTAAAAAATTGCTGACAGTTGCATTAAAGCCTACTACTGATCATCTACATGTCGACACTTTGGTTGCTAGTCCATGTTCACTTGGATGTTCTCAGTTGGACCCTCTTTGATTGTGAGTCTAAGTCTTTGCAGGGTTCTCAGTCGGACCCTCTTTGGTTGTGAGTCCAAGTTTTAATCTTGATGTTCTCAGTTCGGACCCTCTTTGATTGCGAGTCCAAGTCTGTTTGGAGGGTTCTCAGTCTGACCCTCTTTGATTGCGAGTCCAAGTCTGTTTGCAGGGTTCTCAGTCGGACCCTCTTTGATTGCGAGTCCAAGTCTGTTTGCAGGGTTCTCAGTCGGACCCTCTTTGATTGTGAGTCCAAGTCTGTTTGCCGGGTTCTCAGTGGACCCTCTTTGGTTGTGAGTCCAAGTCTGTTTGCAGGGTTCTCAGTCGGACCCTCTTTGGTTGTGAGTCCAAGTTTTAATCTGGATGTTCTCAGTTCTGACCCTCTTTTGTTGTGAGTCCAAGTCTGCCTGGATGTTCTCAGTTCTGACCCTCTTTGGTTGCGAGTCTAAGTCTGGATGTTCTCAGTTCTGACCCTTTTTGGTTGACACCAGCAGGTTGGGGTTTTTTCACTGGTGCTCTGCCTTCCTTATTCTCTTCTATAGCTAAAATGCTGATATATGTGATTTAAAACTATAATCTGACAAACAAACAACAAATTACACTGTAAATTAATACTGTAAAACTCAAACACAGACAGAATAATAAAAAGGAAACAGAAAAATAGAAATTCCTGGAGTTTTTAATTTTTTTTATAAAAGCTGTAAATACAGAAAATCTTTATGTTTTTGTTGTAACATTACACGAGCAGGAAATAATCGTCTGAATGTTTTGTAATGAAACAACAAGTAAAAAACTGGTTTTTTATAAGCTTTATCAGGTTTTCAAGTAAGAAGCTCATCTGTCGTTATATAATCTTGGTTTTGTTTGTAAAATCAATACATATTTGTACTGTAAGAAATCCTACCAGAACTAATTGTCAGCAGAGGGCAGTACGTGTCCGTAGTCTGTACATGAGTGTCGCAGAGAAAAATTGATCTATACTGTTATGAATATTTTCTTAAATATTTTTTAAAAAGTCCAAATATTGAAAAACCATTCTTTGCTACTCCCTTATTTATTAACCTAGGTATATTATACCCCCACTCTCGTAAGAGAGGCGGCTATATTGCAATCACCTTGTTCATCTATTAGGCCGTCAGTCTGTCCTTCTGTCCGTCCGGTGCAAACTTTTGTAACAGATTTCTCAGCTTCTACTAAAGGGATTGATTTCAAATTTAGTGCAAAGCTTAAGCATGATGACTTGTACCGTGCCTCCCATTTCCAGGTCAGTCAGTTATCTACTTCCTGTTTACCGAGCCGACTAAGACTGTTTCAAGGGTCAAAATAGCAAAATTTTTCGTAACAGATTTCTCGGCTTCTACTTAAAGCATTGATTTCAAATTTGGTGCACAGCTTTAGCATGATGAGTTGTACCGTGCCTCCCCTTTCCAGGTCAGTCAGTTATCTACTTCCTGTTTTCCGAGCCGGGGTATACTTAGCACGACTTAGTGCTGGTCCATGTTTATCTTGTTGTCTGGTTGGAACATAAAATGCATGCCTGATTTTAATGCTCCCCAAAAAGGGAAGTGTGGCCATACAGTCATTTCTATGTCTTTCCATAATTCCGTTATAGTTTTGTCTGGAGCAGTATATTTAACTTGTGTCTGGTTGGGACATAAAATGCATGCCTGATTTTAATGCCCCCCCCCCAAAGGGGAAGTGGGGTCATATAGTCATTTCTATGTCTTTCCATAATTCCATCTGTTATAGTTTTGTCTGGAGCAGTATATTTAACTTGTGTCTGGTTGGGACATAAAATGCATGCCTGATTTTAATGCCCCCCAAAAGGGAAGTGTGGCCATAGTCACTTCTTTGTCTTTCTGTAATTCCATCTGTTATAGTTTTGTCTGGAGCAGTATATTTAACTTGTGTCTGGTTGGGACATAAAATGCATGCCTGATTTTAATGCCCCCCAAAAGGGAAGTGGGGCCATATAGTCACTTCTTTGTCTTTCCATCATTCCATGTCATAGTTTGTCTGGAGCATATGACATATTGACTTCAAACTTGGAGGTTCAATAGATCTTGATGAGTAATAGTCCAGTGCACAAGAATCATAACTCTACCTATATGTTAATTGTTGAGTTACCTAAAATAACTGGATGGATTCACTTCAGACTTGGTTTAAAGGTACCTTGTGATGAATAGAACTGCAGTGCACAAGAATTATACTCTACCTATGTTAATTTTTCAATTTATTAGGGCCCTGCCAGTTTGTGGCGGATGCCCTATAGTGATCAGTCTGTCCATTTGTCCGTCCGTCCAAACTAATCGTGTCTGGGCTGAAACTTTTTTAGCTCACCTGACCCGAAGGGTCATGTGAGCTATTGCCGTCACTTGGTGTCCATCCGTCGTCCCTCGTCTGTACGTTCAACATTTCTAAAATCTTCTTCTCTGAAACCAATTGACAGAATGCAACCAAACTTGGTATGGTTGTTGCTTAGCATGTCCTTTACCAAACTGTTGTTTGGATTTTTGATTCGTAAAAAACATGGTCGCCATGGCTAAAAATAGAACAGGGGGGTCAAAATACAGTTTTTGGCTTATAGTTCAAAAAGTATTACAGGTACAGGAAAATCGAAGAGACCTGCCTTCTTCAGCATCAAAAGCTCTACAAAACACTCCATTGGGTCAAAGTCGTATGACGACTCCTTGTAGGAGTAATTGCCCTTTAATTGTTGAAATTTATGATTTTTGCCTCAAAATCTTGAAAATTATTAGAACTAGAGAAAAGTTAGCATTGTTAAATTGTTCTGCTCTATGAGAGCTACAAAAATGGCTTTAGGGTCAAGATTTCTGATAAACCGCTTAAGAGTTATTCCCCTTGAACTGTTTTTTAGCTCACCTGACCCAAAGGGTCATGTGAGCTATTGTTATCACTTTGCGTCCGTCGGCGTCGGCGTCGTTGTCGTTGTCGGCAACGTCTGTAAACTTTTTACAGTTTAATCTTCTTCTCTGAAACCACTTGGCCAATTGAAACCAAACTTGGCCATAATGTTCATTGGATGGACCTTTACAAAGTTTGTGTTTTTTATTTTGATTGGTAAACCAATATGCCGGCCACCTCAAGACTTAGTTTAACATAGGACCCTATGGGAAAAAAGTTTAAAAGCGCTTCTTCTTTGAAACCGTTTAACCAATCTAAACAAAACTTACCAGCAATATTGTTTGGATGGTCCTCTATAAAGTTTGTGTTTTTGATGGGAATTGGAAATTCAAAATGGCCGCCACCGCAGGACTTAGTTTAACATAGGACCCTATGGGAAAAAGTTTTAAAAGGCTTCTTCTCTGAAACCGGTTAATCAATGGAAACAAAAACTTACTAGCAATATTGTTTGGATGGTCCTCTATAAAGTTTGTGTTTTTTATGGCGATTGGAAATTCAAAATGGCTGCCACCACAGGACTTAATTTAACATTGGACCCTATGGGAAAAAGTTAAAAAGGCTTCCTTCTTCTCTGAAACCGGTCAACCAATGGAAACAAAACTTACTAGCAATATTGTTTGGATGGTCCTCTATAAAGTGTGTGTTTTTTATCCCTATAGGAAATTCAAAATGGCCACCACCGCAGGACTTTGTTTAACATTGAACCCTATGGGAAAAAAGTTTAAAATGGCTTCTTCTCTGAAACCAGTTAACCAATCGAATCAAAACTTACTACCAATATTGTTTGGATGGTCCTTTATAAAGTTAGGGTTTTTTATGCCTATTGGAAAATCCAAATGGATGCCACCGAAGAACTTAGTTTAACATAGGACCCTATGGGGAAAAGTTAAAAAAGGCGTCTTCTCTGAAACCAGTTAACCAATGTAAACAATACTTACTACCAATATTGTTTTGGATGGTCCTCTATAAAGTTTATGTTTTTTATGACGATTGGAAATTCAAAATGGCCACCAATGCAGGACTTGGTTTAACATTGGACCCTATGAGAAAAAAGTTTAAAAGGGCTTCTTCTCTGAAACCGTTTAACCAATCAAAACGAAACTTACTAGCAATATTGTTTGGATGGTCCTCTATAAAGTTTGTGTTTTTTATGGCAATGGGAAATTCAAAATGGCCACTACCGCAGGACTTAGTTTAACATAGGACCCTATGGAAAAAAGTTTTTAAAGGCTTCTTCTCTGAAACCGTTTAATCAATGGAAACAAAAACTTACTAGCAATATTGTTTGGATGGTCCTCTATAAAGTTTATGTTTTTTATGGCAATTGGAAATTCAAAATGGCCACCACCACCGCATGACTTAGTTTACTTTTAACATAGGACCCTATGGGCAAATAAAAAAAAATCTTCTCTATACAACCGGTTAACCAATGGAAACAAAGCTTTCTAGTAATATTGTTTGGATGGTCCTATTTAAAGTTTATTGAAAATTACAGGACTTACTTTAACATCAGGGAGATCCATCTTCATTGCCTATAAAATAGGTGAGTGATACAGGTAACATACCAAATCAAGCATAAAATAATTCGTTACAACAACGAATTATAAAGATTTACCTGTGAAAGATTATCTTTGTCCAGTGAATTGATATCTAACTGTTGATAGCACCTTTTGCTAATGCGTAAATATCATTGCGTGACATTTCTGTTACAAAACTAATCGATGACAGAGATATGGCTTCATTAAAAAGGTGTCAAAGGCTATTTAATATTTCAATCTTCAAATATTTCATAAAATTGTTGGCTTAATTACAAGTGTGTTAAGATTGAGGTGGCACATCAGAAGTAGAACAATTACCGAAAATCGGTCTAATGTAAATAATCCTAATTTACAATTTATTTATTTTTTTGTTAAAAAAAGAAAACAGATTTTTAATTCAATATTCACAAGAAAACAAGCATTTTATTATTTTTATACTCTGCCACACGAAGTGGCGAGGTATTATGTTTTACCCTCAGTTTCGTTCCGTGTCTGTCTGTCCGTCCCCCGAAGGTTTCCAGATGATAACTTGAAAACGCCTCAAGGGATTTGAATGATATTTTGCACAGCTATTCAGTACAATAAAATACAGGTCAAGTTCAATTTTCAAGATGATCTGAAAAATATTATTGAAGTTTTGCCACTTTATAAATTTTCAAATTTGACAATAATGAAATTTTCTGCTCTAAGAAAGATGACTCATTTCTTTCTGTCTCTGTATACAAGTATATAGTGGATGTATAGTAAATACAGTATAGTATACTAGTATATACAAATATATTTAACTTTTGATGAATATTGTGGCGGGGTATCATTTAATGTCCCATTAGATGCCCTATTTTTTTATTTTTAACTTTGGGTATAGAGCAGACTTGAACGATTTTGAATAGACGCAATAAAAAATGGAGATAATCAAAGTACAAAAATACAAATTCATTTTAACAGCAAATTCAGTTTAATGTCAATGCAGGAGGGAAACTAACATGGTCGTTGTAAAGAGGGTTGACTGTAGAATGAACTGTCCATTGACTGCTTTTATTATCAAGAGTTTACTTCAGGGGGCATTCTTTGGTTCAAATTGATATCTTGTTTGCAGTGTTGTACAAGTATACATAAACATGTAGATACTTGTAAGTTCTTAAAGATATCAGGATATCTGTTGGGAACAAGTATTTCTCACTAATGAGACAGCATGGTTACTATTTTTAGCAGGTTGAAATAATCCTGTCTCTACCCATGGATGAAGTAAGAATTTCAGGATCCTTTTCCCGTAAAAATCTATTATGACGTCAGCTGCCAGTTCAGCAATAAAAATGATACAATATTGGCCTTTTGTGTTTTTTAACTCTGCCACTTTAAATTTTAACAGGAAAACAATATATCTGAGCTTCCACTACAAAATTTAAGCCAATATATCTAAGCTTCCACTACAAAATTTAAGCCACAATATTATAGCAGTACACATCAAAACAAACATGTTTATAAAAAAAAACTGTTGAGATTACTTTCCAGGTAGATAACTCTATTTGTTGACATCTTCCAACAGAACAGCAGAACTACCCTCATAAGAGAATAAATTAATCAAGTTGAACTCGGCTATTGTTATGATGATGGCGGGCGACTGGGCGGGCGGGCATCAACAATAACTCGGAAAGTTGTAAACTGATTTTAATGAAACTTTAGGATATTGTTACATACCATAAGAGGAGGAACCCTATTGATTTTGGGGTAAATCTATTCAAGGTCAAGGTCACAGCGACAGAAAAACGTTAGAAAATTTCTTGAATTAGCGGTTTCCGGACCATAACTCAAAAAGTTCTCAACCAATTTTATTGAAACTTTGGGATATTGTTACATACCTTAAGAGGAGGAACCCTCTTGATTTTAGGATAAATCCGTTCAAGGTCAAGGTCACAGGGACAGAGAAACATTAGAAAATTTCTTGAATTAGTGGTTTCCAGACCATAACTCAAAAAGTTCTCAACCGATTTTTATGAAACTTTGGTATATTGTTACATACCGTAAGAGGAGGAACCTAATTGAGTTTGGGGTAAATCCGTTCAAGGTCAAGGTCACAGTGACAGAAAAACGTTAGAAAATTTCTTGAATTAGTGGTACCGGACCACAACTCAAAAACTACATCAAGTACATATCTGATATTGTACACAATGGTTCAATACTGTTAGAGGATTCACATATTCATATTTTATGCAACTTTGATAATTTGTTGATAAAGCTTACATTGTTCCTGCTGAAACCCTTCCTCGCTTTGTCTCCAGTTTACATTTAATGCCTGTAATAACCAATTATTTTAAATCTTAAAATGAAGACAAGGAAAGTTTTGGTTAATAAAATACAGCAACTCTGCTTTTGCACCCCTGTGCATATTGATTTTTTTATATAAAGTGCAGATAAGTCATTAGTCTGCTGTATAATTCACAAGACACCTCAAGCCAAAATAAAATAAAAACTTTGCAATCACTGCAATTTCTCAACTGCATAAAAATCATTGGTATTTTCTCCCTTAAACCACCACTATAATATAAATAGATGAGGCTAATGGGGTTTACATATCGGTAAAGTAAGTAAGTAGATGTGGAGGTGTTGTGGTCTTTTGGTTCTTTTTGATTGTTTGGTAAATCATTGCTCCTTAAACCTATACCTCACTGGAAGTAACTACTGCAGAACATAGAATCTAAATTCAGACAATACTGATTTGAACACTCTCAGACTTTTATGGAAGCTTTATCTTGATTCTGCATAATATTATTAAGTAAATTGAATTTTTCTCACTTTATACTGTGAAAATTGAACTAAAGTCTTATTTTCTTGAATTGGAACATAATATTGAGTAAAAGATTTGAAAATTTTAATCTGGAGTATTAATGGAATAAGATTTAAATTAAAGGATACATTACTTTACAAGAACTAGGCCTGAACAGTTTTAATGATAATACAGTACTTGACAATGTTAACTTTGAAAACAGCGATGCCATCATAGAGCTGTTTGAATTTTAATGACTTGAGAATAAGTCATGTGACCTATGCAAATTATTTGGTATAACATGGGTTGGCCTGTTTGAATTTGAATAAAGTAATTTGATTCCTGTTTTTGTTATTCTGAACCAGAAACTGCTTAAAAGGTCTTTAGTTGTACTGTCTATGAATGGTTCATTGCAGAGATTGGATTGGATTTTGTTCTATTTATATGTCTTGTCTTGTTAAAATCATATAATGTGATAAGATTTAGATTCTTTTTTTTTTTACTTATAACATATTTCATCATTTATTGTAACTTTTCAGAAATGCATTGTTGACAACATTGGCACATTTCCTTGGAATTATCCTAGCTGGATTTACATTGTTTTCCTTGACTGGTGTATACAGTGAGAAGTTAGGGCATACATGGACAGACATTGACAATTTCACAGGTAACAATATTTGTGGAATTTTTAGCTCACATGACAATTCTGGTTTGCATCATCAGGTCATCATTGCATTCTTGTTATCCAAACACCTATAAAACTTAAATTAAAACACTGATTTGTTTATTGTTTGAATGTTTGCTTTACATATAGCAAGCAAAAGTTAAGCTAAGTTAACAAAGGATAAATCAACCAGAAAAAGGGAGACAACAGGAAAAGTATGGAGTAAGGACAGAGAATTTAGCCTTTTGTAGGAGCTACAAGGAGCCTTATCTTTTTTACCCACTATAGTCCTAAGCCACTATGTCAGGCTTACCCTGTTATAACCTTGCATACGCTCCTTTGCACCATAAAGACTCATTTGTTGATTTCATTAAAGTTGGCTTATTGTAGCTGCTACAAAAAGCTGAGTTTTCCACCCGCTATCCAAAACCATATTTTCCAGTGGCAGTCAAAATTTTTTGCCTGTTGCTCCATACTTTTTCCCCTGTTTATTGTATGTTAAATTGTTCTTGTCTGAAATGTAGCAGAAATACTACTCGCTGGACATTAAGCAAATGTTCAATCAATCAGTTGATATAATCTGATAACCAACAAATGAAAGTGCCTGTCCCTATCCGGTATTTGCCACTTGGAAACCTGCTAGGCAGCTCTGGGTCGAGCACTAGGAGCTTTCCCAGTATATGGTCCTAGGAAATCACTGGACCAATTAAAACTACACTCCTCACACCTGAACAGGGGACCCAATGGGACATTGGCTATTTCTGTCTTTGAAGGATTTTTGTAAAAAATTTAGCATTGCATTTAAGAAAGATTTAATTAATTATTTATCCTTTTAGACCAAAATCATTTGTGCAATATATACAAATTGTTTTTGTTTATTGCAGCTATAGACTTGGGATTTGTAATAGTTCCAGCTGTTTTGAATGGTTTCACTACGCCAGACCTATGGCTCGGACTGTTTTTTGTAATGCTGTCATTGATAGGCTTAGACACTCATGCCATCCATGTTCAGAATGTTGTATCTGCCCTTCTTCATCTCCTGTCGGAAAAGTGGCGATTCCGTTGGAAGTTCAAGTGTGCCATGGCAGGATCTGTGTGTATGGTTTTAGGTTTATTCAGCATTGTCATAGTTACTCAGGTAAAAAGAACACATAGTCAAACGGAGAAAACACCTATAATACAATTACATACAGGTGTAATGAAACTCGGGTCAAAGAGATATTTCTGGTTTTTTTTATTTTAGTCCAATTATAGGCAGGTTATTTGATTTGAAAAGCAAAACAGTAGAAAAATAAAAAAAAAGACAGAAAATCAAAAAGGGAAAGTTAGAATAAAAGTAGACTCTGATAACCCAAGGAGAAATAAGTTTTCTATTTTTTGCAACAGCAGAGAAAACTAAATAAGAAAATATGTATGATCCAAGACTAAGTATACAGGACACCAAATAATTACTGACAGATAATGAATCGTTACACCTCTAGTGTTGTATGTTGCCATGTTTTACAGGCCAGTGTATACATATCCTATTACACCTGTAGTGTTGTATGTTGCCATGTTTTACAGGCTGGTGTATACATATCCTATTACACCTCTAGTGTTGTATGTTGCCATGTTTTCCAGGCCGGTGTATACATATCCTATTACACCTCTAGTGTTGTATGTTACCATGTTTTACAGGCTGGTGTATACATATCCTATTACACCTCTAGTGTTGTACGTTGCCATGTTTTCCAGGCTGGTGTATACATATCCTATTACACCTCTAGTGTTGTATGTTGCCATGTTTTCCAGGCCGGTGTATACATATCCTATTACACCTCTACTGTTGTATGTTGCCATGTTTTACAGGCTGGTGTATACATATCCTATTACACCTCTAGTGTTGTATGTTGCCATGTTTTACAGGCCGGTGTATACATATCCTATTACACCTCTAGTGTTGTATGTTGCCATGTTTTACAGGCTGGTGTATACATATCCTATTACACCTCTAGTGTTGTATGTTGCCATGTTTTACAGGCCGGTGTATACATATCCTATTACACCTCTACTGTTGTATGTTGCCATGTTTTACAGGCCGGTGTATACATATCCTATTACACCTCTAGTGTTGTATGTTGCCATGTTTTACAGGCCGGTGTATACATATCCTATTACACCTCTAGTGTTGTATGTTGCCATGTTTTACAGGCTGGTGTATACATATCCTATTACACCTCTAGTGTTGTATGTTGCCATGTTTTACAGGCCGGTGTATACATATCCTATTACACCTCTAGTGTTGTATGTTGCCATGTTTTACAGGCCGGTGTATACATATCCTATTACACCTCTAGTGTTGTATGTTGCCATGTTTTACAGGCCGGTGTATACATATCCTATTACACCTCTAGTGTTGTATGTTGCCATGTTTTACAGGCTGGTGTATACATATCCTATTACACCTCTAGTGTTGTATGTTACCATGTTTTACAGGCTGGTGTATACATATCCTATTACACCTCTAGTGTTGTATGTTACCATGTTTTACAGGCCGGTGTATACATATCCTATTACACCTCTAGTGTTGTATGTTGCCATGTTTTACAGGCTGGTGTATACATATCCTATTACACCTCTAGTGTTGTATGTTGCCATGTTTTACAGGCTGGTGTATACATATCCTATTACACCTCTAGTGTTGTATGTTACCATGTTTTACAGGCTGGTGTATACATATCCTATTACACCTCTAGTGTTGTATGTTGCCATGTTTTACAGGCCGGTGTATACATATCCTATTACACCTCTAGTGTTGTATGTTGCCATGTTTTACAGGCTGGTGTATACATATCCTATTACACCTCTAGTGTTGTATGTTGCCATGTTTTACAGGCCGGTGTATACATATACTATTGCACCTCTAGTGTTGTCTGTTACCATGTTTTAAAGGCCGGTGTATACATATCCTATTACACCTCTAGTGTTGTATGTTGCCATGTTTTACAGGCCGGTGTATACATATCCTACTTCTGGTTGAACAGTGTCATCAAACTTTCCTTGTTTATCATCACCATGTTTGAATGTATAGTATTGGCATGGATGTATGGGGCCCAACGTGTATGGAACAATATAGCAGACATGACAGGCAGCACAGACTCCCCCTGGTGGAAGATTACATGGAAATTTTTAACACCAGCAATTATATTGGTATTTATAACTTGAATTGTTAAGACAGAATCAGGCACAATGATATAAATTTAAAAAATATATCTTACACATAAAAAAACAGAATATATTTATTTTAGAGGTGCCAAGACAAAGAAAACAATGGATACATGTTTAAGGTTAAATAGAGGAACACATAAATGGGGGAAAGGAGTTGTTTATGAAAAAAAAGTTCACTTTAATATTTGAGTAACAAATATGAGAATGAATGATGAAAAGCAAAAATTAAAATGATGTTTTCATACTAAGACAAGGAAAAAAGATTTAAATAGTGAAAAGGGAAATAGTATCATTTTATTTTTAAATAGTGAAATAAAATAGTTAAACTTGAATAGCTACAACTAGGATCGCTTGAACACATATACAAGTATAAAACTTTCCTTCAGGATAATCAAAATGTAAAAAAACTTTGATTTCTTGAACACTGATTTCTTGAAAACTCCATGGTAAATCAATTGTAAAACTGATGAATCAGAGTAAAATTATTGACAACTTGGGTAATTAATTGGTTGTTTATTTATAATCAAACGTTTCAATTTATTTTTTTAATTATCACATTCTGAATATGGCTGCAATATTGCTTGCTAGACACCAAACAACAATCAATCAATCAATGGATTAATTGATTGTAAAAATCTGAAGATCGAAGCCATACCAATAAAACCCCAAACTTGATCTTTAATGACAAATTCCCTAATAATTATGTCATTATGACCTAACTATCATCAATTTTAGTGTTTAAGATGACAAACGGTAAATTTGTTGAAATCCGTTTTAATGAATTACAATATATGCCAAGAAATTGCCATTTGTCCAAAGTCACCACGTGATATTTTGTATTTTGGATTGACTTTGCAGATTGCACGGTTACTAAAATTAAAATGTGTGACGTTTCACAATCAGCCATTTATATTTTACATTCTGGTTATCAATCATTTTCTGAAACACAACAACAAACAATGGACAGTGTTAAGCACAAAAGGCTGCATCCTTAAATAACAATGAGGTGGACTTCTTATTTAAAAATTTAGATGCAAAGTACACTAAAAGGTAGACACATACAGTGATTATCGTACTGAGAAGACCCTTCTGCTAGATTTTGAAAATTATTGATTAATAATATAAAAAAAACAGCCATTCTCTTTGTTAATACAAGTTCTATATATCAACCTCGAGTTGTATATTGACCTCGGACTACGTCCTTGGTGGATATACATCTCTCAGTCAATATAAACATGTATTTACTAAGAGAAAGGCTGTATTTTTTATATTGACTTGTCTTATCAACACTGATGCACAGAATTAAACCAAAAAAGGAATAAACATTTTATTTTCACAAAAACATAAACACATATGTAAAAACAAGATTTATATATTCAATGCAATAAATACACACAATTTAATTGATGCTGTGTGACAGGAAATTAATTGAAACATATAAACCATATTGATTCCAGTCTACTTGTGAACCATCACAGAAAATCACTAGACAAGGTTTCTCTATCTATGAACTTCTTTAACACTTTTTGTCAGACCTTCAAGTAGGAGCCATCAATGTTTGCCTTCATTGAAATGAACAGTTTTAAATGTGACATTATATACCCTGATTAAAGTCTGAATATAAACATTTTTAGAATATAACTATTATAAATTATTGACCTCAAAACAGGTTTTATTGTGTTGATATTGTGACTTTGCAGGCATTAATAGCCCTGAGCATAATGACGGACTCTGTACTGCAGTATAAACATTATGAGTTACCTCCCTTGACCAGACCATTGGGATGGTGTATTACATTAATACCACTGGTTCCCCTGTTTTATGCTGTTGTCATGTGCTACAGAAATGATTTTTCATCTTTTAGACAGGTAAGAATATTTTTTAATGACATTTTACAAATAAAAACCAGCAATTATTACACCGAAGACATGAGATCAACATCTGATATAAAGTGTATATTTTAACACTTCATCTTTCTAAACAGCCCCTCTATGTCCAAGTGGTTACATTTTCAGTTATCTACTATTTATCATTTACTTGTAAATGATAAAGGTTGGGAGTTTGGCCTTACATCAGGGAGGGTGTGCTGGACTCACTGTTATCAACAAGGACTGGCAAAGACCAGGGGATTTCTCCTGGTACTGTGGCCTGGATGCCATGATGCAGCTGAAATCACATTCAAACAAACAAAGCATTCCAGATTTTGTTGGTTATCATTCTGGGTAGGGCTAATTCCATCAATGTCACAAAGTTAAAAAAAAATGTTTAAACTATATACTCAGGGCTCACCAAACTGGGCAAAGTGGGCGACAAAGTCGCCCTACTAGGACCTGAAGTCGCCCTAATGCGCCTCAAAAGCGAAGTCGAAGTCGCCCTGTCATTTCCCTCAAGTCGACCGATGGTTCACATAAGATACTTGTAAATCTGGTCCAAATACTTCACCCTGACTACCAATTTATCAGTAAATGTGTAATTCCAATAAAAAACGGCAAACAATATGCGCATTTAACATATTTTCAAACAATTTACGTCTTTCAAATGTATTAAGCGCCATTTGTTTATTTACCGGATGTGACTAATTACCAGAAGTGAACAACGAAGAAAAGTAATGTACAACGGCCCATTATGAAAAATCGTAATATTTTTGATAAACAAACACTTTTAATTGGTTTCAAACTTCAGTTCTTTCAAAGAGTATTGTACTTTAACAATTTTCTTTGATAAGTATTTGAGCTTCACTTGAAAGAATAAAGATGTATAGCAATTATTGACATCATGGTAAGTTCTGTAGATGGGTATCCCATGAAGCAATTTGGATCTGTACAACTTTGATTAATGATAAAGGTTATGTGCTTTTTGATATTGCATATCATGAATAATAATGAAAAAGAAAGAAAAAAAACTGAATCTAAGTGTTTTATGGTTTTAAAACACAAGAGAAATAATCCTGGAAATTGATGTAAATAAGGAAAAATGTATGTAACTACTGCGAAATTAATTATTTGTACGTTCCCCCTGACTTCTCCCTAGTGTCTCCTGAAGTCTCCCTATCAGGGCCTGACTTCTCCCTGTTTGGCTGCCAGGGAGAAGTCACTTCTCCCTACTTTTTTAGAGTGTGGTGACCCCTGATACTCTAAATTCTATTCTATTCATCCTTTCAAGAAACTTTAGCCTGTTGTGCTGAGCAAAATTTTTAGATGTTCTTAAAAAAAGAAAGCCATGGGTTCAGTCTTCACTTTCCTAACTGTGGTTTATTTGAAGATTTGCTTCCATCAGTTGGAGATTTTATGGTTGTAAATATCAGTGTTCTGTCTGCACTACTAAACTATCTTGTTACCAGTTAACTTATTTTGCAACCATCAAATAAATATTTAATACAAGTAATTATGGAGTAAGAGTAAGAGGAGTTAAAATCCTGGTATTAAAATGGTGAATGTTGGGTGGGCGGGGAAAAAATTTTCATAACAGTTTTCTCAGCAACTACTAATCACATTCTCTTGAAATTTATTATGCAGCATCAGCAAGGCCTACCATAACATGGATTCGATTTCAGGTCTATCGCTCACCTACTTCCTGTTTAACGAAATCTGCCCATTTCTGTCTTTTATCTAATATTGTACACTTGAGTCCACTTTAAATCACAAAGAGTGCAGAAAGGTTAATTTCTGTAATGATGTGCTAATACTATCAACATCTCAGGTCTGATATACAAAGGGGAGTAACTCAAATCTGTTGAAAAACCCATCATGTACATCCAAATCTAGATTGAAAGAAGATATAAAAAAGGAAAGTAATTTATTTCTGAATAATATAATTATTATTTAAGTTTAAGTTACAATATTCAACATTGCATTAAATCATTTGTTTTGTAGAAGTACAAAGATCTTAAAAAGACACCATCAGACTGGGGTCCTGGAGTGTTGGGAAATCAGGAGCCTGGTATAGAGCCCCCAGACTATGTTATCTGTGCCCCTGACATCTATAAACCAGAGGCTGGCCTGGCACTACTGACAGCCAACTTATACATACCAAATCTTAAGACTTTGATGAGTCTAGATGTAAGTCTTCTGTACACCAGGGATCTTGAAGTTTTTACTGCCCATTTCGGTCATTTTTCACCCCTGCAGAAATGACCAAACTAGTTGTTATTTTTCTAAGGGTTGTTAGGATATAAGCATTGTGTGAAAAATAGAATATACATAGTAAGACATTATACTGCCTAAATCTAATTTATTATGAGATGACATGCAATAAAATATGAAAACCAATGTTATGTACTGTGGGCATCCACGAGACATTTTCATTAACCTGATATAACAAGTTAATACTTAATTGCCACATGTTCCAAACAGAATTGAATTTATATGATATTTGATTCTGCAATCCACCCTAGAATTTTACAAGTTTGTATTATATAATGAAATAATTATTGTTTAAGTCTGTTCAGTAGAATTTAATTCGAATTATGTTTGCTTCACATTTATGTCTGTGGATTTACGAAGTTGCTATGGCACATAGTGCAAAGTGCAAACTCATTTTATAGAATGATGAAGTCGGGGCAAGCATGGAAAATAAGGTGTAGGGTGTCTATTTTGTATATTTAACTCCTACAGTTTTTCACCCAGAGCTCTAAAACTTCACAGAGAGATTGCACATGTTTTGAAGTTGTGTACCTGCTATTATGGAATTGTTCAATGGTTTTTTTTCTAAATTTTCCATGCTTGGAAACAGTCATTTCTCAGGAAATATTTCAAAAGAGAGTACCAATTTAGTGTTATAAACTCCTACAGCTTCAAACCCATATCCTTGAAACTTTATACATGAATTGCAAACCTATTGAAGTTGTAAAACAAATTGTAAACCATTCCCTATTTATTAAGGCTTTTGCTTTGTAACCCGGCCATTTCAGACATTTGCGATTTTTTGTTTTTGACCTAGTGTTTTATCAAGCTTGAGAATAGAATTTAACATCTTTTATTGCTTTTAGATCTTAACATAGAAGAAATAGTATTTAAAAAATTAACAATAAGAATTATTTGTCCGAGTCATTTACATCATACTAGATAAACATGTATTATTTGCAGCTGTATATTAAGGATTATCCATGTGGAAAAAAACTCTTGCACTAAGTTCTAGTAGAGAATACAAGCATTAAAGAAAAATATTTGTAGTTCTCTTGACTGATTTAGATTTAAATTTTATCCATGATATGCTTGTTTAAACATCCTTTACTGTTGACTGTTGTAAAAACTGACACAACAATTTACTTAATGTTATTGCTGTTTTACTGTATGAAGAAAAAAATCCCACATTTACATGTATTTAACAGCAGTATATAATCTTATCTACTGAAAGGTAAGAATATTTTGCTGTTTTATTTTTCAAGTTGATGAAGTAGATTTAAAACAGTGTATAAACCACAGTGCGTTAAATTATGATCTATAAATTTGTGCACTAAAGACCACAAGTCCATTAATTTTTAAAATGACCACTGTAATTAGCTGCAAATGTCTTGAACATTAACAGTTTTAATTATTAACTTATAGTATATATTTTTCATATATGAAGTAATTTCAATAATTTTTTTTTCCAAAATGACGTCAGCATGTAACAGTTAACTGTTTCACTCCTTTTGGAACGACTGTTCAATGCCCGAGAACGATGTGCAGTTCATGTCATTTGAAGATTTTATGGTGCTAGAGATTATTTGGAGTAAATTTCTCGTGCTAGGAATTTATTTGACCAGATTGAGGATTTGATCAACCAATGGCATCCAAAAGTTTAAACATGGCCAACCAAGATCCTTTAATGTGATCACTCTCTCTGTAAAGTCTATAAGTTAATAAACAGTTATTTAATGCCTGTTCGTGGAGCAGTCAAACTATTATGCCCTCGGTGCTCAGGAGATGATTTAGGAACTGTTGCTTTAGCTTGCAGCCTCAGGGAACAGTTCCTAAATCATCTCCAGCACCTCTGGATAACAGTTTTGACTGCTTCATGAACAGGCATTAAATAACTGTATAATGTAATTGTTTCACATTTAAAAGGATTACCAACCAAATTGTACCTTTTTAATACGACTGTCTATGATATAATGGTATGATAATGTTGGACAGTCCATTTGCCATCCACCTTTTGCACTGTATCTTGAGAACGCCTTTACAGATTTTCTTCAAACTGTATACAGTTGTCAATTATGTTAGCCTTATGGTCTGTATACATTTGTTACATTTTTGAAGTTATCGATTTAGTTATGGGACTTTGTTCTTGAAAAAGGTGTATCTTTTAGTTTTTAGAATCTCAAAAACAATCAATTGTCTTGAAAGTTTATGCTATTGTTTATTTTAATAAATTGAGCTTCCTTTTCTTTTTGGTAAAAGTCAGATTGTTTGTTATAAATTTTGTAGGACTTGTTTCTTAAAACATTAATAGGGAGGGGGCAATTTTTGAGTTTTCAGGCCCAAACTCAAGGAAGCTCTCATCAATGTTCTTTAAATTTCTGGGCATTGTTGATATTAATAAATGTGGTTATGTCCTATCAGTGCAGACAGAATATGAAGTGTATAGATCTTGTCTTTTATCTTCAGCACTCATTCTTCCTAGTTTCAAAGTAATTGGACTTGGGTCATACCTTTATTCAGTATATACAGAATCATTGTCCTAAACTCCTTGCTATTTTCTCGTTTTCATGAATATTTAATGTCTTATTTTGATTAGTCCCTTGTACTTCCGGCAAGTGTTTAAACAAATCAAAATAGTTAATTAAATTATATGAATATTCATGAAATTGAGAAAATAATTAAATAATATGATTATTCATGAAATTGAGAAAATATATACAAGTGTGCCCACGGTTCATAAGACTTGTTCAGTAATTGTACAAACAAGGCTATTTTAGAAGAGTTGTGAGGAAGCCCATTAGAATACGGGAGGCGAACAGAAAAGCATGAATTGCATGGGGCAGAGGAAAACTATCAATGCATACTGGAATTGTGTGATTTTCAGTATGAATGTAAGATAGATATAGGGATTGGGAACCGTGGTTTCATTTGGAAAGAGTCAGAGAAGAATGGATGCCATGTTGTTGTCTTTCACAATTGAATTACTTGTATGTCCTGCCAACAAAGTTGTGGAACATAAAGGTATTTCACACTTGAGTGAACATAGAAAACTTGGGGTATTTATCAATACATCCGTGATAATGAGACACATTTTCTTGTTTATTAGAGTTATGCCCCATAAAAATGTTAATTATATGGAAAAATATTGTAAGTTTTCTTATGCCTAAAAATCTTTTTTAGATTTTTTATCAAATTTGCATCCAATTTTTTGGTTCCACAATTTTTCAGATTGTTTATAGAATTTGTACCTTGAAGTTTTAATTCCACAACAGTGTTCAATCTAGAAATTGGCCTAAGGGGGTCATGATGGCCCTAATAACTTACCATAGGGGGCCAGAATTTATAGCTAGGGGTCAATAAAACCTATATAGAGACATGACAACCGGACAAGTAGTGAAGGCTTATGATTTAGTTCGCTAAAACAAAATCCCTTCACTACCGGTTGCTGTAATTTTAGTCCACTTTAACGATTGTTAATGTGCCTCGTTAAAGTGGACGTTCTAAAATTACAGCAACCGGTAGTGGAGGGATTTCTTTTATTAGTTTTTATGCAGATGGAACATGTCATGTGTTGCTTATCTTTATCAAAATGAAGCCAATCTTTATATTTAATATCAGATAACCAACGATCCTGAAATTTTCGTGTGACACTGATAGTATTCGATGTGGACTGAGAGCTTGATGCAATCCGCGGCGCCGATTGTTCTGTTTCAGCTTCTTTGTTCGCATTCTCTGTCGGCTTCATTTTGATTTTCATCCATTTTTGCACGTTTATGTCCAATGAGAGTAAAATATGAAGAAATACGCTTCATCTTGAAGCATGAACAACATGTTATAAAAAAAAATCGATAATATATTGTCTACATGATTTAGACGCTTGCTAAATTGTAATTGTACATGATAAAAAGGGTACTTAGGACAGAGAATACATTTAAATTTCCGGTATATTTTAAAGGGACTTTGTCAAAGCTGTTGACTATGGGGGAATTTCTCGAAGAAGAGGGGTATACTGTTTTACCCTTGTCTGTCTGTCCGTAACAAAAGTTTATGTAAGACTTCCAATTGAACCCCCCAATAAAAAATATGCAATGCATTAGACTATCACAAGATACATGGAGTTCACACGGCTCGCACTTGCCCAATTGGCAATGCATGACTGTGTCAACTGTGGGGTTCACCAGTGGCTGCCACCCAGTGCCAAATTCTTTTATTTACGTTCTAAATAATGCATTTTTAGTGGGTGGTTCAAATGGAAGTCTTTCGGTGCCATATGGTGTATAGTGATTTTATGGTCATCTACTTCCTGTTTACCGAATACTTTGTGTCAGGGGTATCACAATTGAGCATTAGCTTACACTACACTTATTGATTTTTCTTTTCATAGCCAGTAATTATTAATGACATACAAATAACAAGTCAATGAATTTAAGCTGCTATAATAGGATGATTGCAGCATAAAAAACTAATTTTTTGCTCTTGCAAGAGTTACTATAAAGCAAAGCATCAGCAGCAACAATTGAACTCTGTTCTTGTTTTATTAAAATTTATTTATTATCCACAGTTGTCAACCAGTTCAACCCTGCCACATGTTTTAGGTAACTGTGTCAAGATCATTACCCAGTTCAACCTTGTCACATTCTTTATATAACTTTGTCAAGCCAGTAAATTATAAATTTTTCCACAATCATGTTCAAGGTCCCAGAATTATATATCCTGTAAAACTGAAGTGTACATCACATGGAGATTTTTACAATTTATTATTTTGATATATTATTGGTACATAAATATCTTTACAAAGAACACGAATAGCTCTTATCATTGTCATTATTAGGCCACTGTAACATATTCTATTGTTTTACAGATTTAGTGCAATTCAGTTTCCTGGTTTCCTGTACAAAAATGGTCCATTCTATTTTCCCATGTTTTATTGCTTGTTTAACTTTGTCCAGTTCTAATTGTAGCTGAAATACATAATGCTACACAGCCATTTAATCAATCAATCAATAAGAGTTCATGCAATGTATGAACACCCAACTTTTGTAGAAGTCAACATCCAGTTTGACAGATCTGTGGCATTTGACATTAGGCAATTAGTATGCTCATGCATACAGGGACATTCCATATCAAGTACCGAGTATGTTCAACTAAATAAAAGAATGTTATCCTGGCAGTAAACATGTTACTCTCACCTACTTTTCATGTTTGTAATGTCCTAATTTAAACGCAGGTTGTATTTAACATATAGGATCATGTAATTGTTTGCTTTTTTAATTGGTCAAACAAGGTTATGCTGATCTTCACGCTTCAATGGCTTCAGTTAACGTTGGATTTCCTTGTTAGTCCATGTTCCAAGTTTAGTAGCTTGAAGCACATTTATCTTTGTCTTCTATTTCCCTTAAAAAGACTTTAAATGGAAATGAAAACTTGGCCACAATCATCCTTCGGGTTCCTAGTTTCAAATTTGTACCCAGGGTGTTGATCAACAGAAAAAGATGGCCGCTGTTACTAAAAATAGAACATGGGTGTCAACACAGGTTTTTGATCACTTGGCGTCGTCGTCCATCGTAAACTTTTTAAAAAATCTTCTCCTCTGAAAATCACTGGGCCAATTTTTTTCAAACTTGGCCACAATCATCCTTAGGGTTCCTAGTTTCAAATTTTTACCCAGGGTGTTGATCAACAGAAAAAGATGGCCACTGTTACTAAAAATAGAACATGGGTGTCAACACACGTTTTTGATCATTATCTCAAAAATTATAATAGCTATAGAGAAAACCATTACTTCAAATTGATTAGCACATTAAGGTCTACAATAGTTGCAATTAGTGTGAAGTTGTGTATTGGCTACTTGTAGGAGTTACTGCCCTTTATTGAAGATTTTTGAAACAAATTTTGGAATTTACAATATAACTTGAAAACTAAGAGTTAGAGTGAAACTGTAACAGCTAGAGTAAAACTGTACATAGCAAAAATGATCAGCAATACAAGCCCTACAATTCACTGCTTGGTCTGAAATTGTCAGATGACTCCTTATAGGAGTTTTTGCCCTAAAATTGCAATTTTTTATGAAATTTGTGGTCCTGTAACTTGAAAACTATGGCAGCTAGATTGAAACTGTAAATTGCACAAATGATCAGCAATACAAGCCGTACAATTAACCCTATAAGTCTGAAATTGTCAGATGACTCCTTATAGGAGTCATTGCCCTTAAATGGCCATTTTTATGAAATTTTCCGTTTTTGTCCTGTAGCTTAAAAACCATAACAGCTAGAGTGAAATTATAAATAGCAAAAATGATCAGCAATAAAAACCCTACAATTCACCTAATTGGTGTGAAATTGTCAGATGACTCCTTATAGGAGTTATTGCCCTAAATGACAATTTTTTTAATAAAATTTTCCATTTTTGTCCTGTAACTTGAAAACTATAGCAGCTAGATTGAAACTGTAAATTGCACAAATGATCAGCAAAGCAAGGCCTACAAATGATTGCTCAGTCCAAAATTGCAAGATGACTCTCTATAGGAGTTTTTGCCCTTTAATTATGAATTTGGACAAATGATCAGTTTTTGTATTATAAATTTGTCTATAACACACCTAGAGTAAAACTTAATTTTCTAAATTACCCTAAGGGACAAGGCACACAAATCATTTAATTTTCAGAAATTGTCTGATGGCACCTTATAGGAGTATTGTACTTCACAAAAATGTTTGAAGAAATGTTTAGTTCTTGTACAGTAACTTAAAAGCTATAACAACTAGACTGAAACTAAATTTCAAAAATTTTAAATATAGTTGAAGTCATTTGGGTTCCAGGTGAGCGATTACAGGCTCCTGGTAGCCTCAAGTTTTTTTTTAAGTTTAAGGTTGCTAGTTCACCATTTAGTTTTAAAACTTAAAAAGATATTTATAATCAAATTTATGCTTGTGACCACACAGAAGTCTAAAATGGGTTACTGAACAAAAGTAATTTAAGGTTACCTAGGGATCTACTAATTCTTGTTCAGGGGAGCCATCTGCAGAGGCTAATTTGGTCCCTAACAGACTTTTTTGACACTTCGAGATATTGAGCTAATATTTAGTATGAGAGTCAACACATTAGTTACAGATCAAGTTTGAATATTTGTCTAATTTAAATGATTTTTGACAACATTTTGCCCTTGGACTTCGAAAATTTCTTGAAAATAACCATTTTCCATATTTTGATTTTTGTAGATTTAAAGCTCATATTGAGTGTCATGAGTTGCAGATTTTGGTTTGTTTCTTTTGATGAAGTTATGGCCCTTGGACATACAAAAATTGCTGGTAGAGGACTTGGTATTGTTTATACATGGCATTTGAAAATTAAATTAAGTCACCATACTTCATAAGATATAATGGTTTATGACATAAACATTATTAGCCGAGTTGCAACAATGTTGAACTCGGCTATTATTATGATGATGGCGGGCGGCTGGGCCTGCCGGTGGGCGTCAACAATTGGTTTCCGGACCATAACTCAGAAAGTTGTGAACCGATTTTAATGAAACATTAGGATATTGTTACATACCATAAGAGGAGGAACCCTATTGATTTTGGGGTAAATCAGTTCAAGGTCAAGGTCACAGCGACAGAAAAACGTTAAAAAAATTTCTTGAATTAGTGGTTTCCGGACCATAACTCAAAAACTACATCAAGTACATATCTGAAATTTTACACAATGGTTCAATACTGTTAGAGGATTCACATATTCATATTTTATGCAACTTTGAAAATTTGTTGATAAAGCTTACATTTTTCCTGCTGAAACCCTTCCTCACTTTGTCTCCAGTTTACATGTAATGCCTGTAATAACCAATTATGTTACATCTTAAAATGAAGACAAGGAAAGTTTTGGTTAATAAAATACGGCAACTCTGCTTTTGCACCCCTGTGCATATTGATTTTTTTTACCTTATGATTATGCTGGTATTTAAATCAATGCAATTAATAATTCACTGTCATCTAACAAATGGGGACCTCGGTGGCCGAGTGGTCAAGGTAGTTCGTCTACTATTGATCACGTGGTCTGTCAACACTGAGATTGCGGGTTCGATTCTCACTGCAGGCAGGGTGTTCTTGACTCCAATCTTAATTGACAAGTATTGCCAGTTTTCCTACCGTTGGTCGAGGGTTTTCACTGGGTACTCCGGCTTCCTCCCCCAATAAAAACTGCACGCCATGATATAGCTGAAAAATTGCTGAAAGTGACGTTAAACACCATCAAACAAACAAACAAACAATCATCTAACAAATGCTGGACATAAAACATCAATCAATCAATCCAAAGCCTTTATAATTTTAGGACATGATGAATTATATATATATCTCAAATTTATTCAGTAACAAAAACAATTTTTTTTTAATTTGTTTTCAGTTAAACCCATACATAATATTAGAACGAATAATCATACCCTAGCTTTTTTTTTTGGCAAGGGTACGAATTTAGTGCCATTGTAGCAGAGCGGTAGTGAATCACTTTGATGTCCAAAAAAAGTTGCTTATACAATCAGACGTGGTCAGTCATCTTGATATCTTTCAACAGTGTCACCATTTTTTTATCGGTTTTGTGTTTAAGATTGATCGATATTGATACATGATGATAGTTATTGAAGTTTTTGATAACCCGCTGTGCGTTGAGTATTAATTGACATTGGTGTCTCTGTTTAATATTGTTCACTACACGAAAAACATTGAGAAACCTGAAACTGAATGGTGTGTTGCATCCTGGGGAAAGTAAATGTAAATTACTGGATTCATAGTATGGATTGGTTTTTTAAGTATGCAAATTAGCAGGATTATAATTTAAACTAGGTCACCTTATTCATATAGGGAAAAATGATCAACATAGCATTTTCCACATGCATCTTCAAAGACGAAAAAGGAAATTTCTTCAATAAAGTTCGTTTCTCGTTGTTTTCACAATGTCTGAAGCTTTAATAATGCAAAGAAGATGAATATTTTGTTCGAATTTTGTATAAAGATAGAATTTTTTTTTTTTGCTACATTATGAGGAATAGGACTAAATTCTGTTGTTAAATCCAACAAATCACAAAATTAACTTCGGATTATAACGGCAGTAAAATTCCGCCTAACATAATATGTGATCCATATAGGTCCACAGTAGTGTCATCAGTTTTAAGTACTCAGAAATCAACTGGATAAAATATGATTTCGGTTGAGTAATAAAATTGACTGTAAGATCATACATGTATAACTATTTAATTGCCATATAGATATTTTTTTATTATTTGGAAACAGCAGATTTGTGGAGATTGGTAAGATAGTTGTGTATTTATATTATTTTTAATTATTTGTCTTGGTCAATGTAAATAGATGTTATTCCAGGTTGTATGTAAATGATAAAACATTCCTGTAGTATTGTAAGAAAATTGCTTTTGAAACTTTTGGCTATTTGCTGAAAATGTATTAAAGCTTTTCATAACTTGGAGATTGAAATAAGGATAATTATGATTGACATTGTAATTTCTGTTTCAAATACAATAATGTGTGTAGAAATCTGCAAGTGACTTTATGTAACTTGTATTCAAAGATAGGTATTATTCCAAGTGAGTTTATGTAACTTGTATTGAAAGATAGGTTTTATTCCAAGTGACTTCATGTAACTTGTATTCAAAGATAGGTTTTATTACAAGTGACTTTATGTAACTTGTATTCAAAAATGGGTTTTATTCCAAGTGACTTTATGTAACTTGTATTCAAAGATAGGTTTTATTCCAAGTGACTTTACCCGTAGCTGGAGATTCCGCATTTTAGCACGGAAAATTTGAGCGCGGAGTATTCTGACTCCGCGCTAAAAAAAAAATATTTTCGTCTAAAAACCCTGAAAAAAACACACTTTTCCGAGCTATGTTGGAAATTTGGTTAGAAAATGTACACATTTCCGACAGATTTTCCTACATTAGCACAGAATTTGTTACAAAATTCCAAGCTAAGCTCGGAAATAGCTCGAAAAAGTCCGAATACTCCGCGCTTAGTCGGAAAATAGCTTGGAATTTGTCCGAATACTCCGCACTAGGTCGGAAAATTGCTTAGAATTTTCCGAAAACTCCGTGCTATGTCGGAAAATAGCTCGGAAATTGGCTTGGAAAATTCCTAATATTCCGTGCTATGTCGGAAAATAACTCGGAAATTAGCTTGGAAAATTCCGAATACTCCGCACTATGTTGGAAATAAGCTCGGAATTTTTTTCCATGCATGTCGGAAATTTAGCTTGGAAAGTTATGGTGGAATTTTTCTCCGAGGGGCTTGGAAATTTTTTCCGTGGGGTCTTATATTTTGGTTCCTGAGATGTCAAAATTTTGTCTCTTGCTTAGTCTGATTTTATGCCAGCTAATCATAGTTGATCTCATCAATGCTCATAGCTAGATCATTTTTAGTGGAGGATTGCATGTAAAATCTGTACAAGTGCCACAGAGTTTTCTGAAAAGTAAAACAATTGTTAATAAGATTCTATAATTAATTTCTTATTTCAAAAGGGTAAGCACTAACTGCATTCTAGCATAATAAATACCGGTATTTAAAATTCAATAGAACATTAATAAATTAATATTATTTGTTTTCCCCATCATTCTGACAGCAAGGGATACTTGTCAAGTTCTTGTTGCTTCTGCTTAACATAGAAGCCTGATATCAAATTCACATGTCCATTTTCCATTTTTGCTTATTAATGTTATCCTGGAAGAAAATAAAATTAAACAATAACATACCTCCAGAGTAAAAGATGAATCAGTCAAAATTATTAAGGTCAATAAATAGATGATTTTCTAATGCTTAAAATGTTCACACACATTTTATTTTATTTTTATTTAATTTATTATTTTATTTACAGAAAAATTAACAAATATTGCTATAACATGTATATTAATTAGAAAGTTTTTAAAATTTCTATAAGTAGTAATCAGTTTGTTTAAAACATCTGCAAACACAACAAATCTACTGTTTTTTGCACATGCAATTTTACTGTGTTCATAACAAAAGAAACACTAACTATTAAACAAGTTGATCATTTTCAGTTAGCTTGTATGTTGTCATAGGTAAATTGACGACTTTCCAATTTAAAAAACGCCACCTAGTGTCCATTTCCGGTACTAAAAACTGCGGCTATAGCCGCAGTTTGTCCTGTTGAAACCTTTTAAAATGGACAATTGTCTTTGATAAATTTTCACGCTTCAGTTGAATGACAGGTGTCAATATCTGAGTGAGGAAGGTTATTAAAACCGCCTGCTGTGTAAACATTGTCGTTAATTAATTAATCTATGTTCATTATCCTATTTACCTGATGTTAATTGGAGGTAGAACCCCAGCTGTTTTATAGCTTAAATAAACAAGGTTATCAGTGACATCCGTGTTGTATTCAAACTCACCTGTTGCCTATGGCTATAGTAACATCTACTTATAAGGTTAATTAGATGAAAAATTTAATTGGCATAGACAAACAATATTAAAACAATCCAAAATCTTTATTTCAATATCATAGTCTTTTAGTAATGATAGCCGTAGTTTTTTTAACAGGAAGTAAAAGGGGAGATAAATCATGTAAAACTGGAAATGGGTCAATTGCCTAAAGAAATAAATGCATGCACTTGTTTTGATTACACGCTGTCGCGTGAGATCTGCAAGTCCTGTGAAAATTGCAAGTTCCGCTTCCGGTATCCGGTAAAACTTGTAACTCTCACGTTGGGCATCGTGAGAGTTACAAGGCTGTGAGAAACGCAAGTCTGCTATAAAAATGCAACTGTGCACATTTTAGTAAAAATAAAACAAGTCATTATTTCATTAAATAAATAAAAGAACATTTTTATTTTAAGGAATAAATAGTTAAACGTAGTTTTAGGAATTACTTTGGCGTAACAATAGTTTGATGTTGTGTAAAGTAAAAGTAGAAATAGCAATATAATAATACCAAATACTTGCCGTTTCTTTAAGTAGTTAATTGTATAATGCATAGTAAAATATTGATATACTTATAAATGTGAAACCTATATAACAACCATCTTGCATTTACCAGAGTTGACGCAGAGTTGTGATATATCGCACAAAGATTTTTTCCTCCTTATATGAATTATCTAACCCTTTTTATTGCAAGGTGATTTTGTACCATGTTAACTTTTGAACCAGCTGTGATAGAGACGTAAAGTTGTGTTGGTCATCATTGACATTCACCTTGAAAAAGGTCAAAGTTAAATGTTGAAATAAGTATTTAGGTTTATCTAAATTTAAATAAAGTACTTTTACAGCCATGAGAATTGCAAGTCTAGTCAAACCGAGGCTCTGAGTGCCTACAGCAGACTACTGAAATATTGTTGGTTGACCTAGTACTTAAGAGCCATGAGAATTGCAAGTCTGGTCAAGCTGAGGCACCGATTGCGTATAATGGGCAACTGAAATATTGTTGGTTGACCTAAATGTTGAATTAAGTACGTTTACAGACATGAGAATTAAAAGACTGGTCAAACCGAGGCTCTGATTGCCTACAGTAGACTACTGAAATATTGTTGGTTGACCTAGTACTTAAGAGCCATGAGAATTGCAAGTCTGGTCAAGCAGAGGCACCGATTGCGTATAATGGGCAACTGAAATATTGTTGGTTGACCTAAATGTTGAATTAAGTACGTTTACAGACATGAGAATTAAAAGACTGGTCAAACCAAGGCACTGATTGTCTAAAGTGGATTACCGAAATATTGTATGTTGACCTAAGTGTTTAAATAAGTACTTTTACATCCATGAGAATTTTAAGTCTGGTAAACCGAGGCAGTGATTGTCTATAGTGAACTGCTGAAATATTGTAGGTTGACCTAAGTGTTTAAATAAGTACTTTTACATCCATGAGAATTTTAAGTCTGGTAAACCGAGGCAGTGATTGTCTATAGTGAACTGCTGAAATATTGTAGGTTGACCTAACTGTTTAAATAAGTATTTTTACAGCCATGGTAAAATCAAGGCACTAATTGACTATAACGGGCAACTGAAATATTTTATATTGACCTAAATGTTTAAATAAGTAGTTTTACAGCCACGAGATACGCAAGTCGGGTCAAACCGAGGCCATGACTGACTATAGTAGGCAACGTAAATATTATAGGTTGACTAATAAATGTTTAAAATAAGTACTGTTATACAGCCATGATAATGACAAGTCTGGTCAAACCAAAGCACTGATTGCCTATAATGGTCTACTGAATTACAAATAATTTTATATGCATGAGAATTGCACTTGAAGTCAAATTTAGGCCCATATGGATTAAAGATGCTGGTCATTTACATTTCATGTTTTTGTTTAAAATATTAATTTTTGTTGAAATACAATTTTTACTCAAGTTTAATATCATATAATATAACAATTGTATCCTTTACTTAAATAATATGATCACATAAATTACATATATGATCATATATCCACGGGGTGTTAATAGTTCACGATTAATAACTTTTACGTAAAATTATCTTTTTGAAATAAAAAGTATACATTGGTCATATAATAAACATATTCAGTTTTCTTCTTATTATTCTGTGTTGACAGAACTGAGATAATTTATTCACCCCCTTCTCTAATATACCTTTAAAACAGGAAATTTTGAAGAGAAAGGAGTCAAACTTGCGTTTCTCACGGCGGAAGTGACTTTTAAAAAAATATTAGTTTTGCACATGCGTGCTTGCAATTTTCACGGGACTTGCAGATCTCACGCGACAACGCTTTATGTAATTATTAATGAACTTTATGGGCATACAAACATAAATAGACAATGTGCACCATTTTATACTAAATAAAATGTTTAACAATTACCTTAAATATCTATTAGCTTTATTTTTGTTATGATAAATATGTTTGAAACCAGTGTGAAAATGAAAGATAATTTTTTTTCAAAATGGCCGACTTCATATAATCAATATTGAAAAATTTACTGACAATATTTCCTTTGTGAACTACTTAGACATATTATTGGATCAAAATTTGTAGCAGTGTTCTATAAATTTATTATTTTTATAAATTAATTTCAGGAAATTTAATATAAAACACATACCTTATCTTAGGTTTTAAAAATGTAAACAAACTCCATTAAGGTTTCCTCCTCAACATCCATTTGAAAAATGTGCCAAATTTTTTGATTGGCCAATGATTCTCCATTTTCATTGGTCAATATTTGAAAACTGATTAATCAAAAACCAAATTTGAGTTGTATTAAAAAAAATAAGCATTTCAGAAAAAAATCATTTAAAATTCTATTGAATAATAAAACATTTATTTTAGAAATAAAACAAGCCACTGCTTTAAAAACATTTTACTTCTATATTAAATAGATTTTACTTAAAGAATACTTCACTAATAGAACATGAAAAATTAATATTTTTAAAAATTAAATGTTAATTTTATGATTGATTACAAATTTAATTTAGTGTTTTTGTATTGATAGCAAATAATTATTGCAATTTATGCACTTGTAAAACTCTGAAGATCTTTAGTTTTTCAGAGCTTATACATGTAAACTAGTTTAATTAATAAATTCAGAGACATATAATTACATACATGACATATGTAATTATAAATCTCTGATAAATTGAATGCTAATATTTTAACATGTAACTGTCAGAGTTTTTAATAAACAATAATTGCTGTTTGGTGACCAATGTATATATATTTTCAGCATAATTTTATTTTTTAACCAAAAAGATATTCTAGTGAAATTCTAACATATTTTATGCAATTTTAAATCCCCATATCATTGAGCAACCATATTAAAGTCCAACTTTTCCAAGCTAAAAAAATGACAGAGTCCAAATTTCCTAGCTAATTCCGTGCTGAAAAATATTAAAGTCCAACATAATGCACATTTTCCAAGCTAAAAAATTACAAAGTCCACATTTCCGAGCTACTTCTGTGATGAAAAATATTAAAGTCCAACATAATGCACATTTTCCAAGCTAAAAAATTACAAAGTCCACATTTCCGAGCTACTTCTGTGATGAAAAATATTAAAGTCCAACTTTCCGCGCATTTTCCAAGCTAAAAAATGACAAAGTCCAAAATTCCGAGCTAATTCCGTGCTGAAAAATATTAAAGTCCAACTTTCCGCGCATTTTCCGAGCTAAAAAAATGACAAAGACCAAAATTCTGAGCTAATTCCGTGCTAAAATATATTAAAGTCCAATTTTCCGCGCATTTTCCAAGCTAAAAAAATGACAAAGTCCAAAATTCCGAGCTAATTCCGTGCTAAAATATATCAAAGTCCAAATTTCCGAGCTAATTCCGCACAAAATTGCGGAATTCCGAGCAAAACAGTGCGGAATTCCGAGCACAGGTCGGAATCTCCAGCTACGGGTATGTAACTTGTATTCAAAGATAGGTTTTATTCCAAGTGACTTTATGTAACTTGTATTCAAAGATAGGTTTTATTCCAAGTGACTTTATGTAACTTGTATTCAAAGATAGGTTTTATTCCAAGTGACTTTATGTAACTTGTATTCAAAGATAGGTTTTATTCCAAGTGTCTTTATGTAACTTGTATTCAAAGATAGGTTTTATTCTCAAAGGAGTGACTTGCCTTTATATTTTTAATTAATAAAGATAACTTAGTGCAAGTTGTTTTACTGCTTTGGTATCTCCTGCTTTACATAACACAAAAAACTTTAAATGATTTATGGTGACATCAAAATGTGTCTAGATATTGCAGCCACCAAATTTGAAATTTATTTGAATCAATTAAAAAACCTGCTGTAGTCCAAGTGGACATCACTGTTTTACAAAAAGTTGTGGTTGTCAGGCCAGAAGTCCCCTATTTGAATTGTTTATCTGGTAACTTGTGGGAGAATCCATATTATAATGGATAACAGCATTTTAATATCTGCAGTATTATGTTAAGGGGATGCAGGACACCATCTGCCATTTTTGTGAAAATCTCAAAATAGATATCACATTTATGGTAACATTAATAATAATTATACCCCCCCCCCCCCAAACTTGTTTGAGGGGAATATAAGAATCATCTTGTCTGTCTGTCCCGCTGTCCACATCCCTTGTAAGCGCAACTCCTAATAAACCGCTTGATGAAATGAAACTGAGCATAAAGAAAGTACATTATATGTAGATGTGCATGAAGGATTTGTAATGACCTCGGATTTCATTAAGGGGAGATAATTGGACTTGAAATCGAAGCAGGGGTATCCCTTTGTGAGCATGCTCACAGTCCACACTTGTTTATTTGTTATTAACTCATAATTTTCTTCAAATTAAAAGTAATACTAATAGTCTTATGCCTATAGTATTACCAAAATTTATAAATAGGTGAAATGCAAAGTGTTTGCATGAAGGAGCTAATAATAGGTAAAAGTAATGAAATTGAAATTTTAAGCAAGGGAGATAATTTTGACAAAAAAAACCCCACCAATTTTTAGTACCTTTTGATCAGTTATTTCCTACTGTGGACAAAATTTAACTCATAAATGCCTATTATTCTTTCCATCACTAAAATGTATACCATTATTGCTTGACATTATATAAAAAATTCAGAAAATTAAATTTGATAGAATTTTTTGTAATCTTTTATTTAAGTGCCCTTTTTATTCTCTTCCCTGTTTAATCTATTAAAAATTTTGAATTTCAGTGCTCAACCCCCCACACAAGAGCCCTGAAACGCCTATTTCTTATTTTGAATTATGATAACTTGTAAAAAAAATTAACTGTATGGCAATTTTAAAGAGACTTCAATGACAAATTATTTTCTGTGTTAATATCCTGTAAACATCAAGGATACAATGTACAAATAAAAGATAAAAAGCTATACCCCAGCTCCCCATAGAGGGTAATGTACACATTAAAGATAAAAGCTATACCCCAGCTCCCCATAGAGGATAATGTACAAATAAAAGATGAAAGCTATACCCCAGCTCCTCATAGAGGATAATGTACAAATAAAAGATAAAAGCTATACCCCAGCTCACCACAGAGGATAATGTACAAATAAAAGATAGAAGCTATACCCCAGCTCCCCATAGAGGATAATGTGCAAATAAAAGATAAAAGCTATACCC
This sequence comes from Limnoperna fortunei, assembly GCA_944474755.1. Lineage (NCBI taxonomy): Eukaryota > Metazoa > Mollusca > Bivalvia > Mytilida > Modiolidae > Limnoperna > Limnoperna fortunei. Next base: position 91,934,004 of record OX104115.1, read on the forward strand.
CAGCTCACCACAGAGGTTAATGTACAAATAAGATAAAAGCTATACCCCAGCTCACCACAGAGGATAATGTACAAATAAAAGATAAAAGCTATACCCCAGCTCACCACAGAGGATAATGTACAAATAAAAGATAAAAGCTATACCCCAGCTCCCCATAGAGGATAATGTACAAATAAAAGATGAAAGCTATACCCCAGCTCCTCATAGAGGATAATGTACAAATAAAAGATAAAAGCTATACCCCAGCTCACCACAGAGGATAATGTACAAATAAAAGATAGAAGCTATACCCCAGCTCCCCATAGAGGATAATGTGCAAATAAATGATAAAAAGCTATTACCCCAGCTCCATAAAGAGGATACAGTTTTCAGTCTCTGTGTGTAAGCCTGTGTGTCTCATATGTAACTCAGCAATGTTTGATGAATGATGTTTTTCTTTTTAATTTTTTTCAACGGTGAATAGCTTTTGAATTGCAGTTTGATATTATCAGATTAAAAGGTCAAGGGATGTAACCTCATGTTGATAATATATCTTAGTTTTTCAATCAACCAAACTTTAATTTCCGACTTCTAATGTTTTATTTTCATCTTATTCAATCATAGTTTTTATATAACAACACATATTTGTAGGGTCTGTCTGTATACATTTTCAGGCTGTAGGGTCTGTCTGTATACATTTTCAGGCTGTAGGGTCTGTCTGTATACATTTTCAGGCTGTGGGGTCTGTCTGTATACATTTTCAGGCTGTAGGGTCTGTCTGTATACATTTTCAGGCTGTAGGGTCTGTATGTATACATTTTCAGGCTGTAGGGTCTGTCTGTATACATTTTCAGGCTGTAGGGTCTGTCTGTATACATTTTCAGGCTGTAGGGTCTGTCTGTATACTTTTTCGGGCTGTAGGGTCTGTCTGTATACATTTTCAGGCTGTAGGGTCTGTCTGTATACATTTTCAGGCTGTAGGGTCTGTCTGTATACATTTTCAGGCTGTAGGGTCTGTCTGTATACTTTTTCGGGCTGTAGGGTCTGTCTGTATACATTTTCAGGCTGTAGGGTCTGTCTGTATACATTTTCAGGCTGTAGGGTCTGTCTGTATACATTTTCAGGCTGTAGGGTCTGTCTGTATACATTTTCAGGCTGTAGGGTCTGTCTGTATACATTTTCAGGCTGTAGGGTCTGTCTGTATACTTTTTCGGGCTGTAGGGTCTGTCTGTATACATTTTCAGGCTGTAGGGTCTGTCTGTATACATTTTCAGGCTGTAGGGTCTGTCTGTATACATTTTCAGGCTGTAGGGTCTGTCTGTATACTTTTTCGGGCTGTAGGGTCTGTCTGTATACATTTTCAGGCTGTAGGGTCTGTCTGTATACTTTTTCGGGCTGTAGGGTCTGTCTGTATACATTTTCAGGCTGTAGGGTCTGTCTGTATACATTTTCAGGCTGTAGGGTCTGTCTGTATACATTTTCAGGCTGTAGGGTCTGTCTGTATACATTTTCAGGCTCTGCATTTGTATGTTTGGTTTGTATTTCAGGTTGGGATTGATATTTGGTATCTTGTTCCCCAACATATTGGTCAGAAGAGTTTTGTTTCATTTTTTTCATCCAATTTTGTACACGATGTTTTTAAGAACATCATATGCTTTCAGATTTATGCTATTGGATTCTCACTATCTTGCACCATTTTGATGGTAATTTTTTTCGGTTGGTTTATTTTAGCAATAATAAAACATGTATGTTTATATTTTATGTCACTTCTTTAAATTTTGCAATCAAATTTTGCAATTATTCTTGTGTGTTGGCAATTTTCCTCCATTTTAATCCAATATTGATTGGGTTTGCAGTGATGATTAGCACAGTGGTTTCCAGGCCCCAGGAGGCATACCCCCACATTGTCGGATATGGTTTCATGATTTCAAACCAATGCTACACAGACTGACCACACAATTGTTTGTTTGTTTGTTTGATGGAGTTTAACGCCACTTTCAGCAATTTTTCAGCTATATATGTCATGGCGTCCAGTTTTTATTGTGGGAGGAAGGCGGAGTACCCAAAGAAAACCCCCAACCTGCGATAGTGACCACACAATTAACTAATAACAAAATTATTAACATATTAATCGAAGTGTGGCAAAACATTAAAAAATAGTTACCAGAAACACAGAATTTTTCCTACAGGTCTCGCAACAAGTAGCTGTCATAATTTTAATCAATTAAATACTTGAAAATTTGTATTTTAATGTCATTTACCTGTATGTTTAAATCTAAATCATTAAATTATTGATGATTTTATTATGTTGTTACAACATGACAAGGTTTTTAAAGTTTTTGTCAGGTAGTTCTATGGTATTATTTATGTAAGAGGTCAAGTTTTTACAACATTTTGTCAGGTAGTACTATTGTATTCTTAAAGTTTTTGGTAAATAATGCTGTGGTTATATTAAAGTTTTTGGTAAGTAATGCTGTGGTATTATTAAAGTTTTTGTCAGGTAGTGCTGTGGTGTTATTAAAGTTTTTGTCAGGTAGTGCTGTGGTGTTATTAAAGTTTTTGTCAGGTAGTGCTGTGGTGTTATTAAAGTTTTTGTCAGGTAGTGCTGTGGTATTGTTGAAGTTTTTGTCAGGTAGTGCTGTGGTATTATTAAAGTTTTTGTCAGGTAGTGCTGTGGTATTATTAAAGTTTTTGTCAGGTAGTGCTGTGGTGTTATTAAAGTTTTTGTCAGGTAGTGCTGTGGTATTATTAAAGTTTTTGTCAGGTAGTGCTGTGGTATTATTAAAGTTTTTGTCAGGTAGTGCTGTGGTGTTATTAAAGTTTTTGTCAGGTAGTGCTGTGGTATTATTAAAGTTTTTGTCAGGTAGTGCTGTGGTGTTATTAAAGTTTTTGTCAGGTAGTGCTGTGGTATTATTAAAGTTTTTGTCAGGTAGTGCTGTGGTGTTATTAAAGTTTTTGTCAGGTAGTGCTGTGGTATTGTTGAAGTTTTTGTCAGGTAGTGCTGTGGTATTATTAAAGTTTTTGTCAGGTAGTGCTGTGGTGTTATTAAAGTTTTTGTCAGGTAGTGCTGTGGTATTATTAAAGTTTTTGTCAGGTAGTGCTGTGGTATTATTAAAGTTTTTGTCAGGTAGTGCTGTGGTATTATTAAAGTTTTTGTCAGGTAGTGCTGTGGTGTTATTAAAGTTTTTGTCAGGTAGTGCTGTGGTATTATTAAAGTTTTTGTCAGGTAGTGCTGTGGTGTTATTAAAGTTTTTGTCAGGTAGTGCTGTGGTATTATTAAAGTTTTTGTCAGGTAGTGCTGTGGTGTTATTAAAGTTTTTGTCAGGTAGTGCTGTGGTATTATTAAAGTTTTTGTCAGGTAGCGCTGTGGTATTATTAAAGTTTTTGTCAGGTAGTGCTGTGGTATTATTAAAGTTTTTGTCAGGTAGTGCTGTGGTATTATTAAAGTTTTTGTCAGGTAGTGCTGTGGTGTTATTAAAGTTTTTGTCAGGTAGTGCTGTGGTATTATTAAAGTTTTTGTCAGGTAGTGCTGTGGTGTTATTAAAGTTTTTGTCAGGTAGTGCTGTGGTATTATTAAAGTTTTTGTCAGGTAGTGCTGTGGTGTTATTAAAGTTTTTGTCAGGTAGTGCTGTGGTATTATTAAAGTTTTTGTCAGGTAGTGCTGTGGTGTTATTAAAGTTTTTGTCAGGTAGTGCTGTGGTATTATTAAAGTTTTTGTCAGGTAGTGCTGTGGTGTTATTAAAGTTTTTGTCAGGTAGTGCTGTGGTATTATTAAAGTTTTTGTCAGGTAGTGCTGTGGTATTATTAAAGTTTTTGTCAGGTAGTGCTGTGGTATTATTAAAGTTTTTGGTAAATAATGCTGTGGTTATATTAAAGTTTTTGGTAAGTAATGCTGTGGTGTTATTAAAGTTTTTGTCAGGTAGTGCTGTGGTGTTATTAAAGTTTTTGTCAGGTAGTGCTGTGGTATTATTAAAGTTTTTGTCAGGTAGTGCTGTGGTCTTATTAAAGTTTTTGTCATGTAGTGCTGTGGTGTTATTAAAGTTTTTGTCAGGTAGTGCTGTGGTATTATTAAAGTTTTTGTCAGGTAGTGCTGTGGTATTATTAAAGTTTTTGTCAGGTAGTGCTGTGGTGTTATTAAAGTTTTTGTCAGGTAGTGCTGTGGTATTATTAAAGTTTTTGTCAGGTAGTGCTGTGGTGTTATTAAAGTTTTTGTCAGGTAGTGCTGTGGTGTTATTAAAGTTTTTGTCAGGTAGTGCTGTGGTGTTATTAAAGTTTTTGTCAGGTAGTGCTGTGGTATTATTAAAGTTTTTGTCAGGTAGTGCTGTGGTGTTATTAAAGTTTTTGTCAGGTAGTGCTGTGGTATTATTAAAGTTTTTTTGTCAGGTAGTGCTGTGGTGTTATTAAAGTTTTTGTCAGGTAGTGCTGTGGTGTTATTAAAGTTTTTGTCAGGTAGTGCTGTGGTGTTATTAAAGTTTTTGTCAGGTAGTGCTGTGGTATTATTAAAGTTTTTGTCAGGTAGTGCTGTGGTGTTATTAAAGTTTTTGTCAGGTAGTGCTGTGGTATTATTAAAGTTTTTGTCAGGTAGTGCTGTGGTATTATTAAAGTTTTTGTCAGGTAGTGCTGTGGTATTATTAAAGTTTTTGTCATGTAGTGCTGTGGTGTTATTAAAGTTTTTGTCAGGTAGTGCTGTGGTATTATTAAAGTTTTTGTCAGGTAGTGCTGTGGTATTATTAAAGTTTTTGTCAGGTAGTGCTGTGGTATTATTAAAGTTTTTGTCAGGTAGTGCTGTGGTATTATTAAAGTTTTTGTCAGGTAGTGCTGTGGTATTATTAAAGTTTTTGTCAGGTAGTGCTGTGGTATTATTAAAGTTTTTGTCAGGTAGTGCTGTGGTGTTATTAAAGTTTTTGTCAGGTAGTGCTGTGGTATTATTAAAGTTTTTGTCAGGTAGTGCTGTGGTATTATTAAAGTTTTTGTCAGGTAGTGCTGTGGTGTTATTAAAGTTTTTGTCAGGTAGTGCTGTGGTGTTATTAAAGTTTTTGTCAGGTAGTGCTGTGGTATTATTAAAGTTTTTGTCAGGTAGTGCTGTGGTATTGTTGAAGTTTTTGTCAGGTAGTGCTGTGGTATTATTAAAGTTTTTGTCAGGTAGTGCTGTGGTGTTATTAAAGTTTTTGTCAGGTAGTGCTGTGGTATTATTAAAGTTTTTGTCAGGTAGTGCTGTGGTGTTATTAAAGTTTTTGTCAGGTAGTGCTGTGGTGTTATTAAAGTTTTTGTCAGGTAGTGCTGTGGTATTATTAAAGTTTTTGTCAGGTAGTGCTGTGGTGTTATTAAAGTTTTTGTCAGGTAGTGCTGTGGTATTGTTGAAGTTTTTGTCAGGTAGTGCTGTGGTGTTATTAAAGTTTTTGTCAGGTAGTGCTGTGGTATTATTAAAGTTTTTGTCAGGTAGTGCTGTGGTATTATTAAAGTTTTTGTCAGGTAGTGCTGTGGTGTTATTAAAGTTTTTGTCAGGTAGTGCTGTGGTGTTATTAAAGTTGTTGTCAGGTAGTGCTGTGGTATTGTTGAAGTTTTTGTCAGGTAGTGCTGTGGTATTGTTGAAGTTTTTGTCAGGTAGTGCTGTGGTGTTATTAAAGTTTTTGTCAGGTAGTGCTGTGGTATTGTTGAAGTTTTTGTCAGGTAGTGCTGTGGTATTATTAAAGTTTTTGTCAGGTAGTGCTGTGGTATTGTTGAAGTTTTTGTCAGGTAGTGCTGTTGTTTTATTTAAGATTTTGACAGGTAGTGCTGTGGTATTATTAAAGTTTTTGATTTGAGAGTTCCCAGGGCTTCCAGAGCATCCCACAGGGTCTTGTATGTCAGATCTGGGTTCATACATGGAGAGTTCCCAGGGCTTCCAGAGCATCCCAAAGGGTCTTGTATGTCAGATCTGGGTTCATACATGGAGAGTTCCCAGGGCTTCCAGAGCATCCCACAGGGTCTTGTATGTCAGATCTGGGTTCATACATGGAGAGTTCCCAGGGCTTCCAGAGCATCCCACAGGGTCTTGTATGTCAGATCTGGGTTAATACATGGAGAGTTCCCAGGGCTTCCAGAGCATCCCAAAGGGTCTTGTATGTCAGATCTGGGTTAATACATGGAGAGTTCCCAGGGCTTCCAGAGCATCCCACAGAGCCATGTATGTCAGATCTGGGTTCATACATGGAGAGTTCCCAGGGCTTCCAGAGCATCCCACAGGGTCTTGTATGTCAGATCTGGGTTAATACATGGAGAGTTCCCAGGGCTTCCAGAGCATCCCAAAGGGTCTTGTATGTCAGATCTGGGTTAATACATGGAGAGTTCCCAGGGCTTCCAGAGCATCCCATAGGGCCTTGTATGTCAGATCTGGGTTCATACATGGAGAGTTCCCAGGGCTTCCAGAGCATCCCATAGGGCCTTGTATGTCAGATCTGGGTTCATACATGGAGAGTTCCCAGGGCTTCCAGAGCATCCCACAGAGCCTTGTATGTCAGATCTGGGTTCATACATGGAGAGTTCCCAGGGCTTCCAGAGCATCCCACAGAGCCTTGTATGTCAGATCTGGGTTCATACATGGAGAGTTCCCAGGGCTTCCAGAGCATCCCAAAGGGTATTGTATGTCAGATCTGGGTTCATACATGGAGAGTTCCCAGGGCTTCCAGAGCATCCCACAGAGCCATGTATGTCAGATCTGGGTTCATACATGGAGAGTTCCCAGGGCTTCCAGAGCATCCCCAATATGCTGATTGGGTAATCCCTTTCATTCGGGGTTGTCAGGTCATAATTTGAAATGTCTGGCCATTGACCTTAGCAGCTGACATATTCAAGTATTTTTTCGTCTTCTAGATAGTGTGTAAACTTTCAGTTGTAATTTACTGTAAAAACATCATGTCATTCTAGTTATAACAATTGAGTTAATGACAATTTAAGTCTCTCAATTCTACTAAGGAATACTTTGGTCTTACAGGTTAGGTACACTTCAAGTTTGCAAAAGGTACACTTCAAGCACAGTAAACGGAATTTAACAATAATTGGATTTTCTGAATATTAAATCTCTGTTGAAACAACTTAAAATGTACACCAATTTCAGCAATAATAGCGACTTTTAAAAAAATCTGTTGTACATTTGTCCTAGAGATCCACCAATTTATGTATCCAACGAAACCAATTTTTTCCTTAATCCACAAAAATGCCTCAAAATAATAAGTGAAACCACAGTATGGCTTAATTCAATTCCTTTCCAGTGACTCCATACTTTTCAAATGGCAGTCAACGTTTTCGTTGGCTGTTGATTCTTTGTTCACTTGTTCTTATTTGAATAAAGCTGAAATGTTGCTCAGTCAATACATAAATGTCTTGTTCATGAAGTTATAGTCCTTTTTTAGTCATCAGCCAGGCATCTTTATCTTGGATCGCAGGCAATATAAATTTTATTATATATTGGGCTTACATCAAATCACAGGTTTGATTTTGATCCAGATACACGTGTACATTAAAGGGAAACATTATTTCAGTTCATTTAAAAGGTAGTTAAAAAGATGCTGACTACATTTTTCTGGAATCTACTGGTATCCTGTAACAGTCTACAGAGGGGTACCTAACTATAAGACAGGTGTATGTATTGGATGATTTATCGGTTAGTGATTTAATGCTCTGAAAATGAACAATTGATGCTGCAAATCGTCAGGTAATTTATGGTTATCCTCATTCTAATGCTACATTTCAGTTTGCCGATTCCTTTTTATCCAACCAATTAAAAACAATTTATAAGCTTATACATGAATGGCTATAGATTTATTCATTTAATTTACATTTTATTTCTAAACATCCATACTCCATAATCTTATACAATTATCACCCTAGTTGGTGTGTGACCCGGTGATATCTTTCCCGAGAAAGTAAGGTCACCCGAGGGTGAGCTAAATTTTCGAGGGGAAAGAAATGCCGGGTCACCTATCATCTAGTTATATTATATGGAATATTTAAATGAAAACAATTCAATATTTGCAACATATTTTTGACATTTTAACCTTTTTCCACAGGAAAAAATCCAGCCCATACAATGTAGACGGAAACATGTTAACATATACTACTGTTTTGTTTGAATGTTTTATTACGTACATGTACATTTACCCAAACATCTCAATTTTGTAAATGTTTCATTATTTTATGCACTTGAAAATTGATGGACACCAAGTGATGGCAAAACATGGGGCTCACGTGCAAAATCTCACGCGAGGGTGACCTTACCATGGGACCCAACGGTTACTGTTTGACCCAGCAAAATATCACATGTCACGTGATGGCGTCTAAGCAAATCAAAATAAAGATTTCTATTTGAGTATATAATATTTCAAATTATTTGCTTATCTTATCAATTTAAAACTAACTACCCAAACTGAAAACTTGTTCTTGAGAAAGATCATTAAATATATAGCTATATTCAATTTACATAATTTTTCTAAACATCCATAACTATCTGTAAAGTTAAACTAAGTTCAATTAAATTTGTTTTATGTAAATTAAGTTTTGTAGATTTTGTAAAAAACCATAATTGTTGACCCTTTGTGTATGGACGTTTGTATAGATTGTATCAATATGAAATCAGCAATCTGGAATGCCACCAATAGTTCTAACAATATCTTGTCAAGTTCAGTAACTTAAATTAAATTGAATTCTTTTTGTGTAAATTAAGTTACAAAATCCCATAATGGTCATTCATATATAGACCTTGTTTATAGATTATAAATTGTTCTTAATTGGTTGGATAAAGGGGAATCCGCAAATTGGGAATTTCTGATGTGGTCTGCAAACTGGAACACCCCCTCCTGATAAAGCTGATAAAGCTAAAATACTGCCTCCAAACTGTCCTCCTGAAATACTGCCTCCAACCTGCCATGCTGAAATACTGCCTCCAATCTGCCCAGCTGAATTACTGCCTCCAACCTGCACAGCCTAAATACTGCCTCCAACCTGCCCTGCTGATATACTGCCTCCTGCCCAGCTGAAATATTGCCTCCAACCTGCCCAGCTGAAATACTGCCTCCAACCTGCACAGCTGAAATGCAGCCTCCAACCTGCCCAGCTAAAATACTGTTTCCAGCCTGCACAGCTAAAATACTGCTTCCAACATGCACAGCTGAAATACTGCCTCCAACCTGCCCAGCTAAAATACTGTTTCCAACCTGCCCATCTAAAATACTGTTTCCAGCCTGCACAGCTAAAATACTGCTTCCAACATGCACAGCTGAAATACTGCCTCCAACCTGCACAGCTGAAATACTGCCTCTAACCTGCTTAGCTGAAATACTGCCTCCAACCTGCACAGCTGAAATACTGCCTCCAATCTGCCCAGCTGAATTACTGCCTCCAACCTGCACAGCCTAAATACTGCCTCCAACCTGCCCTGCTGATATACTGCCTCCTGCCCAGCTGAAATATTGCCTCCAACTTGCCAAACTAAAATTTGCTTCCAACCAGCACAGCTGAAATATTGCCTCCATCCTTCCAAGCTAACATACTGCCTCCAACCTGCACAGCTGAAATACTGCCTCCAACCTGCACAGCTGAAATACTGCCTCCAACCTGCCCAGCTAACATACTGCCTTCAACCTGACCAGCTGAAATTCTGCCTCCAACCTGACCAGCTGAAATTCTGCCTCCAACCTGCCCAGCTGAAATATTGCCTCCAACCTGCCCAGCTACATAAGATACTGCCTCCAACCTGTACAGCTACATAACATACTGCCTCCAACCTGACCAGCTGAAATTCTGCCTCCAACCTGACCAGCTGAAATTCTGCCTCCAACCTGACCAGCTGAAATTCTGCCTCCAACCTGACCAGCTGAAATTCTGCCTCCAACCTGCCAAACTAAAATACTGCCTCCAACCTGACCAGCTGAAATTCTGCCTCCAACCTGACCAGCTGCAATTCTGCCTCCAACCTGCCCAGCTGAAATACTACCTCCAACCTGCGCAGCTGAAATACTGCCTCCAACCTGCCCAGCTGAAATACTGCCTCCAACCTGCCCAGCTAATGTACTGCCTCCAACCTGACCAGCTGAAATACAGCTTCCAACCTGCCCAGCTGAAATATTGCCTCCAACCTGCCCAGCTACATAAGATACTGCCTCCAACCTGACCAGCTGAAATTCTGCCTCCAACCTGACCAGCTGAAATTCTGCCTCCAACCTGCCCAGCTGAAATACTGCCTCCAACCTGCCCAGCTACATAACATACTGCCTCCAACCTGCCAAACTAAAATACTGCCTTCAACCTGACCAGCTGAAATTCTGCCTCCAACCTGACCAGCTGAAATTCTGCCTCCAACCTGCCCAGCTGAAATACTGCCTCCAACCTGCCCAGCTACATAACATACTGCCTCTAACCTGACCAGCTGAAATTCTGCCTCCAACCTGCCCAGCTGAAATACTGCCTCCAACCTGCCCAGCTACATAACATACTGCCTCCAACCTGCCCAGCTAACATACTGTTTCCAACCTGCACAGCTGAAATACAGCTTCCAACCTGCACAGCTAAAATACTGACTCCAACCTTCACAGCTGAAATACTGCATCCAAACGTCACAGCTGAAATACTGCATCCAACATGGACAGCTGAAATACAAGTACTGCCTCCAATCTGCCCAGCTGAAATACAGCCTCTAACCTGCCCAGCTGAAATACTGCCTCTAACCTGCCCAGCTGAAATACTGCCTCCAACTTGCCCAGCTAAAATACCACCTACAACCTGCCCAGCTATCATACTGCCTCTAACCTGCTCAGCTAATGTACTGCCTCAAACCTGCCCAGCTACATAACATACTGCCTCCAACCTGCCCAGCTGAAATACTGCCTCCAACCTGCCCAGCTGAAATACTGCCTCCAACCTGCCCAGCTAACATACTGCCTCCAACCTGCCCAGCTGAAATACTGCCTCCAACCTGCCCAGCTAAAATACTGCCTCCAACCTGCCCAGCTGAAATACTGCCTCCAACCTGCACAGCTGAAATGCTGCCTCCAACTTGCCCAGCTGAAATACTGCCTCCAACCTGCCCAGCTAAAATACCACCTACAACCTGCCCAGCTATCATACTGCCTCTAACCTGCTCAGCTAATGTAGTGCCTCAAACCTGCCCAGCTACATAACATACTGCCTCTAACCTGCCCAGCTGAAATACTGCCTCCAACCTGCCCAGCTAAAATACCACCTACAACCTGCCCAGCTATCATACTGCCTCCAACCTGCCCAGCTGAAATACTGCCTCCAACTTGCCCAGCTGAAATACCACCTACAATCTGCACAGCTGAAATACTACCTCCAACCTGCCCAGCTGAAATACTGCCTCCAACCTGCCCAGCTAAATTCTGCCTCCAACTTCCCCATCTGAAATACTACCTCCAACCTGATCACTTGCCTGGAGGTTTTATTGTTATATGATCTTCATATTCATATAGTGTTTGGCATTTTCAATCTTTTGGTTAGAGCGCCTCTGATGAGTCTTGAATAGACATAACCAGCGTCAGGAGTAGAAAAATTTATTGCCTGGAAATTTGTTGTGTTTTCGACTTCTGTACACACCAAGAAGTATAGCCTGTACTATATCACTCTATAATTTTTTTAGCCAACACAATGTGGGATGATCTTGTTAAATTTATATTATGTAAATTTGAATTATAATTTGTGTAAATAATTTAGATTTTTCAGTTCATTAGATTATGTTAGCTTAAGTGTATCTGTGAAATATATACTAAGTAAATTGGATATTAAATATGTATGAAGTTTTTCAGAAAATTTTATAATTGTCAAAAATCAATAATATTCCCGATGTTATATATACAAGATGAAGGTTTAACCTCTGATATTTATAATAAGCTCAGATGTTGTCTTATATACCAGGTGGATGGTTTAATATTTATAATGATTGTTACGAGTTTATATGACAGTATACTAATGATGTAGAATTTAAGTTAAATATTGGATTTTAGATAATCAAAGTCAGTACTGTACAAATAGGATGGTTAATTGGCAGGTAAACTTTATTTATTTCAATATTTAGATTTTTTATGGTTTTTATACTATAGATATTTTTTCATCAAAAAAGTAATTTTTGTAGGATAATCTTCAGTCAATTCTAACTTTGACATTTGATGTATGTGTAAAATATTTAAAAATTGTTTATTCCAAGGATAATTGGAACATCGTAGTCAGAACTAAATTGACTTGACTGGGGGGGGTGGGGTGGGTGAGGGGGTAGTTTTTAACGGTCTACAATCGTCAACCTGATGCCCTTGGTCAGACTGTGAAATAAATTAAGAAATCAGTAAACCCTTGTTCTGTAGTTTAAACAGTAGTTTTAACAAGTATCAGTTTTAGCAATATGTAACAATTCATAGATAAATAGTATTATGGTCCAAAAATTTGTGCAGGCTTAAATTGATTGGTTTGGAATACAATGATTTCCTTGATCAAGATATTTGATTAACACAGAAACTGCAAATTCAGAGTTGTTGCTCATAGGTTATTGACTGAATTTAAGAAGTTTTATGGAAGAAATCATGTTGTTGTTTTAAGTTTTTTATTGGGGGGGGGGGGGGGGCCACATAATTAATCATATGGTTAAGTGTGATGAATTGTCATTGAAATTAGATGGGTTTTTTTTTTTAAGGAACCACCGGATGAAGGAGAAATAATTGGGCCTGGATATCTGTCAGACATGATGACAGTAGATAGTGGCGACACCGACAGTACAGATGATGACAACAGTAACCGTGGAAACTGGAGTAGTCGCCTTGACTTTGTGATGTCTTGTCTTGGTTATGTTGTGGGTTTGGGCAATATCTGGAGATTTCCTTACTTGGTATATAGAAATGGTGGAGGTATGTATGTATAGAGGGAGCTTTGTAGAAATGGTGGAGGTATGTATGTATAGAGGGAGCTTTGTAGCCCTTTACTTAGTATATAGAAATGGTGGAGGTATGTATGTATAGAGGGAGCTTTGTAGCCCTTTACTTAGTATATAGAAATGGTGGAGGTATGTATGTATAGAGGGAGCTTTGTAGAAATGGTGGAGGTATGTATGTATAGAGGGAGCTTTGTAGCCCTTTACTTTGTATATAGAAATGGTGGAGGTATGTATGTATAGAGGGAGCTTTGTAGAAATGGTGGAGGTATGTATGTATAGAGGGAGCTTTGTAGCCCTTTACTAAGTATATAGAAATGGTGGAGGTATGTATGTATAGAGGGAGCTTTGTAGCCCTTTACTTGGTATATAGAAATGGTGGAGGTATGTATGTATAGAGGGAGCTTTGTAGCCCTTTACTTGGTATATAGAAATGGTGGAGGTATGTATGTATAGAGGGAGCTTTGTAGCCCTTTACTTGGTATATAGAAATGGTAGAGGTATGTATGTATAGAGGGAGCTTTGTAGCCCTTTACTAAGTATATAGAAATGGTGGAGGTATGTATGTATAGAGGGAGCTTTGTAGCCCTTTACTAAGTATATAGAAATGGTGGAGGTATGTATGTATAGAGGGAGCTTTGTAGCCCTTTACTTAGTATATAGAAATGGTGGAGGTATGTATGTATAGAGGGAGCTTTGTAGAAATGGTGGAGGTATGTATGTATAGAGGGAGCTTTGTAGCCCTTTACTTGGTATATAGAAATGGTGGAGGTATGTATGTATAGAGGGAGCTTTGTAGCCCTTTACTTGGTATATAGAAATGGTGGAGGTATGTATGTATAGAGGGAGCTTTGTAGCCCTTTACTTAGTATATAGAAATGGTGGAGGTATGTATGTATAGAGGGAGCTTTGTAGCCCTTTACTTAGTATATAGAAATGGTGGAGGTATGTATGTATAGAGGGAGCTTTGTAGCCCTTTACTTAGTATATAGAAATGGTGGAGGTATGTATGTATAGAGGGAGCTTTGTAGCCCTTTACTTAGTATATAGAAATGGTGGAGGTATGTATGTATAGAGGCAGCTTTGTAGAAATGGTGGAGGTATGTATGTATAGAGGGAGCTTTGTAGCCCTTTACTTAGTATATAGAAATGGTGGAGGTATGTATGTATAGAGGGAGCTTTGTAGCCCTTTACTTGGTATATAGAAATGGTGGAGGTATGTATGTATAGAGGGAGCTTTGTAGCCCTTTACTTGGTATATAGAAATGGTGGAGGTATGTATGTATAGAGGGAGCTTTGTAGCCCTTTACTTTGTATATAGAAATGGTGGAGGTATGTATGTATAGAGGGAGCTTTGTAGAAATGGTGGAGGTATGTATGTATAGAGGGAGCTTTTTAGCCCTTTACTAAGTATATAGAAATGGTGGAGGTATGTATATATGTATAGAGGGAGCTTTGTAGCCCTTTACTTAGTATATAGAAATGGTGGAGGTATGTTTGTATAGAGGGAGCTTTGTAGCCCTTTACTTAGTATATAGAAATGGTGGAGGTATGTATGTATAGAGGGAGCTTTGTAGCCCTTTACTTTGTATATAGAAATGGTGGAGGTATGTATGTATAGAGGGAGCTTTGTAGCCCTTTACTTAGTATATAGAAATGGTGGAGGTATGTATGTATAGAGGGAGCTTTGTAGCCCTTTACTTGGTATATAGCAATGGTAGAGGTATGTATGTATATAGCTTTGTAGCCCTTTACTTAGTATATAGAAATGGTGGAGGTATGTATGTATAGAGGGAGCTTTGTAGCCCTTTACTTAGTATATAGAAATGGTGGAGGTATGTATGTATAGAGGGAGCTTTGTAGCCCTTTACTTGGTATATAGAAATGGTGGAGGTATGTATGTATAGAGGGAGCTTTGTAGCCCTTTACTTAGTATATAGAAATGGTGGAGGTATGTATGTATAGAGGGAGCTTTGTAGCCCTTTACTTGGTATATAGAAATGGTGGAGGTATGTATGTATAGAGGGAGCTTTGTAGCCCTTTACTTGGTATATAGAAATGGTGGAGGTATGTATGTATAGAGGGAGCTTTGTAGAAATGGTGGAGGTATGTTTGTATAGAGGGAGCTTTGTAGCCCTTTACTTTGTAGCAATGGCAGACTATTGCACAAATGTTGGTATATCACATTGCTAATATTTCAATATTCTCAAGAGAAATTTTTATTCCATGTCACATGTTAAGTTAAAGTTTTAGCTAACATCTTATTAATATTGAAGATTTTTAAATATTCAGCAACATTTAGCCCATATACTTCATAATGTTCAGGGGCATTTTGTATCCCTGTGGAATACAATCAATATTGAAGGGCATTTTGTATCCCTTTGTTATGACAGTAATACTGATCCACTGTGGAATACAATCAATATTGAGGGGCATTTTGTACTAGTATCCCTTTGTTATACCAGTAATACTGATCCACTGTGGAATACAATCAATATTGAGGGGCATTTTGTATCCCTTTGTTATACCAGTAATACTGATCCACTGTGGAATACAATCAATATTGAGAGGCATTTTGTATCCCTTTGTTATACCAGTAATACTGATCCACTGTGGAATACAGTCAATATTGAGAGGCATTTTGTATCCCTTTGTTATACCAGTAATACTGATCCACTGTGGAATACAATCAATATTGAGGGGCATTTTGTATCCCTATGATCCCTGTGGAATACAATCAATATTCTTGGGCATTTGTATCCCTTTGTTATACCAGTAATACTGATCCACTGTGGAATACAATCAATATTGAGAGGCATTTTGTATCCCTTTGTTATACCAGTAATACTGATCCACTGTGGAATACAATCAATATTGAGGGGCATTTTGTATCCCTATGATCCCTGTGGAATACAATCAATATTCTTGGGCATTTGTATCCCTTTGTTATACCAGTAATACTGATCCACTGTGGAATACAATCAATATTCTTGGGCATTTGTATCCCTTTGTTATACCAGTAATACTGATACACTGTGGAATATTAATATATATTGAGGAGCATTTTGTATCCCATTTGTTATACCAGTAATACTGATCCACTGTGGAATACAATCAATATTGAGAGGCATTTTGTATCCCCTTGTTATACCAGTAATACTGATCCACTGTGGAATACAATCAATATTGAGAGGCATTTTGTATCCCTTTGTTATACCAGTAATACTGATCCACTGTGGAATACAATCAATATTGAGGGGCATTTTGTATCCCTATGATCCCCTGTGGAATACAATCAATATTCTTGGGCATTTGTATCCCTTTGTTATACCAGTAATACTGATCCACTGTGGAATACAATCAATATTCTTGGGCATTTGTATCCCTTTGTTATACCAGTAATACTGATACACTGTGGAATACAATTAATATTGAGGAGCATTTTGTATCCCATTTGTTATACCAGTAATACTGATACACTGTGGAATACAATCAATATTGAGAGGCATTTTGTATCCCCTTGTTATACCAGTAATACTGATCCACTGTGGAATACAATCAATATTGAGAGGCATTTTGTATCCCTTTGTTATACCAGTAATACTGATCCACTGTGGAATACAATCAATATTGAGAGGCATTTTGTATCCCTTTGTTAAACCAGTAATACTGATCCACTGTGGAATACAATCAATATTGAGGGGCATTTTGTATCCCTATGATCCCCTGTGGAATACAATCAATATTCTTGGGCATTTGTATCCCTTTGTTATACCAGTAATACTGATCCACTGTGGAATACAATCAATATTCTTGGGCATTTGTATCCCTTTGTTATACCAGTAATACTGATACACTGTGGAATACAATCAATATTGAGAGGCATTTTGTATCCCCTTGTTATACCAGTAATACTTGGAATACAATCAATATTGAGGGCATTTTGTATCCCTTTGTTATACCAGTAATACTGATCCACTGTGGAATACAGTCAATATTGAGAGGCATTTTGTATCCCCTTGTTATACCAGTAATACTGATCCACTGGAATACAATCAATATTGAGGGGCATTTTGTATCCCCTTGTTATACCAGTAATACTGATCCACTGGAATACAATCAATATTGAGAGGCATTTTGTATCCCCTTGTTATACCAGTAATACTGATCCACTGGAATACAATCAATATTGAGAGGCATTTTGTATCCCTTTGTTATACCAGTAATATTGATCCACTGTGGAATACAATCAATATTGAGGGGCATTTTGTATCCCCTTGTTATACCAGTAATACTGATCCACTGTGGAATACAATCAATATTGAGGGGCATTTTGTATCCCATTCATCATAATGCTGATGCTCTGTGAATACCATTAATGTTGATTACAATATCAGAGCGTTTTTGTATTCCATCATGCATACTGATGAGAATCTTACTTTTATTTCATATCAATAAAATTATGTTTGTTTCAATTGGATAAAAAAAGGTCAGCTGGTATTAATCAATCTGACATTTGACATGACATGAGGGCATTATCATTCCATGATAACGCCCAGGGGTGTTATACTGTCGTGGTAATGCCCTCTCCAGTAACAAGCAACATAAAATGGTTTATTTTTAATTTATAAAAAAATATATGTACATGTACAACCTAAATGGGAAACAATGTCATAAAGATTAGAAAACTAACTGTGTATTGCCTAAAAAATAGAATATCATGAGGCCTGCATTCAAATCATACAGCAAGCTGCTACAAATAAATAATACAGTCTTAAACACATGGTTGCTTAATTCTTCAATTAAAATAATATAATAGTTGCTTATATAGCTGGTTTTGTCATGATTTTTGACAGCACTCCGGACAGTGGTATTTCATTAAAACATAATGCACTCGCTTTTAGCTCTGGCATTATCAATCTTTCAGACAATACCACTCTCCCTTGTGCAGTCCAGATATCATGACAATGCCCTCATAAGCAACTATGGTGTAAATAGTGGCATTTCTATCCCATACCCTACAGCTGATGCTTTGTGATACCAGTCATGTTGTATTTTCAGGGGCATTTTTTATCCCGTACATTATAATGCTGATTTTCTGTGGTATACCATTGGTGTTTATGGAGTTAGCTTTTGGACAGTATGCCAGTCTAGGTCCTGTTACCGTCTGGAGAGCAGTTCCTTTATTTAAAGGCAAGTACTGACCAGTCTTACAATCTTATTCAAATTAAATTTTCACTTACTTACCCTTTTTATACCCTCCCCCACAAAGTGGCGGGGTATTTTGTGATACCCTCTGTATGGATATGAGCTTCTGTCTGTTTGTATCTGTGGATCATTAGTTTCCAGATGATGACTTGAAAACTTGTCAAAGGATTTTGTTTAAACTTTGCAAAACTGTTGAATACTATAAAATGATCAAATTCAATTTAAACCACTATAAAAATTGTAATTTTTTACTTGAGCCAATTAAAATATTTTGATGTTTAGTAGGATTAATGGTTATGATGTATAGATTTGCATATTGTACCACCATTTTGATTAGTTAAATTTTGTATCAGTTATGGAAATGACCATTTCAGCAATAGAATACAATGATAAATCTTGTGGATGCATCTCTGAAACCGTTCAATGGATTGCTCCAATATTTAATTGGATTAATTGTGATGTGTAGATGTGCATACTCTACCACCATTTTGATTTTTCAAATTTTTTAGGAGTTATGGGACTTGGACCATTTTAGCAATATTGAACAATATTGAAAGCAAATTTTATCAAGCACTCTAATAAAGTTTGCATATTCTGATAAAGTTTTAACATTAAGTTTCTTACCTCTTCCTAAATACCTGTACAAACAGTTTTATTATTTACATGCTTATTATTTTGTCCCGATACAAAAAAAAACAATGCAAAAACTACCAAAATGACAAGCTACAATTCAGAATTGGACCACAATGGCAACACAAAGACTACCAAAAGACAAGCTTCAATACAGAATTGGACCACGATGGCAACACAAAGACAACCAAATGACAAGCTACAATACAGAATTGGACCACGATGGCAACACAAGGACTACCAAATGACAAGCTACAATACAGAATTGGACCACGATGGCAACACAGAGACTACCAAATGACAAGCTACAATACAGAATTGGACCACGATGGCAACACAGAGACTACCAAATGACAAGCTACAATACAGAATTGGACCAAGATGGCAACACAAGGACTACCAAATGACAAGCTACAATACAGAATTGGACCAAGATGGCAACACAAGGACTACCAAATGACAAGCTACAATACAGAATTGGACCACGATGGCAACAAAAGACTACCAAATGACAAGCTACAATACAGAATTGGACCAAGATGGCAACACAAAGACTACCAAATCACAAGCTACAATACAGAATTGGACCACGATGGCAACACAAGGACTACCAAATGACCAGCTACAATACAGAATTGGACCAAGATGGCAACACAGAGACTACCAAATGACAAGCTACAATACAGAATTGGACCACGATGGCAACACAGAGACTACCAAATGACAAGCTACAATACAGAATTGGACCAAGATGGCAACACAGAGACTACCAAATGACAAGCTACAATACAGAATTGGGCAACGATGGCAACACAAGGACTACCAAATGACAAGCTACAATACAGAATTGGACCACGATGGCAACAAAAGACTACCAAATGACAAGCTACAATACAGAATTGGACCAAGATGGCAACACAAAGACTACCAAATCACAAGCTACAATACAGAATTGGGCAACGATGGCAACACAAGGACTACCAAAAGACAAGCTACAATACAGAATTGGACCACGATGGCAACACAGAGACTACCAAATGACAAGGTATAATACAGAATTGGGCAACGATGGCAACACAGAGACTACCAAATGACAAGCTACAATACAGAATTAGACCACGATGGCAACAAAAGACTACCAAATGACAAGCTACAATACAGAATTGGACCACGATGGCAACACAGAGACTACCAAATGACAAGCTACAATACAGAATTGGACCAAGATGGCAACACAGAGACTACCAAAAGACAAGCTACAATACAGAATGGGACCAAGATGGCAACAAAAGACTACCATTTAATGACAAGCTACAATACAGAATTGGA
This sequence comes from Limnoperna fortunei, assembly GCA_944474755.1. NCBI lineage: Eukaryota > Metazoa > Mollusca > Bivalvia > Mytilida > Modiolidae > Limnoperna > Limnoperna fortunei. Next base: position 91,954,057 of record OX104115.1, read on the forward strand.
CCAAGATGGCAACAAAAGACTACCAAATGACCAGCTACAATACAGAATTGGACCACAATGGCAACACAAAGACTACCAAAAGACAAGCTACAATACAGAATGGGACCAAGATGGCAACAAAAGACTACCATTTAATGACAAGCTACAATACAGAATTGGACCACGATGGCAACAAAAGACTACCAAATGACAAGCTACAATACAGAATTGGACCAAGATGGCAACACAAAGACTACCAAATGACAAGCTACAATACAGAATTGGACCAAGATGGCAACACAAAGACTACTAAATGACAAGCTACAATACAGAATTGGACCACGATGGCAACACAAAGACTACCAAATGACAAGCTACAATACAGAATTGGACCACGATGGCAACACAAAGACAACCAAATGACAAGCTACAATACAGAATTGGACCAAGATGGCAACAAAAGACTACCAAATGACAAGCTACAATACAGAATTGGACCACGATGGCAACAAAAGACTACCAAATGACAAGCTACAATACAGAATTGGACCAAGATGGCAACACAGAGACTACCAAATGACAAGCTACAATACAGAATTGGACCACGATGGCAACACAAAGACTACCAAATGACAAGCTACAATACAGAATTGGACCAAGATGGCAACACAAGGACTACCAAATGACAAGCTACAATACAGAATTGGACCACGATGGCAACACAGAGACTACCAAATGACAAGCTACAATACAGAATTGGACCACAATGGCAACACAAAGACTACCAAATGACAAGCTACAATACAGAATTGGACCACGATGGCAACACAGAGACTACCAAATGACAAACTACAATACAGAATTGGACCACGATGGCAACACAAAGACTACCAAATGACAAGCTACAATACAGAATTGGACCACGATGGCAACACAAAGACAACCAAATGACAAGCTACAATACAGAATTGGACCAAGATGGCAACAAAAGACTACCAAATGACAAGCTACAATACAGAATTGGACCACGATGGCAACAAAAGACTACCAAATGACAAGCTACAATACAGAATTGGACCAAGATGGCAACACAGAGACTACCAAATGACCAGCTACAATACAGAATTGGACCAAGATGGCAACACAGAGACTACCAAATGACAAGCTACAATACAGAATTGGACCAAGATGGCAACACAAGGACTACCAAATGACAAGCTACAATACAGAATTGGACCAAGATGGCAACATAAAGACTACCAAATGACAAGCTACAATACAGAATTGGACCACGATGGCAACACAGAGACTACCAAATGACAAGCTACAATACAGAATTGGACCACAATGGCAACACAAGGACTACCAAATGACAAGCTACAATACAGAATTGGACCACGATGGCAACACAAGGACTACCAAATGACAAGCTACAATACAGAATTGGACCAAGATGGCAACACAGAGACTACCAAATGACAAGCTACAATACAGAATTGGACCACGATGGCAACAAAAGACTACCAAATGACAAGCTACAATACAGAATTGGACCACGATGGCAACAAAAGACTACCAAATGACAAGCTACAATACAGAATTGGACCACGATGGCAACAAAAGACTACCAAATGACAAGCTACAATAGAGAATTGGACCAAGATGGCAACACAAAGACTACCAAATGACAAGCTACAATACAGAATTGGACCACAATGGCAACACAGAGACTACCAAATGACAAGCTACAATACAGATTTGGACCAAGATGGCACCACAAGGACTACCAAATGACAAGCTACAATACAGAATTGGACCACGATGGCAACACAAAGACTACCAAATGACCAGCTACAATACAGAATTGGACCAAGATGGCAACATAAAGACTACCAAATCACAAGCTACAATACAGAATTGGACCACGATGGCAACACAAGGACTACCTAATGACAAGCTACAATACAGAATTGGACCACGATGGCAACACATAGACTACCAAATGACCAGCTACAATACAGAATTGGACCAAGATGGCAACACAGAGACTACCAAATGACAAGCTACAATACAGAATTGGACCAAGATGGCAACACAAGGACTACCAAATGACAAGCTACAATACAGAATTGGACCACAATGGCAACACAGAGACTACCAAATGACAAGCTACAATACAGAATTGGACCACGATGGCAACATAAAGACTACCAAATGACAAGCTACAATACAGAATTGGACCACGATGGCAACACAGAGACTACCAAATGACAAGCTACAATACAGAATTGGACCATGATGGCAACATAAAGACTACCAAATGACAAGCTACAATACAGAATTAGACCACGATGGCAACATAAAGACTACCAAATGACAAGCTACAATACAGTTATCTAAGCAAATTGACAATTGCCTGTCTGTCAGTTGCTCACTCTAATTCAAATACAGATTAAACATTTAGCATGTTTAAGAAAATACAGACAGACAGCAGACACAACCTTTCTCAGTACCAAAATTAACACCAATACCATCTGTGGTGAATTTATACCTACTAAAGAATTACTATGAGTATCAAAATCAGCATCAAACATAGCAGATAAGAACTTGTTAACTTTGATAACAAATTTGATGCTTCAGCCAGCGTTGTTTTGAACTTTTGTGATACTTTATAGCGCTTAATTTTTTTTTATTGGTGTTGTTTCTGCTTTACAATGTGCTGCATAATGAATGAGCAAAATGAAATATTTGTTCACAGTTTTATTATTCTTTTCATTTCATTTTCTGTTTTCAACAAGATCTATAAAAGAAAAAAAAAGCAAATTACAAACAACAAACAAAGTCATGTGTCGATTAAAATGCTCATACAAAAACATCAAATCTCACACAAAATTTAGTCCAGTCTCACACTTTGGGCTGAGGGACATATCACATGTATGAATTGGATTCTATGCAAATAAGAACAGTTTTATGTTAGATCTTCCATGCTGCAACAATAGAAAAAAGGAGAAGAGTTTTATTATACCCCACGCAAACTTGTTTGGGGGGGTATGTAGGAAACACCCTGTCTGTCTGTCCGTCTGTCCACATCCCTTGTAAGCACTTCTTCTCCTAAACCGCTTGACAGATTTTGATGAAACTTTACATGAAGGAAGTACATCATATGTAGATGTGCATGAAGAATTTTCCTCGCTGTCTGATATTATTCAGGGGAGATAATTGGACTTAGACTTTTTAAATATAGTATTCAGTAGGAGACCTCGTAAGCGCAACTCCTAAACCGTTTGACAGATTTTAATGAAACTTTACATGAAGGAAGTACATCATATGTAAATGTGCATGAAGAATTTTCGTTGCTGTCAGATATTATTCAGGGGAGATAACTGGACTTGAAGCGACGCTGGGGTATCCCTTTGTGAGCGTGCTCACAGTCCACACTTGTTTTATTTGGATTTAGCCTTATGTTTGTGAGTTTTACATGTATGGACGTCTGACATCAGTATCATAGTAGTTTGTGGTGTTACACTCCAGTTTACTAATAACTCCATCAGTGTAAATCTTTTATTAAACATCTCTAGTGTTTAAATTACTTTGCCTATCCTAACAAATGAAAACAAAATTACAAATATAATTGCTGTTACTTATGGTATTGAACTAGTTCTGATGTCATAGTTATGCAATGGTGTTTCTGGTGTTACAGCATCTTATATAACATTATAACATTGTGCCTACACATATTGGAACAAGCCTTAATATTAAAGACATTATTGGGAAGATCTTACAAACAATTATGTATAATGATTCCCGATTCTTTTGAAGTACTCTGTACTATTGAATCTTACTGTGTTCTTTAATGCGTCATTTGTTTATTTAAGATGCTATTTCTTACCAATGATAGTTTTTTTCCTTCTAAAGGAAATCAATAAATGCAGTTTATTTCTTTTAAAATTGACATGATGTTTTTGTGACATGAATAAAATTTGATCAAAGATGCCAAAGTTATAAGCCAGCTGAGCATTATGTCTTCCCTTTAATAAAAATATTAAAAGGCCCAAAAATTAAGAGGTTTCAAAATTCAAGAGAAGATATAAAATATTTGATTATGATTTAATTCAATAGTTTATGATCAGATATATAACTTAATCATTTTTTTTAAATACTGGAAAATGAGGGTACTGTATATAGTGAGATGTACACCTGAGGGTACTGTATATAGTGAGATGTACACCTGAGGGTACTGTATATAGTGAGATGTACACCTGAGGGTACTGTATATATTGAGATGTACACCTGAGGGTACTGTATATAGTGAGATGTACACCTGAGGGTACTGTATATAGTGAGATGTACACATGAGGGTACTGTATATAGTGAGATGTACACCTGAGGGTACTGTATATAGTGAGATGTACACCTGAGGGTACTGTATATAGTGAGATGTACACCTGAGGGTACTGTATATAGTGAGATGTACACCTGAGGGTACTGTATATAGTGAGATGTACACCTGAGGGAACTGTATATAGTGAGATGTACACTTGATGGTATAAATCTCTTATCCTTATCTCAATCTGAACTTGTACACAAATCTTTGTCACATACTGCCATTGTGCAACAGATATTTATACCCCCCGCAAACTTGTTTGGGGGGGTATATAGGAATCACCCTGTCTGTCTGTCTGTCCACATCCCTTGTAAGCGCAACTTCTCCTTAACCTTTTGACAGATTTTTATGAAACTTTACATTAAGGAAATACATCATATGTAGATGTGCATGAAGAATTTTCGTCGCTGTTGGATATTATTCAGGGGAGATAATTGGACTTGAAGTGAAGCAGGGGGTATCCCTTTGTGAGCATGCTCACAGTCCACACTTGTTTACATTTGGTTTGGAATGGTTTTTGGGGCATCCCATAGCAAAACACAAGGCGGTACCTTATCTCTTATCCACTAAGGCGGTACCTTATCTCTTGTCCACAACCCTATCTACACCATTGAATAGATATCAAATAAAGCTTTCACAGAGTCTTTGATTGTGTACCTGATATTTTACATTTTTATCAGAATGATATTTAGGGGTTTCCCTTAGCAAACACAGACTTTCTTTGACTTAGGGAAGCTGGGGTTATCAATTAGCTAGATTGTTAACAGTTTTTCTAATATTTTTTGTCTTTTAATATTTCGTTATTTTCCTGATTTATTTTGCCTTGTTTTTTTTTCTCTCTGCATCATAATTCACTGAAATATTTTAATTAAATTATGAATAAGCAGTGTCAGGCAGTGTTCTATACCATTCCACCAGTGCACGTTCATGATTGTCTTGTTTTACTGCCTATGGCTTTTATCATATCTAGCACTAATCTTTACAAGCTAAATGATGTCACATTTTTGCTTCAAGATCCTGCATTTATATCTTTGGTGATGTTTTTTTTTGTGTTTAGTTTCCTTAGACTGAGTAGTACAGGGTATAAGGTTACTTTTCCATTTTAAGTTAAACAACTCGTGACAAAATATTTTTGCTCTGATTGAAGTATATATTATTAGAATTAAATCACTCATAAAGAGAAAATATTTTGCTCTGAATATATTGGGTTGAAGGAAATATGTTCTGCAACCCTGTCAAATGTTTAGTATATTTCAGTAATTAAACCATGTGTTTTGTTTGCTTGAATGGTGTTTAACACCACTTTCAGCAATTTTTGGCCAGATTTCACATTTCAAATCCGGATTATAGTATGGTGAATGTTGGGCGGATCGGCGGGGAAAAAATATTTGTAACAGTTTTCTCAGCAACTACTAATCACATTCTCATGAAATTTGTTATGCAGCATCAGCATGGCCTCACATAACCTGGGATGCAATTTCAGGTCTATCGCTCACCTACTTCCTGCTTAACGATATCGGGCCATTTCTGTCATGTTTGTTTGGAGTTGAGCACACCATGTCTGCAGTGAGATTCAATCCCACAACATCTGTGTTGACCGACCACATGATCAATAGTAGATGATGTACTACCTAGGCCACAAGCCCCCAAAATTTGTGTGTTTAGTTGGTTTGTCATATTAATATAGAAACCCATGGAATATAGCTGTTTGTGTATAACAAAGATAGATAATTGAATATTTTAATTTTTTTTCAGGCATTGGTATAGCTATGGTTCAATCTTTTTTTTCAGGGATTGGTATAGCTATGGTTGTATCTGTTTTTTTCAGGGATTGGTATAGCTATGGTCCTATCTAGCTTAATAATCTCTGTTTATTACAATGTGATCAATGCCTGGGCTTTCCACTTCCTGTTTTCTTCAATGACTACTTCTCTCCCTTGGTTAAACTGTGGCAACGAATGGAACAATCCGGACAGTAAGTAGCTCAAGTTATTTCATATAACAACAACACAATTACAGTTAACCATATCTTTTGTGACCTTTGAAGGTGACATTGAAATAAGGTCACAAAGGACTCTTTGTCTTGTTTTGTTTGTTTGAATGGTGTTTAAATCCACTTTCAGCCATTTTTCAGCTGTATCATGGCATCCAGTTTTTTTTTTTGGGGGGGGGGGGGTGGGGGGGGGGAGGAAGTCAGAATACCTGACGGGAACCCTTGACCTTCAGTAGGAAACTGGCAATCCTTGTCATTAAGATTGGAGTCGAGTACACTCTGCCCGCGGTGAGACTTGAACCCCCACAATCTCTGTGTTGAAAGACCACGTGATCAATAGTAGACGAACTACCTTAACCACTCTGCCACCGAAGCCCCAGTTGGTGTTGTAATAAAGGTCTTGTTAATATAATATATGGATATAATGCCTACATATGTTTAAGTAACCAATCAAATATTGGCAGACATGAATTTTTTTAATTATAATATGAAGATTTAGGCATTTAGTATTTCGTTGGTACATTACTTTTTTCACTGGCTCTTGGAATTGGATTTGTGATAAAAATAGAAGAAATATATAATGAGAAACAAAACATCATGTTTTATTAACATTCACAATGTAGTTTAACAAAAAAAGAACCACACAATTATATCATCTTGGAAAGAAGAAAAATTCTGGTGAAAACTGTTATCTTGTTTGGAGTTGTGCAGTTCATGTAACTTTTTATACCCACCGCAAATTTGTTTGGGGTTGTATATAGGAATCACCCTGTCTTGTCTGTCTGTCTGTCTGTCTGTCTGTCTGTCTGTCTGTCTGTACAGCTGTCCGTAAGCTCCTCCTAAACCGCTTGACAGATTTTGATGAAACTTTACATGAAGGAAGTACATCATATGTAAATGTGCATGAAGAATTTTCGTTGCTGTCGGATATTATTCAGGGGAGATAGTTGGACTTGAAGCGAAGCGGGGTATCCCTTTGTGAGCGTGCTCACAGTCCACACTTGTTTTTCAAGTATTTTATTGCATGTTTAAAAAGCTGTTTTGTTTACATGACATCTGTAAGAAAAAAGTATATGTTGTGAAATGTTCAGCATCGATGTCTTGAATATGTGACAATTCAGATACATAATTATGATTTATATTTTTAAGCTTGCAGTAAAAACAAGTTTGAAGTCAGCAACTGTAGTGAGATCAATTCCACATACGTCCATCACAGTCAGTTTCTTAACCATACCTGTTTCCCTGTCCTAGCTAACTGTTCCACATACAGTAATAATGATACAGGAATAGTAACCACTTGTATAACTGAGTTACGTCGTCAATTTGGTCAAGTTATTTTTATTACAAACCGTTACGCTTCACTGTCAACACCAAGCGAGGAGTATTTTTAGTGAGTATTTTTGAGTAACGTGACAATCAAATTTATGTTAGAATCTATTTAATTTAAAAAACAATAATAACAAAAGTTAATCTATACATAACAAATGTAGCAACTATGATGAAATCAAGAAAGAAAAGAAAGTTTCCTAACCACGAATTTCACCAAAACATGGACCATGTACCTTTGGTACAATAATTATTATGTCCATATACACGAGAAACCTCATAAAATAATTCAAAAATATCAAACATTTCTAATTATTTACTTGTCCGCATGTCAATTTAATTCCAATTCATTGCTAGTATTTTTATTTCCAGCAACAGAGTTTTGAAAGTATCTAAAAGTCTGGCAGACATTGGAGACATTCAGTGGGAACTGGCTTTATGTTTGTTACTGTGTTGGGTCATTGTTTTTGTCTGTCTTGTGAGAGGAATCAGAACCACAGGAAAAGTAAGTATCTATAGCAACAGACAGTAGTCATGGTAACAATATAAATCCTGTCTAGGCTGGCTTTATGTTTGTTACTGTGTTGGGTCATTGTTTTTGTCTGTCTTGTGAGAGGAATCAGAACCACAGGAAAAGTAAGTATCTATAGCAACAGACAGTAGTCATGGTAACAATATAAATCCTGTCTAGGCTGGCTTTATGTTTGTTACTGTGTTGGGTCATTGTTTTTGTCTGTCTTGTGAGAGGAATCAAAACCACAGGGAATGTAAGTATCTATAGCAACAGACAGTAGTCATGGTAACAATATAAATCCTGTCTAGGTTGGCTTTATGTTTGTTACTGTGTTGGGTCATTGTTTTTGTCTGTCTTGTGAGAGGAATCAAAACCACAGGGAATGTAAGTATCTATAGCAACAGACAGTAGTCATGGTAACAATATAAATCCTGTCTAGGCTGGCTTTATGTTTGTTACTGTGTTGGGTCATTGTTTTTGTCTGTCTTGTGAGAGGAATCAAAACCACAGGGAATGTAAGTATCTATAGCAACAGACAGTAGTCATGGTAACAATATAAATCCTGTCTAGGTTGGCTTTATGTTTGTTACTGTGTTGGGTCATTGTTTTTGTCTGTCTTGTGAGAGGAATCAGAACCACAGGAAAAGTAAGTATCTATAGCAACAGACAGTAGTCATGGTAACAATATAAATCCTGTCTAGGCTGGCTTTATGTTTGTTACTGTGTTGGGTCATTGTTTTTGTCTGTCTTGTGAGAGGAATCAGAACCACGGGAAAAGTAAGTACAGTAGACTCCGGGTAATTGGATATCAAGTTTGTCAAGAAAAAATATCCGATTAGGCAGGATATTCGATTTGACATTTCGAGAAGTCAAGTATTGATTTTGATGACGTAATAACACGTGTTCCAGTTTTGGTGCCCCTACAACAGTTGTACGTCGTATTGCCATGCTTGTGTTTGATAATAAATGAATTGAATTGTTTTTAATTGTTTATTTGTTATAATAAAGAATTTTGACATTATTGTGTTCTTCTTTTTCCCCAAAGATACGTGGATTCTTTGTTCAGAACTCCATTTTTGTTGTTTACATTAGTTTTATGGTTACAGTGAAACATGACTTATCTGTTTCTTTGATCGTTGAATAAGTTCTGTGTGGACCATTTTATTTTGTTATTTTTAAGTTATATTTCTTCGTAAGAAAGAAAAGGCTTTCGTTTTTTTCATTAAAACAGATCTCACGAATGAATAAAGATAAATTAAAGAAATTATTTAGTTTTTAATTTCCTCGTACTGCAAGTATCGGTGAATCTTTTTTTCACTGTACGATAAATTATAATCTCTAAACAGTTGGTTGACCTTTCATTCTTATTTATCTTTTTATCCGAGTTTCAATGGTTATTGATAAATGTGGTAAATATAAACAGAATAATAATTTGTTGCATCAAAAACATTTACATTTCGATTTCCCTCTTTAATCATGAAAGTATATTTTGAATTTCGAGACGAGTTGATTGTAATGGCGTCGTAGTAAATCATGTAAAAATCATCAATGACCGTCTCATCTTTTCATCGGTTGGATCGTTTAAAATTTATGATAAATCAGCGTTATATTTAATAAATTTGGAATCATTGTAAATATATGTACAGTTTGTATTTCTACATTCAGTAGGTGAAGAAATCGTTGTGCAACTTTTTTGTTTACAGTCATGACGTAATATGTACACCTGTGCACATACACACCACATACATAAACTACGCTACAAACAAACAAATCTGCCTTTAACCCAATAACTTTTATTCATTTATGATATTTTTATGATTTTTAGAGACAGTAAAATTTACGAAATGCTCATATATCTTACTTTTAAAAACTTTACAGAAAATACGTTCGAATGACTTCCGGCTATCATGATTGGAAATAAAAGAAACAACAACAAGATAAATATTTAATTGATATAAAACACACCTTTCTGAAAAAAACTTTATTGATAAATACAATATACAATCATGTTAAACATTACAATTCAAAAAGGGTAACAGAAAGTGAAAAAGTACAAAAGAATATGAATGAAATTCCAAACTTCCAGTCCATACGATCTCCTGAAATACAAAAAATATCCGATTATTATACAAATTGACAACATTTTGGGCGAATATTCTATTCTATTCGCCGATATATCCAATGTTCCGATATCCTTATTCCCGATAAAAAATACATAGAAGGTATAGGAAATGGTTTGGTGTTTTGAAATTCTATCCCATTTGCCGATATATCCAATTGGCCGATATCCGATTTCGTGGAGTCTACTGTATCTATAGCAACAGACAGTAGTCATGGTAACAATATAAATCCTGTCTAGGCTGGCTTTATGTTTGTTACTGTGTTGGGTCATTGTTTTTGTCTGTCTTGTGAGAGGAATCAGAACCACAGGGAATGTAAGTATCTATAGCAACAGACAGTAGTCATGGTAACAATATAAATCCTGTCTAGGCTGGCTTTATGTTTGTTACTGTGTTGGGTCATTGTTTTTGTCTGTCTTGTGAGAGGAATCAGAACCACAGGAAAAGTAAGTATCTATAGCAACAGACAGTAGTCATGGTAACAATATAAATCCTGTCTAGGTTGGCTTTATGTTTGTTACTGTGTTGGGTCATTGTTTTTGTCTGTCTTGTGAGAGGAATCAGAACCACAGGAAAAGTAAGTATCTATAGCAACAGACAGTAGTCATGGTAACAATATAAATCCTGTCTAGGTTGGCTTTATGTTTGTTACTGTGTTGGGTCATTGTTTTTGTCTGTCTTGTGAGAGGAATCAGAACCACAGGAAAAGTAAGTATCTATAGCAACAGACAGTAGTCATGGTAACAATATAAATCCTGTCTAGGCTGGCTTTATGTTTGTTACTGTGTTGGGTCATTGTTTTTGTCTGTCTTGTGAGAGGAATCAGAACCACAGTGAAAGTAAGTATCTATAGCAACAGACAGTAGTCATGGTAACAATATAAATCCTGTCTAGGCTGGCTTTATGTTTGTTACTGTGTTGGGTCATTGTTTTTGTCTGTCTTGTGAGAGGAATCAAAACCACAGGGAATGTAAGTATCTATAGCAACAGACAGTAGTCATGGTAACAATATAAATCCTGTCTAGGTTGGCTTTATGTTTGTTACTGTGTTGGGTCATTGTTTTTGTCTGTCTTGTGAGAGGAATCAGAACCACAGGAAAAGTAAGTATCTATAGCAACAGACAGTAGTCATGGTAACAATATAAATCCTGTCTAGGCTGGCTTTATGTTTGTTACTGTGTTGGGTCATTGTTTTTGTCTGTCTTGTGAGAGGAATCAGAACCACAGGAAAAGTAAGTACAGTAGACTCCGGGTAATTGGATATCAAGTTTGTCAAGAAAAAATATCGGATTAGGCAGGATATTCGATTTGACATTTCGAGAAGTCAAGTATTGATTTTGATGACATAATAACACGTGTTCCAGTTTTGGTGCCCCTACAACAGTTGTACGTCGTATTGCCATGCTTGTGTTTGATAATAAATGAATTGAATTGTTTTTAATTGTTTATTTGTTATAATAAAGAATTTTGACATTATTGTGTTCTTCTTTTTCCCCAAAGATACGTGGATTCTTTGTTCAGAACTCCATTTTTGTTGTTTACATTAGTTTTATGGTTACAGTGAAACATGACTTATCTGTTTCTTTGATCGTTGAATAAGTTCTGTGTGGACCATTTTATTTTGTTATTTTTAAGTTATATTTCTTCGTAAGAAAGAAAAGGCTATCATTTTTTTCATTAAAAACAGATCTCACGAATGAATAAAGATAAATTAAAGAAATTATTTAGTTTTTAATTTCCTCGTACTGCAAGTATCGGTGAATCTTTTTTTCACTGTACGATAAATTATAATCTCTAAACAGTTGGTTGACCTTTCATTCTTATTTATCTTTTTATCCGAGTTTCAATGGTTATTGATAAATGTGGTAAATATAAACAGAATAATAATTTGTTGCATCAAAAACATTTACATTTCGATTTCCCTCTTTAATCATGAAAGTATATTTTGAATTTCGAGACGAGTTGATTGTAATGGCGTCGTAGTAAATCATGTAAAAATCATCAATGACCGTCTCATCTTTTCATCGGTTGGATCGTTTAAAATTTATGATAAATCAGCGTTATATTTAATAAATTTGGAATCATTGTAAATATATGTACAGTTTGTATTTCTACATTCAGTAGGTGAAGAAATCGTTGTGCAACTTTTTTGTTTACAGTCATGACGTAATATGTACACCTGTGCACATACACACCACATACATAAACTACACTACAAACAAACAAATCTGCCTTTAACCCAATAACTTTTATTCATTTATGATATTTTTATGATTTTTAGAGACAGTAAAATTTACGAAATGCTCATATATCTTACTTTTAAAAACTTTACAGAAAATACGTTCGAATGACTTCCGGCTATCATGATTGGAAATAAAAGAAACAACAACAAGATAAATATTTAATTGATATAAAACACACCTTTCTGAAAAAAACTTTATTGATAAATACAATATACAATCATGTAAAACATTACAATTCAAAAAGGGTAACAGAAAGTGAAAAAGTACAAAAGAATATGAATGAAATTCCAAACTTCCAGTCCATACGATCTCCTGAAATACAAAAAATATCCGATTATTATACAAATTGACAACATTTTGGGCGAATATTCTATTCTATTCGCCGATATATCAAATGTTCCGATATCCTTATTCCCGATAAAAAATACATAGAAGGTATAGGAAATGGTTTGGTGTTTTGAAATTCTATCCCATTTGCCGATATATCCAATTGGCTGATATCCGATTTCGTGGAGTCTACTGTATCTATAGCAACAGACAGTAGTCATGGTAACAATATAAATCCTCAGTCTAGGTTGGCTTTATGTTTGTTACTGTGTTGGGTCATTGTTTTTGTCTGTCTTGTGAGAGGAATCAGAACCACAGGAAAAGTAAGTATCTATAGCAACAGACAGTAGTCATGGTAACAATATAAATCCTGTCTAGGCTGGCTTTATGTTTGTTACTGTGTTGGGTCATTGTTTTTGTCTGTCTTGTGAGAGGAATCAGAACCACAGGGAAAGTAAGTATCTATAGGAACAGACAGTAGTCATGGTAACAATATAAATCCTGTCTAGGTTGGCTTTATGTTTGTTACTGTGTTGGGTCATTGTTTTTGTCTGTCTTGTGAGAGGAATCAGAACCACAGGGAAAGTAAGTATCTATAGCAACAGACAGTAGTCATGGTAACAATATAAATCCTGTCTAGGTTGGCTTTATGTTTGTTAGTGTGTTGGGTCATTGTTTGTGTCTGTCTTGTGAGAGGAATCAGAACCACAGGGAAAGTAAGTATCTATAGCAACAGACAGTAGTCATGGTAACAATATAAATCCTGTCTAGGTTGGCTTTATGTTTGTTACTGTGTTGGGTCATTGTTTGTGTCTGTCTTGTGAGAGGAATCAGAACCACAGGAAAAGTAAGTATCTATAGCAACAGACAGTAGTCATGGTAACAATATAAATCCTGTCTAGGTTGGCTTTATGTTTGTTACTGTGCTATGTCATTATTTCTTGTATATTTAACCAGCATGTATCAAGTCTGTTTTTTTGAAGAAAGAAAAGAGAGTATCTTTAGCAACAGACCACAGACAAGGTAACAAGGTTTATAGTTGGCTATAACTGTTCTGTAATGTTCTAGTGTCTTTTGTGAAGAGTGAGATCTAGTTTGTAAGTATCTAAAAATAAACCTTTCAGATGCTAAAAGTGTTTTAGCCATGATTTAATTTTTCATATTAAACAAAAGATAAGCAAAGATTTATTGAAGGTCGCTTGTTTTCATATTTAACAGTACATTTAATTAGGGCCCCGCCACTTTGTGATCAGTATGTCGGTCCGACCATCCTTCTGAAGCTAATCATGTCCGAGCTATAATTTTTTTATTTTTTGAGGTAGGCTTTTGATATTTTTGGTATATGGGTAGATAGTATCAAGGCGATGTGTTGCATACCATGGTTGATGACCTTGACCTCAAGGTCAGCGGGGCCCACAGAGATGGGTACCATCTCACTGATATCTAGTTCATGACAGTGATGAAATACAGAGATTTTCTAGTGAAATAAATTCTTTAAATCACAAATGAAATAAATTTTGTTCATGTAAGTGGTGTCATACTGTATGTCCTGAATGATGTGGTTGGCCATTCATAACAAATTTCCTGTAAGTTATTGACAACATATTAAATATGCATCATCATTATAAACAGGATTATCCATCGTGTATTGTGAAGTTTAAAATATGATTTTTACAGATATCAGATTCAACTAATGCAGGGAACTTGTTAAATTGGATATGTTCAACGACACCAGTTTGATTATATTTTCAGTATTGATTATCCTTTAAATCGGATATGTTCAATGACACCAGTTTGATTATATTTTCAGTATTGATTATCCTTTAAATCGGATATGTTCAGCGACACCAGTTTGATTATATTTTCAGTATTGATTATCCTTTAAATCGGATATGTTCAACGACACCAGTTTGATTATATTTTCAGTATTGAAATTGTTCACGTCCTGAATATAGCTGAAATATTGCTTGCTGGACGTTAAACATCAATCAATCAATCAATCAATCAGTATTGATTATCCTTAAAATCGGATATGTTTAGCGACACCAGTTTGATTATATTTTCAGTATTGATTATCCTTAAAATCGGATATGTTCAACGACACCAGTTTGATTATATTTTCAGTATTGATTATCCTTTAAATCGGATATGTTCAACGACACCAGTTTGATTATATTTTCAGTATTGATTATCCTTTAAATCGGATATGTTCAACGACACCAGTTTGATTATATATTCAGTATTGATTATCCTTTAAATCGGATATGTTCAGCGACACCAGTTTGATTATATTTTCAGTATTGATTATCCTTTAAATCGGATATGTTCAGCGACACCAGTTTGATTATATTTTCAGTATTGATTATCCTTTAAATCGGATATGTTCAACGACACCAGTTTGATTATATTTTCAGTATTGATTATCCTTTAAATCGGATATGTTCAGCGACACCAGTTTTATTATATTTTCAGTATTGATTATCCTTTAAATCGGATATGTTCAGCGACACCAGTTTTATTATATTTTCAGTATTGATTATCCTTTAAATCGGATATGTTCAGCGACACCAGTTTGATTATATTTTCAGTATTGATTATCCTTTAAATCGGATATGTTCAGCGACACCAGTTTGATTATATTTTCAGTATTGATTATCCTTTAAATCGGATATGTTCAGCGACACCAGTTTGATTATATTTTCAGTATTGATTATCCTTTAAATCGGATATGTTCAGCGACACCAGTTTGATTATATTTTCAGTATTGATTATCCTTTAAATCGGATATGTTCAGCGACACCAGTTTGATTATATTTTCAGTATTGATTATCCTTTAAATCGGATATGTTCAACGACACCAGTTTGATTATATTTTCAGTATTGATTATCCTTTAAATCGGATATGTTCAGCGACAGCAGTTTGATTATATTTTCAGTATTTGCTGTGTCCTTTAAGTATTACACACCAATCTGGACCTTGACAATAAATCAATTATTATTATTATTATTTACAGATTTGACTTTATAATGAAGTAAACCATTTCTTTATAGATAGCCTATGTTGTGGTCATTTTTCCCATTGTAATCATGATGGTCCTGTTGGTCAGAGCATTAATGATGGAGGGCAATGTTAAAGGCATTAAGTTTTATGTGACTCCAAAGTGGGAGAAGTTGAAAGAACCAAGAGTCTGGGCAGACGCTGCAGTACAAGTGTTCTTCTCATTGTCCGCCTGTATGGGAGGATTGACTACTTTAGCCAGTTATAATAAATTTCATAATAATATATTTAGGTAAGAATTGATGTTCTATGGTCTAGTGGTTTAAATACCTAGTCATCAACATCATGTTGCTAAAATATGCTACTGAAACAATATGACAGTGCTTTTTCAATACTATACCACCTATATAGTCCCTCGGCTGCCGAGTGGTTAGTGTAGTTATCTACTATTGTTCACTTGAAATGTCAACACTGAGGTTGTGGGTTGTAGTCTCACTGCAGGTAGTTTGTGCTCAACTCCAATCTTCATTGACAAGGATTGTCAGTTTTCCTACAAAGGGTCATGGGTGTTTTCCGGACATTCAAGCTTCTTCCAGCATAAAAGACTGGATGCCATAATATAGCTAAAAACTGGTGAAATTGGTGTAACAATATGATCTCTGAGAAAAAATATTGGTTGGTGTTAATAATGGGTATTCTGGCCCCTACAATGTGGGAAACAAAGCGATTTTAATAATGGCTATCCTGGCCCCTACAATGTGGGAAACAAAGCAATTTTAATCATTTGTATCCTGGCCCCTACAATGTGGGAAACAAAGTGAGGTTAATAATGGGTATCCTGGCCCCTACAATGTGGGAAACAAAGCGATTTTAATAATGGCTATCCTGGCCCCTACAATGTGGGAAACAAAGCGAGGTTAATAATGGTTATCCTGGCCCCTACAATGTGGGAAACAAAGTGAGGTTAATAATGGGTATCCTGGCCCCTACAATGTGGGAAACAAAGAGAGGTTAATAATGGGTATCCTGGCCCCTACAATGTGGGAAACAAAGTGAGGTTAATAATGGTTATCCTGGCCCCTACAATGTGGGAAACAAAGTGAGGTTAATAATAAGGTATCCTGGCCCCTACAATGTGGGAAACAAAGTGAGGTTAATAATGGGTATCCTGGCCCCTACAATGTGGGAAACAAAGTGAGGTTAATAATGGGTATCCTGGCCCCTACAATGTGGGAAACAAAGCGAGGTTAATAATGGGTATCCTGGCCCCTACAATGTGGGAAACAAAGTGAGGTTAATAATGGGTATCCTGGCCCCTACAATGTGGGAAACAAAGCGAGGTTAATAATGGCTATCCTGGCCCCTACAATGTGGGAAACAAAGTGAGGTTAATAATGGGTATCCTGGCCCCTACAATGTGGGAAACAAAGCGAGGTTAATAATGGGTATCCTGGCCCCTACAATGTGGGAAACAAAGCAATTTTAATAATGGGTATCCTGGCCCCTACAATGTGGGAAACAAAGCAATTTTAATCATTTGTATACTGGTCCCTACAATGTGGGAAACAAAGCGAGGTTAATAATGGGTATCCTGGCCCCTGCACTGTGGGAAACAAAGTGAGGTTAATAATGGGTATCCTGGCCCCTACAATGTGGGAAACAAAGCAATTTTAATAATGGCTATCCTGGCCCCTACAATGTGGGAATCGAAGTGAGGTTAATAATGGGTATCCTGGCCCCTACAATGTGGGAAACAAAGCGAGGTTAATAATGGCTATCCTGGCCCCTACAATGTGGGAAACAAAGCGAGGTTAATAATGGCTATCCTGGCCCCTACAATGTGGGAAACAAAGCGAGGTAATAATGGCTATCATGGCCCCTACAATGTGGGAAACAAAGCGAGGTTAATAATTTGTATCCTGACCCCTACAATGTGGGAACAAAGCAATTTTAATCATTTGTATCCTGGCCCCTACAATGTGGGAAACAAAGCGAGGTTAATAATGGGTATCCTGGCCCCTACACTGTGGGAAACAAAGTGAGGTTAATAATGGGTATCCTGGCCCCTACAATGTGGGAAACAAAGCGAGGTTAATAATGGGTATCCTGGCCCCTACAATATTTCTTCATCGCAAATATTACAGACTCGCTAAAAGTTTTGACAAGCTATAATAGAAATTAACAAATCATGAAAAAACCATGCATTTGACCATAAAAAATGAAACATTATGAAAAGCCAATGGAAAATAAAATATCTGTTAAGAATAGAAAGATCAGAACCACGGCTGAAAATACGCATTGTCAATCACAGACAAACGGCATGATGATGTGGACTTGTACATAATAATTTATCAAATAAACATATACTGCGATAAGTATGGTAACTACATAAGGAGTTGTTTCCCTTTATTAAAAATCTAGAAAAATAAAAATAGCAAACAAATCTTTACAAGACAATCAGTATGGACTTAAAGGGGAGATAACTAAAAGTGTAAATTGTAATATAATCATTTCGCTCAGAAATAAATATGTATATGTAATTACATTGAATGAAGTAATTGTTATTTCTAACTGAGCTGTGAAATTATTTTCAAAAATTTGTCTTTCTGGTTTTCTTAAATAAACTAGTGAAAGGTTTGAATTCTAATTCATCTCTGGTCTATTAGTCTCCAAAAACACAAAGCAGAAAGGATTTTATGATTTCCTTTAGTACATTTTATTTATGGTAGATATCTATATATTTTTTTATTTGTAAACAACATGTCCAAACAGGCAATAATTAAATTTATTTCAATTTTAGCGATGCAATATTAGTTTGTATTGGAGATACATTACTTTCCATACTGTCTGGATTCTCCATGTTTGCCATGATAGGTGTACTGAGTCATCAGCTTGGAACAGAAATAGAACAAGTCATATTGTCTGGTATGTATGGGCACAATATCTATTATTATATCATTTGTATACGCTGCACGGTCAGGGCCTCTGTGGCTGAGTGGTTAAGGTAGTTCGTCTACTATTGATCACATGGTCTGTCAACACTGAGCTTGTGGGTTCAAGTCTCACTGCGAGTGGCAGGTGTCCACACTCGATACTTAATTTAGCGGTGTATGAACTTTTCAACTCACTCGCAATCTTTACATGTATCCCACTTTGTAAGGGTGCTGGTCATGCTCCAATGAATTCCTTTACTTAGTTTAACAAAGGACTCTATTAGAAAATGAAACAAAAAGAGTGCAAAATTATGTTGATCAATTACCATGTTTCTGTAATGAAACTGGAAAGTGTGTGATGTTCAGTAGGGTGAATAAAGACAAGCAAATATTTATATGTGGACTGATTTTTTTATTTAAAAAAACAGAAACTAAAAACCTATTACAACAAAAAGAGGAAAGATTCTTTCAAATAACAAATCAAGAAATAAAATGTTCTTAGATAAAAATCAACTGAATATTAATGACAAAAAGTTGTTTTCATGGCTACATGTGGAAAAAAAAGGTCTTTGTTGATTGAAAATTTTCAAAAAGGAGACCATAGCATGGTTTGATAAAACATCTCAAATTTGAGGATATCCTCATCAACTCAAATAATGACCAATCAGATTGCTAGAAAATTTGAGTTTGTGGAAAAACTCAATCTCAGTATCTCTGGTGCAATTACTTTAAAAAAAAATTTTTTTTTCAGATATAGGATTAGCATTTATTGTAAATCCAGAAGCCATGTCATACTTTCCAGTTTCTCCATTGTGGTCTATACTGTTTTTCCTGATGATTATAATGTTAGGGTTGAGTACAGAATTTGTAAACACAGAAACAATTATTACTGCCATCATCGATGAGAATATAACCTGGTTCCGTCGTAGGAGAATTACTGTTTTATTTGTTGTCTGTTCTTCCTTGTATCTGCTTGGGCTTCCTCTAACTACCAACGTGAGTATGGCTTTTTGTTCCATTGATTTATATTTATATTTATGATATATAAGGGGTGGTAGAGTTGTATAGGTCTTCTACTTCTGATCAATGCCATGGTTACGAGTTTGAGTATGACTTATGGCAAGTTGGCGTAGACTCCAACTTAAATGTTTGTTTGATTGTTCAGCAATTTTTCAGCTATATCATGGCATCCAGTTTTTATTGGAAAAAAACCCCTACCTTCAGTACAACTTTAAATGAAAAAAATTGCTAGTAATTGAACTCGATTCAAACAAAACATACACCAATACCGTCAAGAACAACACATTTTGTTTTCCACTAGGATTGTGTAAAATATACAAAATATTAGATTTCGTTGAAAAGGAAGCTAATTTAAATACCTTTTTTTCTATTTTCTTCTTGTTTACTTCCCAGTTTTTATGTGGAATTCATTGATATAAAAATGGAAAGTGCTGAAATAAAGATAAATAAGACATATTTTTGTAGGGTGGTTTGTACATACTACGACTGATGGACGAGTATGTGGCTGGATTCCCCATCATGGTCACTGGTATTTTTATGTGTATAGCAGTTGGATGGTTTTACGGCATCCAACAGTTCTCGTCAAATATAAAACACATGATTGGCCACCATGTTGGCTACTGGTGGCGAGCCATGTGGTGTTTTGTGACACCAGTAATAATCATTGTAAGTATAAATCATGAGCCATACATAAACTTATTTGATTTTTTTTATTTAAACTTAGAGAAATCTAGAGCAATTGTTACTAATTGATACTCCTTCTACCCACCCTAAAATTTGATCAGAACGTTTAATATCAGATGAACAATGGCATTATATGCAGATTTTATCAAATTCTGTTTCAGTGATGTAGATGGAGTTAAGAGATATGTACTCCCAAGTTTATGAACCGAGGGACACCCCCAGCGATATACCCCACTTTTCAAGCATTGACAGTTTACTAAGGGAACTCACTAGTCAATTTTTGTTACGGCCCCGCCACTATAGTGATCAGTCCGTCCGTCCATCGTGCGGAGCTAATTGTGTCAGAGCTGAAGCATTTTTATGTTTTGAGGTAGGCTTTTGATATTTGGAATGTGGGTAGATAATATCAATGCGATGTGTCTCATACCATGGTTGCTGACCTTTGACCTTGAACTTTGACCTTAGGTCACATTATTGCTTTCTGAATGACAAATTCATGTCCGGGCTGTAACTTTTTTTTTCTTTCAAGGTAGGCTTTTGATATTTGGAATGTGGGTAGATAATATCAAGGCGATGTTTTGCATACCATGGTTGAAGACCTTTGACCTTGACCTTAAGGTCCACGGGGCCTACAGAAATGGGTACCATCTCACTGATATCTAGTTGTTTTTGTCAGATTTTCAATTTCCTCTTGCTTGACATACTCCACAGCATTAAAATTTAATTCTGCTGCGTTTTGAAGGTGTGGAGGGGCAAACATGTTAGATTTTTTTGGTACACAATTCTAAAAATTAGGGTAGATGTTTGCCCTGAACCAGTAAACTGTTCCTACCTGTTGCAGCACACCTGTCATGTGCAGTCAAAGACAGGTAATACAAGTTATAATGTACACATAAGCCCAGTGTTAGTTGAATATTGTAAAAACTAAAGTACCCCTTCTTCCTCTACAAAAATCTCCACAGACTTGAAGTTGTATTAGGAGTTATAGCCCCTTTTGTCAATTTGTGCCATTTTTTGTCTAACTTGTGACAACTGTAGCTGGAGGCCAGACATATATTGGAATCTTAAGTGGCGTAAAAACTTTTTGCTTTATATCTTTATAAGCGTGTGATGAGTACTTGCCATTCTGTCACCTGACCTTGACCTCAATTTTACACTCCAGTGACTACATTTAAGTTTTTAGATTAGGAAAGTTTCTCTAGAACCATGCATGACTGTCTGGTAGGTGTCACGTGACCTTGACCTCAATTTTATGGTCCAGTGACTATGCCTAAGTTTTTGGATTAGGCCAGTTCCTCTGTAACCATGCATTGTAAATTTTAAATGATGACATGAAATTAATGCTATTAACATGCTGCTCATGAAGTAATATTTTTCCTTTACTGGTGCAGAATGCATGGAAGACATTTTTTTCTTAATTGAAGTTGCCGTTCATTTTTTCGAACAAGAAAAACAGCTGTATTAAATCAATTGATTGCTAATAATGCAAAATATACTGTTTTAATTCAGTCAATATTAAATCAATTCTAATTTTGAGTTAAAAAGTTAAATATTATTTCTGATGTTTGCCAGATATTACTCAGGGCTGTTCCTTTAAAAAAACAATGCCCATCAGGGACACCAGATATAATCATGTTGTCAATTGTGGTCTGGATACCTTTAATTCATTTGAGAAAAATGACACCATTTCAAAATGTCTTATTTGCATATAATTTGAATATCCCAAACTAATTGTATACAGTGACATTAAATCATTGTTTTGCAGTTTATCCTCGTGTTTTCGGCAGTAGGATACAGACCATAGTCATCACAATACAGTATTATAACATTAAATCATTGTTTTGCAGTTTATCCTCGTGTTTTCGGCAGTAGGATACAGACCATTGTCGTCACAATACAGTATTATAACATTAAATCATTGTTTTGCAGTTTATCCTCGTGTTTTCGGCAGTAGGATACAGACCATTGTCGTCACAATACAGTATTATAACATTAAATCATTGTTTTGCAGTTTATCCTCGTGTTTCCGGCAGTAGGATACAGACCATAGTCGTCACAATATAGTATTATAACATTAAATCATTGTTTTTCAGTTTATCCTTGTGTTTTCGGCAGTAGGATACAGACCATTGTCGTCACAATACAGTATTATAACATTAAATCATTGTTTTGCAGTTTATCCTCGTGTTTTCGGCAGTAGGATACAGACCATTGTCGTCACAATACAGTATTATAACATTAAATCATTGTTTTGCAGTTTATCCTCGTGTTTTCGGCAGTAGGATACAGACCATTGTCGTCACAATACAGTATTATAACATTAAATCATTGTTTTGCAGTTTATCCTCGTGTTTTCGGCAGTAGGATACAGACCATAGTCGTCACAATACAGTATTATAACATTAAATCATTGTTTTGCAGTTTATCCTCGTGTTTCCGGCAGTAGGATACAGACCATTGTCGTCACAATACAGTATTATAACATTAAATCATTGTTTTGCAGTTTATCCTCGTGTTTTCGGCAGGTGGATACAGACCATTGTCGTCACAATACAGTATTATAACATTAAATCATTGTTTTGCAGTTTATCCTCGTGTTTTCGGCAGTAGGATACAGACCATTGTCGTCACAATACAGTATTATAACATTAAATCATTGTTTTGCAGTTTATCCTCGTGTTTTCGGCAGTAGGATACAGACCATAGTCATCACAATACAGTATTATAACATTAAATCATTGTTTTGCAGTTTATCCTCGTGTTTTCGGCAGTAGGATACAGACCATTGTCGTCACAATACAGTATTATAACATTAAATCATTGTTTTGCAGTTTATCCTCGTGTTTTCGGCAGGTGGATACAGACCATTGTCGTCACAATACACTATTATAACATTAAATCATTGTTTTGCAGTTTATCCTCGTGTTTTCGGCAGTAGGATACAGACCATAGTCATCACAATACAGTATTATAACATAAAATCATTGTTTTGCAGTTTATCCTCGTGTTTTCGGCAGTAGGATACAGACCATAGTCATCACAATACAGTATTATAACATTAAATCATTGTTTTGCAGTTTATCCTCGTGTTTTCGGCAGTAGGATACAGACCATAGTCATCACAATACAGTATTATAACATTAAATCATTGTTTTGCAGTTTATCCTCATGTTTTCAGCAGTAGGATACAGACCATTGTCGTCACAATACAGTATTATAACATTAAATCATTGTTTTGCAGTTATCCTTGTGTTTTCGGCAGTAGGATACAGACCATAGTCATCACAATATAGTATTATAACATTAAATCATTGTTTTGCAGTTTATCCTTGTGTTTTCGGCAGTAGGATACATACCATAGTCGTCACAATATAGTATTATAACATTAAAACATTAAATCATTGTTTTGCAGTTTATCCTCGTGTTTTCGGCAGTAGGATACAGACCATTGTCGTCACAATACAGTATTATAACATTAAATCATTGTTTTGCAGTTTATCCTCGTGTTTTCAGCAGTAGGATACAGACCATTGTCGTCACAATACAGTATTATAATGTACCCACCGTGGACAGAAATCATCGGATTTATCATCTTAATCATACCTATAACAACCATTCCACTCTTCCAGATGTATAAATTATGCAAAGGTCAAGGCTCAATAAATCAGGTATTGTTAACTAAAGTCAATGTCTGTAATATAATAATAACAGATTTTATAGAATTTAGTTAAATTAAACTCAACTTACTTTTTTACCTAAATGGTCTTTGCATTCTTTCTCAAGTATTTACATCTGAACAATCCCCATTGCCTAACATCAGAGCAAGCCTAAGTATTCGGAATCAATAATGTATTTATAATACAAGGCCCAAAATGTGAATGTACCATTTTGTTTATACGTATAACATGGCCTGAACACTGTTGTGAATTGATTAACTCTGATCTACATAGTAAGCCAGACAAAATTATTATTGAATCCTAGAGTTAATAGCTGGGTGAATATAATACCATAAAGCTGAATCCTAGAGTTAACAGCTAGGTGAATATAATACCATAAAGCTGAATCCTACAGTTAACAGCTAGGTAAATATAATACCATAAAGCTGAATCGTAGAGTTAACAGCTAGGTGAATATAATACCATAAAGCTGAAACCTAGAGTTAACAGTTAGGTAAATATAATACCATTAAGCTGAATCGTAGAGTTAACAGGTGGGTGAATATAATACCATAAAGCTAAATCCTTGAGTTAACAGCTGGGTGGACATAATACCATAAAGCTGAAACCTAGAGTTTACAGCTAGGTAAATATAATACCATACAGCTGAATCCTAGAGTTAACAGCTGGGTGAATATAATACCATACAGCTGAATCGTAGAGTTGACAGCTGGGTGAATATAATACCATACAGCTGAATCATAGAGTTAACAGCTGGGTGAATATAATAACATAAAGCTGAAACCTAGAGTTAACAGCTGTGTGAATATAATACAATAAAGCTGAATCATAGAGTTAACAGATAGGTGAGTATAATACCATTAAGCTGAAACGTAGAGTTAATAGCTGGGTGAATATAATACCATACAGCTGAATCGTAGAGTTAACAGCTGGGTGAATATAATACCATACAGCTGAAACCTAGAGTTAACAGCTGGGTGGACATAATACCATAAAGCTGAAACCTAGAGTTAACAGCTGGGTGGACATAATACCATAAAGCTGAATCCTAGAGTTAACAACTGGGTGAATATATTACCATAAAGCTGAATCCTAGAGTTAACAGATAGGTGAGTATAATACCATAAAGTTAATTAACATCTGGGTGAATATAATACCATTGATCTGAAACGTAGAGCGAATAGCTGGGTGAATATAATAAAATTAATCTGAATCCTAGAATTAACAGCTAGGTGAATATATTACCAAAAAGCTGAATCCTAAAGTTTACAGCTGGGTGAATATAATACCATAAAGCTGAATCCTAGAATTAACAGCTGGGTGGACATAATACCATAAAGATGAATCCTAAAGTTAACAGCTAGGTGAATATAATACCATAAAGCTGAATCCTAGAGTTTACAGCTGGGTGAATATAATAACATAAAGATGAAACCTAGAGTTAACAGCTAGTTGAATATGATAACATAAACCTGAAGCGTAGAATTAACAGCTGAGTGGACATAATACCATAAAGCTGAATCCTAGAGTTAACAGCTTGGTGAATATAATACCATTAAGCTGAAATGTAGAGTTAATAGCTGGGTGAATATAATACCATAAAGCTGAATCCTAGAGTTAACAGCTTGGTGAATATTATACCATTAAGCTGAAACGTAGAGTTAATAGCTGGGTGAATATAATACCATAAAGCTGAATCCTAGAGTTAACAGCTTGGTGAATATAATACCATTAAGCTGAAACGTAGAGTTAATAGCTGGGTGAATATAATAACATAAAGATGAATCCTAGAGTTAACAATTGTTGAATATATTACCATAAGGCTGAATCCTAGAGTTAACAGCTGAATGAATATAATAAAATAAAGCTGAATCCTAGAGTAAATAGATGGGTGAATATAATACCATAAAGCTGAAACCTAGAGTTAACAGATAGGTGAATATAATACCATAAAGTTAATTAACAGCTGGGTGAATATAATACCATTGATCTGAAACGTAGAGCGAATAGCTGGGTGAATATAATAAAATTAATCTGAATCCTAGAATTAACAGCTAGGTGAATATATTACCAAAAAGCTGAATCCTAAAGTTTACAGCTGGGTGAATATAATACCATAAAGCTGAATCCTAGAATTAACAGCTGGGTGGACATAATACCATAAAGATGAATCCTAAAGTTAACAGCTAGGTGAATATAATACCATAAAGCTGAATCCTAGAGTTTACAGCTGGGTGAATATAATAACATAAAGCTGAATCCTCGAGTTAACAGCTGGGTGAATATGATAACATAAACCTGAAGCGTAGAATTAACAGCTGGGTGGACATAATACCATAAAGATGAATCCTAAAGTTAACAGCTAGGTGAATATAATACCATAAAGCTGAATCCTAGAGTTTACAGCTGGGTGAATATAATAACATAAAGATGAAACCTAGAGTTAACAGCTGTGTGAATATAATAAAATAAAGCTGAATCCTCGAGTTAACAGCTGGGTGAATATAATACCATAAAGCTGAATCCTAGAGTTAACAGCTTGGTGAATATAATACCATAAAGATGAATCCTAGAGTTAACAGCTGGGTGAATATAATACCATAAAGATGAATCCTTAAGTTAACAGCTAGGTAAATATACCATAAAGCTGAATCCTAGAGCTAACAGCTAGCTGAATATAATACCATAAAGCTGAGTCCTAGAGTTAACAGCTGAATGAATATAATACCATAAAGCTGAATCCTAGAGTTAACAGCTGAGGGAATAAAATACTATAAATCGGAAGTGAATTTATTTCATCTAATGATATATTGAAACGTTGTTTAAAAACAGATAATAACCAGAATTCAGGATTCTGATCTTGATATGTTTGTACTATAGTAGATGAAAATAATATTGTAAATGCAATGTCTGATGCAAAGGAAATTTTGTTCTATTTTTCAGAGGTTACATGTGGGATGTCAGTCAGAACCTAACTGGGGTCCGGCATTAGAAAGACATTGGAAAAATGTAGAGTATTATCCAGCTGTCAACACTACTACGTTAGCCGTGGATGTCGACTCGCCGTTACATACAGTCTCTGGTAGTTATACATGTACCCAGCAAGATATGGTTTAAACTTTTTTTATCTTTGCTGTAATCCATGGAATGTTCTGAAGAGGATTTAATTATCTTTATTAAATAATTTTGTTAAAATATTAATATAATTATAAAGATATAAATGGGAAAGGAAATGTTTTCCTCATTTATAATTCCCATCATATGCATGAGTTACCTCCCATTATAGAAGTACATTTTAATCATTTTCCTTACAATATTTATAAATTTCAGTTGCAACAAATATTTTTACAATTTCATTTTTAATAGTATGTTTTTTGAGAAATGATTTATTAAATTTGATGGTTTCCATAAAAAATACCTGATAAATTCAGTTTAATATTGTTTAGGAGCGAGTTGAGGGTGTGAAATAAAATTAATTTCTAATTCTTTTCAGAAAATGTTTTTAAAAAACTAGTTGAATTTCTTATGGTAGTATAAGTAATAAGGTAATACCTCCTTAAGTTTGTAAAGAGTTGTCTTTCTTTGATAGAAATTTTAATGTATGGATTTTTCAGGTACTTCTGTTTGGACATAATAGAAAGATGATGGAAAAATAACAAAAAAATTTAATTAAAAATTTAAAGTATTACAGTTTCATGTGTTGAGATAAGTATGAAGAAAATCAAATAGTAAAAACTTTACAGTGTAGAAATACCTACCTCAAAGGGACATCACCCTAAAATTGTATCAACTAAAAGGTAAAGAACTCTTGGAATTATGCAAAGAATTGGAGGAAACCACCATTGATGAATAACCTGCTTTAATATCGAACAATGATAGAATAGGACTTTACCAAATCATAGCATGCTGTAATCATTTTCCATTTCCAGATCATGTGCATTTTACAACGGTTGGGGTTCGTGTACCCAGCTTGTCACAGATCAGTCTTCTACCTAAACCCTTATCCCCTAAGAAACCCCGGGATATGAGGGAGAGAGCTATATTAAACCATGCCTATACCAACCCCCAGTTTCATCAGTCTACTGGTAAGCTTGTGTTCTGCATGTTATGTACTCTTGGATTGATAATGCCTGATGACTTGATTGGGGCAAAATTTACAAAGTTGAGCATTCAAAAATCTTTATTTATTTATTTTCTTAAAGTTCATGAGAAAATTTTTTTTAAGGTTTCTTCTTCTTTTTTTTTTTGGTTAAATTTATTTCATAATGTATGAGAAAATAGCTTTGAATTGAAAAAAAAAACAAGATCAAAACTTGATACCGTGGTTATGTCTCAGCTGACTTGTTACCATGGTTATGTCTCAGCTGACTTGATACAATGTGTAATATCGCTAAATTACTGTCTGCAAGAGTTCAAGTAAAAGTTCAATTCTAGTTCAAATGTTTAATTTCTATAGTTAAATAACAAACAGATGTGCTGTTGATTGATATGTCTAGTCGATGTAACCTACAGTGTTATCTTGGTCAGTTGTATTAAAGTATCAGAACTAAACAGCCGTGTTGTGTCTATTAACCATGCTTAATTAACCCGTACAAATCTTATACAATGGTTATGTCCCAGCTGACTTGATACCATGGTTATGTCTCAGCTGACTTGTTACATGGTTATGTCTCAGCTGAATTGATACCATGGTTATGTCTCAGCTGACAATACCATGATTATGTCTCAGCTGACTTGTTACCATGGTTATGTCTCAGCTGACTTGATACCATGGTTATGTCTCAGCTGATGATACCATGATTATGTCTCAGCTGACTTGATACCATGGTTATGTCTCAGCTGAATTGATACCATGGTTATTTCTCAGCTGACTTGATACCATGGTTATGTCTCGGCTGACTTGATACCATGGTTATGTCTCAGCTGACTTGTTACCATGGTTATGTCTCAGCTGACTTGATACAATGGTTATGTCCCAGCTGACTTGTTACCATGGTTATGTCTCAGCTGAATTGATACCATGGTTATGTCTCAGCTGACAATACCATGATTATGTCTCAGCTGACTTGATACCATGGTTATGTCTCAGCTGAATTGATACCATGGTTATTTCTCAGCTGACTTGATACCATGGTTATGTCTCAGCTGACTTGATACCATGGTTATGTCTCAGCTGACTTGATACCATGGTTATGTCTCAGCTGACTTGATACCATGATTATGTCTCAGCTGACTTGATACCATGGTTATGTCTCAGCTGATGATACCATGATTATGTCTCAGCTGACTTGATACCATGGTTATGTCTCATCTGACTTGTTACCATGGTTATGTCTCAGCTGAATTGATACCATGGTTATGTCTCAGCTGACGATACCATGATTATGTCTCTGCTGACTTGTTACCATGGTTATGTCTCAGCTGACTTGATACCATGGTTATGTTTCAGCTGACGATACCATGATTATGTCTCAGCTGACTTGATACCATGGTTATGGCTCAGCTGACTTGATACCATGGTTATGTCCCAGCTGACTTGATACCATGGTTATGTCTCAGCTGACTTGATACCATGGTTATGTCTCAGCTGACTTGATACCATGGTTATGTCTCAGCTGACTTGTTACCATGGTTATGTCTTAGCTGACTTGATACCATGGTTATGTCTTAGCTGACTTGATACCATGGTTATGTCTCAGCTTACTTGATACCATGGTTATGTCTTAGCTGACTTGATACCATGATTATGTCTTAGCTGACTTGATACCATGGTTATGTCTCAGCTGACTTGATACCATGGTTATGTCTCAACTGAATTTTTACCATGGTTATGTCTCAACTGACTTGATACCATGGTTATGTCTCAGCTGACTTGTTACCATGGTTATGTCTCAGCTGACTTGTTACCATGGTTATGTCTCAGCTGATTTGATACCATGGTTATGTCTCAGCTGACTTGATACCATGGTTAAGTCTCAGCTGACTTGTTACCATGGTTATGTCTTAGCTGACTTGATACCATGGTTATATGTTATACCATGGTTATGTCTCAGCTGACTTGTTACCATGGTTATGTCTCAGCTGATTTGATACCATGGTTATGTCTCAGCTGACTTGTTACCATGGTTATGTCTTAGCTGACTTGTTACCATGGTTATGTCTTAGCTGACTTGATACCATGGTTATATGTTATACCATGGTTATGTTGATGTGTTTTCAGTTCTGATGTTTCCCCATAACTTCCACAGATGTTTCTCTCTAAGCTTGATGCCTTGTTTTAGTCTATACATTTAATAACATTTATTTATATTTCTCATTTACATAATAAGGTATAATAATATACAGTGTTCCATTTGCCTTGATGAGCTATGTCAGTTGATAATTGCTTTCTCAAAATTGTTTCTATGATTCTAAAACCATGAATTTAATTGTAAATAAAGTGTATGCATTCAATTTTACTTTTCTGCACTTCAAATGCAAATAATTACAAAAACGATGCATACGAAACGGTTACCCAGAGATTTGTGTTTTCTTTCTTCCTTACATAAGATATATGACGTCACAGCCTACCTTCAATAACTTGATATATTTTTACAGCTCCAATAACCTTGACCTATTCAGGTTTGACTGTATATAATTTTTCAATTTTTTAAATTTTTTTGTGTGAAAAATCGCAAAATTTGATGTAAATATCTGGGATTTTTTTATTTGTTCAGTGTCAATAGACAAATCAACATTTACACCAGAAGATGCAGTTGTCATGGATACCGATTATATCATTGTCAAAAAACCCTTGACCATTTCCACTAATACTAAAGATGCATCTACCCAGACTGACCAAGTGATGAAGAGTCCAAAATATTTGGATAAAAATAAGGTACGTATTGTGCGTCAATGCATCATAGAATTTTCTGTGTGTATTTCAGTCTTGCTTTTTGAAAATAAATTTGAGTATTTTTTGCATGTAGTCAAGAAGAGCTGTGACCTTTTACAGTCGAACCTCAATGTCTCGAATTATGTTGATGTAATTTTTAAGTCCGGCATTGTTTCTATATCTACAATAAATTTCTTCCTCGGATGTGTCGATCTTGGTTGTCTATATAATTTGCTTAACTCAATGAATTTTTACAGTCTGTACAATATTAATTAGTGGAATTTTAACCTTGTTGTCTCGAAAGTTAATTTTGCTCATGATATCATTTGTCAAAACTAACAATTTCATTTGTATTGTTACTTAATTCACGTCTGTTTATTTTACACTTGTCTACACACCTGTCGATCTGTAAACAAGATAATGGATTGGCTATAACAGTTTGAATTGGTAATTCAATAAAACATGCAGTACATAAAATTAATTGATGATCCGCTCTTTACTGTCGGAATTATTTTTTCATTTTAATTAAAAATTATAATGACTGAAAATTTCTTTTTATTTTATCAATGATTTGTTTGGTTTTGTTTTGTTTCTTTTAAGACATTATGTTATTTTAGTTGACTTGTGTGTTTTTTTCAATTACGTAACAATCTGTGTTGTTTATTTAGTGCTTTAGAACTGAAAGTTATATAAATTTTGTTATTATATATTTTGTACTGTCCCTCAAACTATGACTTATGGAGGTTTGACTGTACCTGAACAATTTAAATCAACATGTGTGTTCTGATTGGCTAAGCTTATAATGTAATTTACAGAATATTCTGTATATTTTTACAGCCAAATTAAAGCTGGACACCTTGTTTCTATTTTTTTAAATATGGATGCTATGTATCTATTTTTACTTATTTTCAAGCTGTTACTAAAAATAAACCCAGATATTCTGAATGAAACAAATACCTAATATTAACAATATGGTAGAATAGACAGACCCAGAGGAGCAGATGAAAACAAAATTTGTGAATTTGAATGCAATTTCAGATGTAAGGACTTTTAATTTGATCAATACATTTTATATAGACTCTGTAGAAAGATATTGACCTCAGTCAGACTTCATCATCAGTCCATATCATTTTACATGGTCCATATAAAGCTTATTTACCTCTAGAAAAGTCCATAATTGATAAATATTTAGTTACAGTTGAGTAACCGGTGATTCCACATATGTTACATATCTTCCAATTTAGGTGTTATTTAAAAACAAAAATGTTTTATTTAACCTTCCTTGGACTAATTGTGATATTCATATTACATTTTAATATAGATGTTTTCTGCAATGTAAACATTCATTTCTTAAATATTATAATGTAATTATCTTAAACATTCATTTCTTAAATATAATAAAAAAATTAACCTGAAAGACACCCTTTTTAAAACTTCAAAGAAAATGGAGTATATCGATGACTGTTCAATTTCTTTTATTGTAAACATTTAACTGTTTCATCACTGTTTAAGTTTAGAATATTTATATATAAAAATCTTTCCTGAATTCTGTATTGATTATTGTCTCGCCTGCGACGATAGTCGCTGGAGGCGAGACATATGTATGGGAATCTGGCGGCGGCGTGAACACTTTGACATCTTGCTTCATATCTTTGTAAGCCCAAGACCTAGGTCCATCAAATTTGGTCCTGAGGTAGCTTATGATAAGTACTTGCCAGTCAGTCACCTGTCACCTGACCTTGACCTCAATTTCACTGTCGAGCGACTACGTTATAGTTTTTGGGTTATGGCAATTCCTCTGTAACCACGCATGGTAGGATGACAATATTTGGTATATAGGTTGCTGATGACTAGTACATGACTGTCTGGTAGGTGTCACCTGACCTTGACCTCTATTTCACGGTCCAGCGACTACATTAAAGTTTTTGGGTTACGGCAGTTCCTCTGTAACCACGCATGGTAGGATGACAATATTTGGTATATAGGTTGCTGATGACTAGTACATGACTGTCTGGTAGGTGTCACCTGACCTTGACCTCAATTTCACGGTCCAGCGACTACATTAAGTTTTTGGGTTACTGCAGTTCCTCTGTAACCACGCATGGTAGGATGACAATATTTGGTATATAGGTTGCTGATGACTAGTACATGACTGTCTGGTAGGTGTCACCTGACCTTGACCTCAATTTCACGGTCCAGCGACTACGTTAGAGTTTTTGGTTTACGGCAGTTTCTCTGTAACCAATCACGGTAGGATGACAATATTTGGTATATAGGTTGCTGATGACTAGTACATGACTGTCTGGTAGGTGTCACCTGACCTTGACCTCAATTTCACGGTCCAGCGACTACGTTAAAGTTTTTGGGTTACGGCAGTTCCTCTGTAACCACATGGTAGGATGACAATATTTGGTGTATAGGTTGCTAATGATTAGTACATGACTGTCTCATAGGTTTCAACTGACCATGACCTCAATTTTATGGTCCAGTGACTAAGTTAAAGTTTTAGGATTAGGTCCGCTTCTCTGTAACCATGCATATTTTAAATGATAACAACTTAATGCTATTTACGTAATGCTTATGACGTAATTTTTTTTCGTTACTTATGCGGAATTCAGGTGAGACATCTTTCTGTGTCCACACTTGTTTATGCACATGCACCATATCCACAAAAATACCATTGTTTACATAAAACCAGGTCATGCTGAACAAAATGACAAAATTAAATACTTTGCCAACAAACTCAAACAAATTTGGGTTGTATGTTTTAAAAATTAAAAAATAATATATTTTAGAAAAAAAACCATTTAATTTTTATGAATAAATATTTTTTCTGAAACTGAAAACATTTACAAAAACACCAGAGTCTGTAGATGATTATTTATTATAATGGTAAAGTGAAGATATACCTGGTTTTTTTTTAATATTAAAATAAATATTGATGTGTTCATTGTTTATTTAAATTTCTGGTAAATTTTTCAGAGTTTCAATCTTCCATCTCTGAAACTAAAGTTAGAGGAAGACATCAAAGATGTGTCAATAAAGGAAGGTGTATTGCCTAATGAAAAAGACAATCCCGCAGTTTTACAGGTGGATGTAACACACTTCTAAGTTTTGCTACATATTCTTTGATGCTGGACGTTTTGAGAAACTGATGGAAGATAGTTCTTTTATGAAAATAATAATGCATATTTAAATAACTTACAAATTGATTGAAAAATGAATGTGATAATAGGAGCAGTTGATCTGCACAAACTATGGTGACCAAAGTATGTACAATATTTATTTTTTGCTATGAGAGTTGTATAGCAGAAGGTGTTGGTCTTTCTTGGCATTGGTTTTTTAGTTCAGTGCACATTTGGTTACTATAGTTTTAGTTATGTCTGATGACAGGTGAGAAGTACATTGTTAAATTTGTAAACAAGTCTGCAGAATTGATGAAGTAGTGCCATTCTGGAATAATACATTATGCCTAATATGACCTGTCTATAGTAATCATAATTCTACTGTTCAGAAATAGCACTTGTACATATGTGTTTAATTGTTTGCTAAAGTTTTTTTCATGAAAACAGATTTTTTTATGTTGTAAACAGGTGTAGACAATAAGACTGTTTGATTTTGGTTGGTAATACAATGTACATTAACAAGCTACCATGTTTTTGGTTGATAATACAATGTACATTAACAAGCTGCCATGTTTTTGGTTGATAATACACCAACAATTTACCAGTTTTTTTTATAACAGTTTGTACAGCAAAAAGAGTTTGATTACCAGTATATTTTTTACAGCAAATAAAAGCATACATATCAGTTATTTAATAATCCTGTGATAACATTTAAATAATTTAGATTTATTGCTAAATTAGGCTATTGTTTTGTATGTCTATCCATAGTAATAATCACTTACTGCAGTAAAAATCTCCTGAAATAACTTGAAGTTTCCATGCATATCTATGGTGATGCAATGAACTATTAAGTTCAAGATCATTCACAGTACACTTGATACTGCAGAATGTCCACTTTAAAATGTGGAAACAAATTTTTGTTGTTTCAGAACCATTTTTGCAAACTTTTGAGGAAAAAAAACTGCTGTTAAAATGCTCTTTTTAGAAAAAATAATAGTAAAATACCTACTTTTGCTATTTTTCTGGATTTGGTTAACTTTAGGTATAATTATTTTGAATCTTGTTCTGGAAAATATCCAAAGTATATGCCTATATTTGTATAGGGTTTGTAATTTGAACATGTGCCTATGTGACCTTCGGTTTACAGGTATGAAAACTATCATGAAGGTATTGATATTTTATGATCTATATTGATTGGAAGATGTTTGATAGTAGTTCAAATACTTAATTCTCGTATATGATAGCCATATTAAAAAAACAATTTAAATTGTGTAAATTGGAGTTTTCTCCCCTTTATAAATAGTTCTGTTGTACTATAATGTAAACTTCTGTGTTGGTTTCTTAATTCTCATATATGATGGCCATATTAAAAAAACAATTTAAATTGTGTAAATTGGAGTTTTCTCCCCTTTATAAATAGTTCCTGTTGTACTATAATGTAAACTTCTGTGTTGGTTTCTTAATTCTCATATATGATGGCCATATTAAAAAAAACAATTTAATTGTGTAAATTGGAGTTTTCTCCCCTTTATAAATAGTTCTGTTGTACTATAATGTAAACTTCTGTGTTGGTTTCTTAATTCTCATATATGATGGCCATATTAAAAAAACAATTTAATTGTGTAAATTGGAGTTTTCTCCCCTTTATAAATAGTTCCTGTTGTACGTAGTATAATGTAAACTTCTGTGTTGGTTCAGACTTTGTACATAAAGTTTGTTTGTGTGCTTTTTCCAATCTTTGTACATGTAATACAGCTTTTGTGTGTATGTGTTTATACATGTAAAGAACTTTTGTGTGCTTGTTTATACATGTAATACAACTTTTGTGCGCTTGTTTATACATGTAAAGAACTTTTGTGTGCTCGTTTATACATGTAATACAACTTTTGTGTGCTTGTTTATACATGTAAAGAACTTTTGTGTGCTCGTTTATACATGTAATGCAACTTTTGTGTGCTTGTTTATACATGTAAAGAACTTTTGAGTGCTTGTTTATACATGTAATACAACTTTAGCGTGTGTGTGTGTTTATACATGTAATGCAACTTTTGTGTGCATTTGTTTAAAATGTAAGCAGTGATATATTTGAGCAGTTCACATGCTGTAAATAGATTAACATCCTCACAGTTCATAGTTTCTTTCTTCACACATAGGTACCATTATCTATGATATATCTTTATGAATAAATGTACATTAGCTCTGTACCGGAGTATCAAATGATTGTTCCTGTAAATAGTTCCCTGTTGTGATAGCATGCAAGTATCATGGCCGATTGTAAATAGTCCTCTGTTGTGATACCAGAGAATCTTGGCTGACTGTAAATATTCCCTTGTGATACCAGCATCATGGCTGACTGTAAATAGTCCTCTGTTGTAATACCAATATCATGACTGTAAATAGTCCAGTGTTGTGATACCAGAGTATCATGGCTGACTGTAAATAGTGCTCTCTTGTGATACAGCTCTATATCACGTCAGACTGTCCTCCATTTTGATACCATATTGAGCATTGATATTATGTTGTTTTTACATTTTTACATTTGTCATGATTTTGATTTTACCTGTTATTTTTTACTGTTGGTTTTTTATTGTTGATGTAAATCAAGGCCAGAATCTGTGATGAAATAAAAAAAAATACTGAACAGTTTTTAGTTTTTTCTTATGTTATAATTATGAAAATTAAAAAAGTGGGAATTTAGTCCCATCATCCTGTCTAATATATGGACTGAATTTTCCAAACCGAATTATACCCAAAAGGGAATTGCCAGGTATAAACATAAGACCTGGATTTGGTGAGCTGAATATATCAATACACCACCAACAGCCTTAGTATTGCAGACAGTTATTGTATCAATACCCCACCAACAGCCGTAGTAGTGCAGACAGTTATTGTATCAATACACCACCAACAGCCGTAGTAGTGCAGACAGTTATTGTATCAATTACACCACCAACAGCCGTAGTAGAGCAGACAGTTATTGTATCAATACACCACCAACAGCCTTAGTGCAGACAGTTATTGTATCAATACACCACCAACAGCCGTAGTATTGCAGACATTTATTGTATTAATACACCACCAACAGCCGTAGTGCAGACGGTTATTGTATCAATACACCACCAATAGCTGTAGTGTAGACAGTTATTATATCAATACACCACCAACAGCCGTAGCAGTGCAGACAGTTATTGTATCAATACACCACAAACAGCCGTAGTAGTGCAGACAGTTATAGTATCAATTACACCACCAACAGCCGTAGTAGAGCAGACAGTTATTGTATTAATACACCACCAACAGCCGTAGTGCAGACAGTTATTGTATCAATACACCACCAACAGCCGTAGTGCAGACAGTTATTGTATCAATACACCAACAACAGCCGTAGTGCAGACAGTTATTGTATCAATACACCACTAACACCCGTAGTGCAGATATGTATTGTATCAATACACCACCAACAGCAGTAGTGCAGACAGTTGTGGTATCAATATACCACAAACAGCCGTAGTGCAGACAGTTGTGGTATCAATACACCACAAACAGCCGTAGTGCAGACAGTTGTGGTATCAATACACCACAAACAGCGTAGTGCAGACAGTTGTGGTATCAATACACCACCAACAGCAGTAGTGCAGACAGTTATAATTTTCCAAACCGAATTATACCCCAAAGGGAATTGCCAGGTATAAACATAAGACCTGGATTTGGTGAGCTGAATATATCAATACACCACCAACAGCCTTAGTAGTGCAGACAGTTGTTGTATCAATACACCACCAACAGCCGTTGTAGTGCAGACAGTTATTGTATCAATTACACCACCAACAGCCGTAGTAGAGCAGACAGTTATTGTATCAATACACCACCAACAGCCGTAGTGCAGACAGTTATTGTATCAATACACCACCAACAGCCGTAGTATTGCAAACAGTTATTGTATCAATACCCCACCAACAGCCGTAGTAGTGCAGACAGTTATTGTATCAATACACCGCCAACAGCCGTAGAGCAGACAGTTGTGGTATCAATATACCACAAACAGCCGTAGTGCAGACAGTTGTGGTATCAATACACCACCAACAGCAGTAGTGCAGACAGTTGTGATATCAATGCACCACAAACAGCCGTAGTGCAGACAGTTGTGGTATCAATACACTACCAACAGCAGTAGTGCAGACAGTTCTGGTATCAATATACCACAAACAGCCGTAGTGCAGACAGTTGTGGTATCAATACACCACAAACAGCCGTAGTGCAGACAGTTGTGGTATCAATACACCACAAACAGCGTAGTGCAGACAGTTGTGGTATCAATACACCACCAACAGCAGTAGTGCAGACAGTTATAATTTTCCAAACCGAATTATACCCCAAAGGGAATTGCCAGGTATAAACATAAGACCTGGATTTGGTGAGCTGAATATATCAATACACCACCAACAGCCTTAGTAGTGCAGACAGTTATTGTATCAATACACCACCAACAGCCGTAGTAGTGCAGACAGTTATTGTATCAATTACACCACCAACAGCCGTAGTAGAGCAGACAGTTATTGTATCAATACCCCACCAACAGCCGTAGTAGTGCAGACAGTTATTGTATCAATACACCATCAACAGCCGTAGTACTGCAGACATTTATTGTATTAATACACCACCAACAGCCGTAGTGCAGACAGTTATTGTATCAATACACCACCAACAGCTGTGGAGCAGACAGGTATGGTATCAATGCATCACCAACAGCCGTAGCAGTGCAGACAGTTATGGTATCGATACACCACCAACAGCCGCAGTAGTGCAGACATTTATTGTATTAAGTACACCACCAACAGCCGTAGTGCAGACGGTTATTGTATCGATACACCACCAACAGCTGTAGTGTAGACGGTTATATCAATACACCACCAACACTCGTAGTGCAGACAGTTATTGTATCAATACACCACTAACACCCGTAGTGCAGATATGTATTGTATCAATACACAGCCAACAGCCGTAGTGCAGACAGTTGTGGTATCAATACACCACCAACAGCCGTAGTGCAGACAGTTGTGGTATCAATACACCACAAACAGCCGTAGTGCAGACAGTTGTGGTATCAATACACCACCAACAGCAGTAGTGCAGACAGTTGGATGTTTTTTTATGCATATATTAGACCATTAGGTGGTTCATAGCTGCCAGGTTAACATTTTAAACCCTCTTTGTCTTTTAAAATACATGCAGTTTGACCATGGCCTTTTTATCCCCCTTCCAACTGTGGCCATGTTCTTAATTCTAAAATGAGGCTGAAACGCAGTATCTATTAATAGAAACAAATTCAATGATCAAACTGGCCTGAAACTGTAGCCAACTTAGCCTGAAAAACTGAAAGTAGCTTATTAATTGTGTGTCTGGTACAAAGAAGCTAGCACTGGTTTGGACTGAAGCACTGTCTTTTTGTTTTATTTTGTTTGGGTTTTTTTTGGTTTTTTTTTTTTTTGGTTTTATTTCTTTTTTCCAATTTTATCATACATGTATAATCTAAAGAACATTTTTTCTCGTTATCTCCTAACTTGTCGCTGCTTCACAAAGAACATTACTGCTCGTTATCTCCTGCTTTGTGGTTGCTTCACAAAGAACATTCCTGTTCGTTACCTCCTGCCTTGTGGCAGCTTCACAAAGAACATTCTTGCTTGTTATCTCCTGCCTTGTGGCTGCTTCACAAAGAACATTCATGCTTGTTATCTCCTGTCTTTTGGCAGCTTCACAAAGAACATTCATGCTTGTTATCTCCTGCCTTATGGCAGGTTCACAAAAAACATTCATGCTTGTTATCTCCTTGTGTCTGCTTCACAAAGAACACTCCTACTTGTTATCTCCTGCTTTGTGGTTGCTTCACAAAGAACATTCCTGCTCGTTATCTACAGCCATGTGGCTGCTTCACAAAGAACATTCATGCTCGTTATCTTCTTCCTGGTGGCTGTTTCACAAAGAACATTCCTGCTCGTTATCTACAGCCATGTGGCTGCTTCACAAAGAATATTCATGCTCTTTATCTTCTTCCTGGTGGCTGTTTCACAAAGAACATTCCTGCTCGTTATCTGCTTCTTGGTGGCTGCTTCACAAAGAACATTCCTGCTCGTTATCTTCTTCCTGGTGGCTGCTTCAAAGAACATTCATGCTTGTTATCTACTGACTCATATCTGCTTCACAAAGAACATTCATGCATGTTATCTCCTGCCTTGTGGCTGCTTCACAAAGAACATTCATGCTTGTTATCTCCTGTCTTTTGGCAGCTTCACAAAGAACATTCATGCTTGTTATGTCCTGCCTTGTGGCTGCTTCACAAAAACATTCCTGCTCGTTACCTCCTGCCTTGTGGCAGCTTCACATAGAACATTCATGCTTGTTATCTGCTGCCTTGTGGATGCATCACAAAGAACATTCATGCTTGTTATCTGCTGCCTTGTTGCTGCTTCACAAAGAACATTCATGCTTGTTATCTGCTGCCTGGTGGCTGCTTCACAAAGAACATTCATGCTTGTTATCTGCTGCCTTGTGGCTGCTTCACAAAGAACATTTCTGATGGCTGCTCTACAAAGAACATTCCTGCTCGTTATCTCCTGCCTTTAGGCTGCTTCACAAAGAACATTCCTGCTCGTTATCTCCTGCCTTTAGGCTGCTTCACAAAGAACATTCCTGTTCGTTGTCTCCTGCCTTTAGGCTGCTTCACAAAGAACATTCCTGCTCGTTATCTCCTGCCTTTAGGCTGCTTCAAAGAACATTCCTGTTCGTTATCTCCTGCCTTTAGGCTGCTTCAAAGAACATTCCTGTTCGTTATCTCCTGCCTTTAGGCTGCTTCACAAAGAACATTCCTGCTCGTTATCTCCTGCCTTTAGGCTGCTTCACAAAGAACATTCCTGTTCGTTGTCTCCTGCCTTTAGGCTGCTTCACAAAGAACATTCCTGCTCGTTATCTCCTGCCTTTAGGCTGCTTCAAAGAACATTCCTGTTCGTTATCTCCTGCCTTTAGGCTGCTTCAAAGAACATTCCTGTTCGTTATCTCCTGCCTTTATGGTGCTTCACAAAGAACATTCCTGTTCGTTATCTCCTGCCTTTAGGGTGCTTCACAAAGAACATTCCTGCTCGTTATCTCCTGCCTTTAGGCTGCTTCAAAGAACATTCCTGTTCGTTATCTCCTGCCTTTAGGGTGCTTCACAAAGAACATTCCTGTTCGTTATCTCCTGCCTTTAGGGTGCTTCACAAAGAACATTCCTGCTCGTTATCTCCTGCCTTTAGGCTGCTTCACAAAGAACATTCCTGCTCGTTATCTCCTGCCTTTAGGCTGCTTCACAAAGAACATTCCTGTTCGTTATCTCCTGCCTTTAGGGTGCTTCACAAAGAACATTCCTGCTCGTTATCTCCTGCCTTTAGGCTGCTTCACAAAGAACATTCCTGCTCGTTATCTCCTGCCTTTAGGCTGCTTCACAAAGAACATTCCTGTTCGTTATCTCCTGCCTTTAGGGTGCTTCACAAAGAACATTCCTGCTCGTTATCTTCTGCCTTTAGGGTGCTTCACAAAGAACATTCCTGCTCGTTATCTCCTGCCTTTAGTCTGCTTCACAATGAATATTCCTGCTCGTTATCTCCTGCCTTTAGGGTGCTTCACAAAGAACATTCCTGTTCGTTATCTCCTGCCTTTAGGGTGCTTCACAAAGAACATTCCTGCTCGTTATCTCCTGCCTTTAGGCTGCTTCACAAAGAACATTCCTGCTCGTTATCTCCTGCCTTTAGGCTGCTTCACAAAGAACATTCCTGCTCGTTATCTCCTGCCTTTAGGCTGCTTCACAAAGAACATTCCTGTTCGTTATCTCCTGCCTTTAGGGTGCTTCACAAAGAACATTCCTGTTCGTTATCTCCTGCCTTTAGGCTGCTTCACAAAGAACATTCCTGTTCGTTATCTCCTGCCTTTAGGCTGCTTCAAAGAACATTCCTGCTCGTTATCTCCTGCCTTTATGGTGCTTCACAAAGAACATTCCTGTTCGTTATCTCCTGCCTTTAGGGTGCTTCACAAAGAACATTCCTGCTCGTTATCTCCTGCCTTTAGGCTGCTTCACAAAGAACATTCCTGCTCGTTATCTCCTGCCTTTAGGGTGCTTCACAAAGAACATTCCTGCTCGTTATCTCCTGCCTTTAGGGTGCTTCACAAAGAACATTCCTGTTCGTTGTCTCCTGCCTTTAGGGTGCTTCAAAGAACATTCCTGTTCGTTATCTCCTGCCTTTAGGCTGCTTCAAAGAACATTCCTGCTGGTTATCTCCTGCCTTTAGGCTGCTTCAAAGAACATTCCTGTTCGTTATCTCCTGCCTTTAGGCTGCTTCCCAAAGAACATTCCTGTTCGTTATCTCCTGCCTTTAGGCTGCTTCAAAGAACATTCCTGTTCGTTATCTCCTGCCTTTAGGGTGCTTCACAAAGAACATTCCTGTTCGTTATCTCCTGCCTTTAGGCTGCTTCAAAGAACATTCCTGCTCGTTATCTCCTGCCTTTAGGGTGCTTCACAAAGAACATTCCTGTTCGTTATCTCCTGCCTTTAGGCTGCTTCAAAGAACATTCCTGTTCGTTGTATCCTGCCTTTAGGCTGCTTCACAAAGAACATTCCTGTTCGTTATCTCCTGCCTTTAGGCTGCTTCAAAGAACATTCCTGTTCGTTATCTCCTGCCTTTAGGGTGCTTCACAAAGAACATTCCTGCTCGTTATCTCCTGCCTTTAGGGTGCTTCACAAAGAACATTCCTGTTCGTTATCTCCTGCCTTTAGGCTGCTTCAAAGAACATTCCTGCTCGTTATCTCCTGCCTTTAGGGTTCTTCACAAAGAACATTCCTGCTCGTTATCTCCTGCCTTTAGGGTGCTTCACAATGAACATTCCTGCTCGTTATCTCCTGCCTTTAGGCTGCTTCAAAGAACATTCCTGTTCGTTATCTCCTGCCTTTAGGGTGCTTCACAAAGAACATTCCTGTTCGTTATCTCTTGCCTTTAGGGTGCTTCACAAAGAACATTCCTGCTCGTTATCTCCTGCCTTTAGGGTGCTTCACAAAGAACATTCCTGCTGGTTATCTCCTGCCTTTAGGGTGCTTCACAAAGAACATTCCTGTTCGTTATCTCCTGCCTTTAGGGTGCTTCACAAAGAACATTCCTGCTCGTTATCTCCTGCCTTTAGGGTGCTTCACAAAGAACATTCCTGTTCGTTATCTCCTGCCTTTAGGCTGCTTCAAAGAACATTCCTGTTCGTTATCTCCTGCCTTTAGGCTGCTTCACAAAGAACATTCCTGTTCGTTATCTCCTGCCTTTAGGCTGCTTCAAAGAACATTCCTGTTCGTTATCTCCTGCCTTTAGGGTGCTTCACAAAGAACATTCCTGTTCGTTATCTCCTGCCTTTAGGCTGCTTTAAAGAACATTCCTGCTCGTTATCTCCTGCCTTAAGGGTGCTTCACAAAGAACAT
Organism: Limnoperna fortunei; assembly: GCA_944474755.1. Lineage (NCBI taxonomy): Eukaryota > Metazoa > Mollusca > Bivalvia > Mytilida > Modiolidae > Limnoperna > Limnoperna fortunei. The sequence continues at coordinate 91,997,738 of OX104115.1, forward strand.
TCATGTTCGTTATCTCCTGCCTTTAGGCTGCTTCAAAGAACATTCCTGTTCGTTGTATCCTGCCTTTAGGCTGCTTCACAAAGAACATTCCTGTTCGTTATCTCCTGCCTTTAGGCTGCTTCAAAGAACATTCCTGTTCGTTATCTCCTGCCTTTAGGGTGCTTCACAAAGAACATTCCTGCTCGTTATCTCCTGCCTTTAGGGTGCTTCACAAAGAACATTCCTGTTCGTTATCTCCTGCCTTTAGGCTGCTTCAAAGAACATTCCTGCTCGTTATCTCCTGCCTTTAGGGTTCTTCACAAAGAACATTCCTGCTCGTTATCTCCTGCCTTTAGGGTGCTTCACAAAGAACATTCCTGCTCGTTATCTCCTGCCCTTAGGCTGCTTCAAAGAACATTCCTGTTCGTTATCTCCTGCCTTTAGGGTGCTTCACAAAGAACATTCCTGTTCGTTATCTCCTGCCTTTAGGGTGCTTCACACAGAACATTCCTGCTCGTTATCTCCTGCCTTTAGGGTGCTTCACAAAGAACATTCCTGCTGGTTATCTCCTGCCTTTAGGGTGCTTCACAAAGAACATTCCTGTTCGTTATCTCCTGCCTTTAGGGTGCTTCACAAAGAACATTCCTGCTCGTTATCTCCTGCCTTTAGGGTGCTTCACAAAGAACATTCCTGTTCGTTATCTCCTGCCTTTAGGCTGCTTCAAAGAACATTCCTGTTCGTTATCTCATGCCTTTAGGGTGCTTCACAAAGAACATTCCTGTTCGTTATCTCCTGCCTTTAGGCTGCTTCAAAGAACATTCCTGCTCGTTATCTCCTGCCTTTAGGGTGCTTCACAAAGAACATTCCTGCTCGTTATCTCCTGCCTTTAGGGTGCTTCACAAAGAACATTCCTGTTCGTTATCTCCTGCCTTTAGGCTGCTTCAAAGAACATTCCTGCTCGTTATCTTCTGCCTTTAGGCTGCTTCAAAGAACATTCCTGCTCGTTATCTCCTGCCTTTAGGGTGCTTCACAAAGAACATTCCTGCTCGTTATCTCCTGCCTTTAGGGTGCTTCACAAAGAACATTCCTGTTCGTTATCTCCTGCCTTTAGGCTGCTTCAAAGAACATTCCTGCTCGTTATCTTCTGCCTTTAGGGTTCTTCACAAAGAACATTCCTGCTCGTTATCTCCTGCCTTTAGGGTGCTTCACAAAGAACATTCCTGCTCGTTATCTCCTGCCTTTAGGCTGCTTCAAAGAACATTCCTGTTCGTTATCTCCTGCCTTTAGGGTGCTTCACAAAGAACATTCCTGTTCGTTATCTCTTGCCTTTAGGGTGCTTCACAAAGAACATTCCTGCTCGTTATCTCCTGCCTTTAGGGTGCTTCACAAAGAACATTCCTGCTGGTTATCTCCTGCCTTTAGGGTGCTTCACAAAGAACATTCCTGTTCGTTATCTCCTGCCTTTAGGGTGCTTCACAAAGAACATTCCTGCTCGTTATCTCCTGCCTTTAGGGTGCTTCACAAAGAACATTCCTGTTCGTTATCTCCTGCCTTTAGGCTGCTTCAAAGAACATTCCTGCTCGTTATCTCCTGCCTTTAGGGTGCTTCACAAAGAACATTCCTGCTCGTTATCTCCTGCCTTTAGGCTGCTTCAAAGAACATTCCTGTTCGTTATCTCCTGCCTTTAGGCTGCTTCACAAAGAACATTCCTGTTCGTTATCTCCTGCCTTTAGGCTGCTTCAAAGAACATTCCTGTTCGTTATCTCCTGCCTTTAGGGTGCTTCACAAAGAACATTCCTGTTCGTTATCTCCTGCCTTTAGGCTGCTTCAAAGAACATTCCTGCTCGTTATCTCCTGCCTTTAGGGTGCTTCACAAAGAACATTCCTGTTCGTTATCTCCTGCCTTTAGGCTGCTTCAAAGAACATTCCTGTTCGTTGTATCCTGCCTTTAGGCTGCTTCACAAAGAACATTCCTGTTCGTTATCTCCTGCCTTTAGGCTGCTTCAAAGAACATTCCTGTTCGTTATCTCCTGCCTTTAGGGTGCTTCACAAAGAACATTCCTGCTCGTTATCTCCTGCCTTTAGGGTGCTTCACAAAGAACATTCCTGTTCGTTATCTCCTGCCTTTAGGCTGCTTCAAAGAACATTCCTGCTCGTTATCTCCTGCCTTTAGGGTTCTTCACAAAGAACATTCCTGCTCGTTATCTCCTGCCTTTAGGGTGCTTCACAAAGAACATTCCTGCTCGTTATCTCCCGCCCTTAGGCTGCTTCAAAGAACATTCCTGTTCGTTATCTCCTGCCTTTAGGGTGCTTCACAAAGAACATTCCTGTTCGTTATCTCCTGCCTTTAGGGTGCTTCACAAAGAACATTCCTGCTCGTTATCTCCTGCCTTTAGGGTGCTTCACAAAGAACATTCCTGCTGGTTATCTCCTGCCTTTAGGGTGCTTCACAAAGAACATTCCTGTTCGTTATCTCCTGCCTTTAGGGTGCTTCACAAAGAACATTCCTGCTCGTTATCTCCTGCCTTTAGGGTGCTTCACAAAGAACATTCCTGTTCGTTATCTCCTGCCTTTAGGCTGCTTCAAAGAACATTCCTGTTCGTTATCTCCTGCCTTTAGGGTGCTTCACAAAGAACATTCCTGTTCGTTATCTCCTGCCTTTAGGCTGCTTCAAAGAACATTCCTGCTCGTTATCTCCTGCCTTTAGGGTGCTTCACAAAGAACATTCCTGTTCGTTATCTCCTGCCTTTAGGCTGCTTCAAAGAACATTCCTGCTCGTTATCTCCTGCCTATAGGCTGCTTCAAAGAACATTCCTGTTCGTTATCTCCTGCCTTTAGGGTGCTTCACAAAGAACATTCCTGTTCGTTATCTCCTGCCTTTAGGGTGCTTCACAAAGAACATTCCTGCTCGTTATCTCCTGCCTTTAGGGTGCTTCACAAAGAACATTCCTGCTGGTTATCTCCTGCCTTTAGGGTGCTTCACAAAGAACATTCCTGTTCGTTATCTCCTGCCTTTAGGGTGCTTCACAAAGAACATTCCTGCTCGTTATCTCCTGCCTTTAGGCTGCTTCAAAGAACATTCCTGTTCGTTATCTCCTGCCTTTAGGGTGCTTCACAAAGAACATTCCTGTTCGTTATCTCCTGCCTTTAGGGTGCTTCACAAAGAACATTCCTGCTCGTTATCTCCTGCCTTTAGGGTGCTTCACAAAGAACATTCCTGCTGGTTATCTCCTGCCTTTAGGGTGCTTCACAAAGAACATTCCTGTTCGTTATCTCCTGCCTTTAGGGTGCTTCACAAAGAACATTCCTGCTCGTTATCTCCTGCCTTTATGGTGCTTCACAAAGAACATTCCTGTTCGTTATCTCCTGCCTTTAGGCTGCTTCAAAGAACATTCCTGTTCGTTATCTCCTGCCTTTAGGGTGCTTCACAAAGAACATTCCTGTTCGTTATCTCCTGCCTTTAGGCTGCTTCAAAGAACATTCCTGCTCGTTATCTCCTGCCTTTAGGGTGCTTCACAAAGAACATTCCTGCTCGTTATCTCCTGTCTTTAGGCTGCTTCAAAGAACATTCCTGTTCGTTATCTCCTGCCTTTAGGCTGCTTCACAAAGAACATTCCTGTTCGTTATCTCCTGCCTTTAGGCTGCTTCAAAGAACATTCCTGTTAGTTGTATCCTGCCTTTAGGCTGCTTCACAAAGAACATTCCTGCTCGTTATCTCCTGCCTTTAGGCTGCTTCAAAGAACATTCCTGCTCGTTATCTCCTGCCTTTAGGCTGCTTCAAAGAACATTCCTGCTCGTTATCTCCTGCCTTTAGGCTGCTTCACAAAGAACATTCCTGCTGGTTATCTCCTGCCTTTAGGCTGCTTCACAAAGAACATTCCTGCTCGTTATCTCCTTCCTTTAGGCTGCTTCACAAAGAACATTCCTGCTCGTTATCTCCTGCCTTTAGGGTGCTTCACAAAGAACATTCCTGTTCGTTGTCTCCTGCCTTTAGGCTGCTTCAAAGAACATTCCTGTTCGTTGTATCCTGCCTTTAGGCTGCTTCAGCTAAAATTCCTGGCCGATATCTCCTGGCTTGTGGCTGCTCCGCTAATATTTCTGTTCGTTTTCTCCTGCCTTGTGGCTGCTTCAGCTAACATTTTTTTTTATTCGGTTATCTGTCACCATTGAGGACTAGGAAGAACAAGTTAAAAGAATTGTATTCAGAAGTTATAGTTTCGATTTTGATTGGATCTTTGAAAGACCAGAGCAACAGCATATGCCTGAAACAGAACTAACTTTTGTTATTTTATATTACTTGTAGTATTTAATATATAACTTATTAAGATGACTATTGCTATGATTTTGTAGTGCAGCATGTGCTTGAGGTTTTAAAGATATGAAATAAACATTGTTTTCTTTTAATAGTTTTTTTTTCTTTAATTGAATATTTTAACATAATCAGAAAAAATAGTTATATAAATACAGGTATAATATTATATTGTTACAGTTATCAATCTGATTCTGTCGGCTTGCAAGATGCAAGCGGAAAAATACATCACAACTGTGACATGAACGGCCACTGATATTTTTCTATCGCGATACTTTTTTATTTCATCCGTGATGTTTTTTCATCGCGATGTTTTTCAAAACCATCGCGATGCTTTTAATAAGTATCGTGATGCTTTCGACGAGTCTTGTGATAACTGTAAGTATCATCACAATGAAGCAGAGGAATAGCTTTTGTTTTATTTGTCAGGTATACAAATATTGTATTTTTCAATCTTTTTTTAGGGTAAAAAGAGTTAATATTAGATTCGTTTGACCACTTTTAGTCTGTTGTTGGATTAAAACTGCGCAGCGGAGTAAAAATTAACACAATTTTATGCATTTAAGTACCAATGCGATTTAACATACACTGATTGATTGATTGATTGATGTTTAACGTCCAGCAAGCAATATTTCAGCTATATTCAGGACGTGAAAACCACAATTTTTAAATTAGTCATGCCTCCTTCTTATACTAAAACGTGATCTCATACAATAATATGAGAATATACACAGATAAAAATGGTAGTTAAAACAATAAAAAATATGAAGTATCACATTTAATAGTGAAATTAAATTTTATTATATAAATTAATTTCCTTTAAGAACTTTAAAATTGTGTCGCCTGCGACAGTTTTAAATAAATTAAAATACGTATCTGCACTATAGAAACGTTCCCTAATGTGGGCTACGTCCACACAGTCCATCAAGACATGCTTAATGGTGTATGGACTGTTGCATGGCACACATTCGGGTCGTGGCTAATTGTTTAAAATATAACTATGTGTCGTCCTGGTATGACCAAGACGACATCTTGTTAAAACAACTTGGTCTCTTCAACCACTAAAACATTTAAAATTATTTGTGTGCAGTAGTGGCTTAACATACAATGATATAGTGTCTATAAAACTTTCCCGCATTTTATACTAGATTTTTTCAAGATTTTATTTAATCTGACATAACAAACTGTTACAAGGGGCAAACACAACATACATGTACAATCAATAGATATTGTCACTGTATTGTACCATGCACACTAATTCCTTACATAATATCATGACACTAAGCTATATACGATGACACAGACACAGGTACCACCAAGTCTCTGTAAGCAATGTCTTACCATTATAGTAATGTAATATGATATATATAACAAATTAACACAACATCCAAGCACAGAGACAACTGTCTGGCAAAATACATAAATGATCAAAGTTCCATTACATTTTGTCTGATTTGGTTTCATATTTGTCATAATTGCAGCTAGAAATTCACACGGCAGTTTTGTGCAGAATTAGCATTGTCTGTCCCAGAAATAAATAACACGGTAAGTTTAATCATAAAGAAGGCAGACGAATATCGGTGGTTTCATTGTCTAGTATACAAATATTGTACTTTTCAAACTATTTTGGGATAAAACAAGTTAATGTTAGATTCCGTTTGACCGCGTGTAGTCTATTATTGAATTAAAATTGCGCAGAGAACACAAATAACCATTTTTGGTGCATTTTAGTACTATTGCGATTTAACATACAATGTTGTGTGTCTAAAAAATTTCCTAAATTTTAGGAAGAATATTTTCAAGATTTTATTTACTAGCTGACACAATACACATTATCAATACATTTCAAGGAACTGTAACAAAGCTAACATTCAATTAGGCACAGATTGCTAGCAAGTCACTAGTGAAACAGAACATGCCCGCCATTCCAAAATCAGTTACGTTTTATCACTGCCATGTTGCCAAATTGGTTGATTGATTGGATGTTTGCTTTACGCCCAGCGAGCAGTATTTCAGCTATATTCAGGACGGGGCCAATATTGGTATGTTGTTTCTAGTATTTGTTGCATTATTGGTTTTGAGTTTTCGACTATTTATAATTTTTTTTAAATTTCGTACTTGGATTTCATCTAATTTCATTTTAAAAAAAATATTCACAGATGTCAAAAGCTGTTTTCAACCGTAATTACCTGATTTAGGCCGGCCTGTTGAAATAGTGCACACACGTGTTAGTCTGCACGAGAACTACCGGATGTATTTGGTTCAATATAATTGCGTCATATTTAAAATGCTGCGTTTTTAATTTTGATATCAGAAGTTATATTTACATATATATATATATATATATATATATATATATATATATATATATATATATATATAAGTACTAAGTTCTGATTATAAATCTTTATGGAAGGAAAAGTAGATAATAAATTAGATAAACTTCAAAGATTTCCGAGTTTATTTAATGCGCCAAATCCGTACAAAAAAATATTGAAACACAAAATACGTCGTCTGCTCTGCTTTATAGATCGATTACCGGTTTATGACATTGCACCAATATAAAGGAAATTCGGTCACTGCTCTATAAAATTAGTCATTGTTTGTTTTGACTATTGTACCCATGCACCAATCCACGTTTTCCTATCAGCTTTTTAAAGTACAAAATACACACCAATCGAAGATGTGTGCTCATTAACATTTTTAAACCCAGACGGACAATACGTCACGTGATAGGGATAAGGAAGAAAGAATATACAATCAGTGTTTGTGTTACTAAACGAGACTGCCAATATGTAAGTAGTTACTTTAAAAAGTTCTGTAGAAACGTTTTTTTTATTTCTGCATAATTATAACGAACAATTGTTATCAATATTTACCATTTATGATTTTTAAGTTCGTCAATTGAGTATATGGCAATTCTTGGAAGTGCTATTTAAAAGTAAGGAGAGGCGAAAACATAAGCTTCCATTTTTTTTATATTAACGAACAGTGAAATCGCAATGCTTTTTTGAGTAGACGAAACGCGCGTCTTGCGTAGTAAATTTAATTAATCTTGGTAACTTTGATGGCATTTTTATTTCATTAAACCTTAGAAAACATCACAGGGTTATTTAATATAATGACGCCATTCTGGTCCGCTCAGAATGTAGACCGTCAAGCCCATGGCACGATAAACATTTGCGGATTGTTTCTCCGGTGTACACTTACATAATTCAACCCAGCATGTTTGTGTGGTAAAAAGCAGACAGTGGTCTCCGTGGCCCATTGACCAGCTAGTTAGTTATACCTACCAAACAGATAACCGGTGTGTGAACGCTGAGGTTGTGAGTTGAAACTAACAAGTGTGCCATGAAGTCGTGGCATTAAAACCAAAAAAAGTTAACTCAAAAATGAGGCTTAATACGATCTATTTGGAGTCGATGATTATTTTATTAGTGGTATTCTTGCAAATATTTAATGCAGTAGCAATAGTATTGCTGTATACAAAAAAAAGTTATGGCTGTTACTCATGTCATACAAGACTCTTTTGATGCATAATGACAAAAATATGGGAGATTGACGATCTAACATCTGATTATTCCGATGACCCTTTATTAGGTCGATATTATACAATTACTGACTTGAAATATGTCGTCATCAGGAATTATCAGCCAGAAAAAAAGTTATATTCACCGAGCCGCTAGGCTGAGAAATCCTGATAGCGACCGTTTATCAGTGATTGTTTTATTACATTAATAAAATCACTCACCATCTTCCTTTATCAGAAAAACAGAGGCTGCTTACATTTTGTAATTGTTGTAATGCTGATGACCCTTAATATTTCCTGTTAATACTGCATTTTGATATTGATTTGCTGATAATCTTGAAATTCCATTTTCAGCACACTTCAAATATTAAAAAGAGTAAAAAGTCAATTATTTTATTCATACATTTTTTCACAGTACATTTTATAATTACCGAACGATTCAGTGACCACTAACGTTGAAATTTATAGTATGTTGGAACATTTATGAAAAACATGCTTAACCTTGTAGAACCAGGGCAATATTAGGTTCCGCTGCACAGTAGTCAAGCGGAATCCAATATTAACCAGTTAAGCCTGTTGTTATGTAATTTTAGTACTGTTGCGATTTATTGTGACCCCGTAAGATGTTTTTGACCAATCAAAAGCACGCAAAATTCTATTCATGTAACAAAATTTAAGTCTGAAAGTTAGAAGATCTGGCATTGTTACTGCTACTTCCGTTTAAGGTAATCCACCATGCGTCAAGTACATACAAGTCAAAAAAACCCAGACTACTTCATAGTACTGCATATTGAATTGACGTACGTTCAATTAATCATATTTTATCTTGTAATTAAGGACTTGAACTTATTTTGTTATTTAAACTAAAAGATAATAAAAATAAGTCGGACGCAATCAATAATGTTATCATATTCATGGTACGAAATCACATTTTTTAAATTGTTGGTGCCCTGAACGTATGTTGTTGTTAATCAATACTTCTAAAAAAAACCAAACCAGCCTTTCTTATAAACTAAGATGCTTAGTTTGAAATTGTCCTATTTGGAAATGATCAATTTTTTCTGAATACATTTTTACAGTGACTCGAAAATGAAATTTTAACAGTTATGTACTTATTCTTTTTATATTATTTTAAATATGTCATTCATATATTTCATATGTGGTATTTTTGAAAAATTTTGAACTCGGTTACCTTTGTACAGGACCTCCCTCTGTATTTCCTTGTCAGAAACCCTCTAAAGGCCTTATAATAAAATCTGGTCTTCGTTTAGCAATTTCTAACGAAAAAATACACATACAAAGTTTCTGAAAATGTGCCACTCGACTGATATGAAATGTGCCACTTTGTATATAATACATCTGTGGAGCGGCGCATTAAAAAAAACTTAATATTTGTGTGGTATCTTGTATTAGACAACGCCAAACTGCCGAGTTTGATATGTGACACAGTAAGGTCTGTCGCGGAAATAACGTGTAATTTATTTTGATAACGCGTTAGGTGACACTTTTTAAGTATAAAAGTTTACATATTTTAAAGCTGAAACCCGGTTATATATAACGATTTAAAGTCGTCAAAAAATGAAACATTTTGTTTGTTTGTTTGAATGGTGTTTTAACGCCACTTTTAGCTACTCATGGCGTCCAGTTTTTATTGGGGGAGGAAGCCGGAGGGAACCCCAGGCCTGCGGTAGGAAAACTGACAATCCTTGTCAATTAAGATTGGAGTCGAGTACAGTAAGAATCGAACCCGCAATCTCAGTGTTGACAGACCTCTTGATCAATTGTAGACGAACTATCTTAACCACTGGGCTACCGAGGCCCCCGAAACACATTTTGATAATTTTTAATTTGAATTTAATGATTAGTTGATGAGTAACGACCAGCAAGCAGGTATATAAGCTGTACACATGAACAGAACAAGTTAATTAACAATAAATCAATCCAAAAGTTAAACACTTCTAAGTATTAGCGGGCATCTCTTCAGCATTCTGTACAAGCCTATTGTGGATATTGATTTCATCCAAAAGTTGATACAGTCATATAAAGTGAAATTTATCCAAGAAATATTGAAGAAGTGCATTAATGTTAAAATGTAGACTAAAAATATAAATTCTACATTGATGAAAAATAAGTGTTTTGTTTAAAAATAACAACAAAAATTTCAGATACATTTTTGCCAGCTTAAAATGCTCTATTTGAAAATTGTAAAGGTATGTCATTTATGTGACGTCATCATTAAAGTTGTCAGTTCCTAATCCAATCCATTACTCAGTCCCTAATCCAGTCCATCACTCAGTCCCTAATCCAATCCATCACTCTTGTCTCTAATCCAGTCCATCACTCAGTCCCTAATCCAGTCCATCACTCAGTGCCTAATCCAATCCATCACTCAGTACGTAATCCATCACTCAGTCCCTAATCCAATCCATCACTCAGTCCCTAATCCAATCCATTACTTAGTCCTTAAACCAATCCATCACTCAGTCTCTAATCCAATCCATTACTCAGTCCTTAAACCAATCCATCATTCAGTCCCTAATCCAATCGATTACTCAGTCCCTAATCCAATCCATTACTCAGTACGTAATCCATCACTCAGTACGTAATCCATCACTCAATCCCTAATCCAATCCATCACTCAGTCCTTAATCCAATACATCAATTAGTCCCTAATCCAGTCCATCACTCAGTGCCTAATCCAATCCATTACTCAGTTCCTAATCTAATCCATCCCTCAGTCCCTAATCCAATCCATCACTAAGTCCTTAATCCAATCCATCACTCAGTCCTTAAACCAATCCATCACTCAGTCCCTATTCCAATCCATTACTCAGTCCCTAATCCAATCCATTTCTCAGTCCCCAATCCAATTCATCACTCAGTCCCTAATCTAATCCTTCACTCAGTTCCTAATCCAATCCATCACTCAGTCCTTAAACCAATCCATCACTCAGTCCCTAATCCAATCCATTACTCAGTCCCTAATCCAATCCATTACTCAGTCCCCAATCCAATTCATCACTCATTCCCTAATCTAATCGCATCACTCAGTCCCTAATCTAATCCATTACTTAGTCCTTAATCCAATCCATCACTCAGTCCCAAATCTAATCCATTACTTAGTCCTTAATCTAATCCATCACTCAGTCCCTAATCCAATCAATTACTCAGTCCCTAATCCAATCCATTACTTAGTCCTTAAACCAATCCATCACTCAGTCTCTAATCCAATCCATTACTCAGTCCTTAAACCAATCCATCATTCAGTCCCTAATCCAATCGATTACTCAGTCCCTAATCCAATCCATTACTCAGTCCCTAATCCAATCCATCACTCAGTACGTAATCCATCACTCAATCCCTAATCCAATCCATCACTCAGTCCTTAATCCAATACATCAATTAGTCCCTAATCCAATCCATCACTCAGTCCCTAATCCAATCCATCACAGTCCGTAATCCATCACTCAGTCCCTAATCAAATCCATCAATCAGTCCCTAATCCAATCCATCAATCAGTCCGTAATCTAATACATCACTCAGTCCTTAATCCAATCCATCACTCAGTCCCTTATCCAATCCATCACACACTCCGTAATCCATCACTCAGTCCCTAATCCAATCCATCACTCAGTCCATAATCCAATCCATCACTCACTCCGTAATCCATCACTCAGTCCCTAATCTAATCCATCAATCAGTCCCTAATCCAATCCATCACTCAGTCCATAATCCAATCCATCACTCACTCTGTAATCCATCACTCAGTCCCTAATTCAATCCATCAATCAGTCCATAATCTAATACATCACTCAGTCCTTAATCCAATCCATCACTCAGTCCCTTATCCAATCCATCACACACTCCGTAATCCATCACTCAGTCCCTAATCCAATCCATCAATCAGTCCCTAATCCAATCTATCAATCCGTCCATAATCCAATCCATCACTCAGTTCCTAATCCAATCCATCACTCAGTTTGTAATTCATCACCCAGTCCCTAATCCAATCCATCAATCAGTCCCTAATCAAATCCATCAATCAGTCCCTAATCCAATCCATCACTCAGTCCCTAATCCAATCCATCACTCAGTTTGTAATTCATCGCTCAGTCCCTAGTCCAATCCGTCACTGAGTTCGTAATCCATCACTCAGTCCCTAGTCCAATACATCACTCAGTCCATAATCCAATCCATCAATCAGCCCCTAATCCAATCCATCGATCAGTCCCTAATCTAATACATCACTCAGTCCTTAATCCAATCCATCACTCAGTCCCTAATCGAATCCATCACTCACTCTGTAATCCATCACTCAGTCCCTAATCCATCACTCAGTCCCTAATCCAAAACATCACTCAGTCCTTAATCCAATCCATCACTCAGTCACTTATCCGATCAATCACTCAGTCCCTAATCCAATTTATCACTCAGTCCGTAATCCATCACTCAGTCCCTAATCCAATCCATCACTCAGTCCCTAATCCAATACATCACTTAGTCCCTAATCCAATCCATCAATCAGTCCCTAATATAATCCATTAATCAATCCCTAATCCAATCCATCAATCAGTCGTAATCCAATCCATCAATCAGTCGTAATCCAATCCATCAATCAGTCCCTTAACCATCAATCACTCAGTCCCTAATCCAATTTATCACTCAGTCCGTAATCCATCACTCAGTCCCTAATCCAATCCATCACTCAGTCCCTAGTCCAATACATCACTTAGTCCCTAATCCAATCCATCACCCAGTCCCTAATCCAATCCATTAATCAGTCCCTAATCCAATCCACCAATCAGTCCTTATCCAATTTTATGTATTTATGTGTTTATTACAATAAACATTATTATATCTTTCAAATGTGCACCAAAAAAAATACTTTACATAACACAAATTAACATGTGTTGATATATGTTATTCCCTTTTTAGTATATTATGCGAGTAAATGTTATACTTTTTAATTGTAAAAATTTAAAAAAACCCCAATAAACATTGAAAAAAAAACTTAAATTTCTTTGTGAGTATAAATATAATTGTGCTCTCTTTAAATGTGGTAATTTTTTTATGAGTAAAAAATAGTAGACAGTTTAGAAGGATCTCGGATTAAATGTAAGTGAGGAAACTTGATAAGGGGTATTATTTACATGTACAGTGCTGTTTTTGTTTATCTGTTTAACAACTCGTGCAGGTGAATATTTATTCTGTATTTCAAGGATATAACAAAATGTAACATTCCTTGAACCGTTCGAGAACTTCCTGTTATTTTATATATAACTATTAAAAACTATTTCCAACAGATAGTTTGTAGCTTCATCAAGGGAAGTCTGTCGTCAGGTAAGTTTCTGGACTCTACACTCGTGCCTGTAAAATAGGGGTGTAATAATGAACAAACGTGACTTGGCAGGATCTATTGTTAGAACACAAACTTTTAAATAGGCGTGTATTCACACTTAATATTTACCATTGCAAGTGCTTTGTGTGGCATACTTGTTGCTTTCAATGTTTGACAGTTACTGTACAAAACATTTATTACTTCGATCGGAGTAGTAAGAAATTATTCCGACAATATTTTCATTTCACCTAGCATTAAATGATTTTGTTCAAAATGTTTACAAAGGAATACAGTCAAAAAGTCTGCAAAACACACATTTACCACTTCGATGTGAACGGAAAGCTTGCGATTTATATTAACTAAACAGCACTTATACAATGTATTAAATTTATAAATACAAATACTCGTCTTATTTGGACATACTTTAAGAAAAAAGCAAAGAAAAATTCACGAAACCCGCGACTAATTAAGACTCAAAATATTGAAAATAAAAATGAGTAAGCTGTTGTAGAGCTTTAGACATCAATGTTATTGACTGGCTGTGTATCAATGTAAATAAATGTGATTTACTCATTTTTGCAGAAAATGGACAAACCAAAGAAAATTACAATGTTGGTCCCGGAAATATTGACACCAAATGCTGCAGACGATCCAGAAATTATGTCATCAGATACAACAGCTTCGTCATCAAATGGAAACGATTCATTAAAACCAAAATTGAAAAAGAGGGAAGTCTGGGGAAAGAAAATTGATTTTCTCTTGGCTTGTGTTGGTTTTTCTGTAGGTCTCGGGAACGTTTGGAGATTTCCCTTCCTTTGCTATAGAAACGGAGGAGGTAAATTTATTGATGGAAGATATCAACCTTATTAATACAAATTTATACCCCAAAGGGTTAAAACATACAAACAAATACATCCTCCCAAGTCAGGGGTTCTGAGTCCGCGTTCGCTCCATCATCACGTGATGATTGAGCGAACGCGGACTCAGAACCCCTGACTTGGGAATATGAAACTAATATAAATACGAAAGGTAAGACAGCATGTAAATAATACAAAATAAATATAATAAATATCAAAATTATTGTCATTGGTGAATCATGCAATTGAAGTTTCCATTTTTCTTAGTACAAGCGACTTTTTAATAAATGGAGCAACGTATTGCAAATGATCCGATAGTTTCAAGAAATTTATTATTTCCGTTTGATTCATTTTCTATTCGAAAAGTATAACTATTCTGTTTCTCAAATTCCTCTCTTATGGAGTTGTATTTTGTACATCTAAATAAAAAGTGCTTATTTGTGTTCTAATTCCTTTGAATTAAAGTGTTGACAGATTCTCTTTTCTTGTTTTATTATTTTTAACCTTTCTCTCTAAATTTCTAAAAAGTGTTCACTTATTTGCATTTTACAATTATTTTTCATATTTTTAAAGTTAGATTTTTGATAAATTTTTATATTTTATATATAGTTTTAATATCACTGTATACAAATATTTTGCTGTTATCTATAAAGGTCTTTAATTTATTGAAGAAAGTATTTTCATATTCGTGTTTTACATTTTGTTTAATGTTATTAAGGTTGGAAATATCTTTAATGTAGTTTATGTTTTTAAAATGTTTTATGTCTATTTCAATTGATTCACATGTTTCACTTAAATATGAATACCATAAATATGTTTCAGTTTCATGAAGATCTTTAGATAAAATGAAAGCATCCTCTAGTAAAAAATTGCTAGTATGACTTATAAGTATTGATCACTGCTGCGCTTTAAATAAGGTATTTTTATCCTAGTCAACGGAAATTTGCAATTGCATGGGATAACGAGCACGGTAATTAGCGATCGCTTTATGAAACGGCACCCTGGACATTTTCAGGCTTTCATTGCCGCTTTGTTTTGTTTTTTTTTGCAGACGTTATACGTTGATCAGCTTCTTCCGTTGACTAGGATAAAAATACCTTATTTAAAGCGCAGCAGTGATCAATCAATGATTACAAGTTAAACCCGCCCATTCGCATGAATTACAATTGATTGACGTCCAACTCAATAGTTTTCTTAAGCAGGTGGAGAAACTATGAGGGCATAGTGCACGGAGCAAAATTCGTTTAGAAATATATGTCAAAATAGTAAAATATTTCTATTAAAGGACATTCTGACAGAAAGTATAATAATTTGGCATAGTGAATGCTAAACCCAACATTATTATATAACTAGTAACTGCACATCATTGCACCAATAGTGATTAATTTTTTAAATGCAGCCTTGCATAATAAGTGATTGAAAAAGTAATTGATGTAGTGTTTAAATATAATTCTAATACACGTAAACAATAAATCACTTTGTATACTGTATTTATAAACTTAATTATGCACGGCAGGGTTTGTTTTATGTTTTTTGTGCATGTTTCTTGAATAATTGCTACCTAAATATCTGGTTTTAGTTTAGAAATCAGTTACTAGTAATGTAAACTGTTATCGTTTCTTTTCCTCACCTGATGTAGACGATTCGATGTGATTTGTGGCTGTCTTATACTAGTGTTTACTTTGTTTTGGGGGATACTGATCTTGATTTAATAAATGAATGGTTTTAAACCTCTGTATATCTGGCAAAAGGCTTTTTCGTTGGTCATTTTGCCTCAGAAAAATAAGTTGTGTTTCTCCCATTTCATTTAACTTGTTCTATAAGTCCTGCTTTTGGCAATCAATACCTTTCTAAAATCACAGATGCATCTTATACGTAATTATTGATTTAATGATTATAGCAGACTTGTGTGGGCAATGGCTCAAGTCTTTACCGCGTAATTTAGTTGACATTTTAGTATCCTGGTACATCTTGTTGGAATAAATTGTGCATTCACAAAAGCGATTGCATCAAGGTATTATCCTTTTCTGATGGTAATACAGACTGCGTTTAAAAGGGGAAGATAGCCGTTAATAAGATATTCAATGGTTTCTGGGTTACAGTAAATCTCGCATTTATATTAGGTTCTTCAGTGTTTGGTCTGTTGGTATGTTGTAAATATCGTCTTAGCAGAACACCAAATACCCGTGCTAATAACTATTTTCTGCCTCTGCTAAGAAACAAGTCATTTTGGGTCATACAAAAAGATATTTCATAGTGAGGATGGTGTAGGTAACACGCTGAATTGCAGGCAGTAAGGTAATTAATCGAGGTCATACAACGTGATACTTGCCCGATGATTTAGCATGCATCAGATACTTGTAGGCTCACAACTCACGTTTTATTCGAACTATAAATAGCGCAAAGTCAAACATAAGTACACCAAACATAAACCAATCATCCGATTCTTAAAAGAACTTTGTCTTGAATCACTTTCAGTCGAAACAATACAATGTCTACGAAAACCAAATTATGAACATGGTGTTTCCACATTGACCTCCTGATGCTTGAGTTAGTATTTGGTATCATCAATTAAATTCATGTTATACCAATCAGTTATTTCTTTTTTACTTTTAGGTGCATTTTTAATTCCATACTTTTTGGCCGTTATACTTTGTGGAGTACCTTGTTTCTTTCTGGAAATATGTATCGGACAATTCATGTCTCAAGGCGGAATCAGTGCTTGGAGAATGGTTCCATTGTTCCAAGGTGAGTTTACAAGTTTGTAGGACCTCAAATCGGAAACAGGTGTGATAATGATCGACTAACGATCGATGTTTTAGCTTTATTAACAATGAATATAATGGTAAGTCGATTGTTCGTGGTTAGTTATGTGTTTGTTATGATTCGATTCAGAGTTTATTTCACTTGAAAACAAATACTCTATGGGAAAATTACATCATGAGATTGTAAGATGACATCAAATGATTATATGAACTTGGCGTTAGTTTATAGTAACATTCTAGCACCATCTGCACACAAATCTTATATATCGTAGTTAATAGGATAAATTCTGTCTGGGCAGAGAATTGCTTCTGACAAGAAAACTGGTTAATCAGAAATTCATGACAGTTAAATAAATCTTGAAGTTGTACCGTCGCAAAGTTGTTCTCTCATTATTGAAACATTTTGGTGAAAAATATAATTTATTGATGAAGGTATTATCCGAACACCAAGGAAACTGTCAAAAAGACACAAAATCTTAGAACCAGCAAACTTTAAATCCAAAAATGTAGCAACAACAGCAGAAGTCGTAACGTAGTCCCACCATTTCAACAGAAATGGTGGGTTTAACTAGGTTTTATGGCATGACAACCTTCCGCATCCATAACTGTAATATGTGAGTTGGTTATTTGATGAAAATGGATGGGTATCATACACCACTAGTCAGTAATAGGTGTGCCGAATAATCATCGCAGCACACTCACTGTATCAAAAAGTATCGTATTGAAGTCTTGTTAACTTCTTCCATACCAATAATTACCGTTTGTATTAAAAAAATAAACATATCTTTTTAAATATTATTCTTACAGTTAGGACAGGCAATATCAATGATACATTTATTACCGACAAAACACTGGCACATTGCAATGCAGATTTTGTACTTTCATTGAATACTTTACGTTTTGGTGACTTTTTGGATCGCACTTATCCCAGTAAGAGAGTTAAATTTTATTTAGATCTATATCTAAATGCAGACCCTGTATATAAATTCTTAATAAAACGATTGTAAGAGGACTTAAATTTCCAATGGTAAATTTCTCACTTGTCCAATTTCTATAGTGATTTGCGTGACAGAGGATTACTTCTAGCTGAATACTGAAAACTGGAATAACTGACACACAATTAAGGTCGTCCCTACTTAAACGTTATGGTCATCATCATAATTTGGTTGATTGTATGGGGTATCTTTGACACAGACTTAAACTGATATTCTTAGGGTTCCTTGCCAATCTCCCTTTTTATTCATGACGTCACACTGATTTTGACCATAAGTAACAAGAAGATTAAAACTGCCCACCATATCAACGCCCGATATAAATTCATTGTTCAGTATATGGTCGCTGCATTTGTGTTTGTATGTTCTGAGTCATGTTGCTTGTTGTGTTCGTGAGTTTTCTGTTAGTAAAGACTTTGGTATGCCACTAAACCGGCTGTACTAGTACCTTCTGGTTGTCGAAAAGTAAATGTCTGTGTCGTTTAGGTATTAGAGTAATGTGGAGTGGTTGGATCCCTGTAACAGGTTCAACTCCGCTTTATGTTTATGTGGCTGTTCCAAGCCTGTAGTTTATGTTGTATATTTCTTTTTCGTTATTTTTGGTGGTTTATTGTTTTCTCTGTGATTAAGAATTAAAAATAATTAATAAATTGTTTCATGTAAGCAAATTTAAACATAACATTATTAAGAAAATTAAAAATTTAAAATAATTGCATTTTGTTTCAACAGGGTCTATATAAGCAGCGGATTTGAAAACTCAAGAAATTTTATTTAAGATATGATCTACTTGAAAACAAATACACGTTATTTTTTCCCAAATGAGTACCGATTGAAGTTTCTCGTATTTTATGTATTATATTCCAATACCGGACTTGGCTTACCTTGGATTGACTACCGAAGACACGACGGTGGAGTTGCAACAGACAGTAACTGCTTACTCTTTCGGGTCACCAGAGTTCATTCTCATTTTCTTTAGAGTTCATGTCACTTTCTGTTAGTTGGTGTTTTGTTTTGTGTTGTTCCTGTTTGTTCAATGACTAATCCAGTTCAGTTCCCTGCATGGGAACTTTACGTGAAGGAGTGAAAATAATAACAATAGATAATACATAATTACTACAAAGCATTTTAATTCTAATATGAATCTTAACTTCGAATTCATGTGTGTGCCAACGGAAAATAAAAGTAAATATCAGAATTTTTCTCAGACTTATGTAACCAGACTAGCAGAGTAAAAGAGTATAAAGCTTTGATAAAACAATCTACGTACTTTTGTATCATAGAGAATAGAAATGCTTTTACTAAAACTCTTCAAGATACAAATATGGCACCATCATGGTTGTTTATATTTTAGGTATTGGTTTTGCGTCGGCTACTATAGTATTCTTACTGAACTGTGAATACAACATCATTCTGTCGTGGGCTTTGTATTACCTGTTTGCCTCTTTTAATTCTGTATTACCTTGGTCTCATGGAGCTAACGAATGGAATTCTGAAAACTGTATACAGGCATTCAAAGCAAAGGAAATGAATATTTCCAGTTCATTGATAAATTCTACTGTTGCGTATGTGAACTATCTAGCAGATGACGTCAATTCTAATATGACTGTTGAATCTGACAGGTGTGATCCAGTCACTGAGTTTTGGGAGTAAGTAAATCACTTAATATATGTAGCGGAATCTGTAAATAAGTCAGAGTAAAACTTAAGATAATATATCACTCAAAAGGACGCTCTTTTTTGTTTTTATTTACGAATTTAATGTTTGCAATGAATTGCGATTCGTTATGAATTGTTAAAGTATTCTGTGGTTTACGACTGTATATTTCATCAGAAAATATTTTTACAAAATACGACAACAAAAAAACCCATAAAAACATTAAAAAACGAAGTACTTGTATTGTAAAGACATAAGACGACATGTAAAATGTATTAAATATTCAGCCGGAAGTGACTAAATTCATGTATTCTTTGGATTTTAGGTCTTGGATGTTTTAGCAGTTTTGACAAAGTTTATATCGAATATTAATGCTTCGATATAAACTATAAACAGTGCTTAATCAATAATATCATTGATGCAATACGCAAGACACATTTATTTTACTAAACCGTATGTATACTATCGAAGATCTTCTAACTATTATAAGAAGCGATACATATCAAAGTTTATACAATTAACAGCTAAAGCAACAACGAATGTTTTGTTTTGGTAGACATATAAGATCAGCCATTACAAGTATTGATTTGAATCGCGATAAGGAGATGTCTAACAGTCTATATTTTCACTGTAAAATGCATTTTATTGTGTGAGTAAAGGCATAAAGCCATATAAGAGACTTTTTTTTAATCTTGTATCACTTCAGAATTTAAAACTAATTCCTGTTAAAAAATAAAAGTATGGATATTGATAATTACTATTCATGTCCAAGCGTTTTGTCAAATAGTGAGAAGAACGTTTAGTTATCTTTCTTGGTTTTTAAATATAAGTGTGAACATTTTGCTATATGTTTTTTTTTATTTATAATTATGATACGATTATTTTCTATGAATTAGTAATCGAACGAGTTTTCACTAGTATGAATAAACGTATTCCTGGTCTTTTAGTTTTTACAACAACATGAATAATAGTGTCCGTATGGCCGTATTGGGTACCTTTTAAGATAATAAACAAGATAATGCGATGGTTTTCTATGTAGGCTTAATTATTTGTAATTTTCACATATTTAGTGTAAATATAGGGAAATTTTTTCATGTAATAAAGGCTGGAAGTCGGTGTCAGTTTTTAGTCATCAGGGCGAATATCGAGATAAGCCAGGTAGACATATATTTAAATGTATGATAAATAGATTACTACATGGTTATTTCCAGATTGGTCGTGGTTTCAGCCCGCGGGTTAAGGCCTTCGGGCTGATATGTGAGTCTCGGGGCTAATACCATAACCAATATTGAAATGAACATCTAATAACGTATAACTATCAGTCCAATTCCTGTGGAGAAACATGTAAAAATAATTTGAAAGTGATGAACTGGCGTTAACAGAATAGCCTAGTGGTGCAATGACCGAATTTGTGAAATAATGTTACTCGTAGCCATACCTTTCTTCAGGAGAAAAGTGCTGAAACTATCCAGCGGTGTGGATCACCCTGGAGCCATCAAGTGGGACCTGGCCCTCTGCCTTTTACTAGCATGGATTATAGTGTATTTCTGCATTTGGAAGGGCATAAAATCCTCCGGAAAGGTGATTTATGTTTCGGATGTGATTCCTCTGAAATGGGGATTCTTTCCACACCTTATCATTTTACATAGTATACTTTATTTATAGTTATATTTCATGATAGCATGAATGTTTGCACATTTTAATTTGAGTGAAGCAATGTTGAATAATTTATTAATAACCTGTTAATGAACTTAGATAAAAAAACAAATCTTTAGATTAGAAATTTCTTCATTAGTTAGCTGATTACAGTTGTGATGACTGAGTTGAGACGAGTTCATGCGCACTCGTATCTACTGGTTTATCATTTAATCGGAATGTCTTGAACATAAACGTTACTCGTTGTGGCATCAAAATAGAACGCGCGAAGCAAGCAAACTATTTATCTATAGAAGAGCTATAAGAGATTGCTTTGTAAAAGTTAGTGATAGAAATTTTTGCCTCTTTTATTAAATATTTAACACTGGTATAAAATCCTGGTATTTTTCCAAAATGTATGATAACATTCGAGTTTTTTAAAGTCACTTTACTTATACTATACGAATCTACAAGTCACAATTTGGAATGACACTATAATTCTTACCATACATATACAAGTACCTATCAACATTTTAAATCGTAGCGATACTAGGAACTTTCCACCGATGTTTAATTAGATTATACGATTTTTCATAATTGCCGGTCATATTTAAGCGAATGTTTATTAGTACTGTAATAGTAAATTGTAATTTTCAAAACATTTAATTTCCTTATTTGTATCGTAAGAAAAGGTCGTTTATAGGTAATTCAAATTATATTATAAACATTGTTCCAACTTTTTAACTAAACTTTGTATTAATTCAGTTCGTATTCTGTAAATGAAGAGTTATTGATATCTTCTTTCTTTTACATACTGGCCGTTTCATTTTGCTTGATGTCTCTTACTGTTCTATCATAGGTTATGTACTTCACAGCCACCAGCCCATACATCTTCATGTTTATATTATTGATCAGAGGTGTAACACTTGATGGCGCTTCAATGGGATTAAAATATTACCTACTGCCTGATTGGTCAAAACTACGCGAAACACAGGTAACCGAATTTTTAGCTCACATGATCTAAATAGTCAGTGTGAGCTATTCTCATCACTAGGCTTCCGTCGTTGTTGTTATCGCTGTCGTCATAGGCCGTAAACTTTTCACTTTTCTATCTTCTCTAAAACCACTTGAAACTTGGCAGGAATGTGTATTGGGTAGTTCTTTTCAAAGTTTGAGTTTTGGTGCTGATCAAGTATTCAACATAATTGCCAGGACCATAACTGCGTTCGGATTGACTCAATTTTTAAAAAAATTTTCACTTGGCAGATTGATTGAAATATTGCAGAAATGTACCTTAGATGATCCTGTACAAAGTTTGCGTTTTTTGTACCGATCCATCACAGGACTTAGTTTAATCGACCCTATGAGAAAAACATACAAACAGCTTCTTCTCCGAAAATGTTCCACGCAATGAAACCAAATTATGCAGAAATAAAGCATGGATAGTTATCTTGTTATTTTGAGTTTTTCGAGCCAATTGAATATTCAACCGGACTGTTCTGATTGGCTGAATTTTAAAATTCATTTTCTCACAGACCTCTTGGCAGATTCATTTGTAATATTGCAGAAATGTACCTAAGATTGTCCTCATAGTTGGAGTTTTTTCGTGCCGATCCAAAATCCACGATGGCCGCCATCGCAAGACGAAGTTTAACATTGGACCCTATGGGAAAACCCTACAAACAGCTAGAACTGTTCCACACAAAGAAAATTATGAAGAAGTTTAAGCTTGGAAAGTTGTCTTATTATTTTGAGTTTTTTATCTGATAGGAAATTCAACATGACTGCCAAAGCTGCAAATGTGTTCTGATTGGCTGAAATTTTAAAATCCAATTCTTCACAAACCGCTTGGCAAAAGGAATTTTGACATTATAGAAATGTACCTCAAATAGTCCTCTACTAATTCTAGTTTTTTGTTTCGATCCAAAATACAAGATTTCTGCCACCTTGGAACATCGGTTTCATAATCCAACTCGGACGCTATTATGAAACACAGCTTAACATAGGACTGTATGGGTAAAGCATACAAACAGCTTCTTCTCATAAACTGTCCTACAAATCGCTACTGAATGCAAATTCAACATGGCAACATTCATAGCAACAGCATCTTCACATAAACTCTTAGGCATTTAATATCAAAATTTGCAAGAAAAGTCATTGCTCTTAAAAATTGTTTTGTAGGTCATGTCAGCGATACAGGCTCTTAAAAGCCTCTAGGGGGCTTCGGTGGCCGAGTGGTCAAGGTAGTTCGTTAACTATTGATCACGTGGTCTGTCAACACTGAGATTGCGATTCGATTCTCATTGCAGGCACGGTGTACTCGACTCCAATCTTTATTGACAAGGATTGCCAGTTTTCCTACCGCAGGTCGGGGGTTCTCTCCGAGTACTCCGGCTTCCTCCCCCAATAAAAACTGGACGCCATGAAATAGCTGAAAAATTGCTGAAAGTGGCGTTAAAACACCATTCAAACAAACAAACAAATAAAAGCCTCTACTTTTATTAGTCAGTATTACTTGTGGAAACTGAGCCAAGCACATACTAACTATAAGGAAACTAACAACATGTAATCACCAGTACCTTTAAAATGGAATAGGCAAAACGGGATAATGTCTGTTAAAATTGTTTTAAGATAAATACCGTCCTTCTCAGTAGAACTTATAAATGAGACAAAAAGGAAAACATTGTGCCTTTTCATTGTTGGTATTTTAATCACAATTTAGTTGTGTGCCATTATAATTCGCATCGTACATTCGTTTTGGAAAAGACTTCTTTGTGTAATTCAATGAATAATTTTGCTTTTTAGGTATGGGTAGACGCAGGAACACAGATTGTCTTTACCTATTCTTTAGCTCTAGGAACATTAACTGCACTTGGAAGTTACAACAGAGTTAACCATAATGCTTTCAGGTACATTGTGACAATTCTAATGGTAATACATTACTAAATAAACTTACAGTTTAAAAACATGAAAATTGTACAAGTTTTGATGGTATGTTGAGTGCGATGCATGTCTAGTGAACCTGCGATGTAGTGACCGAACACGAATTTTTTCGCTCTGGTACAAAGTACATGTATTATGACAAATATAATAAAAGTTTTGCTCTCACGTTGAAGCAACTCAAGTACCATTCTTAACGCAACTAAACAAATAAGAAATTTACAAACACTGTATTTGATAATATTGTTCTGATCCATTATTCAGTTTTCTTCTTTATCAACTGTAGAGAATTTTAATGCTTTGGAATCTGAGAATAATCATACTTTCATCATTCTACACAAAGAAGATATTGTATATTATGAACTTATTAGTTGGAAAACTACAGACATCTTGTGTATCACGTTCTCTTTGATTATTTTAAATATTTGGTGGTTCGTGCTTGTCTAAAGGTTGTAAATTTATATAGCGGTTTTAAAGTACAAAGGAGAAATGGTAAAATTTTACCTCAAAATTATAGAAAATAGTGGATTTAATATAATTGACATTAAAACATGTAAAAGCTTGGATTTGTATTGATTTTACAATATGTTATCACAATAATTTGTTTCCGCGATTTGCAAATTTAGCGTTCATTAGGCACTTTTTCGTTTCACATAACCGCAAACAGTCAGACTAATGAAACTCGTGGAAATAATCACAATCTTTTATCTAGGTAAATATTTTTGCCATTTTATATTCTGCACAATGTATTTTACATGTTGTCGAATATATCCCATTCCATAGATAAATAATCTATTAATATCCTTATTTGCAGTATCAGACTGTTTTCGTTTGCTATTAAAATTTATTTTAAATTAACAATTATTGTTACAAAATGGTGTTCTTTACAATTTTGTAAAGGGAGTGAAATCCATATAGCTCTTGCGTTGTGTTTTGTTTGTTTTCAAGGTTTTTTTGTAAATTGTATAAGCTAACCTTTCTTTTTCGAAGATATTTGTTTACATGTAAAGCAGTTGTTGAATTTATCTTGGTTCAAAAAAGTGAAGGATGTTCTTCCGATGTTAAAAACCCTGAGACTTTCTGAGAGGCTAGACATCTGTATTAAACCGTAATATTTAAATGCTCCACCCGACAACACTATATTGTAAACCAAAATTATTTTAAGGGTCAATAGGCAAGTGAAGATAGTTTGAATAATATAAGTCCATCCATGTGGTATATAACAAATCAATGTCCTGGGCATTGTTTCCAAAGAAGGACATTCTTGGTTAGTGGTTACAAAAATATTGATTGAGTATAGATGATTGTCGTGGTACATAATCTTTTCAACTTCTATCTGGGACGTAAAACAAGTAGCGTCACACAACTTTATTCTTTTTTAACAAATAAACCCCAAGAAAGTTGATTTTTAAAAATAATCTGGGAACATCATACCTCCGTACAACCATTGTTTGTAGCAAAACGTGTGTTACAATTCCAGTGGTATTGAAATGCATATTTTTTTCAATTACAGAGATTCGTTGATTTTCTGCTTTATAAACAGTTTTACCAGTGTGTTAGCAGGGCTAGTGATATTTTCAGTTCTAGGATTTATGGCTAAACGCCAGGGTGTATCCATTGCAGATGTAGCCGAATCTGGTTAGTACTTTTCAGTAATGTTTCTGATAAGAGTGCATCAAATTTTAATTTGCTTCTACATGCAGCTATCTACTTTTCCATCAGTTTTTGTTTATTTGAATTGTGTTTAACGCCACTTTCAGCAATTTTTCAGCTATATCATGGCGTGTTTATTGCGGGGGGAAGCCGGAGTACCCGGAGAGAACCCCGACGTGCGGTAGGAAAAACTTTTCTATCGGAGAACGTACTAATCTGAATATTAGAAAAAGTGCATTATTTTTTTAAGCGGATTATGTATGCATAAATATTGCCTTGTATGGAGATCATATAGAATATGGAGGTCATTGTAAAAAGGTTGTAATAGCAATCGTTTTCTATGCAAACGTGCAGTCATATACAAATAAGTGCTGGCGATGTCCACACATGTAAAAAGGAGCTCTGGTGTGTATCCTACGAAAGCCCAGAAGGCTCATTCGATATTCGAAATTCGAGATTCAAGATTCGAAACTCGAAATTCGAGATTCGAAATTCGAGATTCGAGATTCGAAACTCGAGATTCGAAATTCGAAATTCAATATAGTTATAACCAATCAAATTGTGTGTAACATAATCGTCTACCAATCAGAATAATTCTTATATAAACGTAGCCACGTGCTATTATGTTTATTTGGTGATTTAACAGTCAACATATTTGTCAACGAATGACTTGTTCAACATGGTTTGTTTAAAAAAATCAAATTTATAAGCTTTATTTGTTATTTTATCAAATGAATTCAGTTTACAATAACATCTTGATTTTACAAATCAAGAAACAAAAATGAACATGTAAAACGGAATTTTTTTGTGTGTGGGGGCTATCAGGGGTGGATCCAGAGGGGTGCCTCCCTTTTGACGGAAAAACTTAGTTGGATATATAGGAAATCATTGAAGCATGACCAAAGTAGCCCCCCTTGGCCAGTTAGTGCCCCCCCCCCCTTTTCGAAATTTTGGATCCACCACTGGCTTATTTTGGCCCTTTGAACTTAGAAATGTGCTAAAGATACCCATTAATTATCTTGTCAGCACAAATCCTCTGAAACTACTCAGTACTATACAAAATTTTATGAAACTTGGTATGTAACTAGTACACCATATATGTAGTGCATATTATCAGGAATTGTTGATTCCTAAATTTATATGGTAGTTATGGCTCTTTGAACTTGGGAATTTTCAGTAATCCTCAATAATCATGGTTTTAGCTTTAACTCCCCTAAAACAACTCAACCAAATTTTATGTAGTTTCGATATAACCAAGGAATTCTGATTGGTAGAGATTATATCACACGCAATCTGATTGGCTAAAACTATATTGAATTTCGAATTTCGAATTCGAATCTCGAATTTCGAATTTTGAATCTCGAATCTCGAATTTCGAATATATAAGAACTATTCTGATTGGTTGACGATTATGTCACACGCAATCTGATTGGTTCTAACTATATTGAATTTCGAATTTCGAATCTCGAATTTCGAATGAGCCTTCTGGGCTTTCGTAGTATCCTTATGTATTTCATGAGCCAGTGCACTATAACTGTATGACGTTTGACCAGCATTTTATACATCACCTTTGGTATTTTCCTTTAAAACTGATCAGTTATTAATTAATTGTATTTATTCCAATGTTTTATTTCATCAGCGATATATAGTGAACAGCGCTATGAACAGTAAGGACAAATAAATTAACTTAAACTGTTTTTTAACATTTATTTTACTCGTTAATGTTAATGTTTAGCCATTTCGTTACGACATGGCAGTACACAAATATATCACGTTATCGTTAATACTTGTTTTAAGGAATTTATTATCTGTAAAATAAAGGTAGTGATCTCAACACGCTTGTAAATGAACTGTTAACAAATTCAAACAAATTCAAACAAACAAATATAGGTAAAGTGAAACACTTTATATCGAACTGTAAACATAAAAAGATACTTACAAAACCATCTAAAACTAAGAATATATTTAGGACTTATTGATGTAACAAAACGTTCCGCGGCATTAAATTATGACAACGTTGACCAAAATTTGTAATATGTGAAACATTTCGAAAGAACGTCCGCATCAGTGTGGCAATCAATAATACGCATGCACTAAGTACAGACACAATTTCTAGTATAATGCATAACACATTTAAGGTAATACTTGTAATTTTCATATTATAAAGTAAGGTTATAACAAATAACAAACAACAAGGACACAGTCTAATTAAAATTAGTCCGTGCGTGTTGACTATTTACCTTGCGATAAAACGGTAAATAATAAACAAGGGCAAATTTTAAGTATACTGACAAAGGAAGCCAGAAATCTGTGTAAAAAAACTGTGTAAATCAGCGAATGCAGTAACTGCCACCTACAGTTATAACTTTTAACCATTTGAAACCCAAAACAACATAACAATTTTATCACATTTATTTTATAGGGCCTGGATTGGCATTTATCGCATATCCGGAAGCAGTAGCACAGATGCCAGCAGCACCAGTATGGTCTGTTCTGTTCTTTATAATGATTCTCCTTCTTGGACTTGATAGTCAGGTAAACAATTTTGTGTTAAGTGATTTACAAGTTATAAGATAAAGATGTAAATAATCAGTAAACATTGCTATTTGGACAAAAATATCATGTGCATTTCAATCAAACAAAATAAACAACCGTTTATGATACCATCGATAATTACAATGTGAAATCTCGTATCATTTTAGGAGAAGTTAAGGTAGTTCATCTACTATTGTTCATGTGGTCTATCAACACTGATGTTGCGGGTATTATTCTCAATGCAGGTTGTACTCGATTTTCTCCGGGTACTTCGGCTTCTTCACCCAATAACAACTTGACGCCATGATATAGCTGAAAATTGCTAAAAATGGCGGTAAACACCATTCAAACAAACATATCATTTTTACATTCATTGAGTTGGGTTGAAAGTTCACACTTTTTAGAAGTTGATGTTTTGGTCAAACGTTAAAGTTGTTTTATCTGCTCAGATTGCATACATCGTTTTACCCAACATAACATGTTTCTTGCTGAGGCTATGAAGATCCGTTTATTCTAAATAGATAATTAAAAAAAATCCACACAGTTGCTTGCTAATTTTCCATCACGATTGATCGAGCCATACAATTCCGCAATTTATCTTTCTCGTGTTTTACACAATTCGCACAATAGGCGTTATAGTCAAAACAGGCAAAATTGTCTACACACCTGAATGTTCATTTAAGATGAAGAAAAATGTTCTTTGCAAACATACACTGAATGATAACAATTCACAGTTGGGTATCAAATTCGCAATATACAATTATTATTGCTTATTTTCTTTTTATAAGTTTGTTGGCGTAGAAGGATTTGTAACTGCTATCGTAGACTATTTTCCAAACCAACTTAGAAGAGGGAAAATGCGGGAGATATTTATTGCCGTTGTTTGTGTACTGTGTTTTTGTATTGGTCTTTCCATGGTAACTGAGGTAAATATCAAATATCTAAGGTTGTTTAATTAATAATTATCTCATATTTACTATGGACTATCTTCCTGCAGTCAGGAACACCCAATTACGCCCAATTACTATAATGTTGAGGATTATGGTGTACTAGTGTGTACCATACGAAAAAGTATGCCCGGAATCAGCAATTACCTGCATATTTTGGATTGACTTATAGTCTGTTTAGAATACATATGAATTTGTTTTATCGTCTTAATTGCAATTTATAGCAATTTAAATAAGAGGTTAAATTACTGCTGAATTTGTATAATATATATTACCTATTTAAAGAACTAATGTGTACAGCTTGTATCTAGTAGTTGTACCCTAAGTTACATCCTGCACAAGAAATATTTCATGTCTTATTATCAGCGATCCGTTTTATAATACGAAGTGATTTATTGACACTTGGTTGCACGTGTGATTTCACAAGAAAAAAATTGTCGATTTTAGCAAAGTGGGTAAGTATTAAAACCTGTTTACTTACATTGATTATGTTTCAGGTCAAATTTAGCATTTCCTGTTCTATAAACTGGCATATTATGTCGCCTGTTTTAACAGACATGTTGTTTTTAACTAAAGGATTACTCCGTCCTATTAGGGCGGAATGTATGTATTTCAGTTATTCGACTACTATGCCGCCAGCAGAATTGTTCTTGTTATGACCTTCTTCGAGTGTGTGGTGGTAGCGTATATATACGGTATGTTTCCTCAGAAAAGAGATCCTTCCTTCAATCAGAATTTGCATCGTTATGACAATCCTAAAATCATTTCTAGTCCTCTATTTTTTTTCTAAATGAAAAATTCTTAATACTATTAACGTTTTGAAGGATCTCTTTTCGTTTGGCGGCAACATTTATTTTACTACCTCTGACAATATTCCCATTTCGCCAGCCGCCCCCTATCCCAAGGTAGTTGGCATTAAACAGTAAGTATAGTATTGCAGTGTGTTAGTTGAAAGTCCTTTTGGTTCAACGTAACGATGTACATTTTGCAAATCATGGCATTAAAAATACAAAGCGGAATTAGCCGGGATTATATTTGCTAAATGCTAAATATTAGTTTCAAGTTAACATCAGTTTTAAAATTACAAAATAGTGGTTTTTTGTTTTGACAGTTGGGCAAAAGGCAAATAAGTTCACAATTTTGGAAAAGCCGAAGAAACGGGTTATATACAGAAAGGAATAGACGAGTAAACTTACTTGGTATTCTTGTAATAGAATTTACCAGTTTTGTTCTTTAGCAAGCAAACTGTTTTGTTTCTCGTTGTAGTAACGATATTTGCAATTATTTGTAAAATTGAACACATAGGTAGTCCATTTCAGGCCACACTTCAAAAGTACCCCATTTCGCCTCATCTTGTTTCTGCAGTTTGAACCAAAAGGATTATTATTTTTATTATGTACTGTCAATTATGATGTTAGAAAAGTACAAGAGTAGCATTTTAACGTTGTTATTTATGATATTAAATGTCTGAGAATGATTAAGAGTATGTTTATATTGTTTATTTTTCGAACGCAAGTGCGTTTTGATAATTTTCTTATTCCAGAAAAGTCTGCAATAGTTGCATTGTAGAATAATGTGTAATTACTGGTCATAACTGTCTCATTTCCTGTACATTTACGCTATAAAATACCATAAAAAAACATGTTAATAAGAAGTTTTACAGTAATTTAATATTAAGTTTGTTACTTAAAGCGATGAGAGCAACGTTGTTTCTAAATAATCGAGTTATATTCTTGAATTGACATCATAATATACTCAGAAATTCTTTTAATCGTGTGCGTTAGCATCCCTTTCTAATTCCTCAAAGCAAATTATTCAGGTTCAATGTGTATTAATGGATCATAGCACATGAAAATACAGACTGTTATACAAGAGAAAACTTGACCCTTATTGTAAAAACTTTCAGCAAGTTTTATATATATTAAAAAAGTTAGTAAACTAGTGGTGTGTGATACACCAACTTGCACTACAGAAATGGCAGCTGGAGATTTGGCATGCGTGAAAAACCAACTATTTCATTTGAAATATCTGTACCAGGACCATTACTGGTTTCTTGGACAAGGATTAGTGGATGGTTTTTTACAATTTCCTTTGTTATTTTGTTATAACCTTCATTTATTGTATTGACAATAATATAGTGTTTCTCGATTTTTTAATCTCATGTATATCGCTTTTTTAAAACGAAAGGTAATATATTGTTTTAATGTATAAAGATTATAGTTTTTGATATTAATTTATAATTCTTTTAAAATTTGAAACATTTGCTTCTATGTTTATTACGAATAGCATTTAGCAAAATGTAATCTTGTGTGACAGACATATAAGTTGATTGATAAGAATCAATGAATGTATAGAGATTTAAATATATATATATATATATATATATATGTTATTTATTATTGAGTTTGTCTTTTTGCTACTTGCAGGTGTTAATCGTTTCTATGACAATCTGCAGATGATGTTTGGATACAAGTTGTCGCCAACAGCTCATTGTATACTTTGGCTGGTCAAGTATATGTGGGCCTTTTGCACCCCAGTCTTTAGTATGGTAAATACTTCATAATCTCATTTGCCATTTGATGCTTTTCAGTAAAGTTTAGATATTACAAAAGATATTGTTTTCTGAAAACCCTCTTAAACTAATGCCAGTGGTGTTGCCAGGCAGATGTTTGGAAGCCGAGGCATCCACGTCATTTTGGCAAAAAAACTCGAAAGAGATCGAGGAATGTTTAGATTGGTAATTACATGTCAAAATTAATTTCATGTAAAATTGTATGTCTCTGAAGCTTCTTGTGGGGATTGCTTACTCTGGATCCATTGAGGGCTAAAGCGGCCCAGACCCCTCGCTGCATTATTTCCCTCTCGATGTTGTTTTGATCAGAAATTTTACTATATAATTATCAGTCGTTTCTAAATTGTCTTAAAGCTACCAATTTGTTCGCTGTTAATTTTTCATGCTACCAATTTGTTCGCTATTGATTTTTCAGGAAACTTTATATAACTAAGAAGGCACTTGACAATAGCTGTAGACAAATACATACCGCGTATTGATTATATAATATAGCTGCAGAGACTGAAAAGTCAATACCTGTCACTGCATGATTCGGATTCTGAAATTACAACTGACAATTATTTAATTTCTGATAAACTTTATGATTTTGTTCACGACTGAAATTTTCCCAAAGATGGCATCTAGTAAAAATGTTTCATGTGACGTATAAACACGTGTACCGTGTTTTCTTTTAAATATATTATTTATAACGTCATTGCAATCATACTACCAATACATGCTTGAAAGTTAAATTTTCTCCTGTATTTGAAAACAAGACGACTGTTAAATTTACATACTTGATAAAGATTTCCTAATAATAACTAAAAAAATACACGAAAAACATCAATCTCGTTCACTATTAAAAGTTAAATGTAGTTTTATAAATGATATAATTTTACATTTACAAGAATATCGGTATAAACTAAAACTAAAATAATTATCTACATTTGAAATTTTTTAGTATAGCAGTATATTTCCCGTAGAATGAACCAGGCGAAGGAAGACTTTTTTGTGATGCAATAAATGTATAGTATATCTGTGTAATTACTTTACAGAATTGGTAGCGCCGTAAATATGACGCGTTAATGTATAGCATTTGCGTGATAACTTAACCGGGATTGCGGGTACCTTCAATACGATTCATCAAATTTTACTTGCTGTAACCACGATCGATGTTTTTATTTATCTTACTATGCAGACATAGCATCCTCCTTAAATCATAGAAACCTGTTAAAAATAAATGAAAAACGGCATGAAAGTCCTTCGTATCAATATTCGCATTAGATGTCTTGAGACTGATTTTCATCATTGGTTATCTGGCAAACAATTGATAGTAGTGGCAGAACTTTGTATAGAAGAAGGTGTTGTGTAAACTTTGTGGCTAAAACCAAATATTCACATACCGTTTTTAATATACAACTGAAAATTGATATCTATTGAGACGCAAGATTTATAGCAGTACATTGTAGTAATCGAAGTTTGTATATTATACTGAGGTGATATATTTATTTAAGGTTAAATAACTATCGAATTAATGGTACCAATATCAATTGGCGCCTGTACATGCCGTGCTATGACGATAATTCGTAAAATAAAATGACCAAAACATTCATAAGATTTCTAAATTCTGCTCTATGGTATGGTCATTCATTCTAGAGAGGGAATCACAACAGTATATACAAACACTGCGTCTTGTGAATCTTTGGAGCATTTACTAGTATAAAGTTTTAAGCAATGTTTCCGTTCTAAAGTTAAAACGTAATATGCGCATATCAACCATTTTACGGACATTAACATTTAATTTATGTTAAACATCGCTTTGAAATTTTTTTATTGTTTCTCAACTTTTTCAATAAATTTACAAAAGAGCTTTATATAGAATGTCTCGGACCAGTTAAAAACTCGGCTCTGTTGAAGGTTGATATTCGCAATGTCTCACATGCACTTCTGAATATAAATTTCATAAATGATTGCATTAAACAGGATGTGCGGTGGCGGTGATATTGGAACGCTCTTCTATTTTGCAGTCTTATGGTGTTTACATAGTTCTAAACTGATATTCAAGTCTTGTGGAATTAGTTATAAATTTCTAGAACCCATATATTATAAGAAGATTCTATTTCAGGGAATATTCATAATGGGTGCTGTCAGCTATTCTGAACTGGACTACAAAAGAAAGGCATTTACATACCAGTATCCAAAATGGGCCATTTGTGTTGGTTGGATGCTTGCTATGGTGTCTGTTATTTGGATACCAATAGTGTTCATCACACGAATTATACAAACACCTGGAACAATCCGAGAGGTAACTATGTTTTGTTTACATATGAACCATGAACAAATTAATACGTTGAATAATAATAATAATAATAATAATAATAATAATAATAATAATAATAATAATAATAATAATAAACATAATTACTTTGTTAATTTATTTTTTTCATGGTAAAATTACAAATAGATGTGTTATGAAGTAGTTAAATGTTGAAAATGTAATTACTATTTGGTTTTAGCGATTTGCTATCAGCACGATGCCACATTTACAAAGACATCAAATTCGTAACGGAGAAGATATGAGTAAAATACGACTTGTAGACGACGAAGGGACAGTTTTAGATAACTATGCAACAGCTGCAAATCCTGAGCAAACTGGTTTAGGGAACTCCTTGGAATACGAAAAATGTATACAGAAAGAATCAAATTCAAACATTTAAAACTTAATTGTATTAGCTATTGATTTTTCTTAAGTAATACTGGTTTAAATTGGATGTTGTATCCAATAGTTTTAAAGCCGCTTCATAAATTGTTATTAATACACTTTTAAACCACTTTATTATCTCAATATTTATACCTTGTGGTACTTTTTAACCAGTATTTTTTTAGTACATAACCTTTAACTAAACAGGTCCTCAAAATTATTGATGTAGGTTGTGTTCATTGCCATATTTAATTTAAGGTATCTGGACCATAATTGACCACGTGATCATATTTGGTGTCCCGGATGTCCATTGGTTTTCAATGGAACAGACATCGGTAAAGTTCGGCAAACATCGGAAATACTATTTGAGTAACTAACTTTTTTGCTCAAAACTGTTAACATTGACTCAAAGTAAAACAATATTTTTTTATTTGTTTCATTAATTAGCATTACATTTATTTAATAAAGCTGTATTTTTTGGTCTTAAAATAAAGTTAAACGGTAACTTCAATTATGGGTCATTTAAAAGGGTAATTGTGTGACCATTCTTATATTTCTCAGGTGGCAAATATGAATAAATAAATTTTAGCGGCTGCTCTTTCTAAATGCATAAATATTGATAATAATGAATAGATATAAAGTAAAATGCACAAAATTAATTTGTTACGAACAGTTTGGCTTTCGTATTGATATTTGTAGAACGATTTGGTAATTGATTTAATAAGTACATTGTAATTTTTAAAAACATAGTATGATTACTGATTCGTTATATCTCATTGTTTATGTCATTTAATATTTATGAACAAAAAAATGTGAAATTAATTTCTTTACATCGAGCTGTGCTATAATTAATGAGATGTTCAGTAAAATTCATGTCAATTTACATGAGTGCTATTGTCTATTTACAATATGAGAAACAAAAATGGGCTGTTTTAAGTCCCTTTGTAATTTTAAAAACAGGATTGTTTTAAGTCCTTTATTTTGTTAATATGCCAAATAATGTTAGGGTCTTCACATTATGTTTTGTGTGAAATGTGTGATTTTTTAACAGGAGAAACTTGTAATGAAAATACCTTTCGATTCTTTTGCTTAATTTCTAGACAGCTGGTTTATAATTGAATAAGATAGGAAGAACAACTCTTATGAGCATGCATAAATGACTGCTTGTCATTGTTTTTTTACCTAGAATTTGTTGGAATTTAAAGGAACTATCTTTTTCAGAAACTTTGAAACAGGACTGTTTTAAGTCTTGCTATTAGTTTAAATATTTGATTTCTTTTGAAATTGCTTTGGTAAATATATTATGATTTTTTCATATTTTACCATTATGGTCCCGGTTAACATTGATAATTGGCACCCATGTCTTAGTGTACTGTTGTACGTCATAGCGTCTGTTATGAGAAGCATTTTATGAATATTCTATACATCCTGACTACTACTTTCTGTGAACCAACTTAGTTTATTTTCAGTCGTCCGTAACCCGTTTCCGTCATTATTTTATCACATTTTTTTCAGCAATTGTAAGTGGTTCAATATTTAATTTTGTCCGCAGCTTTGTATGATCATGTCATATAATGGGATTTATTTTTAGTCCTTTCGGAATCCTACGTCCTGCAAGGTATGATAACAAAAATAAGACATTTATGCAAAATTGGACATTAAGTTGGACAATTCCACTTGCTCTGACTCTAAAATTGGTTTCCTTATAGGAGAAAGAACTGCATAAATGGCAGTTGGCCCTTGGTCCCTCTGAATGATTATTTAATTGGTAAATTAAGACGTTGTATATCTTGCCATGTTCTTTTGCTTATGTTTTTTTATATAAACAGTGCATGTTGTATCAATGATTTCCATTAAAGACGCTTTATACTCTGTTGTTTACTGTTGTGGAGCTGTAATGAGATTTTATTTCCTTTTAATGAAATTATTACATGGTTTGCTACTGCATTCAAAGAAATGAAAGTAACAATAGTTAAATTTCTTTACTTGTTTTAATGTCAGTGTAGATTACGTTTTGACGTATAAATTAAAGCGATTGTATTATGTATTAGTTGAACCCATCCATGAATTCTTTGTTTATGGTAATTTGTTTTTTCCTTTGTCTAATTTTTATGGTAACGCTTAATCAGCAATGTATATTACAACTATTACAAGTAATAATGCAGGTACAAATGTTTGTTATTGGTTGATGTTAATTGATTTGGTAATAACATCGAAGTAGTTGTTTAAAAATAAAATAACACTTGATATTTCTTATTTATTGATACCATTACCAATTTCTTTTCGACTGACTGATAGGAACAACTCAATGTGTAAAAATAAAGATAATAGAAGTCCAGATAAAAAAAGATATTCGGCGCACTGGGGGTTGATAGAAGTCATTTAGTAAAATTAAAGAAGTTATAAAGTGTAGGATATAAATTACTAAAATCGACATCGCACCGAAGTTTCTGATTGCACCCGCGATTTGACTATTGGTTTCTTTTTACTCACAGTTGGTTAGTATTGTTTCTGTTTAGCTTAACGCGATTCGGTGGGTTTTTTTTACCAAAAGGCAGTTTGTTGCCTAAACAACATATTGTATTAGAAATTATATGCTATTGGCGTTTTGAAGGATGTTGAAATTCTCGTCAACGTTCCGGAATACCTCAGTAAAACCTGTTTGTGACTAAACAAATACTAAATATGTTAAACTCCACCATTCAGTTTGCATGTCATTATAAATTACTACAGCTGTTTTGCGCTTTATGACTCAAAGCCATGACAATGCAACGTAATGACATGAACTTTATAAACTTGTTGACAGATTTGTTTGTTTTTCTATCATGACGATGATACTACCAAATATTACACACACATCCACGTAAAAGGAATGAAGCCATTTTGAACAGTAATGCAAATTAACACAAGAAATGATAAGAAAACTTAATATTGCACATCATTTTGACAAACACAATGTTTTAAAAAATGACAATACCGCAATTAGTTGTAGGTAGGTTTCACTTGTAACTAAAATACTATTACATGTAACTAAAATACTATCAATGTCTTGTTTAAAACTCGGCAAAAATCTTTGAATATATCATATAATTAAGCAAATATTAATTTACGTTAATTTAAATTAATAAAACATTACCAAATAATCATTTTTCATTATTAAATGGCTAACTTGTTCATACTTATGTCAAACGCAACACTAGCCTGGGTCCGTGGCTGTTTGGAATGTTTAAATGTACAATAAACGTGTTCTGTATAGATACGTTGAATTCTAGCTTCCTCGCTAAGAAAGTAACATTGTCCCTGTACATGTAATATATAAAAAAGCACAAATCTTCTATTCCTATTAACAATACATTTATGTTTACAAAAATGTTATCATATTGTAGATTTTATCTACACATGAAAGCTTCTTAGAACTTTTGTTGCTTTCAATAAAGAAACAGATCATCAATGATTAAAATTTACGTTTCACGAAACGTTGAAGTCGCCTCCCGTTCCGCACTTTTGAAAGTCAAGAGCACTACTTCATAACATGAGCTTTCAGTTGGCCAAGTTTCATTTCGATCGGTTAAAAGATGAGCGAGAAAACGAGCAAATTTTAAAATGGCCGCCATTTTGAAACCGGAAGTCGGACAAAAAATTTTTTTGCAAAAATGCTCAGGATAGTTAGCTGTATCTGTATACCAATTTTCATTGAAATTGCTCTGGCCATAACTGAGATCTGACAACGGCCGCCATTTTGTAAAACTTTAAAACGGCCGCCATTTTGAAACCGGAAGTCGGACAAAAATTTTGAAAATAGTGGCACACTCAGGGTATCATAAGCTACCTGTATACCAAATTTCGTTTAAATCGGATGACGTTTAAATTTTTACATTTTTAGGGGGGTGGTGTTCGGATGGCGGCCATTTTGAAATGTCGGCCGCGTCAAATTTTTTTTTGCAAAAATGCTCGGGATAGGAGCTGTATCAGTATACCAATTTTCATTGAAATTGCTTTGGCAATTACTGAGATCTGACAACGGCCGTCATTTTTTTTTCAACGGCGGCTATTTTGAAAATTTCAAAAGTGGATTGCACAACTTCAGGTCACCCTTATTATGTTCCCAAAGTTTCATTTCGATCGGTTAAAAGATGAGCGAGAAAACGAGCGGACAACATTGCGAGGGGAAAAAGGAAAACATAAGAAATATGAAAATAATAATAATTAAAATTTACGTTTCCCGAAACGTTGAAGTCGCCTCCCGTTCCGCACTTTTGACCGAGTAGAGGGAACTAAAAGTCAAGAGCACAACTTCATAACATGAGCTTTCAGTTGGCCAAGTTTCAGTTCGATCGGTTAAAAGATGAGCGAGAAAACGAGCAAACTTTAAAACGGCCGCCATTTTGAAACCGGAAGTCGGACAAAAATTTTTTTTTGCAAAAATGCTCAGGATAGTTAGCTGTATCAGTATACCAATTTTCATTGAAATTGCTCCGGCCATAACTGAGATCTGACAACGGCCGCCATTTTGTAAAACTTTAAAACGGCCGCCATTTTGAAACCGGAAGTCGGACAAAACATTTTTAAATAGTGGCACACTTAGGGTATCATAAGCTACCTGTATACCAAATTTCGTCTAAATCGGATGACGTTTAAATTTTTACATTTTTAGGGGGTGGTGTTCGGATGGCGGCCATTTTGAAATGTCGGCCGCGTCAAATTTTTTTTTGCAAAAATGCTCGGGATAGTTAGCTGTACCAGTATACCAATTTTCATTGAAATTGCTTTGGCAATTATTGAGATCTGACAACGGCCGTCATTTTTTTCAACGGCGGCCATTTTGAAAATGGCGGCCATTTTGAAAATTTCAAAAGTGGATTGCACAACTTCAGGTCACCCTTAACATGTTCCCAAAGTTTCATTTCGATCGGTTAAAAGATGAGCGAGAAAACGAGCGGACAACATTGCTAGGGGAAAACATAAGAAATATGAAAATAATAATAATTAAAATTTACGTTTCCCGAAACGTTGAAGTCGCCTCCCGTTCCGCACTTTTGACCGAGTAGAGGGAACTAAAAGTCAAGAGCACAACTTCATAACATGAGCTTTCAGTTGGCCAAGTTTCATTTCGATCGGTTATAAGATGAGCGAGAAAACGAGCAATCTTTAAAACGGCCGCCATTTTGAAACCGGAAGTCGGACAAAAATTTTTTTTTGCAAAAATGCTCAGGATAGTTAGCTGTATCAGTATACCAATTTTCACTGAAATTGCTCTGGCCATAACTGAGATCTGACAACGGCCGCCATTTTGTAAAACTTTAAAACGGCCGCCATTTTGAAACCGGAAGTCGGACAAAACATTTTTAAATAGTGGCACACTTAGGGTATCATAAGCTACCTGTATACCAAATTTCGTCTAAATCGGATGACGTTTAAATTTTTACATTTTTAGGGGGGTGGTGTTCGGATGGCGGCCATTTTGAAATGTCGGCCGCGTCAAATTTTTTTTTGCAAAAATGCTCGAGATAGTTAGCTGTACCAGTATACCAATTTTCATTGAAATTGCTTTGGCAATTACTGAGATCTGACAACGGCCGTCATTTTTTTCAACGGCGGCCATTTTGAAAATGGCGGCCATTTTGAAAATTTCAAAAGTGGATTGCACAACTTCAGGTCACCCTTAACATGTTCCCAAAGTTTCATTTCGATCGGTTAAAAGATGAGCGAGAAAACGAGCGGACAACATTGCGAGGGGAAAACATAAGAAATATGAAAATAATAATAATAATAATAATAATAAGAAACGGAGTAAAAACAATAAGTCGCCCGACACTTCGTGGTCGGCGACTTAATAATAATTAAACATGATTATGATCTTATGGATCATAACTGGCTCCCAAACGACCCTCGTGGACACTGGAGTTCAGACATCCATTCACAGCAACTTTATCTACCAGGAAACCAAGTTTCGTGCAAATCGGAGCATTTTCCACTTTCGTCGGCCATCTTGGATTCAAAATGGCTGCCATAAGAAGTCAACATGTGCGTCATATGG
This sequence comes from Limnoperna fortunei, assembly GCA_944474755.1. Classification (NCBI taxonomy): domain Eukaryota; kingdom Metazoa; phylum Mollusca; class Bivalvia; order Mytilida; family Modiolidae; genus Limnoperna; species Limnoperna fortunei. The sequence continues at coordinate 92,038,159 of OX104115.1, forward strand.
TGCGGTATGACATACTCTACTTATATTCCAATTTTCATCGAAATCCGTTGAGTTTTGAATTTTTAAGGATTTATTTTCGTTTTCAAAATGGCCGCCATTTTAAGATGGCCGCCGTGTTCAAATTCATCTTTTGATGACTAACATCTGATCGCAACATGGTAATCTACCTAAAAACCAAGTTTCGTGCAATTCCGATCATTTTGAAATTTTGGCGGCCATCTTGGATTCAAAATGGCCGCCATAAAACGTCAACATGTGCGTCATATGGTGCGGTATAACATACTCTACTTATATTCCAATTTTCGTCAAAATCCGTTAACTTTTGGATTTTTAAGGATTTTTTTCATTTTCAAAATGGCCGCCATTTCAAGATGGCCGCCAATATAAAAATTTTAAACCTGAAAGGCACCACCACATCATGACCTATTTTTGTGTGAAGTTTCATGTGGATCCAATGTACGGTCTCCGAGAAAACTGTCGGACAAAATTTTGGCGGAAAGTGGAAGAATAAAAATAATAATAATTAAACATGATTATGATCTTATGGATCATAACTGGCTCCCAAACGACCCCCGTGGACACTGGAGTTCAGACATCCATTCACAGCAACTTTATCTACCATGAAACCAAGTTTCGTGCAAATCGGAGCATTTTTCAATTTTGTCGGCCATCTTGGATTCAAAATGGCCGCCATAGAAAGTCCAACATGTGCGTCATATGGTGCGGTATAACATACTCTACTTATATTCCAATTTTCATTGAAATCCGTTAACTTTTGGATTTTTAAGGATTTATTTTCATTTTCAAAATGGCCGCCATTTTAAGATGGCCGCCTTGTTCAAATTCAAATTTTGATGACTAACATCTGATCGCAACACGGTTATCTTCCTAAAAACCAAGTTTCGTGCGATTCCAAGCATTTTGAATTTTTGGCGGCCATCTTGGATTCAAAATGGCCGCCATAAAAAGTCAACATGTGCGTTATATGGTTAGGTATGACATACTCTACTTATATTCCAATTTTCATCGAAATACGTTAACTTTTGGATTTTTAAGGATTTTTTTCATTTTTAAAATGGCCGCCATTTCAAGATGGCCGCCATTTTAAAAATTTTAAACCTGAAAGGCACAATTCCACATCATGACCTATTTTTGTGTGAAGTTTCATTTGGATCCCATTTACGGTCTCTGAGAAAACAGCCGGACAAAATTCAGGCGGAAAGTGGAAGAAAAAAAATAATAATAATAACAAGTGCTGATTGTGATTGCAAGCAAGTCACAAAAAAATCCCCTCCCGTGCCCACTTTTGTCACAATTCGGACAACTTTTCAATTTTCGCACTTTGGCGGCCATTTTGAATATGGCGGCCATCTTGGACTTTGGCAGCCATCTTGGATTTGTTCGACATGTTGTTCGTAATATCAATATTGACCTAAATGCCAATTTTTGTTGAAATCAGACAACTTTTCAATATTCGCACTTTGGCAGCCATTTTGAATATGACAGCCATCTTGGATTTGTTCGAAAGTGTCGCCATGTTGTTCGTAATATCAATATTGACCTAAATGCCAATTTTCGTTGAAATCGGACAACTTTTCAATTTTCGCACTTTGGCGGCCATTTTGAATATGGCGGCCATCTTGGACTTTGGCGGCCATCTTGGATTTGTTCAAACATGTCACCATGTTGTTCGTAATATCAATATTCACCTAAATGCCAATTTTCGTTGAAATCGGACAACTTGTTAATTTTCGCACTTTGGAGGCCATTTTGAATATGGCGGCCATCTTGGACATTGGCGGCCATCTTTGATTTGTTCGAACATGTCACCATGTTGTTCGTAATATCAATATTGACCTAAATGCCAATTTTCGTTGAAATCGGACAACTTTTCAATTTTCGCACTTTGGCGGCCATTTTGAATATGGTGGCCATCTTGGATTTTTCGGAAAATGGTCCCATATTGTTTGGGACCTTAATATTGACCTATAAACCTATTTTGGTTCATATCCATATTGTTTGTGATTTTTTATGATTAATTTTGTATTTTTTTCAAATTCAAAATGGCCGCCAATCCAAGATGGCCGCCATTTTCAAAATTTCGAAATCGGAAACAACATTTCCTAGTGGTGACCTATCTTTCTGGTAAGTTTCATTGACCTATGTCTTTTCGTCTTCGAGAAATCCTACGGACAAAGTTAGGTCCAGAAGAAGAAGAAGAAGAAGAAGAAGAAGAATAATAATAACAAGTGCTGATTGTGATTGCAAGCAAGTCACAAAAAAATCCCCTCCCGTGCCCACTTTTGTCACAATTCGGACAACTTTTCAATTTTCGCACTTTGGCGGCCATTTTGAATATGGCGGCCATCTTGGACTTTGGCAGCCATCTTGGATTTGTTCGACATGTTGTTCGTAATATCAATATTGACCTAAATGCCAATTTTTGTTGAAATCAGACAACTTTTCAATATTCGCACTTTGGCAGCCATTTTGAATATGACAGCCATCTCGGATTTGTTCGAAAGTGTCGCCATGTTGTTCGTAATATCAATATTGACCTAAATGCCAATTTTCGTTGAAATCGGACAACTTTTCAATTTTCGCACTTTGGCGGCCATTTTGAATATGGCGGCCATCTTGGACTTTGGCGGCCATCTTGGATTTGTTCAAACATGTCACCATGTTGTTCGTAATATCAATATTCACCTAAATGCCAATTTTCGTTGAAATCGGACAACTTTTCAATTTTCGCACTTTGGCGGCCATTTTGAATATGACAGCCATCTTGGATTTGTTCGAAAGTGTCGCCATGTTGTTCGTAATATCAATATTGACCTAAATGCCAATTTTCGTTGAAATCGGACAACTTTTCAATTTTCGCACTTTGGCGGCCATTTTGAATATGGTGGCCATCTTGGATTTTTCGGAAAATGGTCCCATATTGTCCGGGACCTTAATATTGACCTATAAACCTATTTTGGTTCATATCCATATTGTTTGTGATTTTTTATGATTAATTTTGTATTTTTTTCAAATTCAAAATGGCCGCCAATCCAAGATGGCCGCCATTTTCAAAATTTCGAAATCGGAAAGAACATTTCCTAGTGGTGACCTATCTTTCTGGTAAGTTTCATTGACCTATGTCTTTTCGTCTTCGAGAAATCCTACGGACAAAGTTAGGTCCAGAAGAAGAAGAAGAAGAAGAAGAAGAAGAAGAAGAAGAAGAAGAAGAAGAAGAATAAGAAACGGTGCAAAAACAATAAATCCCCGACACTTCGTGGTCGGGGATTTAATAAGAAACGGTGCAAAAACAATAAATCCCCGACACTTCGTGGTCGGGGATTTAATAAGAAACGGAGCAAAAACAATATGTCTCCCAAACTTTCGTTTGGGAGCCATAATTAAAATTTACGTTTCCTGAAACGTTGAAGTCGCCTCCCGTTCCGCACTTTTGACCGAGTAGAGGGAACTAAAAGTCAAGAGCACAACTTCATAACATGAGCTTTCAGTTGGCCAAGTTTCATTTCGATCGGTTAAAAGATGAGCGAGAAAACGAGCAAACTTTAAAACGGCCGCCATTTTGAAACCGGAAGTCGGACAAAAATTTTTTTTTGCAAAAATGCTCAGGATAGTTAGCTGTATCAGTATACCAATTTTCATTGAAATTGCTCTGGCCATAACTGAGATCTGACAACGGCCGCCATTTTGTAAAACTTTAAAACGGCCGCCATTTTGAAACCGGAAGTCGGACAAAAATTTTAAAAATAGTGGCACACTCAGGGTATCATAAGCTACCTGTATACCAAATTTCGTTTAAATCGGATGACGTTTAAATTTTTACATTTTTAGGGGGGTGGTGTTCGGATGGCGGCCATTTTGAAATGTCGGCCGCGTCAAATTTTTTTTGGTAAAAATGCTCGGGATAATTAGCTGTACCAGTATACCAATTTTCATTGAAATTGCTTTGGCAATTACTGAGATCTGACAACGGCCGTCATTTTTTTCAACGGCGGCCATTTTGAAAATGGCGGCCATTTTGAAAATGGCGGCCATTTTGAAAATTTCAAAAGTGGATTGCACAACTTCAGGTCACCCTTAACATGTTCCCAAAGTTTCATTTCGATCGGTTAAAAGATGAGCGAGAAAACGAGCGGACAACATTGCGAGGGGAAAACATAAGAAATATGAAAATAATAATAATAATAATATATCAAAATTTCGAAATCGGAAACAACATTTCCTAGTGGTGACCTATCTTTCTGGTAAGTTTCATTGACCTATGTCTTTTCGTCTTTGAGAAATCCTACGGACAAAGTTAGGTCCAGAAGAAGAAGAAGAAGAAGAATTAAACCGTCATTTGTTCTGAGAACAAATGAGAAGGTCTTTCCCACTGTTCCTCTGCAGTCAGAAAATTTAGGTGATGCTATGGTATTTTGTGTTTTGCTATAGCACAAAATGTCGCTTCCAGTCATAAAAAATGAGTTATTTGAGTAAAGGAAGTGGTCCCGAACCAAAACATATATGGTTGTTAAGGACTTTCATTCCGTTGCTAGGGACAAAAAGCCACTTCCGGTCATGAAATGACATATTTAAGTAAAGTACATCATTCTGCTTCTAAAAATATATGGTTGCTAAGGACTTTTTATAACAGTTACCTTGTTGCTATGGTATGACCTTGACCTATGACCTTGGCTCAAATTGAAGCTCTTTTCCTACTGATCATGTTAAACCTATATGTTTACTATATTATCTCTAACCGTTTTCAAGTTTTAACCAAAAAACCAATTAAGCGAAATGCGTCAAGGGCTGTAACTCGAAAACGGTTCATCGCACAGCTTCGGGCCGAATGTACCAAATGGACGTCTCGATAAGAGGAGTATTTTCCCCTTTTATTGTCTGCTTCAATTTTTTATGGTTTTTGAGTTATATTGAAAACAAAATTTAGCCGAAACGTGTCAAGGGCCATAACCTCGAAAACGGGTTGTCGCACAGTTTTCGACACTGTATATCAAATGTAGATCTCAATGAGAGGAACATTTTTCTGGTATATTGTCTGCTTCAATTTTTTATGGTTTTTAAGTTATATTGAAAACAAAATTTAGCCGAAACCTGTCAAGGGCCATAACCTCGAAAATGGTTTGTCGCACAGTTTTCAGCAATTATATCAAATGTAGATCTCAACGAGAGGAACATTTTTATGATATATTGTCTGCTTAAATTTTTTATGGTTTTTGAGCTTTATTGAAAACAAAATTTAGCTGAAACGTGTCAAGGGCCATAACCTCGAAAACAGTTTGTCGCACAGTTTTCGAACCTTTATATGAGATGTAGATCTCAATGAGAGGAACATTTCCTAGTGGTGACCTATCTTTCTGGTAAGTTTCATTGACCTATGTCTTTTCGTCTTCGAGAAATCCTACGGACAAAGTTAGGTCCAGAAGAAGAAGAAGAAGAAGAAGAAGAAGAATGAATTTTCAATACCCTTTATTAATTAAAACATTTATATCACAGTTATACAAGGTATCAAAAATTCAAGTAACATAAAATATAATCCTAACAATACATTGTTATGACAAGCTATTTAACAATTTTGAAAATACATATAAATATATCAACTTTAAATCCAAAATTATATAAAAATACGACATAAAATAATTAAAGACTTTGTCCAAACGATCAAAGTCGGTTTAAACTGAAACAAGTCAGTTTAAACCTTAACGTTTACCTTTATAACCTACCTACAGTTTAAAATTAAAGAAACCTATAAGACTTTGTCATAATGATCAAAGTCAACATGGACTGGTACACGCCAGTCCATGTTTTGACCTTTATCTCATCGCGGTTTACAATATATATAAGCAAGAAAAAAATAAATACATATACAATCAACTTACCATTAAATATTTACAAAAAGCTTGTCATTTGAAATGAAACACAATACATTATCAAAACACCAAAAATCTGTAAAGAAATCAACATTATTAACAAACTTACAATAGGCAAATTCGATTGCCAACCGGGCGCGGATGCGCGACCTGAATTCCAGGAGTGGGTCCGTCTGTCCTCCTCCGGTCCTCAGGTGCTGCAAGGTGACGTAGATGGCCATCTTCGCCTGGGTGGCAATCCATTGGTACAGTCGTGTTGGGGTCCTGTACCTCTTGGTCCATCGTTGCGTGTTGGTACATTCTCCCAACACGACTGTTCCGTTCTCCATCATCACTGGCTGTCTGGTCGTCTCTGGACAGCCGACCCTGAAAGACGTGTGGTCGGCTGGCACTGGATCCTCTGGACAGTTGATCCCGGGTGGCGTTGGATCTGCTGGAATCGATCTCCTAACTGGACAGCTGTCCGATGTTGACGTTTGGACAGCTGGAGGAGATCGATATGCATTGACCTTAGGTGGCGTATGGTCAGTGCTGGAAAAAGTCGCAGGTCCAAATATAAACGAATTTATTGAACCTACAGCATTTTTCATTAATTTGCACCAAATATTTTTAACAAAATTAAATAAAACTTTAATACGAGGACAGGAAATAAAAATATGATGTATGTCCTCTTGTTCGCCACAAGAGGGACACTCATAAGACTGCTGATACCCAGCTTTATAATAAAATTTGCCAGTTGAAACAGCACCATGAAGTATTCTCCAGTTAAGGTCACCTTCATGCATGCTATGAGGATATTCATAAACATGACTATATATAACATTAGGGGGAACATTTGATTGTAAAATATTATTCCAAGGGGACAGTAAAGTTTTAGTATGAGAACTATTAAAATTTTGAATAACAGATAACAAATAAATCATTTTCTTGGGACATTTATCAAGAACAACGCCCTTACTTAATTCAGGTGCATTGTCAATATCTAATTTAAAAATATATCGATGAACAACACCAATATTAATATCATTACGTAAAAAAAGATATATCAATTCACTCCACTTAGGAGGAAAAGCCGACCACAATAAATCCAGATGTTGTTGGATACAGCGTTCAGAACGAATGCTAATTATGCCAACAAGATCTGCTGCAGTTAATTTTCTTTTCAAACTAGTATCAAACAAATCTTTAATTTTAGTCATACCAGTAATTACAAAATTTTCAAAATAAAAAGGTTCTTCGGTTTTAGGGTTAACTAATAAAGGATTAAAGAACAAAGGTTCTTCTAAAATGTCTGCAACGGAGGTATCATCTATTTTAACTCTAGATGACTCAAAATATTTCCAAGCTTTTATCAAATCTTGATAAAAGCTTGGAATGTTAGGATACTGAAAATCCCCATCAAGTAATAACAATTGAACGTCATAATTCAAATTAGAAACAGTAGACAAAAAATATTTACAAAAATAGTAACAAGGGTGAACTTCTTCACCATTCATTAATGTCAAAAATCTGTACATAAACTGAATTCGAAAATCACGAATTCTAGATAAAATATGAACCAAACCCTGTCCTCCAGTACATACAGGAAGATATAACATTTCTTTGGAAACCCAATGTTTTCCTTGCCATAGAAAATCTACAAATTTGTTTTGAATGGCACTAATAATTTCATCGGCACGGACACGGAATTCAAACGATGCCACAATTTTGACGCGGAGAGCAAATTAATAACAAGAGTTCGTCCTCTAAGTGACAAACCACGAGCAAATGGTTTCCACCTGTCAAGTTTGACAGTAATATCCTCCTCCATCCCTTCCCAATTTTGTTTATAAAAATCCCTATTGTTCCCAACAAAAGTACCCAAAACCTTTAAACCTTTATTATTCCACTTGAGACCAAGTGGACAATCATTTCTATTTTTCCAACTTCCCACCCACAAACCTTCGGACTTTTGTAAATTAATTTTTGAATTGGAAGCTTTCTGGTATATATCTAACCAGAAAGACAACCTATCAAAATCAGAGTCTCGCGTTAATAAAGTATCCAAATCATCTGCATATGCAGATAAACAACTTTTCTTACCATCTGATAATGGAAGTTCAAGTCCTGTTAAGCCGTCGTTTGACCTTAGTTTGTGTAAAAGAGGTTCAAGTCATATGGCATATAATTGACCAGACAAAGAACATCCTTGTCGTATACCTCTTTTAAATTGAAAAGGGGGTGATAACGAGTTATTAATTTTAAGTAAGCTATGTACATCTGTATAAATAGTTTTTATACAGGATATAAAATAATCGCCAAAACCGAAGGCTTCTAATGTCTTCATCAAATAGCCATGATGAACACGATCAAAAGCCTTCTCTTGGTCAAGGGAAACAATAGCAAGGGGGATATTTTCCTGATTAGCATAACACGTAGCATCAGAAATAAAACGAATATTATCACTTATATGACGACCGGGAACACAATAACTTTGATCGATATTTAATATATCGGGTAGAACGGTACGGAGTCTTAGCGAGAAAGCTCTCGTTAATATTTTATAGTCGCAACAGAGAAGAGACACAGGTCTCCAGTTTTTCAACAAACTACTATCACCTTTCTTTGGAATCATCGTCAGAACGGCTCTTCTGCACGAAAGTGGAAGTCTGTTTTCTTCAATAGAAGAAACAAAAACTTCGTGCATATCTTTCCCAACGATGTTCCAAAAGGTTTTGTAAAATTCACTAGGCAACCCATCAATACCAGGGGACTTATTATTATTCATTTTTAAAACAGCAAAGGACAATTCATCATAACTTATTACACTATCTAATGTTTGCATTTGGCTGTCACTTATTGTAGGAAGGTCTTTCAAAATTTCATTTTGACAACCTTCATCTACAGGATCGGGGTTATACAAATCGGAGTAAAAATTTCGGGCAAGGGTTTTTATTTCCTGATCTGAATCAGTTATACTGCCATCAGGCAAGGTTAAATGGGATAATAATTTCTTTGTGCCACGTTTCTTTTCAAGGTCGAAGAAATATTTTGTAGGTTTATCTGAATCATTAACATATCTGAATCTTGAACGAACCCAAGCACCACGGGCCTGGATTCGTTCAAGTTCAGATAACTGATGTTGCTTCTCAATTAAAATGACATTAAGATCAGGGTTTGTTGCAATATTTGATTTTAATAACTCGATATCAGATTGCAAACTATCAAATTTACGTTTAAAATCATAATTCTTTTTAATGGAAAATTCTTGCGAAAGTTCCTTTATTTTGTATTTCCCACGATCCCACCAATCTTGGATACACTTAAACTCAGATTTCTGTAATCGCCAGGAAAGCCAAAAGTTATTTATCATGTCAACATACAATTTATCATCTAAAAGAGATGTATTCATGCACCAGTAAGCACTCTTGTGTTTACTTGGTATTTCTTTAAAATAAACACGAACGTAATCATGATCAGAATATGAACATGATTTTATTTCTGAGGATCGAATAAACTGACCATAATGTTTAGATATATAAATTCGATCGAGTCTTGCGGCGACACCGTCATTTCTCGACCAGGAATAAATTCTATCGTACGGATGAATATTGCGAAACGTATCAATAAATTTGAAACGTTTAACAATAGATTTAAATTCATTACAAGAATGGGGGTGAGGTTCAGTATCTCCTGTCCGATCTAGGGAAGGATTAGTAGTGCAATTAAAATCACCTCCAAGAAATATTGGAATGGAAGAATCAAGATGATTCAAATGTTGTTTTAAATATTTCAAAAAGTCTAGTTTTTCTTTGGGGCAAGTTGGTGAATAAACATTCAACAAATATACAGTTTGCTCCTGCATTTTAATCGTTACATGTAAAATGCGACCTGGTAAAATAATTTTATGATCTAGAATAGTATATTCTAAATTATTGGAACAACATATAGCTAATCCAGCAGAAATAGTTGAGAGATGAGAGAACACTATTTCTCCTCTCCATATCATTTTCCATATACCTTCATCAGAAGGAATGGTATGTGTATCTTGAAGAAAAACTATATCTGCATTTAATTTAGATTTCAAAGAATCTAATATAAAATACCTTTTAAAAGAGTCACGACAACCTTGAGTATTGAGTGACACTAACGAAAAACCGGACATTACAATTGTAATGAAAAAACATAACAAAAATGCATAATTAATGGGACAATTCATATTGATTTGGGTATATTTTTTGTCTAAGCATGCGTTTTCACATATGCCTTAACTTTTTTAATTAACTTATTGAGACGAGCTTTTAATTGTGATGATGACTCGGGGTTTCTACGAAGGTCTATAAAATCTTGACATAGCTGCTTCAGGTTGGATGTGTATTCTAAGCATTTTTCAATTGGTTTTTTGTTACTTTTCAGTTCGGAAAGAAGTTGATCCAATTCATCAGTGGACAACTTTTGTTCATGATCGCTACAATTTGGGACATGTTTTGCTCCGATAAATCGGAGGATATAGACTCAATGTCTACATCCTCCTCCTCATTGGTACTAAGTATTATATGGGATGGGGGAGGTAAATCCCATATACTTATATCATCTGGAGCAGATACAGCTTCAGTTGTGGGGGTTTTTACACTAATAGCAGAATCACTGTTTTCTGCTTTTCGTTTAAGTGCAGACTTAGTTGGCAAAACATCAATCTGCACTTTATCATTAGGTGTGTGTATGTCAACGATAACAGCGGTAACATTAGTGGAGGTGTTAGAAACAGTTGAATTAAGATTGGCTGGGCTGTTACATGCAGAATCATGGACTCCAGAGTCTAAGGTAACGGACTGCCCCACTGTCCCGGTTGGCGGAACTGGTACAGCCGTAAATGGGACGCTAGAGTCCGAGGCAACAGACTGATCTAACGTTCTAGTTGATGGTATACGTTCAGCTGTTAATGGGGTTGTATTTACTTCTGAAATTTTGTTCTCGACTCTAGGTCTGTTTTCGGGACATCGACTTTGTATATGTCCAGTCTGTTTGCATTTAAAGCAAACTACATCATCATTTAAAAAAATTCTATAGTTTTGCCTTTGATAATACATATCAAAGTATTCCGGTATTGTAACATTGGGGTGCAAAACAAGGGACACTTGTCTTCTGAATGACTTTACATGTTTCAATGTTGGGATTTTAATACCTAGTGCAATAGGTTTTATGTCTGAAATAATGCGTCCATAACGTATCAACTCATCTTCGAGTAAATCATTAGGAATAAAAGGGGGGCAATTAGACAAGGTAACTTTTTTAGGGATTTTAACTAAACACTGTACTTCAATGAATTCGTCCCCTATGCTCAGGCCACTTGAACACAAATGTTCGACATCGTCAATGTTAGATAAAAATATAACGACTCCAGATCTCATACGAGAGGCAGCCACTATATTCTCTGGATTTACTACATTAGCAACAGCAATGACATACTGTTCTATTGATATAGACTGTATATTTGTTAACTTGACACCATGTTTCCTTGACACAAAACCAAACGGTTTATGCCCAAATTATGGCATATCATCGCTCTGTTCAGATCTTACACTTTCTCGAACAGAATCTGCATTATTTCCGGTTGTCAAAAGTGAACTTTTTAGTCTTGAACTTTCTCCACGCGAATTAACAAGATTACTACCATTAGCCTGGGGCACGTATTTTACACCTACCTTTGACGACATTGTTCTCTTAATTAAATTAAGATCTCTATTGTCCGTATTACTTGACAAAGAATTGCCCGAAGCAACTACAGTCGACAACTGAGTAGATTTACCCATGACCACACTGGAAAACGAAGGCGACGCCATCTTTAAACCAAAAATTAAACCAATAAACAAAAACACAATCCACCAAAAATCTCGGCAATCCGAGAATAAATAACGAAAATAACCCCACAAAATGAAAGAACTTCTTCTTCTGAACACAACAATATAAATTTTGTCGAACTACAATACAAAATAACCAAGAAATAAATGCTTTGAGCGGAGCTCCGAAAAACACGTCCTATCCCTTCAAGAAGAAGAAGAAGAATTTTTTTTTTTTTTTTTTTTTTGAATTTTCAATACCCTTTATTAAATAAAACAATTAATCACAGTAGTACAAGGTATCAAAAATTCAAGTAACATAAAAAATAAACCTAACAAATACATTATTATGACAAGCTATTGAACAATTTTGAAAATACATATAGTTACATTGACTTTAAACCCAAAAATATACGAAAATACAATAGAAATATAAAAGACTTTGTCCAACTGATCAAAGTCAGTTTAAACTGATACAAGCCAGTTTAAACTTTAAACATTATTGCCTACCTATTTTTAAATTAAAGAAGCCTATAAATAACTTTGTCCAAATGATCAAAGTCAACATGGACTGGTACACGCCAGTCCATGTTTTAACCTTTAACACATCGCGGTTTACAATATATAAACAAGACAAGAAAATAAAAATCTAAAATACAATACAAATACAATTAAAATAACTTACCATTAAATATTAACAAAAAGCTTGTCACTAGAAATAAAACACAATACATTATTAAAACACCAAAAATCTGAAAAAGAATCAACATTATTTACAAACCTATAGTAGGCAAATTCAATTGCCAAACGGGCGCGGATGCGCGACCTGAATTCCTGCAGTGGGTCTGTTGGTCCGCCTCCAGTCCTCAGGTGCTGCAACGTCACATAAGTGGCCATCTTCGCCTGGGTGGCAATCCACTGGAACAGTCGTCTTGGGGTCCTGTACCCTTGGTCCATCGTTGCGTGTTGGTACATTCTCCCAACACGACTGTTCCGTCCTCCATAACCATTGGCAGTCTGGTAGATTCTGGACAGCCGACCCGGGATGACGTGTGGTCGGCTGGTACTGGAACATCTGGACAGCTGATCCTAGGTGACGGTGGATCAGCTGGATTCGATCTCCTAACTGGACAGCTGCCCGATGATAGCGTGTGGACAGCTGGAGGAGATCGATTTGCACTAACCTGAGGTGGCGTTAGGTCAGTGCTAGTAAAAGTAGAAGGTCCAAATATAAATGATTCTATTGAACCTACATTATTTGTGCTTAATTTACACAGAATATTATGAACGTTATTTAATAAAACACTAATACGGGGACATGCTATAAAAATGTGATGTAAGTCCTCTTGCAAACCACAAGAGGGACAAACATCAGACTGCTGATAACCAGCTTTACAATAAAATTTACTAGTTGCAATAGCACCATGAAGGATTCTCCAGTTAAGGTCACCTTCATGCATGCTATGGGGATATTCATAAACATGACTATATATAACATTAGGGGGAACATTAGATCGTAAAATATTACACCAAGGGGACAGTAACTTTTTATTATGGGAACTATTAAAATTCTGAACAACAGATAACAAATAAATCATTTTCTTGGGACATTTATCGAGAACAACGCCCTTACTTAATTCAGGAGCATTGTCAATATCTAATTTAAAAATGTATTGGTGAACAACACCAATATCAATATCATTATTTAAAAAACGGTCAATCAATATACTCCACTCCGGAGGAAAAGACGACCACAGTAAATCCAGATGTTGTTGGATACAGCGTTCGGAACGAATGCTTAATATGCCAACAAGATCTTCTGCAGTAAATTTTCTTTCCAAACTAGTATCGAAAAGATCTTTAACTTTGGTCATACCGGCAATTACAAAATTTTCAAAATAAAAAGGTTCATCAGTTTTGGGGTTAATTAATGAAGGATTGAAGAACAAAGGTTCTTCTAAAATATCGGCCACTGAGGTATCATCTATTTTAATTCTAGACGATTCAAAATTCTTCCAGGCTTTAATTAAATCTTGATAAAAGCTTGGAATGTTAGTGTATTGAAAATCCCCATCAAGTAATAACAACTGAACATCATAATTCAAATTAGAAACAGTAGACAAAAAATATTTACAAAAATAGTAACAAGGATGAACATCTTCACCATTCATTAATGTCAAAAATCTGTACATAAATTGAATTCGAAAATCACGAATTCTAGACAAAATATGAACTAAACCCTGTCCTCCAGTACATACAGGAAGATATAACATTTCTTTCGAAACCCAATGTTTTCCTTGCCATAGAAAATCTACAAATTTGTTTTGAATGGCACTAATAATTTCATCTGGCACGGACACAGAATTTAATCGATGCCATAATTTTGACGCGGAAAGTAAATTGATAACAAGTGTTCGTCCTCTGAGTGACAAACCGCGAGCAAAAGGCTTCCACCTGTCAAGTTTGACAGTAATATCGACCTCCATCCCTTCCCAATTTTGTTTATAGAAATCCTTATTGTTTCCAACAAAAGTACCCAAAACCTTTAAACCTTTATTATTCCACTTGAGACCAAGTGGACAATCATTTCTATTTTTCCAACTTCCCACCCACAGACCCTCTGACTTTTGTAAATTAATTTTTGAATTAGAAGCTTTCTGGTATATATCTAACCAGAAAGACAACCTATCAAAATCAGAGTCTTGCGTTAATAAAGTATCCAAATCATCTGCATATGCAGATAAACAACTTTTCTTACCATCTGATAATGGAAGTTCAAGTCCTGATAGGCCGTCGTTTGATCTTAGTTTGTGTAAAAGAGGTTCAAGGCATATGGCATATAATTGACCAGACAAAGAACATCCTTGTCGTATACCTCTTTTAAATTGAAAAGGGGATGATAACGAGTTATTAATTTTAAGTAAGCTATGTACATCTGTATAAATAGTTTTTATACAGGATATAAAATAATCGCCAAAACCGAAGGCTTCTAATGTCTTCATCAAATAACCATGATGAACACGATCAAAAGCCTTCTCTTGGTCAAGGAAAACAATAGCAAGGGGGATATGTTCCTGATTAGCATAACAAGTAGCATCAGAAATAAAACGAATATTATCACTTATGTGACGACCGGGAACACAATAACTTTGATCGATATTTAATATATCGGGTAGAACGGTACGGAGTCTTAACGAGAAAGCTCTCGTTAATATTTTATAGTCGCAACAGAGAAGAGACACAGGTCTCCAGTTTTTCAACAAACTACTATCACCTTTTTTTGGAATCATTGTCAGAACGGCTCTTCTGCACGAAAGTGGAAGTCTGTTTTCTTCAATAGAAGTAACAAAAACTTCGTGCATATCTTTCCCAACAACGTTCCAAAAGGTTTTATAAAATTCACTAGGCAGCCCATCAATACCAGGGGATTTATTATTATTCATTTTCAAAACGGCCGAGGACAATTCATCATAACTTATAGCACTATCTAATGTTTGCTTTTGGGTATCACTTATTGTAGGAAGGTCTTTCAAAATTTCATTTTGACAGCCTTCATCAACAGGATCGGGGCTATACAAGTCAGAGTAAAAATTTCGGGCAAGGGTTTTTATTTCCTGATCTGAATCAATTATATTGCCATTAGGCAAAGTTAAATGGGACATTAATTTCTTTGTACCACGTTTCCTTTCAAGGTCAAAGAAATATTTTGTTGGTTTATCTGCATCATTGACATATTTGAATCTTGAGCGAACCCAAGCACCACGGGCCTGGATTCGTTCAAGTTCAGACAACTGATATTGTTTCTCAATTAAAATTGAATTGAGATTAGGGTTGGCTGCAATATTTGATTTTAATAACTCAATATCGGTTTGCAAACTATCAAATTTACGTTTAAAATCATAACTCTTTTTTACCGAAAATTCTTGCGAAAGTTCCTTTATTTTATATTTTCCCCGATCCCACCAATCTTGAATACACTTGAACTCAGATTTCTGTAATCGCCAAGAAATCCAGAAGTTATTAATCATATCAATATACGATTTATCATCTAAAAGAGATGTATTTAAACACCAGTATGCACTCTTGTGTTTACTTTGAATTTCTTTAAAGTAAACACGAATGTAATCATGATCAGAATATGAACACGGTTTTATTTCTGAGGATCGAATAAACTGACTATAATGTTTGGAGATATAAATTCGATCAAGTCTTGCGGCGACACCGTCATTTCTCGACCAGGAATAAGTTCTATCGTACGGATGAATATTGCGAAACGTATCAATAAATTTGAAACGTTTAACAATAGTTTTAAATTCATTACAAGAATGAGAATGGGGTTCAACATCTCCTGTCCTATCTAAGGAAGGATTAGTAGTACAATTAAAATCACCTCCAAGAAGTATTGGATAGGAAGAATCAAGTTGATTCAAATGGTGTTTTAAACTTTTCAAAAAGTCAAGTTTTTCTTTGGGACAGGTGGGGGAATAGACATTCAACAAATAAACAGTTTCCTCCTGTAATTTGATAGTAGCATGTAAAATGCGACCGGGTAATATAACTTTATGATCTAGAATAGTATATTCTAAATTATTTGAAAAACATATCGCCAATCCAGCAGAAATAGTTGAGAGATGAGAGAACACTATTTCTCCTCTCCATATCATTTTCCATATACCTTCATCAGAAGGAATGGTATGTGTATCTTGAAGAAAAACTATGTCTGCATTCAATTTAGATTTTAAAGAATCTAATATAAAATATCTTTTAAAAGAATCTCGACAACCTTGAGTATTCAGTGAAACTAACGAAAAACCAGACATTACAATTGTAATTGTAACTAGTGCTGATTGTGTTGGGATGCCAACACAGAATGTCTCCCAAACGAACCCCCATTGCCACTATAATCCCCATGGATAGTATTTCATTCAAATCAGTACATTAAAATATGCCTAGAAATCAAATTTTGTTAAAATCGGACAAAGTTGACTTTTTCCTGCAGTAAAATGGCCGCCATTTTGAAACCGGAAGTCGGACAAAAATTTTTTAAATAGTGGCACAATCAGGGTATCATAAGCTACCTGTATACCAAATTTCGTCTAAATCGGATGACGTTTAAATTTTTACATTTTTAGGGGGGTGGTGTTCGGATGGCGGCCATTTTGAAATGTCGGCCGCGTCAAATTTTTTTTTGCAAAAATGCTCGGGATAGTTAGCTGTATCAGTATACCAATTTTCATTGAAATTGCTTTGGCAATTACTGAGATCTGACAACGGCCGTCATTTTTTTTCAACGGCGGCCATTTTGAAAATGGCGGCCATTTTGAAAATTTCAAAAGTGGATTGCACAACTTCAGGTCACCCTTAACATGTTCCCAAAGTTTCATCTTGATTGGACATTGCATCTCTGAGAAAATGTGCGGACAAGATTGAACGGAAAGAAAAAAGAAAGAAAGAAAGAAAGAAGAAGAATAATAATAAGAAACCGGACAAAAACAATATGTCTCCCAAAACTTCGTTTGGGAGACATAATGAAGAAAATGAGCAAAAATGCATAATTAAGTGGGCAATACATATTGACTTAGATATATTTTATCTCTAGGCATGAGTTTTCAAATACGATTTTAATTTCTTTATCAATTTATTTAGTCGGGCCTTCAACTGAGAAGACGACTCAGGGTTTCTTCGGCGATCAATGAAGTCTTGACACAGTTGCCTGAGGTTGATGGTATATTCTAAACACTTCTCAACAGGCTTTTTGTTGCTTTTCAGTTCGGAAAGAAGTCTGTCCAGCTCTTCGGTGGATAATTTTTGTTCAGTATCCACGACGACTTGGGATACGTTTTGTTCGGATAAATCAGAGGATATAGACTCAATGTCTATATCCTCTTCTTCATCGGTATTTAGAATAGAGTGGGATGGAGGAGGAAAATCCCATATACTTATGTCATCTTTAGTAGATACATCGGGAATTTTAGTGGTTGTGGGGGTTTTAATACAGATAATGGAATCATTATCGGCAGCTTTGCGTTTAACTGCAGATTTCACTGGCAATGGATCAGTATCCACTTTTTCAGTAGGGGTGTGAACATTAACAATGACATTAGAAACAGTTAAATTCGCAGATTTTTGCTCAGCAGTAACATTAGTGGAGGTGTTGGAAACAGAAGTATTCACATTGGCTGGGCTTTCATTGACTTCAGAGTCTAAGTTAATAGACTGCTCCGCTGTCCCCGTTGGGGGAACAGGTTCAGCCGTGAATGGAACATTTGTACCTGATTCTGACTTGTTATTTTGTGGTCGATTTTGTGGACATCGATTTTGAATATGACCAGTCTGTTTGCACTTAAAACAGACAACATCATCATTCACAAATATTCTGTAGCTTTGCCTTTGATAATACATATCAAAGGACTCCGGTAATGTAACATTGGGATGAAGAATAAGGGACACTTGTCGTCTAAATGACTTGACGTGTTTTAGTGCTGGGATTTTAATACCGAGTGCAATGGGTTTTATGTCGGAAATTATGCGTCCATAACGCATCAACTCATCCTCGAGTAAATCATTAGGAATAAAAGGGGGACAATTAGACAAAGTAACTTTTTTCGGGATTTTTACCAAACACTGAACTTCAACAAACTCATCCCCAATACTTAAACCATTGGAACACAACTCTTCAACATCATCTAGATTAGATAAAAACACTACAACCCCAGACCTCATACGAGAGGCGGCCACTATATTTTCTGGCTTGACAATATCGGCGATAGCAACAACATACTGCTCGATTGAGACAGACGGTATGTTTGTTAGTCTCACACCGTGTTTTCTTGAGACAAAGCCAAAAGGCTTATGTCCAAATGACGGCATCTCATCATCTTTACTTTTCGATCTTGAAGTTTCTTGAAAAATACTTTCACTATTTGCACTTAACAAACTTTTTGATCTCGAACTTTCTCGGCTTAATACTGTATTATTACTAACATTAGCCTTAGGCAAAGATTTTCCAACTACCATTGACGGTATTGTCCTTTTAATTAAATTAAGGTCCCTATTGTCCTCATCGTTAAACACTGTATTGCTCGAGGCAACATTTGACGACAACTGAGTAGTTTTACCGTTCACTACTACACTAGAAAACGAAGGCGACGCCATCTTTGAACAAAAAATAAACCAGTAAACAAAAATACAATCCACCAAAAATCTCGGCAATCCGAGATATAAATACGAAAAACACCCCACAAAATGAAAGAGCTTCTTCTTCTGAACACAACAATACAAATATTTACGAACCACAATACAAAATAACCAATAAATAAATGCTTTGAGCGGAGCTCCGAAAAACACGTCCTATCCCTTCAAGAAGAAGAAGAAGAAGAAGAAGAAGAAGAAGAAGAAGAAGAAGAAGAAGAAGAAGAAGAAGAAGAAGAAGAAGAAGAAGAAGAAGAAGAAGAAGAAGAATTTTTTTGAATTTTCAATACCCTTTATTAAATAAAACAATAAATCACAGTTGTACAAGGTATCAAAAATTCAAGTAACATAAAATATAAACCTAACAATACATTATTTTGACAAGCTACATTTAACAATTTTGAAAATACATATAAATAAGTTAACTTTAAATCCAAAAGTATATGAAAATACAATAGAAAAAATAAAAGACTTTGTCCAACTGATCAAAGTCAGTTTAAACTGATACAAGCCAGTTTAAACTGATACAAGCCAGTTTAAACTTTAAACATTATTGCCTACCTATTTTTAAATTAAAGAAGCCTATAAATGACTTTGTCCAAATGATCAAAGTCAACATGGACTGGTACACGCCAGTCCATGTTTTAACCTTTAACACATCGCGGTTTACAATATATAAACAAGACAAGAAAATAAAAATCTAAAATACAATACAAATACAATTAAAATAACTTACCATTAAATATTAACAAAAAGCTTGTCACTAGAAATAAAACACAATACATTATTAAAACACCAAAAATCTGAAAAAGAATCAACATTATTTACAAACCTATAGTAGGCAAATTCAATTGCCAAACGGGCGCGGATGCGCGACCTGAATTCCTGCAGTGGGTCTGTTGGTCCGCCTCCAGTCCTCAGGTGCTGCAACGTCACATAAGTGGCCATCTTCGCCTGGGTGGCAATCCACTGGAACAGTCGTCTTGGGGTCCTGTACCGCTTGGTCCATCGTTGCGTGTTGGTACATTCTCCCAACACGACTGTTCCGTCCTCCATAACCATTGGCAGTCTGGTAGATTCTGGACAGCCGACCCGGGATGACGTGTGGTCGGCTGGTACTGGAACATCTGGACAGCTGATCCTAGGTGACGGTGGATCAGCTGGATTCGATCTCCTAACTGGACAGCTGCCCGATGATAGCGTGTGGACAGCTGGAGGAGATCGATTTGCACTAACCTGAGGTGGCGTTAGGTCAGTGCTAGTAAAAGTAGAAGGTCCAAATATAAATGATTCTATTGAACCTACATTATTTGTGCTTAATTTACACAGAATATTATGAACGTTATTTAATAAAACACTAATACGGGGACAGGCTATAAAAATGTGATGTAAGTCCTCTTGCAAACCACAAGAGGGACAAACATCAGACTGCTGATAACCAGCTTTACAATAAAATTTACTAGTTGCAATAGCACCATGAAGGATTCTCCAGTTAAGGTCACCTTCATGCATGCTATGGGGATATTCATAAACATGACTATATATAACATTAGGGGGAACATTAGATCGTAAAATATTACACCAAGGGGACAGTAACTTTTTATTATGGGAACTATTAAAATTCTGAACAACAGATAACAAATAAATCATTTTCTTGGGACATTTATCGAGAACAACGCCCTTACTTAATTCAGGAGCATTGTCAATATCTAATTTAAAAATGTATTGGTGAACAACACCAATATCAATATCATTATTTAAAAAACGGTCAATCAATATACTCCACTCCGGAGGAAAAGACGACCACAGTAAATCCAGATGTTGTTGGATACAGCGTTCGGAACGAATGCTTAATATGCCAACAAGATCTTCTGCAGTAAATTTTCTTTCCAAACTAGTATCGAAAAGATCTTTAACTTTGGTCATACCGGCAATTACAAAATTTTCAAAATAAAAAGGTTCATCAGTTTTGGGGTTAATTAATGAAGGATTGAAGAACAAAGGTTCTTCTAAAATATCGGCCACTGAGGTATCATCTATTTTAATTCTAGACGATTCAAAATTCTTCCAGGCTTTAATTAAATCTTGATAAAAGCTTGGAATGTTAGTGTATTGAAAATCCCCATCAAGTAATAACAACTGAACATCATAATTCAAATTAGAAACAGTAGACAAAAAAATATTTACAAAAATAGTAACAAGGATGAACATCTTCACCATTCATTAATGTCAAAAATCTGTACATAAATTGAATTCGAAAATCACGAATTCTAGACAAAATATGAACTAAACCCTGTCCTCCAGTACATACAGGAAGATATAACATTTCTTTCGAAACCCAATGTTTTCCTTGCCATAGAAAATCTACAAATTTGTTTTGAATGGCACTAATAATTTCATCTGGCACGGACACAGAATTTAATCGATGCCATAATTTTGACGCGGAAAGTAAATTGATAACAAGTGTTCGTCCTCTGAGTGACAAACCGCGAGCAAAAGGCTTCCACCTGTCAAGTTTGACAGTAATATCCTCCTCCATCCCTTCCCAATTTTGTTTATAGAAATCCTTATTGTTTCCAACAAAAGTACCCAAAACCTTTAAACCTTTATTATTCCACTTGAGACCAAGTGGACAATCATTTCTATTTTTCCAACTTCCCACCCACAGACCCTCTGACTTTTGTAAATTAATTTTTGAATTAGAAGCTTTCTGGTATATATCTAACCAGAAAGACAACCTATCAAAATCAGAGTCTTGCGTTAATAAAGTATCCAAATCATCTGCATATGCAGATAAACAACTTTTCTTACCATCTGATAATGGAAGTTCAAGTCCTGATAGGCCGTCGTTTGATCTTAGTTTGTGTAAAAGAGGTTCAAGGCATATGGCATATAATTGACCAGACAAAGAACATCCTTGTCGTATACCTCTTTTAAATTGAAAAGGGGATGATAACGAGTTATTAATTTTAAGTAAGCTATGTACATCTGTATAAATAGTTTTTATACAGGATATAAAATAATCGCCAAAACCGAAGGCTTCTAATGTCTTCATCAAATAACCATGATGAACACGATCAAAAGCCTTCTCTTGGTCAAGGGAAACAATAGCAAGGGGGATATGTTCCTGATTAGCATAACAAGTAGCATCAGAAATAAAACGAATATTATCACTTATGTGACGACCGGGAACACAATAACTTTGATCGATATTTAATATATCGGGTAGAACGGTACGGAGTCTTAACGAGAAAGCTCTCGTTAATATTTTATAGTCGCAACAGAGAAGAGACACAGGTCTCCAGTTTTTCAACAAACTACTATCACCTTTTTTTGGAATCATTGTCAGAACGGCTCTTCTGCACGAAAGTGGAAGTCTGTTTTCTTCAATAGAAGTAACAAAAACTTCGTGCATATCTTTCCCAACAACGTTCCAAAAGGTTTTATAAAATTCACTAGGCAGCCCATCAATACCAGGGGATTTATTATTATTCATTTTCAAAACGGCCGAGGACAATTCATCATAACTTATAGCACTATCTAATGTTTGCTTTTGGGTATCACTTATTGTAGGAAGGTCTTTCAAAATTTCATTTTGACAGCCTTCATCAACAGGATCGGGGCTATACAAGTCAGAGTAAAAATTTCGGGCAAGGGTTTTTATTTCCTGATCTGAATCAATTATATTGCCATTAGGCAAAGTTAAATGGGACACTAATTTCTTTGTACCACGTTTCCTTTCAAGGTCAAAGAAATATTTTGTTGGTTTATCTGCATCATTGACATATTTGAATCTTGAGCGAACCCAAGCACCACGGGCCTGGATTCGTTCAAGTTCAGACAACTGATGTTGTTTCTCAATTAAAATTGAATTGAGATTAGGGTTGGCTGCAATATTTGATTTTAATAACTCAATATCGGTTTGCAAACTATCAAATTTACGTTTAAAATCATAACTCTTTTTTACCGAAAATTCTTGCGAAAGTTCCTTTATTTTATATTTTCCCCGATCCCACCAATCTTGAATACACTTGAACTCAGATTTCTGTAATCGCCAAGAAATCCAGAAGTTATTAATCATATCAATATACGATTTATCATCTAAAAGAGATGTATTTAAACACCAGTATGCACTCTTGTGTTTACTTTGAATTTCTTTAAAGTAAACACGAATGTAATCATGATCAGAATATGAACACGGTTTTATTTCTGAGGATCGAATAAACTGACTATAATGTTTGGAGATATAAATTCGATCAAGTCTTGCGGCGACACCGTCATTTCTCGACCAGGAATAAGTTCTATCGTACGGATGAATATTGCGAAACGTATCAATAAATTTGAAACGTTTAACAATAGTTTTAAATTCATTACAAGAATGAGGATGGGGTTCAACATCTCCTGTCCTATCTAAGGAAGGATTAGTAGTACAATTAAAATCACCTCCAAGAAGTATTGGATAGGAAGAATCAAGTTGATTCAAATGGTGTTTTAAACTTTTCAAAAAGTCAAGTTTTTCTTTGGGACAGGTGGGGGAATAGACATTCAACAAAAAAACAGTTTCCTCCTGTAATTTGATAGTAGCATGTAAAATGCGACCGGGTAATATAACTTTATGATCTAGAATAGTATATTCTAAATTATTTGAAAAACATATCGCCAATCCAGCAGAAATAGTTGAGAGATGAGAGAACACTATTTCTCCTCTCCATATCATTTTCCATATACCTTCATCAGAAGGAATGGTATGTGTATCTTGAAGAAAAACTATGTCTGCATTCAATTTAGATTTTAAAGAATCTAATATAAAATATCTTTTAAAAGAATCTCGACAACCTTGAGTATTCAGTGAAACTAACGAAAAACCAGACATTACAATTGTAATTGTAATGAAGAAAATGAGCAAAAATGCATAATTAAGTGGGCAATACATATTGACTTAGATATATTTTATCTCTAGGCATGAGTTTTCAAATACGATTTTAATTTCTTTATCAATTTATTTAGTCGGGCCTTCAACTGAGAAGACGACTCAGGGTTTCTTCGGCGATCAATGAAGTCTTGACACAGTTGCCTGAGGTTGGTGGTATATTCTAAACACTTCTCAACAGGCTTTTTGTTGCTTTTCAGTTCGGAAAGAAGTCTGTCCAGCTCTTCGGTGGATAATTTTTGTTCAGTATCCACGACGACTTGGGATACGTTTTGTTCGGATAAATCAGAGGATATAGACTCAATGTCTATATCCTCTTCTTCATCGGTATTTAGAATAGAGTGGGATGGAGGAGGCAAATCCCATATACTTATGTCATCTTTAGTAGATACATCGGGAATTTTAGTGGTTGTGGGGGTTTTAATACAGATAATGGAATCATTATCGGCAGCTTTGCGTTTAACTGCAGATTTCACTGGCAATGGATCAGTATCCACTTTTTCAGTAGGGGTGTGAACATTAACAATGACATTAGAAACAGTTAAATTCGCAGATTTTTGCTCAACAGTAACATTAGTGGAGGTGTTGGAAACAGAAGTATTCACATTGGCTGGGCTTTCATTGACTTCAGAGTCTAAGATAATAGACTGCTCCGCTGTCCCCGTTGGGGGAACAGGTTCAGCCGTGAATGGAACATTTGTACCTGATTCTGACTTGTTATTTTGTGGTCGATTTTGTGGACATCGATTTTGAATATGACCAGTCTGTTTGCACTTAAAACAGACAACATCGTCATTCACAAATATTCTGTAGCTTTGCCTTTGATAATACATATCAAAGGACTCCGGTAATGTAACATTGGGATGAAGAATAAGGGACACTTGTCGTCTAAATGACTTGACGTGTTTTAGTGCTGGGATTTTAATACCGAGTGCAATGGGTTTTATGTCGGAAATTATGCGTCCATAACGCATCAACTCATCCTCGAGTAAATCATTAGGAATAAAAGGGGGACAATTAGACAAAGTAACTTTTTTCGGGATTTTTACCAAACACTGAACTTCAACAAACTCATCCCCAATACTTAAACCATTGGAACACAACTCTTCAACATCATCTAGATTAGATAAAAACACTACAACCCCAGACCTCATACGAGAGGCGGCCACTATATTTTCTGGCTTGACAATATCGGCGATAGCAACAACATACTGCTCGATTGAGACAGACGGTATGTTTGTTAGTCTCACACCGTGTTTTCTTGAGACAAAGCCAAAAGGCTTATGTCCAAATGACGGCATCTCATCATCTTTACTTTTCGATCTTGAAGTTTCTTGAAAAATACTTTCACTATTTGCACTTGACAAACTTTTTGATCTCGAACTTTCTCGGCTTAATACTGTATTATTACTAACATTAGCCTTAGGCAAAGATTTTCCAACTACCATTGACGGTATTGTCCTTTTAATTAAATTAAGGTCCCTATTGTCCTCATCGTTAAACACTGTATTGCTCGAGGCAACATTTGACGACAACTGAGTAGTTTTACCGTTCACTACTACACTAGAAAACGAAGGCGACGCCATCTTTGAACAAAAAATAAACCAGTAAACAAAAATACAATCCACCAAAAATCTCGGCAATCCGAGATATAAATACGAAAAACACCCCACAAAATGAAAGAGCTTCTTCTTCTGAACACAACAATACAAATATTTACGAACCACAATACAAAATAACCAATAAATAAATGCTTTGAGCGGAGCTCCGAAAAACACGTCCTATCCCTTCAAGAAGAAGAAGAAGAAGAAGAAGAAGAAGAAGAAGAATAATAATAAGAAACGGTGCAAAAACAATAAATCCCCGACACTTCGTGGTCGGGGATTTAATAATAATAAGAAACGGAGCAAAAACAATATGTCTCCCAAACTTTCGTTTGGGAGCCATAATAAGAAACGGAGCAAAAACAATATGTCTAGAGCCATAATTAAAATTTACGTTTCGCGAAACGTGAAGTCTCCCAAACGAAGTTACTGATAGTCCTGTGCAGCCTGTGAATCACCTGATATTTGACTTTACCTTTTTCAAGTTATAATTAAGTTTATAACATTCAGAGGGCTTAATAATAATAAGAAGGGGAAAACGAAGAAATAGTGTAAGAAAATTCTGATTGCACCATTCAACTCGCCATAACAAATTTACTTTAAAAACCCAATTTCATTGAATTCCAACGTTGTTGATTTTTTGCCGATTTGGCAACTTCGGCGGCCATTTTACAAAAAATAGCGCGTCATATAAAAATTCTGAGTTGACCATTGAACTCGACATACTAAATTTACTTTAGGAACCAATTTTCATTGAGTTCCGACAATGTTGAATTTTTGCCGATTTGGCGACTTTGGTGGCCATTTTTAAAAAATGGCGGGTCGTATAAAAAATCTGAGTGTACCGTTGAACTCGGCATACCAAATTTACTTTTAGAACCTATTTTCGTTGAATTATGACAATGTTGAATTTTTGCCCATTTGGCAACTTTGGCGGCCATTTTACAAAAAATGGCGCGTCGTATAAAAATTCTGAGTTGACCATTGGACTCGGCATACCAAATTTACTGTTAAAACCCATTTTCGTTGAAATCCGACAAACTTGAATTTTTGGCGATTCGGCGGCCATTTTGAAAATGGCGGCCGGTTCGCGCGCGATTTTTTGCCAAAAATAAATCAAGACCACTATGCTGAACCTACATACCAAGTTTCATCGAAATCCATCTGGCGGTTCTCCGGGAACTGCATTTTGGCGGGAAAACTTAAATGGCGGCCATTTTGAAAGTGGCGGCCATCTTGGAAATTCCGAAAGATGATTGCACATCTAGCCAATAGGGTCTAACATCCTACCAAGTTTCAAATTGATCCCATTTACGGTTTCTGAGAAAAGTGTCGGAAATCTCTACGGGGAAACCAGAAGAAGAATAATAATAATAAGAAACAGAGTAAAAACAATAAGTCTCCTAACTTCGTTTGGGAGACTTAATAATAAGAAACAGAGTAAAAACAATAAGTCTCCAAACTTCGTTTGGGAGACTTAATTAAAATTTACGTTTCCCGAAACGTTGAAGTCGCCTCCCGTTCCGCACTTTTGACCGAGTAGAGGGAACTAAAAGTCAAGAGCACAACTTCATAACATGAGCTTTCAGTTGGCCAAGTTTCATTTCGATCGGTTAAAAGATGAGCGAGAAAACGAGCAAACTTTAAAACGGCCGCCATTTTGAAACCGGAAGTCGGACAAAAAATTTTTTTTGCAAAAATGCTCAGGATAGTTAGCTGTATCAGTATGCCAATTTTCATTGAAATTGCTCTGGCCATAACTGAGATCTGACAACGGCCGCCATTTTGTAAAACTTTAAAACGGCCGCCATTTTGAAACCGGAAGTCGGACAAAACATTTTTAATAGTGGCACACTTAGGGTATCATAAGCTACCTGTATACCAAATTTCGTCTAAATCGGATGACGTTTAAATTTTTACATTTTTAGGGGGTGGTGTTCGGATGGCGGCCATTTTGAAATGTCGGCCGCGTCAAATTTTTTTTTGCAAAAATGCTCGGGATAGTTATCTGTACCAGTATACCAATTTTCATTGAAATTGCTTTGGCAATTACTGAGATCTGACAACGGCCGTCATTTTTTTCAACGGCGGCCATTTTGAAAATGGCGGCCATTTTGAAAATTTCAAAAGTGGATTGCACAATTTCAGGTCACCCTTAACATGTTCCTAAAGTTTCATTTCGATCGGTTAAAAGATGAGCGAGAAAACGAGCGGACAACATTGCGAGGGGAAAACATAAGAAATATGAAAATAATAATAATAATTAAAATTTACGTTTCACGAAACGTTGAAGTCGCCTCCCGTTCCGCACTTTTGAAAGTCAAGAGCACAACTTCATAACATGAGTTTTTAGTTGGCCAAGTTTCATTTCGATCGGTTAAAAGATGAGCGAGAAAACGAGCGGACAACATTGCGAGGGGAAAAAGGAAAACATAAGAAATATGAAAATAATAATAATAATAATAATAAGAAACGGAGTAAAAACAATAAGTCGCCCGACCCTTCGTGGTCGGCGACTTAATTAAAATTTACGTTTCGCGAAACGTGAAGTCTCCCAAACGAAGTTACTGATAGTCCTGTGCAGCCTGTAAATCACCTTATATTTGACTTTACAGGTTGCTATCCACCTAGATTTCAAATTCTAATAAAATTGAAAAAAATGGTAAATTTTCAAATTTTACTGGTATTCTGTTGACACAGACATGTTTCACCTGTCCCACATGAACGTTTGCCTAAAAGAGAATAACAAAAATAAAGTAAGTGGAGCGTGACGCCAGGGGCATACATATGAACATTGAAATGCTATTGCAATTGATGTAGACAAATGCTAATATGTAACTGCAGACAACATATCAATGGTCTACCATCAATGCTTCATATTAAACAGACACAAGAAACAAGAGGCCCTAAGGGTCCTGTATCGCTGACCTGGAATTTTTGCTATCAAGGAGCAATAGCTTATACAACAAGGAGCTGTTTGACAACTTCGGCCCAATGAAGACTTTTGTAGTGCTTGATGAGCTGAACATTTCAGCAATTGAAAGTTTTTCTCTATCTACTATCGTTCTCAAGTTACAGGCAAAAAACACCCAAAATCGCTATTTTTGACTTTTCAAGAGAGATAACTATTACAAGAAGCAGTCTGACAAAGTCAAACCAATGGAGACTTTTGTAGAGCTTGATGAGCTGAGCATTTCAGCAAGTAAAAGTTTTTCTTCATCTACTATCGTTCTCAAGTTAAAGGCAAAAAAACCCCAAAAATCGCTTTTTTTGACATTTCAAGAGAGATAACTCCTACAAGGAGCCATATGACAACTTCGAACCATAAAGTCTTTTGTGGAGCTTGATGATAAAATAGCGCGTCATATAAAAATTCTGAGTTGACCATTGAACTCGACATACTAAATTTACTTTAGGAACCAATTTTCATTGAGTTCCGACAATGTTGAATTTTTGCCGATTTGGCGACTTTGGTGGCCATTTTTAAAAAATTGCGGGTCGTATAAAAAATCTGAGTGTACCGTTGAACTCGGCATACCAAATTTACTTTTAGAACCTATTTTCGTTGAATTATGACAATGTTGAATTTTTGCCCATTTGGCAACTTTGGCGGCCATTTTACAAAAAATGGCGCGTCGTATAAAAATTCTGAGTTGACCATTGGACTCGGCATACCAAATTTACTGTTAAAACCCATTTTCGTTGAAATCCGACAAACTTGAATTTTTGGCGATTCGGCGGCCATTTTGAAAATGGCGGCCGGTTCGCGCGCGATTTTTTGCCAAAAATAAATCAAGACCACTATGCTGAACCTACATACCAAGTTTCATCGAAATCCATCTGGCGGTTCTCCGGGAACTGCATTTTGGCGGGAAAACTTAAATGGCGGCCATTTTGAAAGTGGCGGCCATCTTGGAAATTCCGAAAGATGATTGCACATCTAGCCAATAGGGTCTAACATCCTACCAAGTTTCAAATTGATCCCATTTACGGTTTCTGAGAAAAGTGTCGGAAATCTCTACGGGGAAACCAGAAGAAGAATAATAATAATAACTAGAATTGCCATTGCGAGCAATAGCAGATGTCGCCCCGAAATTTTTTTCCGTCATGTGAATTTTAAAATCGATGATTCCATGTTGCTCCCCACATCAAAATATCTCTAGAAGTTGATTTTCATTGAATTCCGACAATGTTGTAATTTTTAACGTAACTCGGCAGCCATCTTAAAAATGGCCGCCATTTGAAATTTTTCGTAATATGAATTCCAAGATGTAATGGTGACGGTGCTTTGTGTAAAGTTTGATTGGAATCCATCAATGCATAGCAGAGAAATGGAGGCGACAAAAAACCTCCATTTCCCCATAGGCTTCTATGCAAATGTAACATGGCGGCCATCTTGTAAAAGGTGGCCATTTTAGAATTTTTTGATATGTGAATTCCAAGATGTAATGATGACGGTGCTTTGTGTAAAATTTGATTGGAATCCATCAATGCATAGCAGAGAAATGGAGGTGACAAAAATCCTCCATTTCCCCATAGGCTTCTATGCAAACATAACGGTTGTGGCTGCGGCCACACGGTGTGAAATTTTTTTTTCAAACTTTCCTGTCTTCTTAAGGTTGATGAGGTCCAACTTCCTATAAAAAAACTTTGGAATATCTCAAACCATGGTGAAGCTATTGTAGAAAAATCATTTTCCCATAGGCCCCATGTTAAATCTATTTTTAGCCATGGCGGCCATCTTGTTTTTCCGTTCCGCCCCAAAATCATCTCAAACCTGTATCTCATTATGGTCTTCCATCATACCAAGTTTGGTCCCTCTGTGCTTCTAGGTTTCCGAAAAATTAAGGAAAATGCCCAAAATCACTCATGCATAACTTTCTGGTTTCCATGGAGATGGTTCCACATATCACCATTTTTAAAGTTGATTGCACAACTTCAGATAGTGGTTCTACTTTATGCCATGTGATGTTCTAATCCAATCAGCCATCTCTGAGTTATCAGCCGGACAAAAAGTGAGGAAGAATAATAATAATAATAACAAGTGCTGATTGTGATTGCAAGCAAGTCACAAAAAAATCCCCTCCCGTGCCCACTTTTGTCACAATTCGGACAACTTTTCAATTTTCGCACTTTGGCGGCCATTTTGAATATGGCGGCCATCTTGGACTTTGGCAGCCATCTTGGATTTGTTCGACATGTTGTTCGTAATATCAATATTGACCTAAATGCCAATTTTTGTTGAAATCAGACAACTTTTCAATATTCGCACTTTGGCAGCCATTTTGAATATGACAGCCATCTTGGATTTGTTCGAAAGTGTCGCCATGTTGTTCGTAATATCAATATTGACCTAAATGCCAATTTTCGTTGAAATCAGACAACTTTTCAATTTTCGCACTTTGGCGGCCATTTTGAATATGGCGGCCATCTTGGACTTTGGCGGCCATCTTGGATTTGTTCAAACATGTCACCATGTTGTTCGTAATATCAATATTCACCTAAATGCCAATTTTCGTTGAAATCGGACAACTTTTCAATTTTCGCACTTTGGAGGCCATTTTGAATATGGCGGCCATCTTGGACTTTGGCGGCCATCTTTGATTTGTTCGAACATGTCACCATGTTGTTCGTAATATCAATATTGACCTAAATGCCAATTTTCGTTGAAATCGGACAACTTTTCAATTTTCGCACTTTGGCGGCCATTTTGAATATGGTGGCCATCTTGGATTTTTCGGAAAATGGTCCCATATTGTCCGGGACCTTAATATTGACCTATAAACCTATTTTGGTTCATATCCATATTGTTTGTGATTTTTTATGATTAATTTTGTATTTTTTTCAAATTCAAAATGGCCGCCAATCCAAGATGGCCGCCATTTTCAAAATTTCGAAATCGGAAACAACATTTCCTAGTGGTGACCTATCTTTCTGGTAAGTTTCATTGACCTATGTCTTTTCGTCTTCGAGAAATCCTACGGACAAAGTTAGGTCCAGAAGAAGAAGAAGAAGAAGAATAACAAGTGCTGATTGTGATTGCAAGCAAGTCACAAAAAAATCCCCTCCCGTGCCCACTTTTGTCACAATTCGGACAACTTTTCAATTTTCGCACTTTGGCGGCCATTTTGAATATGGCGGCCATCTTGGACTTTGGCAGCCATCTTGGATTTGTTCGACATGTTGTTCGTAATATCAATATTGACCTAAATGCCAATTTTTGTTGAAATCAGACAACTTTTCAATATTCGCACTTTGGCAGCCATTTTGAATATGACAGCCATCTTGGATTTGTTCGAAAGTGTCGCCATGTTGTTCGTAATATCAATATTGACCTAAATGCCAATTTTCGTTGAAATCGGACAACTTTTCAATTTTCGCACTTTGGCGGCCATTTTGAATATGGCGGCCATCTTGGACTTTGGCGGCCATCTTGGATTTGTTCAAACATGTCACCATGTTGTTCGTAATATCAATATTCACCTAAATGCCAATTTTCGTTGAAATCGGACAACTTTTCAATTTTCGCACTTTGGAGGCCATTTTGAATATGGCGGCCATCTTGGACTTTGGCGGCCATCTTTGATTTGTTCGAACATGTCACCATGTTGTTCGTAATATCAATATTTACCTAAATGCCAATTTTCGTTGAAATCGGACAACTTTTCAATTTTCGCACTTTGGCGGATATTTTGAATATGGTGGCCATATTGGATTTTTCGGAAAATGGTCCCATATTGTCCGGGACCTTATTATTGACCTATAAACCTATTTTGGTTCATATCCATATTGTTTGTGATTTTTTATGATTAATTTTGTATTTTTTTCAAATTCAAAATGGCCGCCAATCCAAGATGGCCGCCATTTTCAAAATTTCGAAATCGGAAACAACATTTCCTAGTGGTGACCTATCTTTCTGGTAAGTTTCATTGACCTATGTCTTTTCGTCTTCGAGAAATCCTACGGACAAAGTTAGGTCCAGAAGAAGAAGAAGAAGAAGAAGAAGAAGAAGAAGAAGAAGAATTGAATTTGAATTTTCAATACCCTTTATTAAATAAAACAATATATCACAGTAGTACAAGGTATCAAAAATTCAAGTAACATAAAATATAATCCTTACAAATACATTATTATGACAAGCTATTTAACAATTTTGAAAATACATATAATGATATACACTTTAAACCCAAAATTATACGAAAATACAATAGAAATATAAAAGACTTTGTCCAACTGATCAAAGTCAGTTTAAACTGATACAAGTCAATTTAAACTTTAACATTTTAACCTACCTATCTTTAAAATTAACGAAGCCTATAAATGACTTTGTCCAAATGATCAAAGTCAACATGGACTGGTACAAGCCAGTCCATGTTTTAACCTTTATTTCATCGTGGTTTACAATATATATAAAGAGAACAAAAATAGATACATCAAATCAATTAACTTACCATCATATATTTACAATAAGCTTGTCATTAGTAATATAAAATAAAACATTGTTAAAACACCAAAAATCTGAAAAAGAATCTACATTATTGATATACCTATAGTAGGCAAATTCGATTGCCAACCTGGCGCGGATGCGCGACCTGAATTACTGGAGTGGGTCTGTTGGTCCGCCTCCGGTCCTCAGGTGCTGCAGGGTCACGTAGGTGGCCATCTTTGCTTGGTTGGCAATCCACAGGTACAGCCGTCTTGGGATCCTCTGGGTCTTCGTCCATCGTAGCGTGTTGGTACGTTCTCCCAACACGACTGCACCATCCTTTATCACCATAGAGTCTTTCATCACCGCTGGACAGCCGGCCGTGAATGGAGTGTGGCCGGCTGGTGTATCTGGACAGCTGATCCCAGGTGGCGGTGGATCAGCTGGAATCGATCTCCTAACTGGACAGCTGTCCAATGGTGGCGTGTGGAAAGCTGGAGGAGATCGATATACACTGACCATAGCTGGCGTTTGGTCAGTGTTTGAAAAAAAAGAAGGTCCAAGCATAAAAGATTTTATGAAACCTAAATCATTTTTGATTAATTTGCACAAAATATTTTGAAATTCATTTAATAAAACTTTTAAACGTGGACAAGCTATAAAAATGTGAAGTAAGTCCTCTTGCAAACCACAAGAGGGACAAACGTCAGACTGCTGATAACCAGCTTTACAATAAAATTTACTGGTGGCAATAGCACCATGAAGGATTCTCCAATTAAGGTCACCTTCATGCATGCTATGAGGATATTCATAAACATGACTAAATATGACATTAGTGGGGACATTTGATTGTAACATATTATTCCAGGGGGACAGCAACTTTTTAGCACGGGAACTATTAAAATTTTGAACAACAGATAATAAATAAATCTTTTTCTGAGGACATTTATCAAGAACAACGCCCTTACTTGATTCAGGAGCATTGTCAATATCTAATTTAAAAATATATTGGTGAATAACACCAATATCAATATCAGTATTTAAAAAACGGTCAATCAATATACTCCACTCCGGAGGAAAAGACGACCACAGTAAATCCAGATGTTGTTGGATACAGCGTTCAGAACGAATGCTTAATATGCCAACAAGATCATCTGCAGTAAATTTCCTTTCCAAACTAGTATCGAAAAGATCTTTAACTTTAGTTATACCGGCAATTACAAAATTTTCAAAATAAAAAGGTTCATCTGTTTTGGGGTTAATTAATGAAGGATTAAAGAACAAATGTTGTTCTAAAATGTCGGCCACTGAGGTATCATCTATTTTAATTCTAGACGATTCAAAAGTCTTCCAGGCTTTAATTAAATCTTGATAAAAGCTTGGAATGTTAGTGTATTGAAAATCCCCATCAAGTAATAACAACTGAACATCATAATTCAAATTAGAAACAGTAGACAAAAAATATTTACAAAAATAGTAACATGGATGAACATCTTCACCATTCATTAATGTCAAAAATCTGTACATAAACTGAATTCGAAAATCACGAATTCTAGATAGGATATGAATTAAACCCTGTCCTCCAGTACATACAGGAAGATATAACATTTCTTTCGAAACCCAATGTTTTCCTTGCCATAGAAAATCTACAAATTTGTTTTGAATGGCACTAATAATTTCATCAGGTACGGCCACTGAATTTAATCGATGCCACAATTTTGACGCGGAAAGTAAATTTATAACAAGCGTTCGTCCTCTGAGTGACAAACCACGGGCAAAAGGCTTCCACCTGTCAAGTTTGACAGTAATATCCTCCTCCATCCCTTCCCAATTTTGTTTATAAAAATCCCTATTGTTTCCAACAAAAGTACCCAAAACCTTTAAACCTTTATTATTCCACTTGAGACCAAGTGGACAATCATTTCTTTTCTTCCAACTTCCCACCCACAAACCTTCGGACTTTTGTAAATTAATTTTTGAATTGGAAGCTTTCTGGTATATATCTAACCAGAAAGACAACCTATCAAAATCAGAGTCTTGCGTTAATAAAGTATCCAAATCATCTGCATATGCAGATAAACAACTTTTCTTACCATCTGATAATGGTAGTTCAAGGCCTGATAAGCCGTCTTTTGACCTTAGTTTGTGTAAAAGAGGTTCAAGGCAAATGGCATATAATTGGCCAGACAAGGAACATCCTTGTCGTATACCTCTTTTAAAATGAAACGGGGACGATAACGAGTTATTAATTTTGAGTAAACTATGTACATCTGTATAAATAGTTTTTATACATGATATAAAATAATCTCCAAAACCGAATGCTTCTAATGTCTTCATCAAATAACCATGATGAACACGATCAAAAGCCTTCTCTTGGTCAAGGGAAACAATAGCAAGGGGGATATTTTCTTGATTAGCATAACACGTAGCATCAGAAATAAAACGAATATTATCACTTATATGACGACCCGGAACACAATAACTTTGATCGATATTTAATATATCGGGTAAAACGGTACGGAGTCTTAGCGAAAAAGCTCTAGTCAATATTTTGTAGTCACAACAGAGAAGAGACACGGGTCTCCAGTTTTTTAGCAAGCTACTGTCACCTTTCTTTGGAATCATCGTCAGAACGGCTCTTCTGCACGAAAGTGGAAGTCTGTTTTCTTCAATAGAAGAAACAAAAACTTCGTGCAAATCTTTCCCAACGATGTTCCAAAAGGTTTTGTAAAATTCACTAGGCAGCCCATCAATACCAGGAGACTTATTGTTATTCATTTTTAAAACGGCAGAGGACAATTCATCATAACTTATTACACTATCTAATGTTTGCATTTGGGTGTCACTTATTGTAGGAAGGTCTTTCAAAATTTCATTTTGACAACCCTCATCAACAGGATCGGGGCTATACAAGTCGGAGTAAAAATTTCTGGCAAGAGTTTTTATTTCCTGATCTGAATCAGTTATACTGCCATCAGGCAAGGTTAAATGGGATAATAATTTCTTTGTACCACGTTTCTTTTCAAGGTCAAAAAAATATTTTGTAGGTTTATCTGAATCATTAACATATTTGAATCTTGAACGAACCCAAGCACCACGGGCCTGGATTCGTTCAAGTTCAGATAACTGATGTTGCTTCTCAATTAAAATGACATTAAGATCAGGGTTTGTTGCAATATTTGATTTTAATAACTCGATATCGGATTGCAAACTATCAAATTTACGTTAAAATCATAATTCTTTTTAATAGAAAATTCTTGCGAAAGTTCCATTATTTTGTATTTCCCACGATCCCACCAATCTTGAATACACTTAAACTCAGATTTCTGTAATCGCCAGGAAAGCCAAAAACTATTTACCATGTCAACATACAATTT
Organism: Limnoperna fortunei; assembly: GCA_944474755.1. Lineage (NCBI taxonomy): Eukaryota > Metazoa > Mollusca > Bivalvia > Mytilida > Modiolidae > Limnoperna > Limnoperna fortunei. The sequence goes on from OX104115.1 coordinate 92,074,391, forward strand.
ATCATCTAAAAGAGATGTATTTAAACACCAGTAAGCACTCTTGTGTTTACTTGGTATTTCTTTAAAATAAACACGAACGTAATCATGATCAGAATATGAACATTGTTTTATTTCTGAAGATCGAATAAACTGACTATAATGTTTAGATATATAAATTCGATCGAGTCTTGCCGCGACACCGTCATTTCTCGACCATGAATAAGTTCTATCGTACGGATGAATATTGCGAAACGTATCAATAAATTTGAAACGTTTAACAATAGATTTAAATTCATTACAAGAATGGGGGTGGGGTTCAGTATCTCCTGTCCGATCTATGGAAGGATTGGTAGTACAATTAAAATCACCTCCAAGAAATATTGGAATGGACGAATCAAGTTGATTCAAATGATGTTTTAAATATTTCAAAAAGTCTAGTTTTTCTTTGGGACAGGTGGGGGAATAAACATTCAACAAATATATTGTTTGTTCCTGTAGTTTGATAGTTGCATGTAAAATGCGACCGGGTAATATAACTTTATGATCTAGAATAGTATATTCTAAATTATTTGAAAAACATATCGCTAATCCAGCAGAAATAGTTGAGAGATGAGAGAACACTATTTCTCCTCTCCATAACATTTTCCATATACCTTCATCAGAAGGAATCGTATGGGTATCTTGGAGAAAAACTATATCTGCATTTAATTTAGATTTCAAAGAATCTAATATAAAATATCTTTTAAAAGAGTCACGACAACCTTGAGTGTTCAAGGAAACTAACGAAAAACCGGACATTACAATTGTAATTGTAATAAAAATACAAAACAAAAATGCATAATTAAGTGGACAATACATATTGACTTAGATATATTTTATCTCTAAGCATGAGTTTTCAGGTAGGTTTTTAATTTTTTTATCAACTTATTTAATCGGGCTTTCAGCTGTGAGGAGGACTCAGGGTTTCGTCGACGATCAATAAAATCTTGACATAATTGTCTCAAGTTGGTGGTATATTCTAAGCATTTTTCAACTGGTTTTTTGTTGCTTTTAAGCTCGACAAGAAGTCTATCCAGCTCTTCGGTGGATAATTTTTGTTCTGTATCAACTAAGATTTGTGATAAATTTTGTTCCGATAAATCAGAGGATATAGACTCAATGTCTACATCCTCGTCTTCAATGGTGTTAAGAATACAAGGGGATGAAGGAGGCATATCCCAAATACTTGTATTATCTTGTTCAGATACATCTGAAGTTTTATCAGTTGTGGGGGTTTTGATACTTATAACTGAATCATTATTGTCGGCTGCTTTTCGTTTAACTGCAGATTTAACAGTCTCCAGTTTTTCAGCAGGGGTGTTAACAACAACAATATCACTGGAAACAATAGATTTCTCAGATTCTTTCCTAGTATTTACATTAGCAAGGGTGTTGAAGGCAGAATTGCGGTCGGCAGAGTCTGAAGTAACAGACTGCCCCGCTGTCCCAGTTGGCGGAACTGGTTCAGCTGTAAATGGTACATTTTTATTTGACTCTGACTTATTATTATCTGAAGGTTTGTTCTCTGGACATCTGCTCTGAATGTGTCCAGTATGCTTACATTTAAAGCAGACAACATCATTATTAAGAAATATTCTGTAGTTTTGTTTTTGATAAAACATATCAAAATATTCTGGTAATACAACACTAGGGTGGGGAATCGGTGAAACTTGTCTTCTAAAAGACTTTACGTGTTTTAGTGCTGGTATTTTGATGCCTAGTGCTATAGGTTTAATGTCGGAAATGATGCGGCCATAGCGCATCAACTCATCCTCCAATAAGTCATTCGGAATAAAAGGAGGGCAGTTGGATAAGGTTACTTTTTTGGGGATTTTAACTAAACATTGAACATTAATAAACTCATCACCTATACTAAGGCCATTAGAACACAAAAGTTCTACATCTTCAAGGTTGGATAGAAATACTACAACCCCGGACCTCATACGAGAGGCAGCCACTATATTTTCAGGTTTGACAACAGTAGCAATAGCAACAACATATTGCTCAATAGAAATTGACTGTATGTTGGTTAACTTTACGCCATGTTTCCTTGAAACGAACCCAAACGGTTTATGTCCAAATGACGGCATGTCATCGTTCTGTTCAAATCCTACATTTTCTCGAACAGACTCTACATTATTTCCGGTTGACAAATCTGAACTTTTTAATCTTGAACTTTCTCCGTGTGAATTTACAAAATTACTAACATTAGCCTGGGGCACGGATTTTACACCTACCTTGGTTGGCATTGTTCTCTTGATTAAATTAAGGTCCCTATTGTCCTTATCGTTTAACAAACTATTGCTCGAGGCAATTACATTTGACAACTGAGTACTTTTAACCGTGACCACAACACTTGAAAACGAAGGAGACGCCATCTTTAAACAAAAATGAACCAATAAACCAAATCACAATCCACCAAAAATCTCGGCAATCCGAGATATAAATACGAAAAACACCCCACAAAATGAAAGAGCTTCTTCTTCTGAACACAACAATACAAATATTTACGAACCACAATACAAAATAACCAATAAATAAATGCTTTGAGCGGAGCTCCGAAAAACACGTCCTATCCCTTCAAGAAGAAGAAGAAGAATTTGAATTTTCAATACCCTTTATTAAATAAAACAATCAATCACAGTTTAACAAGGTATCAAAAATTCATATTACATAAAATATAAACCTAACAATACATTATTTGACAAGCTACATTAACAATTTTGAATATACATATAAATAATAACTTTAAATCCAAAATCATGTGAAAATACAATAGAAAAATAAAAGACTTTGTCCAACTGATCAAAGTCAGTTTAAACTGATACAAGCCAGTTTAAACTTTAATAACTAATTTATTACCTACCTAACATTGAACCTAAAGACACCTATAAAAGACTTTGTCATAATGATCAAAGTCAACATGGACTGGTACACGCCAGTCCATGTTTTAACCTTTAACACAACCTCGTTTACAATATATAAACAAGACAAGAAAATAAAAATCAAAAATACAAATACAATTAAAATAACTTACCATTAAATATTAACAAAAAGCTTGTCATTAGAAATAAAACACAAAACATTATTAAAACACCAAAAATCTGAAAAAGAATCAACATTATGTACAAACCTATAATAGGCAAACTCAATTGCCAGCCGGGCGCGAATACGCGACCTGAACTCCTGTAGTGCGTCTGTTTGTCCACCGCCAGTCTTCAGGTGTTGCAATGTGACGTAGGTGGCCATCTTTGCTTGTGTGGCAATCCATTGGTACAGTCGTCTTGGGATCCTGTACCGCTTGCTCCATCGTTGCGTGTTGGTACATTCTCCCAACACGACTGTTCCATTCTTCGTTATCATTGTCTGTCTTGTAGTCTCTGGACAGCCGACCCTGGATGACGTGTGGTCGGCTGGTACTGGAATCTCTGGACAGCTGATCCTAGTTGACGGTGGATCAGCTGGAGTCGATCTCCTAACTGGACAGCTGTCTGATGATGTCGTGTAGACAGCTGCAGGAGATCGATTTGCACTGACCAGATAAGGTGTTTCGTCAGTGCCTGTGAAGGTTGAAGGTCCAAAAATAAATGATTGAATCGAACCTTCATCATTATCGTTAAATTTTGTTGCAATACTGTAAAAATAATTTAATAATTGTTTGATTCTCGGACAAGAAACGAAAATATGTAATATATCTTCTTGTACACCACAAGAAGGACAAACATCAGATGACTGATAACCAGCTTTATAATAAAATTTGCCAGTTGAAACAGCACCATGAAGTATTCTCCAGTTAAGGTCACCTTCATGCATGCTATGAGGATATTCATAAACATGACTAAATATAACATTAGTGGGGACATTTGATTGTAACATATTATTCCAGGGGGACAACAATTTTTTAGCACGGGAACTATTAAAATTTTGAACAACAGATAATAAATAAATCATTTTCTTAGGACATTTATCAAGAACAACGCCCTTACTTGATTCAGGAGTATTGTCAATATCTAATTTAAAAATGTATTGGTGAACAACACCAATATCAATATCACTATTTAGAAAACGATCTATCAAATTATTCCACTCTGGGGGAAAAGACGACCACAGTAAATCCAAGTGTTGTTGGATACAGCGTTCAGAACGAATGCTTAAAACGCCAACAAGATCTGCTGCAGTAAATTTTCGTTTCAGACTGGTATCAAAAAGATCTTTAACTTTAGTCATACCAGAAATAACAAAATTTTCAAAATAAAAAGGTTCATCAGTTTTAGGGTTAATTAATGCAGGATTAAAGAATAAAGGTTCTTCTAAAATGTCGGCAACTGAGGTATCATCTATTTTTATTCTAGATGATTCAAAATATTTCCAGGCTTTTATTAAATCTTGATAAAAGCTTGGAATGTTAGTATACTGAAAATCCCCATCAAGTAATAACAACTGAACATCATAATTCAAATTAGAAACAGTAGACAAAAAATATTTACAAAAATAGTAACAAGGGTGAACTTCTTCACCATTCATTAATGTTAAAAATCTGTACATAAATTGAATTCGAAAATCACGAATTCTAGATAAAATATGAACTAAACCCTGTCCTCCAGTACATACAGGAAGATACAACATTTCTTTGGAAACCCAATGTTTTCCTTGCCATAGAACTTCTACAAATTTATTTTGAATGGCATTTATAATTTCATCGGGCACGACCACTGAATTTAGTCGATGCCACAATTTTGACGCGGAAAGTAAATTAATTACAAGCGTTCGTCCTCTAAGTGACAAACCACGAGCAAATTGTTTCCACCTGTCAAGTTTGACAGTAATATCCTCCTCCATCCCTTGCCAATTTTGTTTATAAAAATCACGAGTGTTTCCAACAAAAGTACCTAAAACTTTAAGACCTTTATTATTCCATTTGATACCAAGTGGACAATCATTTCTTTTTTTCCAACTTCCCACCCACAAACCTTCGGACTTTTGTAAATTAATTTTTGAATTGGAAGCTTTCTGGTATATATCTAACCAGAAAGACAACCTATCAAAATCAGAGTCCTGTGTTAACAGAGTATCCAAATCATCTGCATATGCAGATAAACAACTTTTCTTACCATCAGACAATGGAAGTTCAAGGCCTGATAAGCCGTCTTTTGACCTTAGTTTGTGTAAAAGAGGTTCAAGGCAAATAGCATATAATTGACCAGACAAGGAACATCCTTGTCGTATACCTCGTTTAAATTGAAAAGGGGAAGATAACGAATTATTAATTTTCAGTAAGCTATGTACATCTGTATAAATAGTTTTTATACATGATATAAAATAATCGCCAAAACCGAAGGCTTCTAATGTCTTCATTAAATAACCATGATGAACACGATCAAAAGCCTTCTCTTGGTCAAGGGAAACAATAGCAAGGGGGATATTTTCCTGATTAGCATAACAAGTAGCATCAGAAATAAAACGAATATTGTCACTGATATGACGACCGGGAACACAATAACTTTGATCGATATGTAATATATCTGGTAGAACGGTACGGAGTCTTAGCGAGAAAGCTCTCGTTAATATTTTATAATCACAACAGAGAAGAGACACTGGTCTCCAGTTTTTCAACAAACTACTGTCACCTTTCTTTGGAATCATCGTTAGAACGGCTCTTCTGCACGAAAGTGGAAGTCTGTTTTCTTCAATAGAAGAAACAAAAACTTCGTACATATCTTTCCCAATGACGTTCCAAAAGGTTTTGTAAAATTCACTAGGCAACCCATCAATACCAGGGGACTTATTATTATTCATTTTTAAAACAGCAAAGGACAATTCATTATAACTTATAACACTATCTAATGTTTGTTTTTGGATTTCACTTATTTTAGGAAGGTCTTTCAAAATTTCATTTTGACAACCTTCATCAACAGGATCGGGGCTATACAAATCAGAGTAAAAATTTCGGGCAAGGGTTTTTATTTCCTGATCTGAATCAGTTATACTGCCATCAGGCAAGGTTAAATGGGATAATAATTTCTTTGCACCACGTTTCTTTTCAAGATCAAAGAAATATTTTGTAGGTTTATCTGAATCATTGACATATTTGAATCTTGAACGAACCCAAGCACCACGGGCCTGGATTCGTTCAAGTTCAGATAACTGATGTTGCTTCTCAATTAAAATGACATTGAGATCAGGGTTTGTTGCAATATTTAATTTTAATAACTCAATATCTGATTGTAAACTATCAAATTTACGTTTAAAATCATAATTCTTTTTAATAGAAAATTCTTGCGAAAGTTCCTTTATTTTGTATTTTCCACGATCCCACCAATCTTGAATACACTTAAACTCAGATTTCTGTAATCGCCAGGAAAGCCAAAAACTATTTACCATGTCAACATACAATTTATCATCTAAAAGAGATGTATTTAAACACCAGTAAGCACTCTTATGTTTACTTGGTATTTCTTTAAAATAAACACGAACGTAATCATGATCAGAATATGAACATTGTTTTATTTCCGAAGATCGAATAAACTGACTATAATGTTTGGAGATATAAATTCGATCAAGTCTTGCGGCGACACCGTCATTTTTCGACCAAGAATATATTTTATCATACGGATGAATATTGCGAAACGTATCAATAAATTTGAAACGTTTAACAATATTTTTAAATTCATTACAAGAATGGGGGTGGGGTTCAACATCTCCTGTCCTATCTAAAGAAGGATTGGTAGTACAATTGAAATCACCTCCAAGAAATATTGGATAGGAAGAATCAAGTTGATTCAAATGGTGTTTTAAACATTTCAAAAATTCTAGTTTTTCTTTGGGACAGGTGGGGGAATAGACATTCAACAAATAAACAGTTTGCTCATGTAATTTGATAGTAGCATGTAAAATGCGACCAGGTAATATAACTTTATGATCTAGAATAGTATATTCTAAATTATTCGAAAAACATATCGCTAATCCAGCAGAAATAGTTGAGAGATGAGAGAACACTATTTCTCCTCTCCATATCATTTTCCATATACCTTCATCAGAAGGAATGGTATGAGTATCTTGAAGAAAGCTATACCTGCATTTAATTTAGATTTTAAAGAATCTAATATAAAATATCTTTTAAACGAGTCACGACAACCTTGAGTATTCAAGGAAACTAATGAAAAACCGGACATTACAATTGTAATTGTAATACAAATGCAGAACAAAGAAGCATAATTAAGTATACAATACATATTGACTTAGATATATTTTATCTCTAAGCATGAGTTTTCAGGTAGGTTTTTAATTTCTTGATCAATTTATTTAAACGGGCTTTCAGCTGGGAAGAGGACTCGGGGTTTCGTCGAAGATCGATAAAATCTTGACATAGTTGCCTGAGGTTTGTGGTATACTCTAGGCATTTTTCTACTGGTTTTTTGTTACTTTTGAGTTCCACAAGAAGTCTATCCAGCTCCTCAGTGGATAATTTGTGCTCAGTATCCACTACTACTTGTGATAAATTTTGCTCTGACAAATCAGAGGAAATAGACTCAATGTCTATATCCTCGTCTTCATTGCTGTTGGAAATACAATTAGATGAAAGGGGTAAATCCCATATACTTGTATTCTCTTCAGTAGAAACATCTTGACTTTTATCAGTTGTGGGAGTTTTAACACATATAACTAAATCATTACTCTCTGCTGCTTTTCGTTTGACTGCAGCTTTAACTGGCAGCTGATCAGTCTCGTGTTTTTCAATAGGGGGGTTATTAGCAACAATTTTATTAGAAATAGTAGATTTCTCGAATTTTTCCACAGTAGTAAAATTGGCTGGGGTTTTTGAGGCTGTAGCACAGATGCCAGAGTTCGAGGCAACAGCCTGCTGACTAGTCTCAGTTGGGGGTACCGGTTCAGCCGTAAATATGGCATCTGTATTTGTTTCCGATTTTTTGTTCTCGGCTGCAGTTCTGTTTTCGGGACATCGATTTTGTATATGTCCAGTCTGTTTACATTTAAAACAAATAACATCGTCATTTACAATATTCTATAATTTTGTCTTTGATAGTACATATCAAAGTATTCCGGTAACACGATATGGGGATGGGGAAGAAGGGAAACCTGCCTCCTAAAAGACTTAACATGTTTTAGTGCTGGCAGTTTGATGCCTAGTGCAATAGGCTTAATATCGGAAAGAATGCGTCCATAGCGCATCAATTCGTCTTCTAATAGGTCATTCGGTATAAAAGGGGGGCAGTTTGACAATGTTACTTTTTTGGGAATTTTAACGAGGCATTGAACATCAATATATTCATCCCCGATACTTAAGCCATTTGAACACAAATGCTCAACATCGTCAAGGTTGGATAAGAATATCACAACTCCAGACCTCATACGGGAGGCAGCCACTATATTCTCTGGTTTCACAACAGAGGAAACAGCAATAACATACTGTTCAATAGAAACTGACTGTATGTTTCTTAATTTTACTCCATGTTTCTTCGACACAAAACCAAACGGCTTATGTCCGAACGAAGGCATGTTATCGTCTTGTTCAGATCTTGAACTTTCTCTTTCGGGCAGTACATTGTTTTCACCTGACAAATCTGAACTTTTTGCTCTTGAACTTTCACAGCTCAATTTTGATTTAACAATGTTATTAACATTATTAGCCTGAGGCTCGGATTTACCACCTACCTTTGACGGCATTGTCCTCTTAATTAAATTAAGATCTCTATTGTCCGTATTACATGACAAAGAATTGCCCGAGGCAACTACAGTCGACAACTGAGTAGATTTACCCATGACCACACTGGAAAACGAAGGCGACGCCATCTTTAAACCAAAAATTAAACCAATAAACAAAAACACAATCCACCAAAAATCTCGGCAATCCGACAATAAATAACGAAAATAACCCCACAAAATGAAAGCACTTCTTCTTCTGAACACAACAATATAAACTTTGACGAACCACAATACAAAATAACCAATAAATAAATGCTTTGAGCGGAGCTCCGAAAAACACGTCCTATCCCTTCAAGAAGAAGAAGAAGAATAATAATAATAAGAAGAAACGGTGCAAAAACAATAAATCCCCGACACTTCGTGGTCGGGGATTTAATAAGAAACGGAGAAAAAACAATAAGTCGCCCGACACTTCGTGGTCGGCGACTTAATAATAAGAAACGGAGTAAAAACAATAAGTCGCCCGACACTTCGTGGTCGGCGACTTAATAATAATAAGAAACGGAGTAAAAACAATAAGTCGCCCGACACTTCGTGGTCGGCGACTTAATAATAATAAAATTTACGTTTCACGAAACGTTGAAGTCGCCTCCCGTTCCGCACTTTTGACCGAGTAGATGGAACATTGCAGTTATAAGCTTTAAAAATGTTAAAACTTACTCTACAACCGTACCAAATTTCAAAACTTTTCATCGAGCGGTTTTCCCGATATAAGCGATGTCCTAAATTATGACCCTTCAACTTTGAATGGCAACTGTGTCGCGTGCGGGGGGTATCGGTGAAAACGAAAAGTCAAGAGCACAACTTCATAACATGAGCTTTCAGTTGGCCAAGTTTCATTTCGATCGGTTAAAAGATGAGCGAGAAAACGAGCGGACAACATTGCAAGGGGAAAAAGGAAAACATAAGAAATATGAAAATAATAATAATTAAAATTTACGTTTCCCGAAACGTTGAAGTCGCCTCCCGTTCCGCACTTTTGACCGAGTAGAGGGAACTAAAAGTCAAGAGCACAACTTCATAACATGAGCTTTCAGTTGGCCAAGTTTCATTTCGATCGGTTAAAAGATGAGCGAGAAAACAAGCAAACTTTAAAACGGCCGCCATTTTGAAACCGGAAGTCGGACAAAAAATTTTTTTTGCAAAAATGCTCAGGATAGTTTGCTGTATCAATATACCAATTTTCATTGAAATTGCTCTGGCCATAACTGAGATCTGACAACGGCCGCCATTTTGTAAAACTTTAAAACGGCCGCCATTTTGAAACCGGAAGTCGGACAAAAATTTTAAAAATAGTGGCACACTCAGGGTATCATAAGCTACCTGTATACCAAATTTCGTCTAAATCGGATGACGTTTAAATTTTTACATTTTTAAGGGGGTGGTGTTCGGATGGCGGCCATTTTGAAATGTCGGCCGCGTCAAATTTTTTTTTGCAAAAATGCTCGGGATAGTTAGCTGTACCAGTATACCAATTTTCATTGAAATTGCTTTGGCAATTACTGAGATCTGACAACGGCCGTCATTTTTTACAACGGCGGCCATTTTAAAAATGGCGGCCATTTTGAAAATTTCAAAAGTGGATTGCACAACTTCAGGTCACCCTTAACATGTTCCCAAAGTTTCATTTCGATCGGTTAAAAGATGAGCGAGAAAACGAGCGGACAACATTGCGAGGGGAAAACATAAGAAATATGAAAATAATAATAATAAGAAACGGAGTAAAAACAATAAGTCGCCCGACACTTCGTGGTCGGCGACTTAATAATAAAATTTACGTTTCCCGAAACGTTGAAGTCGCCTCCCGTTCCGCACTTTTGACCGAGTAGAGGGAACTAAAAGTCAAGAGCACAACTTCATAACATGAGCTTTCAGTTGGCCAAGTTTCATTTCGATCGGTTAAAAGATGAGCGAGAAAACGAGCAAACTTTAAAACGGCCGCCATTTTAAAACCGGAAGTCGGACAAAAAATTTTTTTTGCAAAAATGCTCAGGATAGTTAGCTGTATCAGTATACCAATTTTCATTGAAATTGCTCTGGCCATAACTGAGATCTGACAACGGCCGCCATTTTGTAAAACTTTAAAACGGCCGCCATTTTGAAAACGGAAGTCGGACAAAACATTTTTAATAGTGGCACACTTAGGGTATCATAAGCTACCTGTATACCAAATTTCGTCTAAATCGGATGACGTTTAAATTTTTACATTTTTAGGGGGGTGGTGTTCGGATGGCGGCCATTTTGAAATGTCGGCCGCGTCAAATTTTTTTTTTGCAAAAATGCTCGGGATAGTTATCTGTACCAGTATACCAATTTTCATTGAAATTGCTTTGGCAATTACTGAGATCTGACAACGGCCGTCATTTTTTTCAACGGCGGCCATTTTGAAAATGGCGGCCATTTTGAAAATTTCAAAAGTGGATTGCACAACTTCAGGTCACCCTTAACATGTTCCTAAAGTTTCATTTCGATCGGTTAAAAGATGAGCGAGAAAACGAGCGGACAACATTGCGAGGGGAAAACATAAGAAATATGAAAATAATAATAATAATTAAAATTTACGTTTCCCGAAACGTTGAAGTCGCCTCCCGTTCCGCACTTTTGACCGAGTAGAGGGAACTAAAAGTCAAGAGCACAACTTCATAACATGAGCTTTCAGTTGGCCAAGTTTCATTTCGATCGGTTAAAAGATGAGCGAGAAAACGAGCAAACTTTTAAACGGCCGCCATTTTGAAACCGGAAGTCGGACAAAAAATTTTTTTTGCAAAAATGCTCAGGATAGTTAGCTGTATCAGTATACCAATTTTCATTGAAATTGCTCTGGCCATAACTGAGATCTGACAACGGCCGCCATTTTGTAAAACTTTAAAACGGCCGCCATTTTGAAACCGGAAGTTGGACAAAACATTTTTAAATAGTGGCACACTTAGGGTATCATAAGCTACCTGTATACCAAATTTCGTCTAAATCGGATGACGTTTAAATTTTTACATTTTTAGGGGGGTGGTGTTCGGATGGCGGCCATTTTGAAATGTCGGCCGCGTCAAATTTTTTTTTGCAAAAATGCTCGGGATAGTTAGCTGTACCAGTATACCAATTTTCATTGAAATTGCTTTGGCAATTACTGAGATCTGACAACGGCCGCCATTTTGTAAAACTTTAAAACGGCCGCCATTTTGAAACCGGAAGTCGGACAAAACATTTTTAAATAGTGGCACACTTAGGGTATCATAAGCTACCTGTATACCAAATTTCGTCTAAATCGGATGACGTTTAAATTTTTACATTTTTAGGGGGGTGGTGTTCGGATGGCGGCCATTTTGAAATGTCGGCCGCGTCAAATTTTTTTTTGCAAAAATGCTCGGGATAGTTAGCTGTACCAGTATACCAATTTTCATTGAAATTGCTTTGGCAATTACTGAGATCTGACAACGGCCGTCATTTTTTTCAACGGCAGCCATTTTGAAAATGGCGGCCATTTTGAAAATTTCAAAAGTGGATTGCACAACTTCAGGTCACCCTTAACATGTTCCCAAAGTTTCATTTCGATCGGTTAAAAGATGAGCGAGAAAACGAGCGGACAACATTGCGAGGGGAAAACATAAGAAATATGAAAATAATAATAATAATTAAAATTTACGTTTCCCGAAACGTTGAAGTCGCCTCCCGTTCCGCACTTTTGACCGAGTAGAGGGAACTAAAAGTCAAGAGAAAAACTTCATAACATGAGCTTTCAGTTGGCCAAGTTTCATTTCGATCGGTTAAAAGATGAGCGAGAAAACGAGCAAACTTTAAAACGGCCGCCATTTTGAAACCGGAAGTCGGACAAAAAATTTTTTTTGCAAAAATGCTCAGGATAGTTAGCTGTATCAGTATACCAATTTTCATTGAAATTGCTCTGGCCATAACTGAGATCTGACAACGGCCGCCATTTTGTAAAACTTTAAAACGGCCGCCATTTTGAAACCGGAAGTCGGACAAAACATTTTTAATAGTGGCACACTTAGGGTATCATAAGCTACCTGTATACCAAATTTCGTCTAAATCGGATGACGTTTAAATTTTTACATTTTTAGGGGGGTGGTGTTCGGATGGCGGCCATTTTGAAATGTCGGCCGCGTCAAATTTTTTTTTGCAAAAATGCTCGGGATAGTTAGCTGTACCAGTATACCAATTTTCATTGAAATTGCTCTGGCAATTACTGAGATCTGACAACGGCCGTCATTTTTTTCAACGGCGGCCATTTTGAAAATGGCGGCCATTTTGAAAATTTCAAAAGTGGATTGCACAACTTCAGGTCACCCTTAACATGTTCCTAAAGTTTCATTTCGATCGGTTAAAAGATGAGCGAGAAAACGAGCGGACAACATTGCGAGGGGAAAACATAAGAAATATGAAAATAATAATAATAATAATAATAATAATAATAAGAAACGGAGTAAAAACAATAAGTCGCCCGACACTTCGTGGTCGGCGACTTAACAAGTGCTGATTGTGATTGCAAGCAAGTCACAAAAAAATCCCCTCCCGTGCCCACTTTTGTCACAATTCGGACAACTTTTCAATTTTCGCACTTTGGCGGCCATTTTGAATATGGCGGCCATCTTGGACTTTGGCAGCCATCTTGGATTTGTTCGACATGTTGTTCGTAATATCAATATTGACCTAAATTCCAATTTTTGTTGAAATCAGACAACTTTTCAATATTCGCACTTTGGCAGCCATTTTGAATATGACAGCCATCTTGGATTTGTTCGAAAGTGTCGCCATGTTGTTCGTAATATCAATATTGACCTAAATGCCAATTTTCGTTGAAATCGGACAACTTTTCAATTTTCGCACTTTTGCGGCCATTTTGGACTTTGGCGGCCATCTTGGATTTGTTCAAACATGTCACCATGTTGTTCGTAATATCAATATTCACCTAAATGCCAATTTTCGTTGAAATCGTACAACTTTTCAATTTTCGCACTTTGGAGGCCATTTTGAATATGGCGGCCATCTTGGACTTTGGCGGCCATCTTTGATTTGTTCGAACATGTCACCATGTTGTTCGTAATATCAATATTGACCTAAATGCCAATTTTCGTTGAAATCGGACAACTTTTCAATTTTCGCACTTTGGCGGCCATTTTGAATATGGTGGCCATCTTGGATTTTTCGGAAAATGGTCCCATATTGTCCGGGACCTTAATATTGACCTATAAACCTATTTTGGTTCATATCCATATTGTTTGTGATTTTTTATGATTAATTTTGTATTTTTTTCAAATTCAAAATGGCCGCCAATCCAAGATGGCCGCCATTTTCAAAATTTCGAAATCGGAAAGAACATTTCCTAGTGGTGACCTATCTTTCTGGTAAGTTTCATTGACCTATGTCTTTTCGTCTTCGAGAAATCCTACGGACAAAGTTAGGTCCAGAAGAAGAAGAAGAATAATAATAATAATAAGAAACGGTGCAAAAACAATAAATCCCCGACACTTCGTGGTCGGGGATTTAATAATAAGAAACGGAGTAAAAACAATAAGTCGCCCGACACTTCGTGGTCGGCGACTTAATAATTAAAATTTACGTTTCCCGAAACGTTGAAGTCGCCTCCCGTTCCGCACTTTTGACCGAGTAGAGGGAACTAAAAGTCAAGAGCACAACTTCATAACATGAGCTTTCAGTTGGCCAAGTTTCATTTCGATCGGTTAAAAGATGAGCGAGAAAACGAGCAAACTTTAAAACGGCCGCCATTTTAAAACCGGAAGTCGGACAAAAAATTTTTTTTGCAAAAATGCTCAGGATAGTTAGCTGTATCAGTATACCAATTTTCATTGAAATTGCTCTGGCCATAACTGAGATCTGACAACGGCCGCCATTTTGTAAAACTTTAAAACGGCCGCCATTTTGAAACCGGAAGTCGGACAAAACATTTTTAAATAGTGGCACACTTAGGGTATCATAAGCTACCTGTATACTAAATTTCGTCTAAATCGGATGACGTTTAAATTTTTACATTTTTAGGGGGGTGGTGTTCGGATGGCGGCCATTTTGAAATGTCGGCCGCGTCAAATTTTTTTTTGCAAAAATGCTCGGGATAGTTAGCTGTACCAGTATACCAATTTTCATTGAAATTGCTTTGGCAATTACTGAGATCTGACAACGGCCGTCATTTTTTTCAACGGCGGCCATTTTGAAAATGGCGGCCATTTTGAAAATTTCAAAAGTGGATTGCACAACTTCAGGTCACCCTTAACATGTTCCCAAAGTTTCATTTCGATCGGTTAAAAGATGAGCGAGAAAACGAGCGGACAACATTGCGAGGGGAAAACATAAGAAATATGAAAATAATAATAATAATAATTAAAATTTACGTTTCCCGAAACGTTGAAGTCGCCTCCCGTTCCGCACTTTTGACCGAGTAGAGGGAACTAAAAGTCAAGAGCACAACTTCATAACATGAGCTTTCAGTTGGCCAAGTTTCATTTCGATCGGTTATAAGATGAGCGAGAAAACGAGCAATCTTTAAAACGGCCGCCATTTTGAAACCGGAAGTCGGACAAAATTTTTTTTTTGCAAAAATGCTCAGGATAGTTAGCTGTATCAGTATACCAATTTTCACTGAAATTGCTCTGGCCATAACTGAGATCTGACAACGGCCGCCATTTTGTAAAACTTTAAAACGGCCGCCATTTTGAAACCGGAAGTCGGACAAAACATTTTTAAATAGTGGCACACTTAGGGTATCATAAGCTACCTGTATACCAAATTTCGTCTAAATCGGATGACGTTTAAATTTTTACATTTTTAGGGGGGTGGTGTTCGGATGGCGGCCATTTTGAAATGTCGGCCGCGTCAAATTTTTTTTTGCAAAAATGCTCGAGATAGTTAGCTGTACCAGTATACCAATTTTCATTGAAATTGCTTTGGCAATTACTGAGATCTGACAACGGCCGTCATTTTTTTCAACGGCGGCCATTTTGAAAATGGCGGCCATTTTGAAAATTTCAAAAGTGGATTGCACAACTTCAGGTCACCCTTAACATGTTCCCAAAGTTTCATTTCGATCGGTTAAAAGATGAGCGAGAAAACGAGCGGACAACATTGCGAGGGGAAAACATAAGAAATATGAAAATAATAATAATAATAATAATAATAATAATAATAATAAGAAACGGAGTAAAAACAATAAGTCGCCCGACACTTCGTGGTCGGCGACTTAATAATAAGAAACGGAGTAAAAACAATAAGTCGCCCGACACTTCGTGGTCGGCGACTTAACTAGTGCTGATTGTGTTGGGATGCCAACACAGAATGTCTCCCAAACGAACCCCCATTGCCACTATAATCCCCATGGATAGTATTTCATTCAAATCAGTGCATTAAAATATGCCTAGAAATCAAATTTTGTTGAAATCGGACAGTTGACTTTTTACGGCAGTAAAATGGCCGCCATTTTGAAACCGGAAGTCGGACAAAACATTTTTAAATAGTGGCACACTTAGGGTATCATAAGCTACCTGTATACCAAATTTCGTCTAAATCGGATGACGTTTAAATTTTTACATTTTGAGGGGGGTGGTGTTCGGATGGCGGCCATTTTGAAATGTCGGCCGCGTCAAATTTTTTTTTGCAAAAATGCTCGGGATAGTTAGCTGTACCAGTATACCAATTTTCATTGAAATTGCTTTGGCAATTACTGAGATCTGACAACGGCCGTCATTTTTTTCAACGGCGGCCATTTTGAAAATGGCGGCCATTTTGAAAATTTCAAAAGTGGAATGCACAACTTCAGGTCACCCTTAACATGTTCCCAAAGTTTCATCTTGATTGGACATTGCGTCTCTGAGAAAATGTGCGGACAAAATTGAACGGAAAGTAAAAAGAAAGAAGAAGAATAACAAGTGCTGATTGTGATTGCAAGCAAGTCACAAAAAAATCCCCTCCCGTGCCCACTTTTGTCACAATTCGGACAACTTTTCAATTTTCGCACTTTGGCGGCCATTTTGAATATGGCGGCCATCTTGGACTTTGGCAGCCATCTTGGATTTGTTCGACATGTTGTTCGTAATATCAATATTGACCTAAATGCCAATTTTTGTTGAAATCAGACAACTTTTCAATATTCGCACTTTGGCAGCCATTTTGAATATGACAGCCATCTTGGATTTGTTCGAAAGTGTCGCCATGTTGTTCGTAATATCAATATTGACCTAAATGCCAATTTTCGTTGAAATCGGACAATTTTTCAATTTTCGCACTTTGGCGGCCATTTTGAATATGGCGGCCATCTTGGACTTTGGCGGCCATCTTGGATTTGTTCAAACATGTCACCATGTTGTTCGTAATATCAATATTCACCTAAATGCCAATTTTCGTTGAAATCGGACAACTTTTCAATTTTCGCACTTTGGAGGCCATTTTGAATATGGCTGCCATCTTGGACTTTGGCGGCCATCTTTGATTTGTTCGAACATGTCACCATGTTGTTCGTAATATCAATATTGACCTAAATGCCAATTTTCGTTGAAATCGGACAACTTTTCAATTTTCGCACTTTGGCGGCCATTTTGAATATGGTGGCCATCTTGGATTTTTCGGAAAATGGTCCCATATTGTCCGGGACCTTAATATTGACCTATAAACCTATTTTGGTTCATATCCATATTGTTTGTGATTTTTTATGATTAATTTTGTATTTTTTTCAAATTCAAAATGGCCGCCAATCCAAGATGGCCGCCATTTTCAAAATTTCGAAATCGGAAACAACATTTCCTAGTGGTGACCTATCTTTCTGGTAAGTTTCATTGACCTATGTCTTTTCGTCTTCGAGAAATCCTACGGACAAAGTTAGGTCCAGAAGAAGAAGAAGAAGAAGAAGAATAATAACAAGTGCTGATTGTGATTGCAAGCAAGTCACAAAAAAATCCCCTCCCGTGCCCACTTTTGTCACAATTCGGACAACTTTTCAATTTTCGCACTTTGGCGGCCATTTTGAATATGGCGGCCATCTTGGACTTTGGCAGCCATCTTGGATTTGTTCGACATGTTGTTCGTAATATCAATATTGACCTATATGCCAATTTTTGTTGAAATCAGACAACTTTTCAATATTCGCACTTTGGCAGCCAGTTTGAATATGACAGCCATCTTGGATTTGTTCGAAAGTGTCGCCATGTTGTTCGTAATATCAATATTGACCTAAATGCCAATTTTCGTTGAAATCGGACAACTTTTCAATTTTCGCACTTTGGCGGCCATTTTGAATATGGCGGCCATCTTGGACTTTGGCGGCCATCTTGGATTTGTTCAAACATGTCACCATGTTGTTCGTAATATCAATATTCACCTAAATGCCAATTTTCGTTGAAATCGGACAACTTTTCAATTTTCGCACTTTGGAGGCCATTTTGAATATGGCGGCCATCTTGGACTTTGGCGGCCATCTTTGATTTGTTCGAACATGTCACCATGTTGTTCGTAATATCAATATTGACCTAAATGCCAATTTTCGTTGAAATCGGACAACTTTTCAATTTTCGCACTTTGGCGGCCATTTTGAATATGGTGGCCATCTTGGATTTTTCGGAAAATGGTCCCATATTGTCCGGGACCTTAATATTGACCTATAAACCTATTTTGGTTCATATCCATATTGTTTGTGATTTTTTATGATTAATTTTGTATTTTTTTCAAATTCAAAATGGCCGCCAATCCAAGATGGCCGCCATTTTCAAAATTTCGAAATCGGAAACAACATTTCCTAGTGGTGACCTATCTTTCTGGTAAGTTTCATTGACCTATGTCTTTTCGTCTTCGAGAAATCATACGGACAAAGTTAGGTCCAGAAGAAGAAGAAGAAGAAGAAGAATAATAACAAGTGCTGATTGTGATTGCAAGCAAGTCACAAAAAAATCCCCTCCCGTGCCCACTTTTGTCACAACTCGGACAACTTTTCAATTTTCGCACTTTGGCGGCCATTTTGAATATGGCGGCCATCTTGGACTTTGGCAGCCATCTTGGATTTGTTCGACATGTTGTTCGTAATATCAATATTGACCTAAATGCCAATTTTTGTTGAAATCAGACAACTTTTCAATATTCGCACTTTGGCAGCCATTTTGAATATGACAGCCATCTTGGATTTGTTCGAAAGTGTCGCCATGTTGTTCGTAATATCAATATTGACCTAAATGCCAATTTTCGTTGAAATCGGACAACTTTTCAATTTTCGCACTTTGGCGGCCATTTTGAATATGGCGGCCATCTTGGACTTTGGCGGCCATCTTGGATTTGTTCAAACATGTCACCATGTTGTTCGTAATATCAATATTCACCTAAATGCCAATTTTCGTTGAAATCGGACAACTTTTCAATTTTCGCACTTTGGAGGCCATTTTGAATATGGCTGCCATCTTGGACTTTGGCGGCCATCTTTGATTTGTTCGAACATGTCACCATGTTGTTCGTAATATCAATATTGACCTAAATGCCAATTTTCGTTGAAATCGGACAACTTTTCAATTTTCGCACTTTGGCGGCCATTTTGAATATGGTGGCCATCTTGGATTTTTCGGAAAATGGTCCCATATTGTCCGGGACCTTAATATTGACCTATAAACCTATTTTGGTTCATATCCATATTGTTTGTGATTTTTTATGATTAATTTTGTATTTTTTTCAAATTCAAAATGGCCGCCAATCCAAGATGGCCGCCATTTTCAAAATTTCGAAATCGGAAACAACATTTCCTAGTGGTGACCTATCTTTCTGGTAAGTTTCATTGACCTATGTCTTTTCGTCTTCGAGAAATCCTACGGACAAAGTTAGGTCCAGAAGAAGAAGAAGAAGAAGAAGAATAATAACAAGTGCTGATTGTGATTGCAAGCAAGTCACAAAAAAATCCCCTCCCGTGCCCACTTTTGTCACAATTCGGACAACTTTTCAATTTTCGCACTTTGGCGGCCATTTTGAATATGGCGGCCATCTTGGACTTTGGCAGCCATCTTGGATTTGTTCGACATGTTGTTCGTAATATCAATATTGACCTATATGCCAATTTTTGTTGAAATCAGACAACTTTTCAATATTCGCACTTTGGCAGCCAGTTTGAATATGACAGCCATCTTGGATTTGTTCGAAAGTGTCGCCATGTTGTTCGTAATATCAATATTGACCTAAATGCCAATTTTCGTTGAAATCGGACAACTTTTCAATTTTCGCACTTTGGCGGCCATTTTGAATATGGCGGCCATCTTGGACTTTGGCGGCCATCTTGGATTTGTTCAAACATGTCACCATGTTGTTCGTAATATCAATATTCACCTAAATGCCAATTTTCGTTGAAATCGGACAACTTTTCAATTTTCGCACTTTGGAGGCCATTTTGAATATGGCGGCCATCTTGGACTTTGGCGGCCATCTTTGATTTGTTCGAACATGTCACCATGTTGTTCGTAATATCAATATTGACCTAAATGCCAATTTTCGTTGAAATCGGACAACTTTTCAATTTTCGCACTTTGGCGGCCATTTTGAATATGGTGGCCATCTTGGATTTTTCGGAAAATGGTCCCATATTGTCCGGGACCTTAATATTGACCTATAAACCTATTTTGGTTCATATCCATATTGTTTGTGATTTTTTATGATTAATTTTGTATTTTTTTCAATTTCAAAATGGCCGCCAATCCAAGATGGCCGCCATTTTCAAAATTTCGAAATCGGAAACAACATTTCCTAGTGGTGACCTATCTTTCTGGTAAGTTTCATTGACCTATGTCTTTTCGTCTTCGAGAAATCCTACGGACAAAGTTAGGTCCAGAAGAAGAAGAAGAAGAAGAAGAATAATAACAAGTGCTGATTGTGATTGCAAGCAAGTCACAAAAAAATCCCCTCCCGTGCCCACTTTTGTCACAATTCGGACAACTTTTCAATTTTCGCACTTTGGCGGCCATTTTGAATATGGCGGCCATCTTGGACTTTGGCAGCCATCTTGGATTTGTTCGACATGTTGTTCGTAATATCAATATTGACCTAAATGCCAATTTTTGTTGAAATCAGACAACTTTTCAATATTCGCACTTTGGCAGCCATTTTGAATATGACAGCCATCTTGGATTTGTTCGAAAGTGTCGCCATGTTGTTCGTAATATCAATATTGACCTAAATGCCAATTTTCGTTGAAATCGGACAACTTTTCAATTTTCGCACTTTGGCGGCCATTTTGAATATGGCGGCCATCTTGGACTTTGGCGGCCATCTTGGATTTGTTCAAACATGTCACCATGTTGTTCGTAATATCAATATTCACCTAAATGCCAATTTTCGTTGAAATCGGACAACTTTTCAATTTTCGCACTTTGGAGGCCATTTTGAATATGGCGGCCATCTTGGACTTTGGCGGCCATCTTTGATTTGTTCGAACATGTCACCATGTTGTTCGTAATATCAATATTGACCTAAATGCCAATTTTCGTTGAAATCGGACAACTTTTCAATTTTCGCACTTTGGCGGCCATTTTGAATATGGTGGCCATCTTGGATTTTTCGGAAAATGGTCCCATATTGTCCGGGACCTTAATATTGACCTATAAACCTATTTTGGTTCATATCCATATTGTTTGTGATTTTTTATGATTAATTTTGTATTTTTTTCAAATTCAAAATGGCCGCCAATCCAAGATGGCCGCCATTTTCAAAATTTCGAAATCGGAAACAACATTTCCTAGTGGTGACCTATCTTTCTGGTAAGTTTCATTGACCTATGTCTTTTCGTCTTCGAGAAATCCTACGGACAAAGTTAGGTCCAGAAGAAGAAGAAGAAGAAGAAGAAGAAGAAGAAGAAGAATAATAATAATAATAATAAGAAACGGTGCAAAAACAATATATCCCCGACACTTCGTGGTCGGGGATTTAATAAGAAACGGTGCAAAAACAATAAATCCCCGACACTTCGTGGTCGGGGATTTAATAATAATAAGAAACGGTGCAAAAACAATAAATCCCGACTTCGTGGTCGGGGATTTAATAATAAGAATCCGGACAAAAACAATATGTCTCCCAAAACTTCGTTTGGGAGACATAATAATAAGAAGAAGAAACGGAGTAAAAACAATAAGTCGCCCGACACTTCGTGGTCGGCGACTTAATAAGAAACAGAGTAAAAACAATAAGTCTCCAAACTTCGTTTGGGAGACTTAATAATAATAATAATAAGAAACGGAGTAAAAACAATAAGTCGCCCGACACTTCGTGGTCGGCGACTTAATTAAACATGATTGTGTTGGGATGCCAACACAGAAGTCGCCCAAATCCCCATGGATAGTTTTCCATGCAAATCAGTACAGCTGTACATCAAAATACGTCTAGAAATCAAATTTCGTTGAAATCGGACAAAGTTGACGTTTTCGGGGGGCGGGTGTGGTAAAACGGCGGCCATTTTACAATGGCGGCTTTCGCATCAAATTTGTTTTCGCCACACTGCTCAGGATGGTTAACTCTACCAGTGTACCAATTTTCATTAAAATCCATCCACCCATCTCCGAGATCTGAGAGGAGGCCAAAAATCTTTAATGGTGGCCATTTTGAAAATGGCGGCCATTTTGAAAATTTCAAAAGTGGATGGCACACCTCTGAGTGACCCTCCAGCCACCTCGTGGTCAGCGACTTAATAATAAGAAACGGAGTAAAAACAATAAGTCGCCCGACACTTCGTGGTCGGCGACTTAATAAATAAGGAAATATTGTTGCATTAAGTATATTCCCATGCTGAAATCTAAAAAGGTAAAGTCGTCCTATTCATTAGGGGCCTCAGTCGCCAAGTGGTTACGGTAGTTAGTCATCTACTTTTAGTCGCTTGGTCTGTCAAAATCAAAAACTAGAAGGGTGTTCTCCACTCCAACATAAATGAATATTGGCTGTAACTTAACGTACATTGGAGTTTGTTTTTGGTCTGTTGCATTTATGTATGTTTAACGATATAAAAATATACTGATTTTAGTCAGTCAACGCAAATGCTAGTTCTTTAAGTTCATTAAAATTGATTTTATTTTATTAGAATGTGTGCTTTTTTAAAGAAACAAATCGTCAATAATATATTAGGACTATAAGATATTGTATGGACCTTGGCACATGCTGAGACTAAAAACATACAAATCGTCAGAGGACCTTCCTAAGCATTAGGAGTGGCCTCGGTGGCCGAGTGGTTAAGGTAGTTAGTCATCTATTTTTGGTCACTTTTTCTGTCAACAAATAAGGTTGTCAATTAAAGCCTGACTGCTGGAAGGCTTTGCTCAACTCCAACATATTTGAGAATTACCTGTAACTAGACACTCATTGAGGTACTCATAGTCATGTCTGTTTAAAGGTCAAAACCGGGAAAAAACTACAAGTTGGTTATCTAAAGAGATACCAAAAAAATAAGTGGCTTATTACAGATGATTGTAGATTGAGCCAGAAAACACAAACAAATGTCCCTTATTGTTTTATACATGCTGCAGACATGATGAAAGCATCTGTTATACATTTAGTTTTAAAACACTTTATCCTTTTATTGATTTATATGGTGAAGTTTGTAACTGCTATGACAATTTTATTAGATACACATTTACATAAAATTTTATTTATTAGAGTTTTTTTTTCGTTTTTATCCTTTTTTGTATTAACAAGAAATACCTGAGTCGGACTCTTTCTGACCTAAAATTCCTCTTCCTAAATTAGATTTGGTTCTAGACAGGACGATTAGTAATAACACAGATGTCTAAATGGAGCCAGGCACTCGTTCGAAGCACATAAGGGACTCGCATATTTATTTGTGGGTTCATTTCACACATATGGTTGGGTATCCGTTTTATTCGGACGCGATTTAAAACCGCGTTTGTCGAATAAACCACATTTTATTAGAATGTTGATATTCTTGTCAACGTTCCGGATAACTTTGTTAGAAACTGCGTGGGAATAAAAAAAAGTATGTAAAGGTTTACTTCACCAATCAACTTTTATGTACTTTTATGTACTAAAGCTGTTTTGCGTTTTGTGACATAAATCAGAACCAGGACAATTCTAGGTAAAGACCGGAACTTTTTAAACTTCATGTAAAATTGTATTCTCATGTTTGAAATATAACGACGAAGCTTCCAAATGTTACACAAATTCATCCGTAAAAAATATAAGAAACAAGTAATGCAACAATATATAGACAAACTTGAACAAATAAAAAAAATTCATACAAGAAACAAAAAGATGTTCAAAATACGGAAATAGATTTTAAGAAGGTTTCACTTGTTACTACGATACTTTACAATAAATCCAGAAAAGAGCCACAAAACACCGAAATGTCCCCTAATACAGTGTGCATTCTAATAATGATGTAGGGTTGAAGATGTTTTAATAAAAAGTCACTATCTTTTTGTATTTTTTGTCGGATACTTGATGAATAATCTGGCTAAAATAATACGAAACTATGGAAATCCATCAGGGTCAAAATGTTTATTTATAAACATTCTACTCTGTAAATGCTTGATTCTGAATTCAGTAGTTTTTGACATTTTTACAATTATACACTAATAATTTATTTTCTATTCAACGATGTACATTTTGAAGTTAAAAGTGTCTATACAAAATGTAATTTTCTTTTTTGACTCTGATTTCTTTAGTCTAAATTTTAATTTCTGAATAATATTTTAAGTTTTTTATCACAAAAACCTTATTTTTCAAATTGTTCACTCAAATTGAGTAATACGTCATTTCTTATAATATAATTCATAATGGAACTGGGTCTCGGTGGTCGAGTGGTTAAGATAGTTTGTTTACTATTGATCACGGTTCTTTCAACACTGAGGTTGCGAGTTCGAACTTCACTGCGGGTAGTGTGTACTTTACTCCAATCTTAATTGACAAGGATTGCCAGTTTTCTTACCGAAGGTCGGGGGTTTTCTCCAGGGACTCTGGCTTCCTCACCAATAAAACCTAGATGCCATGATATAGCTGAAAATTTGCTGAAAATGGCGTTAAACATCATGCAAACAAGCAAAAATAATGCAAATGACTAAGAAATACTGTAAATTTGAAAGAAAGGTTACAAAACCATAAGGATAATCAATAAGACAACACCACTAGTAGGTAAATACTGCTGACGATTAGAAAATTATCATTGGTATCGAGATTACCTACTGATCTACTCACCAACACTAATAATAAACGGTAACTAGGTATAAACATAATGTATTCAATATTAAAATCAAAACATTGTAAGCTTTTAGTAGATTATGTCGGTACAACAAGGTTACAAATCATTTAGAAAGCAACTGTTATAAAATTTAGATTTTAAACACAATTCCTTTGTATTAATTTTTGTCATGAAGTAACAGCTATGACTATTTAATTAGTACATAAAATTGTATGTGTTAGAAGTTTTAAGTTGTATTCTTTTGTATTTGGTATTTACATTTAGCTTTTTTGGTGTATTTTATGGGTTTTTGTTTTATATATGAGGTGTGTGTTTGTATTTATGAGGTGTGTGTTTGTATTTATGAGGTGTGTGTGTTTGTATTTATTAGGTGTGTGCTTGTATTTATGAGGTGTGTGTGTTTGTATTTATGAAGTGTGTGTTTGTATTTATGAGGTGTGTGTTTGTATTTATGAGGTGTGTGTTTGTATTTATGAGGTGTGTGTTTGTAATTATTAAGTGTGTGTTTGTATTTATGAAGTGTGTGTTTGTACTCATGAGGTGTGTGTTTGTATTTATGAGGTGTGTGTTTGTATTTATGAGGTGTGTGTTTGTATTTATAAGGTGTGTGTTTGTATTTATGAGGTGTGTGTTTGTATTTATGAGGTGTGTGTTTGTATTTATGAGGTGTGTGTTTGAATTTATGAGGTGTGTGTTTGTATTATGAATTGTGTGTTTGTATTTATGAGGTGTGTGTTTGTATTTATGAGGTGTGTGTTTGCATTTATGAGGTGTGTGTTTGTATTTATGACGGGTGTGTTTGAATTTATGAGGTGTGTGTTTGTATTATGAATCGTGTGTTTGTCTCTAACCTAATGTGGATGTCTATTCATGTTGAACGATTGTTTCACGTTTTTTTTTCATTATCATTATATGAAAACTTTACATCTGTTAGAAAGTTAAGGTTTGAATAACATTTTATTGATTTTTGTCATTAAGTGCGAAAGAGCGCTGACTATGTATTACTAAGAACACTAAGTACATAAGTAAGTTGATTTGTTACAGTTTTTCCTTATACATTTTCTTAAATTTAATTGAAATAATGCTCGATTCCGTGACTGCACTAATTCTCTTTAAATTAATTTTAAACGGATTCGTTTTACTCTTTATTATTCAAATAACCTGCATAAGTAGGTTAATTTCTTGACCTTGTACAATTTTTTGATATAAGAAAATAAAGGTAATAAATAATGTATGTATTAATTAACTTCATTTTTATAGTATTGTTTCCTGTACATCTCAATAAATAGTTTTAACAGCATTCCGACGGGTTATTTCTTTTATGACTTCTGGTGCATCAAAACCCAAGGGACATACCTATTATATTTTTATTTGTTTATTTTATTTCTATTTTCACGCATTCAAATCAGAGGGGATAATTGCAATATATTGTGATCCAAGAATATTGACAGTTTCTAGCGTTAGTATATTTTACAATAAAAAAAATGGGACATGAAACATGTATAAATATGCCTTGATTACATAATGTGTTTTGAGCATTATGTATTCAGTATGAAAGGCGACAAATTTGATGATTTCATGGATTCGGTGGAAATCACATGCTGAAAACTTTATGAAAGAATCTGTTATACATTTAGTTATAAAACACAATGTCCTTGTATTGATTTATGTGGTGAAGCGTGTAAACGCTATAACAACTTTATCAGGTACAGATTTACATAAAATTAGACTTATTAGAGTTTTTTTTTCTTTTTTATCGTTTTTTGTATTCACAAGAAATACCAGAGTCGGACTCGTTCTGACCCAAAATTCCTCTTCCTAAATTCGATTTGGTTCTAGACAGGACGACTAGTAACTACACGGGTTTCTTAATCGAGCCAGGCACTCTTTCGAAGCACAAAAGGGTCTCGTGTTTTTATTGTAGGGTTCTTTTCACACATATGGTGGGTATCCATTTTATTTGGAGGCGATTTAAAACCGCGTTTGTCGAATCAACCACATTTTCTATTTGAATGTTGATATTCTCGTCAACGTTCCATATAACCTCAGTAGAACCTGTATGGAAATAAAAAAAGTACATAAAAAATTTACTTCACCAATCAACTTTTATGTACTTATAAAGTACTAAAGCTGTTTTGCGTTTTGTGACATAAATCATAACCAGGACAAAGATAAAGGCCTTAACTTTCCAGGACAATGCTAGGTAAAGGCCTTAACTTTCCAGGACAATGCTAGGTAAAGGCCTTAACTTTCCAGGACAATGCTAGGTAAAGGCCTTAACTTTTTTAATTTCGTGTAAGATTTAATTCTAATGTTTTATACAATGCCGGAGGTTCTAAATGTTACACATATTCATCAGTGTAAAAGAATAAGAAACAAGTAATGCACCAATCGATAAACAATTAATACAGCAAGCTTGAAAAAATATATTAAAGTCTGAATACAAGAAACAAAAAGATTTAAAAAAATTATAGCAAATTAGTTGTAAGAAGGTTTATAATAAAGTCTTTCTCTTAATCACAATCTAATTAAAATTAAATCTTTTACTTGCTCCCCCCTTTTTGTTATTGGTCGCTGCGTTGTAACACGCAACGAACATAGCAAAAATGGGGGAGCAAGTAAAAGATTTAATTTTAATTAGATTGTCTTAGTCAGTATAAATTAATATCGACAAAGGACGTAGTTTAAGGTCAACATACACCTTGATGTCGATATGTGATTAAGGAGAAAGACTTAAATTGCCATCAACTGGAGAACAAACACTTTCATTTTAGAATTATCCATATTTGCAACAAGCAAATACTGAAAATATACGAATGAATAATACGCTATTTTTATTAATAAAACATAAATTCAATTCATGGAGAATATAATATAGTTAATACTTTAACTATTGAAGTTATTGGTGATGGAAATGTTATATAAGTGTAATGTAATATATGATTATCTGATTGCTTCACGTCACCTGTTTTTTTTTAATTTTTGTTCTTTTTTTAAAACCATTCATTCCGCAAAATCTGATTGAACATTTACTTGTCTATAAATTGTATCAAACGAGTTACGAACAAAGTACTTGTGTAATTGTTTGTACTAATAGTTTTATTTTATCTAATTTTAAAATATTAGTGTTTCCAAAACTGTTATTTATAGTTGTAAATATTTTAGCTACGCTCAATACCTTCTTACACCTGAATTGCAACTAAAACCATTTTTAACATCATTTATAAAAGTTTCATATAATATTCAAATGTTTGGATTTCTTGTATTTAATTTATGTGGATTTTTTTATTTTATAAATTTTGTATTGACTCTATTCCTCGTGTTTTAAGACCCTTACACTAACGTATGTATAACGATATAAAAACATAACATTTTGATTCAAGGCATTTGCTAATTCTTTCAGTTCATTAAAAATTATTTTGATAAAATATTATTTATTGCGTGTGTTTCAGTAAGTACATTTGTGTAACTTCACTATAATATGAAAAACATTATGATTTGAGTATCTAAAGCAAATGTTTATTCTTTAAGTTCACTAGAACTGTTTTTATAACCGCTGTTAATTTTATAATAAGTGTATCAGATAGTACATCTGTGTAACTTCACTATGATATGTAAAACATTATGATTTTATTCATTTAACGCAAACGCTAATTCTTTGAATTGCCGTTTTCGTGCCGGATGCTGAAGATTTTCAACAGGTACTACGGCTTCCACCGCAATAAAAACTGGATGCCATTATACAGCTGAAAAATTGCTGAAAGTGAAGTTAAACTATAACCAAACAAACAAACAAAGCAACAAAATCCTATGCATTATTTTAATGTTCCTACGAAAAAATGCAGACAAAATAACAGTTAGGAAAAATATACAAGACAGAAAACAAGTTTTGATGGCTGTTTAGCGATCGATTAACATGATGAAATTTATTTAGAACCCAGTATACCGTCCATTTTACCCTGTAGATTCCAAAATATTATTAAACTTTTAATAATCAAACAGAAGGATTTACCTTTGCAGCAATGTCCTTAAGTCCAATAAGCACAAAAAAGAAATCATTGTAATGGACACCTGCACTAAAATCCTGCAATATATAAGGCTTCGTTGTAACAGTGAAGAGTTTTGAAATTTTAACTAGTCAGAAATTAAAAGTACTCGATGCCAATGAAATTAACTGCAACTATGTCTTAAATAACAGCGAAGTTACGTGTCAAACATTACTATATGCTGCTGTTGCAGTGGCAATTCTGGTATGTCGGTTTTGGACGCATTTTCTTGATCGCAGCATTTGTTTTGGTAGTCTTTTGTATCGTTAAAAAAAAGTATGTCATAGACATTTAATTTTAAAAATCGTTTGTTTAATACGGTGTTACCCTTGCAATAGTCAAAAATGTTTGTCGCTGACGTTTTTCCAATACTATCGTTCAGAATACGACTGCATGTCGTCACAATGCCTGGATCATTTTCACAGACATTTACTCTCAGCTGCAACGTTTTCGATCGTTGTGACTTGACAGAAAAATTATATTCAAGCAAAAGTGTAAATACACGAAATGAACTGAATATACAAAACCCTCGGAACTCGCGTGTAAGGCAATAAAACCAAAAAACCCAATATTTATTTTGAAAGAAATGAATAAACCAATAAACAACAAAAAAGCAAGGATATCCCCTTTTGCTTCACTATATAAGTCAACGTTTAAATGATGTGTGTAAACCGAATTTATGACGCGTTATACATGTTTATAACAATACACAAACGGAAACTGCACTGGATTCGTTGAGGTTTTTGCAAAATGAATTCAGTTATAATTTTCCAATACACTATTATTATTCGATTTTAAAAATACTTAAAACAGATCAAGGCTGGTCTAAAACAATATAGGGTATTATTTTTCGTACTAAATCTTACAATATTAGTATTGATGCATCAAAATGAAACCTTTATGTCGAGAAAGGTTAGGAAATAAGAAAAACGACTTTGAGCTCTGATTTTATCTTCATTTTTAACATATTAAGTTCATTTATTATTGAATCTACGAGCAACTCGTTATTATTAATTCACTAACATGCTAACAAAACTGCTCTTTAAATAACAAATTTACTTTAGTTTCTTACTTGCTTGTCATTAACTTTAAATTGTGCAAGCAGTGTTATTCTAATTTAGTGAACGTATACTGCCTGCATTATTGTATATGATGTATTAATCTGTAAACGTTCAAATAGAATTAATTAATACATAATTATCTAAAATTGAAACGATTAAATGCAAACAGCACAGAAAATTCGATGGCGGAGTTGTGTAATAAGTGTCTTAATATACACGTCAAATTCATGTTGTTCAATATAAATTCCTGGACCTTACAAAATGATACGTCAACTTATTGTGATTGGATGTAAGTCCGCTACACATTTTTATTGATTCACAATTAAAAAATACCAATCTATAAAAAGTCTGCAACACATTTAAAAAAAAACTAAAAACAGATCTATGCCAAGTATATAAGACATTATGCTAATATCGTCAGTCATCAGATTTCATCACAAGAATGAATATCTTTCTAGTCAGTTTTTGTATAATTGTGATGTTGCAGCTTTTGCATCAAGTAAACGGTAAGCATGTTAGAAAAAGTTTGTTAATTTTAATACCTGTATTTAAATAATAACAATTTTCACAAATCATACATTTATATAATTATAAATAGAAAAACGTTGAATAACAGTCATATTATCAACATCCTCACAAGTCAGGGTTTCTGTCTCCACATGTGTCCACGAAACCCTGACAATTTTAGCTAGGAAATTCCCGGGCTAGAAGTCACATTTTTGATTGGCTACATCATACCTTAATGTAGCCAATTAAAAGCTCGCTTTCATTCACGACTTGGTTAGGGGATGTACCGATGTCGATTGCAAATAAACCAAACGGATGTTTTGCATAGACCTTGTGAAAATCAGTGTATTTTGTACAGTAGTGTTAAGTTTGTTATTACCGCGTTATTTATAAGTTGCGTTACGTTTTTTTTACACTCAAAGTAATTAAGAATGACTTCTGCCAAACACTTGCTTCTTTCAAGCAATTTCATTAGTTGATATTTTGAACGTTTGACGTCTTATGAAAATCTTCTTGTCTTCTAGAAACCGTGACTTGTGAGGATGTATTATCAATAACTTTCATCATGTTTTCATCACATCATTGAACTTATATATAAAATATTCCATAGCAAATAACCATAGGGGTGATAACATATTTTATTGTATTCCCCTCATTTGTAATATTGCTTTTTTGGAACTAGTTGAGTTTTTCAAAATTCGTAATTGCATGAATAATGTTAATGATTATCTAGGTACAGTAACAAGCCATAAAGATTTAAATAAGAATGTAACAACAATCATTAGAGTCAAGAAAGATTTTATGCAGAATAAAAATTATTAATAGCAATATTGAAATATTTTATCTACTTGACTTTATACATGACTTCGGTTACAAACAAATTATTATAAATATACATGTAGAAACTAATCGTCAAGTTAACGTGCATATTTATCACATTTTGAAGTACATGTATTTTCAAGTTAAGTAACAAACCGTTATTTTTTTTCTTGCAGCTCTGGAAGGACACTATAAGTATACACATGGGAAAGGACATATAGGTTATGGTAAAGATAAGGTTCCAGTGCGTTAGATTGGTAACTTCAATTTTTGTTTACAACGTACGGCATGAACAAGGCTGTAATAATTACATGTATTATAAAGTTATGTAAGAACATTGTCTTGTTTTTCTTTTTTTTTTATCGTAGCTGTTGAAGGACAAGGAAACCGTCACAATACGTATGGGAACGGACATATAGGTCATTGGAAATATCCAGGACGTAAATTTGTCATAAAGCAAAATGTAAGAGATTAAAATTAAATTAGTGTAATTAATTTTAACAACAGTTATGATGGTAAAAAAAAACAAATCTTTTGCAATTACGCCTCTTCAAAATTATCGTTCTGACTGATGTTCGGATTATATTGTTGTTTGTAAACATGGTAACGTTGTAACGTCATCGAGTGAACGTAATGCGGATAGTTCTGGTGCTAATAAGCGAAGATTTGCAGATATTACTAACTTGGAAATTAATGAAATCATTAAGAAAAAAGATCCTGTCAACACTCGCAAATCGAAAGAGCAAGCGATTATTTTTTTTCCAAATATTTACGTGAAACGGATATGTCAGTTAGTTTGGAAATGGCGGACCCTCAAGAATTAGATTCAAATCTTTGTAAATTGTATGCATTAGCAAGGTCTGAGGATGGGACATTATACAAGAAATAATCAATGCAAACATTTCGTCATGGATTATGTCGATATTTTACCGATTTTTGAGAAATAAATATTATGAAAGACAGACACTTTCGGGAATAAAAAAAACTTGTATATTCAATTTCATGACTCAATGAATTATGTAATAAAACAATTACTACACTCGAACTCAATCAATATGAGGTTTTATGGAGCAGGGTAGAATAATATTGAACTTGGCTTCATATTGATCTCGTTCAAGTGCAGTAATTGTATAATATTTTACTGGGACTGTCATAAAAAACGCCAAGGACTGAGTAAAGCAAAAATGGAATAATTTATTAAATATCATATCTTAGAGACATAACTAAATATCTGTTATAATGTATATGTGCTCCTGTATTCAGTATGATGAAGGATGTGCCGTGGGATCTGATCGTGACTTTAACAACATGATCGGTTCCGATGCACTCGTATGAATTTCAACTAAATATCAAAATATGGGTCATGCCGATCATTTATATCTTTGTAAACCTTTTTTCTTCTAGATGATCCATGCGAATCCCTAATATGTTTAAATGGTGGAACATGTACACAGACACCAGAAGGAATCGCAAGTTGCATTTGTCCTATAGGATTTTTCGGACGGGACTGTGGAATTGATCCATGCCAAATCCTATCATGTTTAAATGGTGGAACTTGTACAAAGACCCCAGAAGGAAACGCAAGTTGCATTTGTCCTTCAGGATTCTTCGGCAAGGACTGTGGAATTGATCCATGCCAAATCCTATCATGTTTAAATGGTGGAACTTGTACAAAGACCCCAGAAGGAAACGCAAGTTGCATTTGTCCTTCAGGATTCTTCGGCAAGGACTGTGGAATTGATCCATGCCAAATCCTAACATGTTTAAATGGTGGAACTTGTACAAAGACCCCAGAAGGAAACGCAAGTTGCATTTGTCCTTCCGGATTCTTCGGCAAGGACTGTGGAATTGATCCATGCCAAATCCTATCATGTTTAAATGGTGGAACTTGTACAAAGACCCCAGAAGGAAACGCAAGTTGCATTTGTGCTGATGGATTTTTCGGACTGAACTGTGGAATGGGTATGATTAACAGTACTATAATTTTTGGTCTCTCGTGACTCAAGTTACGAGACAGCATGGCATAAAAAAGCTAATAGTTTGAAAACAGTTTCTCTTAAATGCAATAGAGACACGATTTATTATTTAATACAGTTAATTAATTCTACGTTTTCTCAATTTATTATCTAGAAATAAGAATTTACATTTATCTAGAATTGAAATTTTTTCGTGTAGGTTGTGGAACACCTGGCTACACGTTCATTTCGCAATTAGACCTTTGTGTCAGGTTCTATAACGACCCTCAAACACAGGCTGCAGCCCAATTGAGATGTGCTGCAGAAAACGGAAGTCTGGCTATATTGGACACTCGAGTGAAGGATGCATTTTATAAAAATTATACACTTCAGCAAACAGGTTTCTACATTATAGCTTAGTACTTATCAGTTTATTTTACTGTTAAAGAGAGTTCGAGTTAAACATTAAAACAGATCTTACAATTCAGTTCATACAAACGGTTGCATGTATTCTTGACTAACCTATCAATCTCTCCTCTCGTTCGTGATATCACACGGTTTAGTTCATTGCCAACATGACAGGCGTAACTGCTAAGACGAAGAATGTTCACCTTATCCTACCATCTGATATTAACCCTTAAAAATACATAGAACAAATTAGCAAAAAACGAACAAAGGGGTTTTTCTTATCGTGATCATTATAATTTCGCTTATAGATTTTTTTATTACGCCTCGGTGCCTTACATTAGGTCTCTGTAAGCGTGTATGTCGTTGTAATTTTGTTAACAGATTTTTCTTTTTTCAATTCGCCTAGGTCTTTAATGTATCAAAATAATTTGTAATATTAACATAATAATTAACAACCAGTCAGTAATTTTCAGTTTTGTGTGCATGAATTAAAGTTTTGAGCGTGTAATTTCAATCTACCTTTTGAGTGTGTTTTCGTAAAATTTTAAGTGTATATTTTAATATTGAGTGCGAAATTTAAAATTTTGAGTGCATATTTTAATTTTCAGTGCGTAATTTAAAATTTTGGGTGTAATTTGTGATGATATTTTGAATCATACTTTTAACGAGAACGGCGTCCCATATTAACATTTTTGAATATAATAATTTACTTTTGACTGTTATATTGGCTTACTATTTTAAGTTCTATTCTTTAATATAATAATTTAATTTTGACTATTATATTGGCTTCTCCTTTTTAAGGTTTTAAAACAGACTTTTGGATTGGAGCTACATGGGTAAGTGGAATTGACAATCAATCGATCTGGCAATGGACTAATGACCAGCTTTTACAGAACACATACACACTTAGATTTCGTCCGAACCTTACACCGGCGATCCTCCGAATCTTAAATGTTCAGCCTAACACAATTTGTTTGCATGGTCTAGCGACCCGTGTACAGTCAAATTAGCTTCAATCTGTGAAAAACAAAAAATTAACTATTAAATTAATAAATATTAATAACTTTTCTATTGTTGTGCTTTATGGTGATTGGACAAACCGAGGTAAAAAGTTGAATAATGTTTTCGAAAGTAGGTTCATCACTAGTTGAAAGACATTGAAACGTCTTAAAGATAATTACGGTCACGATGTATATAACATACTTGTTTAATTTAAAATAATGATAAGTTCGTGTGCTGATACTATAAACAATATTATTTATAGGACGTTTGTATTATTACTGATTGTGTTTTATATCCGGAAGGATTATTTTGTTTGAGTGTTGTTTTAACCCCACTTTCAGCAATTTTTCAGCTATATCATGGCGTTAAGTTTTTATTTGGGGAGGAAGCCGGAGTACCCGGAAAAAAATCCCGACCTGTAGTAGGAAAATCCTTGTCAATTAAAATAGGAGTCGAGTACATCCTGCCTGCAGTGAAAATCGAACCCGCAATCTCAGTGTTGACAGGCCGATTAATAGTAGACGAACTACCTTGACCACTCAGCCACCGAGGCTCCTCAGAATGATGAAAGTTTTCTACATCATTAACAACATCATTGGTGCCTTCTTTTAGGCTTACATAAAAGCAAATTCATTGCGAAACACGAAAAGATTGATTGATTGATTAATGGTGTTTAACGCCCGAGAAGCATTATTTCAGCTTTATTCAGGCGATGAACATGAAATGGATGATAAAATGAACATGAAATGATGATGAATGAAAATGGGATGGGACACAAGGAAAAATAGAGGTAACGGATTTTAGATTGCCACTGGCAAATGGGAGGATGTATAGGGTCGGGCAATTCAGCCTCCTGTAGCGGGATCGAAATCCCTACTCATAGCGAATACTACAGCAGCGTTCTTTAACGTGCGAGGAACGTGGCATTTTTCCCAACACGGTGTACTAATATGGTTTGCGGTCAGGTTTTCCGTATTATGACCTGACAACCCCAGCTTGCCAGGGGTACCCCACTCAACCACCTGGGGCACACATCCCAGTCGGTCTTTAGGCAAACCGACCTGACTCGCCGGTCAGGGTACTGGGCGCTATTTAGTCGCCTTTTACGACAAGCTAGCGCGAATGCGGTCTATTCTTTTAGCCACCCGGATCCCGCACGGGGCCGAAACACGAAAAGACAAAAAGGTTGTAGTAATACCATTGTAACATATTTTCAAAACTATAAATTGATGTTTTGAGATACGTGTCAACTGGCGACTTTTCAGTTTCATTAACCTTGAAACCAAAATAACTCAATTAATCAAAGCATAAAAAACGTAGTCATAAAACAAATTTAAATATATTAGGTTCCTTGAATATAATTTCAGCAAAATTATCTTAAGTGTTAATCAAACTCAAGACTGCGGATAACTGAAAATCAGAATAGGGGAAATTCACAATATACAAAGATGAAAGTGCAATTATCAAAATTACCATGAATATACTTGTATTTGATGCAGCAAATTCTGCCAAGGTTCCCAAGTGTGTTCCCAGGTTAAAATGTATTCAAATGTATCAAGTCAATTTCTGGAGTATCGTCCTGAATATCTGTCAAAAAGATCATTGTGGTGATTGACTAATCAGATAAAATTTACACCAGAAAAGAAGTATGCACTCTGCCCCGACTATCTCATTACCCTAGTTTGACTAGCAGCGAAGATAGTCCGACAATACA
The DNA here is from genome assembly GCA_944474755.1 of Limnoperna fortunei. Taxonomy (NCBI): domain Eukaryota; kingdom Metazoa; phylum Mollusca; class Bivalvia; order Mytilida; family Modiolidae; genus Limnoperna; species Limnoperna fortunei. The sequence goes on from OX104115.1 coordinate 92,110,822, forward strand.
TGCTTTACATGGCTGCCTGCATACTGAGTCAAAAATCTTCGGCTACTGACACCTTTTTTACATCCATTTTCCTTGTAACCTTGGTTTATAAGTTTATTCCGAAGAAACTGCAAAAATCAGTATACTCACTGCAAGCTCTTGCATACTTGATTGAGATATGTAGACACAATATGCAGGAGAATGGAATGTTGCTGCATAAGTGAGGAAATTGTATAAGTTTTGAAATTTTAACTAGTCAGAAATTAAAAGTACTCGATGCCAATGAAATTAACTGCAACTATGTCTTAAATAACAGCGAAGTTACGTGTCAAACATTACTATATGCTGCTGTTGCAGTGGCAATTCTGGTATGTCGGTTTTGTACGCATTTTCTTGATCGCAGCATTTGTTTTGGTAGCGTTTTGTATCGTTAAAAAAAAAGTATGTCATAGACATTTAATTTTAAACATCGTTTGTTTAATACGGTGTTACCCTTGCAATAGTCAAAAATGTTTGTCGCTGACGTTTTTCCAATACTATCGTTCAGAATACGACTGCATGTCGTCACAATGCCTGGATCATTTTCACAGACATTTACTCTCAGCTGCAACGTTTTCGATCGTTGTGACTTGACAGAAAAATTATATTCAAGCAAAAGTGTAAATACACGAAATGAACTGAATATACAAAACCCTCGGAACTCGCGTGTAAGGCAATAAAACCAAAAAACCCAATATTTATTTTGAAAGAAATGAATAAACCAATAAACAACAAAAAGCAAGGATATCCCCTTTTGCTTCACTATATAAGTCAACGTTTAAATGATGTGTGTAAACCGAATTTATGACGCGTTATACATGTTTATAACAATACACAAACGGAAACTGCACTGGATTCGTTGAGGTTTTTGCAAAATGAATTCAGTTATAATTTTCCAATACACTATTATTATTCGATTTTAAAAATACTTAAAACAGATCAAGGCTGGTCTAAAACAATATAGGGTATTATTTTTCGTACTAAATCTTACAATATTAGTATTGATGCATCAAAATGAAACCTTTATGTCGAGAAAGGTTAGGAAATAAGAAAAACGACTTTGAGCTCTGATTTTATCTTCATTTTTAACATATTAAGTTCATTTATTATTGAATCTACGAGCAACTCGTTATTATTAATTCACTAACATGCTAACAAAACTGCTCTTTAAATAACAAATTTACTTTAGTTTCTTACTTGCTTGTCATTAACTTTAAATTGTGCAAGCAGTGTTATTCTAATTTAGTGAACGTATACTGCCTGCATTATTGTATATGATGTATTAATCTGTAAACGTTCAAATAGAATTAATTAATACATAATTATCTAAAATTGAAACGATTAAATGCAAACAGCACAGAAAATTCGATGGCGGAGTTGTGTAATAAGTGTCTTAATATACACGTCAAATTCATGTTGTTCAATATAAATTCCTGGACCTTACAAAATGATACGTCAACTTATTGTGATTGGATGTAAGTCCGCTACACATTTTTATTGATTCACAATTAAAAAATACCAATCTATAAAAAGTCTGCAACACATTTAAAAAAAAACTAAAAACAGATCTATGCCAAGTATATAAGACATTATGCTAATATCGTCAGTCATCAGATTTCATCACAAGAATGAATATCTTTCTAGTCAGTTTTTGTATAATTGTGATGTTGCAGCTTTTGCATCAAGTAAACGGTAAGCATGTTAGAAAAAGTTTGTTAATTTTAATACCTGTATTTAAATAATAACAATTTTCACAAATCATACATTTATATAATTATAAATAGAAAAACGTTGAATAACAGTCATATTATCAACATCCTCACAAGTCAGGGTTTCTGTCTCCACATGTGTCCACGAAACCCTGACAATTTTAGCTAGGAAATTCCCGGGCTAGAAGTCACATTTTTGATTGGCTACATCATACCTTAATGTAGCCAATTAAAAGCTCGCTTTCATTCACGACTTGGTTAGGGGATGTACCGATGTCGATTGCAAATAAACCAAACGGATGTTTTGCATAGACCTTGTGAAAATCAGTGTATTTTGTACAGTAGTGTTAAGTTTGTTATTACCGCGTTATTTATAAGTTGCGTTACGTTTTTTTTACACTCAAAGTAATTAAGAATGACTTCTGCCAAACACTTGCTTCTTTCAAGCAATTTCATTAGTTGATATTTTGAACGTTTGACGTCTTATGAAAATCTTCTTGTCTTCTAGAAACCGTGACTTGTGAGGATGTATTATCAATAACTTTCATCATGTTTTCATCACATCATTGAACTTATATATAAAATATTCCATAGCAAATAACCATAGGGGTGATAACATATTTTATTGTATTCCCCTCATTTGTAATATTGCTTTTTTGGAACTAGTTGAGTTTTTCAAAATTCGTAATTGCATGAATAATGTTAATGATTATCTAGGTACAGTAACAAGCCATAAAGATTTAAATAAGAATGTAACAACAATCATTAGAGTCAAGAAAGATTTTATGCAGAATAAAAATTATTAATAGCAATATTGAAATATTTTATCTACTTGACTTTATACATGACTTCGGTTACAAACAAATTATTATAAATATACATGTAGAAACTAATCGTCAAGTTAACGTGCATATTTATCACATTTTGAAGTACATGTATTTTCAAGTTAAGTAACAAACCGTTATTTTTTTCTTGCAGCTCTGGAAGGACACTATAAGTATACACATGGGAAAGGACATATAGGTTATGGTAAAGATAAGGTTCCAGTGCGTTAGATTGGTAACTTCAATTTTTGTTTACAACGTACGGCATGAACAAGGCTGTAATAATTACATGTATTATAAAGTTATGTAAGAACATTGTCTTGTTTTTCTTTTTTTTTTATCGTAGCTGTTGAAGGACAAGGAAACCGTCACAATACGTATGGGAACGGACATATAGGTCATTGGAAATATCCAGGACGTAAATTTGTCATAAAGCAAAATGTAAGAGATTAAAATTAAATTAGTGTAATTAATTTTAACAACAGTTATGATGGTAAAAAAAAACAAATCTTTTGCAATTACGCCTCTTCAAAATTATCGTTCTGACTGATGTTCGGATTATATTGTTGTTTGTAAACATGGTAACGTTGTAACGTCATCGAGTGAACGTAATGCGGATAGTTCTGGTGCTAATAAGCGAAGATTTGCAGATATTACTAACTTGGAAATTAATGAAATCATTAAGAAAAAAGATCCTGTCAACACTCGCAAATCGAAAGAGCAAGCGATTATTTTTTTTCCAAATATTTACGTGAAACGGATATGTCAGTTAGTTTGGAAATGGCGGACCCTCAAGAATTAGATTCAAATCTTTGTAAATTGTATGCATTAGCAAGGTCTGAGGATGGGACATTATACAAGAAATAATCAATGCAAACATTTCGTCATGGATTATGTCGATATTTTACCGATTTTTGAGAAATAAATATTATGAAAGACAGACACTTTCGGGAATAAAAAAAACTTGTATATTCAATTTCATGACTCAATGAATTATGTAATAAAACAATTACTACACTCGAACTCAATCAATATGAGGTTTTATGGAGCAGGGTAGAATAATATTGAACTTGGCTTCATATTGATCTCGTTCAAGTGCAGTAATTGTATAATATTTTACTGGGACTGTCATAAAAAACGCCAAGGACTGAGTAAAGCAAAAATGGAATAATTTATTAAATATCATATCTTAGAGACATAACTAAATATCTGTTATAATGTATATGTGCTCCTGTATTCAGTATGATGAAGGATGTGCCGTGGGATCTGATCGTGACTTTAACAACATGATCGGTTCCGATGCACTCGTATGAATTTCAACTAAATATCAAAATATGGGTCATGCCGATCATTTATATCTTTGTAAACCTTTTTTCTTCTAGATGATCCATGCGAATCCCTAATATGTTTAAATGGTGGAACATGTACACAGACACCAGAAGGAATCGCAAGTTGCATTTGTCCTATAGGATTTTTCGGACGGGACTGTGGAATTGATCCATGCCAAATCCTATCATGTTTAAATGGTGGAACTTGTACAAAGACCCCAGAAGGAAACGCAAGTTGCATTTGTCCTTCAGGATTCTTCGGCAAGGACTGTGGAATTGATCCATGCCAAATCCTATCATGTTTAAATGGTGGAACTTGTACAAAGACCCCAGAAGGAAACGCAAGTTGCATTTGTCCTTCAGGATTCTTCGGCAAGGACTGTGGAATTGATCCATGCCAAATCCTAACATGTTTAAATGGTGGAACTTGTACAAAGACCCCAGAAGGAAACGCAAGTTGCATTTGTCCTTCCGGATTCTTCGGCAAGGACTGTGGAATTGATCCATGCCAAATCCTATCATGTTTAAATGGTGGAACTTGTACAAAGACCCCAGAAGGAAACGCAAGTTGCATTTGTGCTGATGGATTTTTCGGACTGAACTGTGGAATGGGTATGATTAACAGTACTATAATTTTTGGTCTCTCGTGACTCAAGTTACGAGACAGCATGGCATAAAAAAGCTAATAGTTTGAAAACAGTTTCTCTTAAATGCAATAGAGACACGATTTATTATTTAATACAGTTAATTAATTCTACGTTTTCTCAATTTATTATCTAGAAATAAGAATTTACATTTATCTAGAATTGAAATTTTTTCGTGTAGGTTGTGGAACACCTGGCTACACGTTCATTTCGCAATTAGACCTTTGTGTCAGGTTCTATAACGACCCTCAAACACAGGCTGCAGCCCAATTGAGATGTGCTGCAGAAAACGGAAGTCTGGCTATATTGGACACTCGAGTGAAGGATGCATTTTATAAAAATTATACACTTCAGCAAACAGGTTTCTACATTATAGCTTAGTACTTATCAGTTTATTTTACTGTTAAAGAGAGTTCGAGTTAAACATTAAAACAGATCTTACAATTCAGTTCATACAAACGGTTGCATGTATTCTTGACTAACCTATCAATCTCTCCTCTCGTTCGTGATATCACACGGTTTAGTTCATTGCCAACATGACAGGCGTAACTGCTAAGACGAAGAATGTTCACCTTATCCTACCATCTGATATTAACCCTTAAAAATACATAGAACAAATTAGCAAAAAACGAACAAAGGGGTTTTTCTTATCGTGATCATTATAATTTCGCTTATAGATTTTTTTATTACGCCTCGGTGCCTTACATTAGGTCTCTGTAAGCGTGTATGTCGTTGTAATTTTGTTAACAGATTTTTCTTTTTTCAATTCGCCTAGGTCTTTAATGTATCAAAATAATTTGTAATATTAACATAATAATTAACAACCAGTCAGTAATTTTCAGTTTTGTGTGCATGAATTAAAGTTTTGAGAGTGTAATTTCAATCTACCTTTTGAGTGTGTTTTCGTAAAATTTTAAGTGTATATTTTAATATTGAGTGCGAAATTTAAAATTTTGAGTGCATATTTTAATTTTCAGTGCGTAATTTAAAATTTTGGGTGTAATTTGTGATGATATTTTGAATCATACTTTTAACGAGAACGGCGTCCCATATTAACATTTTTGAATATAATAATTTACTTTTGACTGTTATATTGGCTTACTATTTTAAGTTCTATTCTTTAATATAATAATTTAATTTTGACTATTATATTGGCTTCTCCTTTTTAAGGTTTTAAAACAGACTTTTGGATTGGAGCTACATGGGTAAGTGGAATTGACAATCAATCGATCTGGCAATGGACTAATGACCAGCTTTTACAGAACACATACACACTTAGATTTCGTCCGAACCTTACACCGGCGATCCTCCGAATCTTAAATGTTCAGCCTAACACAATTTGTTTGCATGGTCTAGCGACCCGTGTACAGTCAAATTAGCTTCAATCTGTGAAAAACAAAAAATTAACTATTAAATTAATAAATATTAATAACTTTTCTATTGTTGTGCTTTATGGTGATTGGACAAACCGAGGTAAAAAGTTGAATAATGTTTTCGAAAGTAGGTTCATCACTAGTTGAAAGACATTGAAACGTCTTAAAGATAATTACGGTCACGATGTATATAACATACTTGTTTAATTTAAAATAATGATAAGTTCGTGTGCTGATACTATAAACAATATTATTTATAGGACGTTTGTATTATTACTGATTGTGTTTTATATCCGGAAGGATTATTTTGTTTGAGTGTTGTTTTAACCCCACTTTCAGCAATTTTTCAGCTATATCATGGCGTTAAGTTTTTATTTGGGGAGGAAGCCGGAGTACCCGGAAAAAAATCCCGACCTGTAGTAGGAAAATCCTTGTCAATTAAAATAGGAGTCGAGTACATCCTGCCTGCAGTGAAAATCGAACCCGCAATCTCAGTGTTGACAGGCCGATTAATAGTAGACGAACTACCTTGACCACTCAGCCACCGAGGCTCTTCAGAATGATGAAAGTTTTCTACATCATTAACAACATCATTGGTGCCTTCTTTTAGGCTTACATAAAAGCAAATTCATTGCGAAACACGAAAAGATTGATTGATTGATTAATGGTGTTTAACGCCCGAGAAGCATTATTTCAGCTTTATTCAGGCGATGAACATGAAATGGATGATAAAATGAACATGAAATGATGATGAATGAAAATGGGATGGGACACAAGGAAAAATAGAGGTAACGGATTTTAGATTGCCACTGGCAAATGGGAGGATGTATAGGGTCGGGCAATTCAGCCTCCTGTAGCGGGATCGAAATCCCTACTCATAGCGAATACTACAGCAGCGTTCTTTAACGTGCGAGGAACGTGGCATTTTTCCCAACACGGTGTACTAATATGGTTTGCGGTCAGGTTTTCCGTATTATGACCTGACAACCCCAGCTTGCCAGGGGTACCCCACTCAACCACCTGGGGCACACATCCCAGTCGGTCTTTAGGCAAACCGACCTGACTCGCCGGTCAGGGTACTGGGCGCTATTTAGTCGCCTTTTACGACAAGCTAGCGCGAATGCGGTCTATTCTTTTAGCCACCCGGATCCCGCACGGGGCCGAAACACGAAAAGACAAAAAGGTTGTAGTAATACCATTGTAACATATTTTCAAAACTATAAATTGATGTTTTGAGATACGTGTCAACTGGCGACTTTTCAGTTTCATTAACCTTGAAACCAAAATAACTCAATTAATCAAAGCATAAAAAACGTAGTCATAAAACAAATTTAAATATATTAGGTTCCTTGAATATAATTTCAGCAAAATTATCTTAAGTGTTAATCAAACTCAAGACTGCGGATAACTGAAAATCAGAATAGGGGAAATTCACAATATACAAAGATGAAAGTGCAATTATCAAAATTACCATGAATATACTTGTATTTGATGCAGCAAATTCTGCCAAGGTTCCCAAGTGTGTTCCCAGGTTAAAATGTATTCAAATGTATCAAGTCAATTTCTGGAGTATCGTCCTGAATATCTGTCAAAAAGATCATTGTGGTGATTGACTAATCAGATAAAATTTACACCAGAAAAGAAGTATGCACTCTGCCCCGATTATCTCATTACCCTAGTTTGACTAGCAGCGAAGATAGTCCGACAATACATGCTTTACATGGCTGCCTGCATACTGAGTCAAAAATCTTCGGCTACTGACACCTTTTTTACATCCATTTTCCTTGTAACCTTGGTTTATAAGTTTATTCCGAAGAAACTGCAAAAATCAGTATACTCACTGCAAGCTCTTGCATACTTGATTGAGATATGTAGACACAATATGCAGGAGAATGGAATGTTGCTGCATAAGTGAGGAAATTGTATAATTTAAATCATCTCGTTTGTCTATTTCAAAGGGTACGTATTTCCACTTGACTGAATATTTATTACACGTGATTTATTATCTGTATTATTGCAGCTGCTAATATTGGAATTCCCGTATTTGCTTCAGGGAAAAATGACAGCGTTTTGTTGTCTGTAACTAAAGTAAACTTTCTAACAATACTGTTGGAAACGAGTAACACAAAAATAAAAAAATATTTCCAATGAATTAAGCTGTATTATTTCTTTCTGCAATCGGTCGCCTTTTCTCTGTTTTCGGATACATATGAAATAACAACACCTTATCAATATGGTGATGCATCAAAAGTAAGTTGAACATTCTCCTCTGAATTATAGAGACAGAGAACTGAGTTCGAACTTAACATTTAACAAACTTTCTTTAATGAATTTTCACAATTTTTATTCCAGTGTCATTTCACTTTCTGTCATAATAAATCATTCAGCATGTCCAGTATGTCCGATAATTGTTTACACATCCAAGCCATATAATTCTTTCCCATTTCAAATTTCCCATGGCTTCGATATGTGATGCCTGGATACCATCCTTATTCAAAATTAATGCAAAGTAGTCCCACTTTGGATTTCATAAGATAGCATTTTGAGCTATTCAGACGTAATTGGTATTCACTATGACGTTTCCAAATTTTTCAGATGCTCATCATTTTACCGGTGGTTATAAAATCATCTGATATACATCCAACACTATCTATTCCTTCACGCACGTTATTCATCAATTGGACTAGAAGCGGCACCAAACGGTAATCTAGTTATCGGAGTATTCCCAAATGAGGTTTGATACTGTCTAAATTTCTTTAATTTTTATCGTGTAACACTTGTTGCTAATATTGTGATAAATTGAATGTAGCAAATTTTTTATAACGATTTAAACGTTAATATAAACCAGGATTATTGGTGCCTCCCATTCAGAGAACTTTATTTTCTCCTTTATTCCTTCCTTATCAAGTAGCTTGATTTCATCGGCAATTTTCTACCGTATTCGATACTGTACGGGATGTGCTTTTAAATTTCGGTACTTCGCCATTTTTTAAATATCAGTGATGTTTCTACGTTTTTCTCCTTCAAATGCATTAATTTTCATTAACTCATCAACCTTGTCCTTAACTGAACTTGGAATGTTAACTAACTTGATGTGTTTCCAATGTAAGGATTTCTTTGACAACTTTTTCCAAAACGTGACGGTCCCTCTTTAACAACAATTAATGGCAATATTTCAGATTGGTTATCATATTTCACTGTGACAGTTATTTCAATCATTACAGCGATCGCATCACCTGTGTAGGTGTTTAGTCTTATATCTTTTTCTTTATTTTGACATGCGGTAAATATTTAAGATAATGATCTTCACTAATCAATGATAATGCTGCCAAATCCATGATATTATCTTTATCTTAAATGCTGACAATTTAAATTCGTGGTGATGTTTGGACCGATTTGACTGTAGAAACTTCATATTTACTTTCATTACCAAATGCTTTTGATTCCTCAACTTGATAAACATTCGATAAATTCTGCTTCTTCTGTAACTCTTTTTCTGCAATTTTGTGACTGTTTATTACATTTTCTACATAAATGTTTGTTTTTTCCACATGTGTGATATTTAAAATTCTGTAGTAACAGTTGTTCGTTGGATGTCCGTTTATCTACATCGACAGAATTGGGATCCCCAGCTGGTTTGTGTAACTTTATTTGTACTTCGTTTCTAAAGTCGTTGCTTTCCCTTTCTACAGCTTCTATTCCACTTGCAATTTCAAAAGCTTTCTGCAAATTTAATTTGCTCTCTGATAACAATTTACTTGAATCAGCTTCCAGTGAAGTCCACAAAGGGAATGCGTGGAAATATGCAGAAATATAGCATACTTTTATCAATTACTAAATTGTTTTCGAATGAATACGATATGATAAAAAATTGCTTATTGTTGTTTTCATTAAAAGTTCAGCGTCAGCTCCAGTTCCGTGTACCAGGATACCCGGCGTGTCATGTTTGAAGGAGTAAATATAGCATACTTTTATCAATTACTAAACTGTTTTCGAATGAATACGATATGATAGAAAATTGCTTATTGTTGTTTTAATTAAAAGCTCAGCGTCAGCTCCAGTTTCGTGTACCAGGATACCCGGCGTGTCATGTTTGAAGGAGTTGTATACATGTTTATAGCTGACCTCCTCGAAAACTTGTTAAGGTACTTGCATAGTTTGACCTCCACGAAGGTCTACATTCAAAGAAGAAAATACCACGGGAGCTTAATTATAGTTACCGCTTTTTAAATTTGATTTTACATTTATTAATTTTATTGGGGGCGGGAGTGTTGGAGTGGATTTTTTGGGTCATTTCACAGTTTTTTGGGTCATTTGACAGTGGCGAATGCAGAGGGATCCCCATAAAAAGGGGAAAAGAAAAGGAGAGAGCGAAAAAAGGAGATCAAAAAGGGAGAGAAAAGAAAGAGCAAGCGAGAGTGTGTTAAATAGAAGCAGATAATATACTTATTATATATGTATTTTAATTATTTATCGTTTCCTAACAACAGTTTTTAGTTTATCTTTTTTGTTTTTAAATGATAAACATTTTGTAAATATTGAAGTTTTTGTTTTGTAATAACACACGCCAGAACGTCCTAAACAGGAGAAAATTTGTAGTCCTCTTAATTTCTTAAATCTTACCAGCTTCTGGGGGCTTCGCCGCCCTTACCACGGGGCTGCTTCCCTGTTTGATGTTGTCTTAATTTGAATTTTAGCACTCCCTGGTGGTTTCGACTTTTGTTTATCGATCGGTTTTCTTTTTTTTTCTCTTTCACTTTTTACGATAGTCTTGATGTTAATATTATCAATTATGTATTTTTGAATTTTAATTCAATAATAAAAAAAGCATCAGATAATGCTGATATGATTGTAGAATTCAAACCAAAGTATAAGAAAAGACCTAGGTAGGCTTCTGATATTCAGAATGTGGGTAGATAATATGAAGGCGATGTGTCACCTACCGTGGCTGATCACCGTAGACCTTGAACGTTGACCTTAAGGCCACATTATTGCTTTCCGAATGACAAATTCATGTCCGGGTTGTAACTTTTTTATCTTTTGAGGTAGGCCTTTGATATTTGGAATGTGGGTAGATCATGGCGATGTGTCGCATACCGTGGTTGTTGACCATGACCTTGAACTTTAACCTTAATGTCACATTACTGTTTTCTGAATTACAAATTCATGTCCGAACTTTTTTTATCTTTCGAGGTAGGCTTTTGATTTTTAGAATGTGGGTAGATAAAATCAAGGCAATGTGTCGCATACCGTGGATGTTGACCATGACCTTGAACTTTGACCTTAAGGTCACATTATTGCTTTCTGAATGACAAATTCATGTCCGAGCTGTTACTTTTTTATCTTTTGAGGTAGACTTTTGATATTTAGAATGTGGGTAGATAATATCAAGTAGCGATGTGTCGCATACCATGGTTGATTCCCTTTGACCGTGACCTCAAGGTCAGCGGGGCCCACAGAGATGGGAACCATATCACCGATATCTAGTTAAATAATAAGTCATTTTCAGTCCTTGGATTACCAAATAATGGTACTTTCACACTCCATTATGTATTACGAACTGCGTTAGTCAACAAAACGAACTTTGTCAAAAAGTCTGAGTAGTTAAAAAAGTATGAGTAGTTAAAGGTCCCGAATATTTTTATAATAATTTATGACTTAAATAGCCAAACAGTGCTAACGCAAACAGTTTAACAACTTTCATTTAACTTTTTCAAATTTTATTACAAAGTGCGTTGTTATTACAAAGTGGGTTGTTACAAACCCTATTTTAATCAAGATTGTTATTTTAAAGCGTTAGTTATATGGCAAATATGAACACTTCACTGGAGGTTGCAAAAAAAAACAGATACGAACAAAGTTTTGTTTCTAGTAGCAGACAGTATAAGCGAACGCCGAATAAACAATTAAGAGAGTACAAGAAGACAAGAAGTCTATCATAGAAAAACTGAAGAATACGTAAAGATGATCCCAAAGCGTATTGGTCTTTGTTAGAAAGGTAACAATGTTGTCAGTAAAATTGCTATCAAGGTATTACATGATTATCTTAAAAATCTCCCATGATGAGAATGGTAATGATATTGTATTAACTGCAAATGTTGCTGCATAATATCGAGTCAAACCAAGATATTATGAGTATAAAATGTTGTATGCTGTGTAGTCAGTGAAAAAATAGTAACGATTTTATATTAAATGAATGTTTGAAACATGCTATAAAAAAGCCGTTCTTGCGAGAATATTAAATGTTGTTTTCATAGTAGTCTTACACATAAAAGCTGGTCAGAAGACTATATTTGCCCAATTTAAATAAAAATTTAAATAAAAATAAATGCGATCCAAATGATGTGGATAATTATCGTGGCATGACTATTTTAAGCTGCTATAGCAAACTATTTATCTGTATTTTATATAACAGATTACGTGCTTAAATGGAAAAATCAGGATTATTGTGTGAAGACCAAACCGGCTTTAGGAAAGGTTATAGTACAACAAGAGATATTTTTAACTTGAAATGTCATATTGATTTATATTATCATAGAAGTAGAAAACTTTATTGTGTATTTGTTGACTTCTGAAAAGATTTTGATTCTGTTAGAATAGTATACTTCAGGCAAAATTGTTACAAAGTACCACTGATGAAAAAAGTGTTTAAAATTATAAAATTATAAATAATGAAAGTATTGTACAGTGTATAAGACAAGGTAGTTCCTTTTCAAACTTTTTCGATCGGTGTACGCCAAGGGGAAACCTATATGATTTACAATTTCATTAAATGACTCCGTTGAATTTATGTCTTATGGTTATGCTTCTGGATACTGATGAGGTCTCCGTTTGTTTGCATTTATGTCTTCTACTATATGCAGAAGATAGTGCAATTCTAGCCGATTCAGCAGCTGACCTACGAGCCTTATTAAATGCTATGTATTCGTACTGTCAAACTTGGAAACTACAATTTAATATCTCTAAAACAAAAACTGTAATATTTTCAAGATTAAGACTTTACACAGACTATATATAAAATTTAAATATAACGGTGAAACCTGAATATTGTTACTAGTTTTTAATATCTCGCTATTTTATTTTCATGTAAATGTACTTTCAATAATGCAAAAGCACACCTTTTACAACAAGCAAAAAAACCCCGTATGTAGTAATTAAAAAGACTAGAAAGTTAAAGATATAGATATACAACTTGAATTGTTTGAAGCAGTTGTAGTACTGATTGTATTGTATGGTTCATAAATATGGGTTTGAAAATTGTCATATTATAGAAAACTTACATATGCGATTTTGTATAACTACCTTAAAGGTTAAAAAAGTACTCCTTATTGTATAGTGTATGTAGAATTGTGTAGGTTACTATCAAGTACTCTTATCAAAGCTATATGGTTGGCTTCTGGAAACGTATTATGTGTGGTAAAAGAGAAAAAAATATATATACAGTCTATTCTATTTTTGAATCAGCTTGGCAAAAGAAGTATTTATCATTCTAAATGGTGATTGGAAATTAAAAATACTTTGTATGAATATAATTACCAAACATGTTGTGGAATGATCAAAGAATTTTGAAATCTTATTGTATTAGCAAAAACGTTAAGAAATGTCTCCGTGATAAGTTTATACAAAACTGGCAAAATGAGGTTATGAATGTCCACGTTATATAAATCCAATTTCTGCATTGATAATTACTTGTCAATGTTACCATGCGATTTAAGAATGTGTATTAATTTCGTTGTAATAGTCATAATTTACAAATTGAAATTGTGAGATTTTATAAATTGATAGATCTGAGCGATATTGTAATCTTTGTAATGTTAACGAACTTTGTGATGAGTTTCACTATTTGTTCAAGTGTACTCTTTTCAACACTGTTACAAGAAAATATTTGACTACAAAATCGTATGACAACCCATGCAATTGTTTTAAAGTTCCATGAACTCATGAATACAAGATTTATTAACACTTACGGGTATTGACAAATTTTGCAAAACTGTTATTAATGCTTTGTGGTTAATTGTCATTTTGTTCTTTGTGTCAATTATCATATCATAACAATATATTTATATTCTTCAATAATGTTTCTAATGTGCTTTTTTGTTACGCTGTAAATATGTTTACACTGTTATGTTACAAAATTGTTTTTATTTTTTGTTTGAATGTTATTTAACGCCTCTTTCAGCAATTTTTTCAGCTATATCATGGCGTCCAGTTTTTATTAGGGGAGGAAGCTGCATAGAACGAATAATCGTACCCTCACTTTTTTTTGGCGAGGTTAATCCGACAAATCACAAAACTAACTTCGGATTATAACGGCAGTAAAATTCGGCCTAGAAGCTGCAGTACCAGGAGAAAACCCCCGACCTTCGGTGGGAAAACTGGCAATCCTTGCCAATTAAGATTGGAGTAGAGCGCACCCTGCTGCAGTGAGACATGAACCCGCACCCTCAGTTTTGACAAACAACGTGATCAATAGTAGTCGAACTACCTAAATCACCGAGGCCCCTACAAAATTGTACTATCATACCCCATTTAGGGTTTTTATTGTAGTCGAATGTCTTATGGCTTATGTTTCAAGATTTGGAAGGACTGCATCGATGGAGTTAACATCTTGATGACATTGACCTACAATCCCAACAGTTTGATGTGAGCAAAAAGAGTAAATACTAAAGCATATCTAGCCTGCCCCAACAGTCAGAGATCAACATACTTTCAGTACAATTTTCAATAAATCTGTATAATAAGAAAGGACGTAAAACAAACTACGTGTACATGTTATATTTATATTCAGTAAAGCAACAAAAACATTTGGCAGAAAAATTATCAGTTATTTAACCATACTTATGAATGAAGTCAAGAATAAATTACATGCATTACACTGACATCCCTTTGTACTAAGCACCTGCATACCAATTCAACCTCTGCATACTAGTTTTTGAAATGTGTATTTGACGATGTATCTTTGCAAGGTCAATTACCATTAAAATGATGTCAAGTTCAAATGACAGTCGTCAACAACATTTTTTGAAAGCAGGCGCCTGCACAGCTTTCATCGACTTAGGCCTTTTGTTCTTGAAAAAAGGACTTAACTATTAAAGTTAACACAATTGCCAAAGTCGTCCAAGAGTAAAAGTAAGGTAAAGACAAATGCCATGCATCAGTCTGACAAACACTTGTAGTAATTTACCTATGCCTTGTTGTCTATTAGAACACTTCGGAGTAAAATTGTTGTTAAACAATCTCGAGATCCGAACGCCATATAGTTAATTTTTATTTTACTGAAAGTGTATGGCCTTGAAATTTTTGATGTTTTCGGCATCAACAAATTGTACATGGTGGATTATGGTTCGTAAATTCATAGTATATTTAACGTAAATCCAATCAACGTCACCATTTCAACTCAAACGCATGTATTATATTTCAACCGGAGCCATCAGTAGGAGGACAGCAGCACATTATGGTAATCACTGACCATTTTACCTGGTTTGCCCGTGCAAACATCAACAAAAAATCAACAGCTGAAGAACTTTACAACTACATTGTTCAATTTGGACTTTCCTAGGCGCTACATTTAGACCGGAGCAAAGTAAAAAATATCGTAGAGCAACGCAAACCAGAAACTACCAGTAAAAGGATGTGTAAACAGTTTAACCGAACCTTGTCGAGGTTATAGAGCCAGAACAAAATAAATTAAAAGTATATTTGATTCATTTAATATTCAATGTTATTTTTATATATGCCAGCAGTATGTGAAGTCCGTCCACCGTTGAGAATGATCAACGACGAGCTACTAAGATGTAACCGAAACTCAAGAGCTATGAAGAAAGATTGAGAATTCTTAAACTACAAGCATTAAGATCCTAAATAAGATATATGGCACTGTCAGCTACAGAAATGTTCGACTTCAACACCACCACCACTAGAGGTCACCCATCGAAAATGTCTAAAAACCTATAAATCTGTATACATTTTTTTACAAAAAGATTAATTGATTGGATGTTTGTTTTACGTCCAGCCAGTATTATTTCAGCAATATTCAGGACGAGAACAAGTTACAAACAATAAATCATGTCGAAAAAGATGGACCAAACTGCAAAGATTTTGATTGTCACTGGATTGATTGATTGATTGATTGGATGTTTGCTTTACGTCCAGCGATCAGTATTTCGGCTATATTCAGAACGAGAACAAGATAACAAAAAATCAATCCGGGAAAGATGGACCAAAGGGCCAAAATTTTTTAATGCCACTAGAAAAGTATATGGTAATTGCGGAAAATTTTAACTTTTTGTAGTGGCTACGAGCATACTCTAATCGACATCTACAAAAGGGGTCTTTATCGGGCAAGGAGCGTGGCACTCTCCAAATACGTTACCCACTGTGTTCGGCGTCAGGCTTTGTTTAATGACCCGGCAACTCCCAACGAGAGGGCTTCCCCTACCCGCCACCTGGGAACGCGCTGTGTAGCTCTGTGAACCCTCGCTGTATGGTTCCAGATTTCACCAAAGAATCTGTCAAAATCATTAATTTTGACGTTTTAAGAGGAATAACTCATGAAAGGATTTGTCACATGAGCTGAACAATTTTTGAATAATTTTAATTTCTCTAGCTCTTACGGCTTTCAAGATAATGAGAAAAAAATCGAAGAATGTGTCCATGGGACACAGATGCCCCCGCTAAATGAAGTCCCTAACAAGAAGCAGTTGTCCGACAGTGCTTAGGACGTACTACTTGTGATACTGAACCACCCTGCCAAATTTCAAATTGTTCTCATGTAAGGTTTCTGAGAAAAGCTTGACGGAAATTCGTTCGGACGTACGGGAGTAAAACTTAATGCCCCCCCCCCCCCGACATGTCGTCGCGGGGGCATAAAAATGACAAAAATCAACAATTTTGATGATTTATGGGCAATAACTCCTATAAGGCGTCGTCACACAACTTCAACTCAATAGATTATTGTAGAGCTTTTGATGATGAAGAAGAAAGGCCTCTTCGGTTTACCTGTATCTGTTATACTTTTTGAACTATAAGCCAAAAATGTATTTTGACCCCGTTCTATTTGTAGCCACAGTGGTCATATAGATTGGTCTGCAGTCACCGACATGATTTGTGCAATCGTGGTAGAGTACATTCTAATAATGATATGTGCAAAGTTTCAAAGCAATCCCTTCAGTGGTTTTGGAGAAGATTTGTAAAGAAAACGACCACGGCAACGAAGCTTTGATGTAATTAGGTAAAATAGAGACATGGCGTAGCCGTAAGGTCCATATAGCAAACAAAGGGTTTTTGTTACAAGAAGTTCAAAAGCGAATCTTATAATAAGAAATTACTCAGTTTGTTGGATCAGACACTAGCAGTATTCAGTAATTAGCATTACATCAAAAGACGCATTGCCCATTTCATATATCCGTTCGAACTCGTCATCATATCCAACTTGTGGTGCGAGGTCTCATCGCAATGCATGCTCACCTGCGTTTGTCATCATCTCAGCATTAAAAGCCGATCAAATAAGATCAAGTGTATCAATTTTAAAAGAAAGAAACTTTTTGGATGTTGTAAATGTGTGTATGCGAAAGATAAGAGTTAAAGCAAAGGAACAGCATAGAAAACGTGTTTATATGTGAAGAACAGCAAAAGAAAAGGAAGTAATGGGGTGTGTGAATTGCAACCTAAAGTCATTTAGGAATTAAAACAGAAAATAATATCGGAACAACACTGTAAATATCCGGTAAATAAATAATTCGAATTATTAAAAGAACAACAGACCATGTAAAATATTTACAGTTATCAGTATGGACCAGACCATTCATATCTACTTTCAGATGCACAAACATACATTTTCCTCAAGATACTTAAATATTATTGAACTATTTGTACTTTCTCTTTATGTTTATCTCACTTATTCTGTAATGTTTTGTCTCTTGTATTTTTGTATGTTATGCATAATATGCTCTTAAATGGCCCTTTAATTTGGAAATAAAATTATTATTATTTTTATTATTGAGATTGCTTATAATCTTGAACGTGCACACATTATCCCAAACGTCTATTAATGCGGAATTTTATAAGTGACAGTTTATATTAAGTTAGTATAGACTGTCTCTGGTTTTATATGTCATTTGTTAAGATGACTGAATTTTTAAATAGATTAAATTAACCTTGAACGATACAAGTCCTTTAATTTTATATCATTAGAATAATAGTGGGTTCCCTAGCAAACATGAGGATAAAGTTCAATTTTGAGGGTTTGAATATACGAGATATCAGTTTTCCTACCGAAGGTCAGGGTTTTCTTCGGTTATTCCGGCTTCCCCCCCCCCTTTTCAAATAATAACTTTACGGCACGATATAGGTGAAAATTGCTGTAATTGGCGTTAAACACCAAAACCAAACTTAATTTAGATGATTTGGTTTAGCGTATTAACTTAAAGATAATTAAAAGTAAGTCATCGTTTGTCATTATCAATATAATGAGAGATGTTGGACTTAAAAATATTAAAGTGGAAAACTTTTATACTATATTTCATGTAAAGTGCAAACTTGTATACTATATTACCACTGAAGTGTTTCTTTTTTAAATTTTTAACAGACGTGTGTAAAATGAAACTAATATATAATTTATTTAGAATGTTTTCTGTGTTAATTGAACAAATCTTGTTGACAAAGATTTGGTGTGAACCTTGTTACATTTAATTTTTACGTTGGTATCCTAATGCTATGGTTATTAAACACAAATGACTATTTATCCTTTTTTATATGTCATTTGTTAAGACGACTGAATTTTAAAATAGATTTAATTAACCTTGAACGATATAAGTCCTTTAATTTTATACCATTAGAATAATAGTGGGTTCCTTAGCTATTTTCTGGAATGCAATAGATTTTTTTATTGATGATTAACACTTTTAAATATTTAACTCAGATCCGGACGAATTTCGATTGTCGCACGTACTGGAAGATTTAGTTCATAGTTGAAGAAAATTTACTTTGCAACTAATCACATGTAGACACCCGACGGGACCAGCTTTAAACAGTTTGCTATATTGTCACGAAAGTTGATTTGCATCAGAAATTGTAATTTTCTTTAACAAGTTTATTTTTAGTTCTGCTTATGATGCGCATTGCTTCTTCCGTGTGTTTATATATAGAAACAAAACCCAAACATGTCACGGTTGACGTATGTGGTACAACTTTAAATAAATAATAATGCCTTCTTAAAGTCATCCTTACAAGTCAGGGTTTCTATGTCCACATGTGTCCATGTGTTCGTGGACACACGAGGACACAGAAACCCTGACTTGTGAGGATGTCTAAAAGTACACTTTTCTTTTACCCTTTGTCTTTTTCACCCTTTTTTCTAACCTTTTACCCTTGCCTACAGATTTCATCAATTCTCATTATTAATCACTATAAACTTTATTTGATTTTGTCGTCTGCACTTCTCGGTAGCCGTGTGCCATGTTTTGCTTAGCATGATCACGTGACAGGAAGAATTTGAGGGTCTCTACAAAAATTGCAAGAGAAGTTGATCGTATTCCTAATGGGCATAAACTTATTCTCAATTTAAGAGGTTCTTAATAGTATTTTTTGTACTTTACCTGGTTAACTGCTAATTATATTGTAAAACAATCACGTATCTTTGTTTCAACTGTCTTAGTATTTTTTCCATGCTTTTTCGACTCAATACGCGAACAAAGGTTTCCTTCGCAAATGGTGAATAGTCTGAAGTGTATTCATGCTAACCTTATTATAAAAAGATTACTTAAATAAAATTTAATGATGATCTTTTTCTTAGACTTAAATGTCGATTTCAACATCTAGAGCCTCAAATTCTTGTGTACTACCTCATCATACTAGTAATCAAAAACACCTTTATATGTTCAATTAGGGCAGAGACATATAATTACATTATAAGATCTTTTCTGTTAACGTGTTTTGACATTTTTAAAAGTCTGTAAACTGTTTTTTTTAATAAAGCAACTTTTAACTGTTTTTCAACCATAAGCTGTAATCTGTTGTGTTAAAAATTGACATTGTTGTTAACTGTTATAATGAAAATAAAAAAGCCTGTTTGATGTTCATAGTCAGAACACTGTCAACTGTTTAACCAGGAACCTATAAATCAACTAGTCCCAGGTTTAACAGATTATTTCTCCGTTATCTGTTAATTCATTTTATTCACCACTTTTTAAAATGTAATTGATGAAGGGAGGAATAAACATAAGATCCCATACTAGTTACTTTTTTATTAATGTATGCATTTTCTCGCCGTATAGCCCTTAAATGAAATTCTGCTAATATATGTTTTTCGATTTTTGAACTCACTGTTTTCTGTTTTCTCATGTAAATTGAGTTAGCATTGTTTTAAATTAACTGTTCAAATATTTTTTGTTTTTGTTTTGTTTTAGTTGTTGTTTATTTCGTTATTATGTACACGTAGCGGCACAGAATATTTTGTAGGACCGTTATTGTTATTTATAATATAGTAACAGTGGTAGGTACTTAGTAAGATCAATTGTAATTTCCCGACAATCTGTCACCGGAAGTCAGCTGTACATGCGACAAAGATTGAGAAATTTTCGGCAAAATCTGACACATGTTCGAGTTTGATATCGATACGGTTGACAGAAACTTAAAACAAAACAAAGCGAAATGGGCAAACCGAAAAATAAAAATCGTAAAGGCCAAAACGATGAATTGTAAGTTAATATACCCGAACTGTTTTCATATGAAAGAGAACTGGCGGAAAAAATCGTAACAATACAAACATTCCCCCTTTATCTTCCAGACTGAAAAAATTGTCGCTTTGCGAAATTTCTAGGTTAAAAAATACACATTGTCCCATGCTTTTGCTCTTTCCTATATTGTATATAAAAATCAAACAATCATTCAATATAGGTCGGTAGGAATCCGGGTCGTTTCGCCCCGAATCCCGTTCGCCTCTGGGTCGTTTCGCCCCGAATCCCGTTCGCACTGAGTCGTTTCGCCCCGATTCCCGTTCGCCCTGGGTCGTTTCGCCCGTACTTTGTATAGGATATATAATGATAGATCATTGCCTATTACGTGTGTTTGTGTTATGGTTTCAGTAATAATTTATTAAGTCAGTTGAACAAAAACAACAACAAAGCATACAAAGCATAAAAAGCACACTGATACAGCACAGAGTTATTGTCACTCCTGAGCATCAATGGTGTAGATGGAAACTGGGTAGTTGTGATTTCGTTGTACTTTATTATTTAGGAGTCATTTGGTTAGAGCAATAAATGCAAGATATTTTAAAAGTATAATAATCAGCGAACTTCGTGAAATGATTGCCACTGGTGTGGCTCATATTTTATATATTCTGGTGACTTTTACAGCTTATGTTTTGACTAATCAAACATTTCACAAATTACTAAGAACTTTTAATTAACCGACAAGTGGCACAAGCTGTAAGATCAAATATGTTTCTTAATTTGATTGAAATTTTATTTAATCATAACATAATTAATTTCTTTTAATCATCACATTAAAAATGATAATTGGTATTTGACACTGATTAACAAATTAATTGAATTATTTGGATGAAGTAATTATAAACTGAAATTATAATTGCTATTATTTTTATACACATTTATTAATTAAAGTTAATCCAGCTCTAACACACAAAATACTTGACTTGGGGAGTTTTTTACGTCCTACACCGACAACTGAATGCCCTTGGTCAGACGGGACACAAAATACGAGATACACAGTGTTTTTATTTAGAGGAGCGAAAAGACCCAGGGCGAAACGACTCACTTTATAGGAGCGAAACGACTCGAGCGAATCGACTCAGGGCGAACAGGTAGTCGGGGCGAAACGACCCGACACCGGTCGGTAGTAAGGTAATAGTTCATAAGTTGCTGGCTGTCCATCTCTTTATAATAATCCATAAAAAATATAGTTCATGAATTTGTGGCTGGCTGACTATATCTTTATAATAATCCATAAAAAAAATTATAAATTTTTAATTATGTTGTATAAAATATTTTAAAAATAAATATTTTTTATTAATGTCAATGACAAATATTCAGCCTTTAAATGATTTATAATTTGAAAAGATTTATTCGTCAAATATAAAAGCTTGTAAAACTAAAATGTTTGTTAATCCCATCCCATACATTTCTTCCTTTTTTCTACATTTTTATTAATAAATGTGGACTTTTATTTATAGTATTTCTAAATATAGTAATCCTTTGTATGTTGATCATGGTATTTCACAATCATATCATCATCTGATTTCACTCATTGCTGGTTGATTTTTTGAACAAATTTTGCTTGGAATCTTACTGAAACAAATTTGTAAGTCTATAAAAACTTATCAAACATGTTTAATTTCACAAATGTTTTAAAATTTATGTAAGAATATTATGACACAGTTTTTTTTTATATTAAACTTAGTTTCAAAATTTTTTTACAATAGACTGTTATCTTTTGACAGAATCTATGTAATATAAGTGTAAAACTGAGTCAAGACCAATTCTTGATTAATAATGTTTCAATTTCTTTTCCAATCAGTACTACCATTAATTATGATAATGTGGCCAGGCGCCTATCCAAGGAAAGGCGTACTGGGCGTACGTCCCCCCTCCTTAAAAAAAAGAGAGAGAGAGCAAGAGAACAAGAAGGTAAAATGAGAGAAAAAGAAATGGAGGAATGAGAAAATGAGTAAACTCGTCTGGATGGCTACCAAATGCTTAGATTCCCTGAGCTCCCCCCCCCCCCCCCCCCCCACACACACACACACACAGTAGATAATGTCCTAAAATCGCTCAACCAATTAAGCGGAACAGCTACTAAATTAACGTAACAGCCATAACTCCGAAAGTGGCCCACAATCAAATCTACTCGCCAATGGCGATTGGGTGAGTGCTAATTTCAAACCCTAAAATTCACTGGGTATGGAGGTTTTTAACAGGTTTGAGTTTTTGGTGCTGATCCAATATTCAACATTGCTGCCATTAATGCTTTCTGATTGGCTGAAATTTTAAAAATCTTTTCACAGACTACTTAGTCATAAGTTCTTTGTTTTCTGCTACATCAGGCCTGCAGCGAAAACATCAAATATTCAATCTTCATATCCCTGAAACATGATTCCAAACTTCAGCCAAAAAAAAAGCCTACCTGCCTACTGAATACTGCAAATAAGGGACAGGTTTGTGCAAACTGAAATAATATTAAGTGTAGCCCAATAGGAATGTATTTCATGTAGTATTTTAAGAAGAAATGGTATGAAGTAGAGAAAAATACCCCAATAATTACAATACGAATTCTTCAATTTGCTCTATTATACCAATTTTTTTTGAAAGAAATTCAGCTCTATAAAAGGCTCCTTTTTTACTAAATTTACTAAAAAACCTCTTGAAGGCATATATAAAAAGCATTTCTGTTGCAACATCAATAGATCAAATAAACAATAGGATTTTATTTTTGTTACAGTGAGGACGACGGTATTGACTTAGACCCTTTAGCTAATAAAGAATTGGATGAGCCACCAACTTCACAGAAATCAAGTGGAAAACAAAAAAAGAAGAAAAGGAAAGACGATAGGTAAAATGTAGATAAGTTCTGTGATGTAAATTCGTCTAGTAATTTTATAATATGGTATCAGTATATATTTCAACGTTCTATCTCAATACTGACTTTATGGATTTTTTGTATGAAATGGTTCCATTACTACTAGTGATGTACTGATGATCAATTATACTAAATTTTTCCAATAATTAGATAATGCAGAGGTTTTTTGCTTTTGACATATATACAAGTTTACAATAATAAATTTAGAGTGACAAGTCAAATTCTAATACAGTGAACCCTCGTTACAACGACATTCGATTTAGCGGAATATTCAACATCAGACAGGATTGCAGTGGGAACAAACGTGTCCATGTGTGGTTTATGCTCGATACAACGGAATATTCTGTTTCCGCTTCCGACTGGGTATGTCGGTAACAAATATACCAAAACATGCATAAAAAATAATTCATTATAACGACAAATCACATAGGTTTTTTCATTTTGATAGGGCAATTTTCCATTATAAATTTTGACCTAAATTAGAACGGAAGTGTAGCTTAGGTGCAATATATTATGTATTTTCATAACCCTTTAAAAAAAAACAAAAATGACCGACTTACTGTGAAAAAATCTCCCTATTAAAATGAAAAAGCCACTGCATTTCAAAACGCTGAATATTTTAAGGAAATAATTGTTGATTTCAAAATATAATTTTAAGGATCTACAAAAGGAGCATAAGCTCGAGCGTTAAGCAGTTTTTATTTGTCAGGCAAAAAACCTCCACCAAAACACGCCGACTTTTACTATAGAGTATTGATTTTTAGAACTGTTGATTGCACAGGTGTTGCTATTAATTGTGTAATTAACCTTGCATGAAATTTCAATAAAAAGGTGTCAAAGGCTATTTTGTATTCATTATTTATAAAAATTCATCATTATAACAGCAAATTCAGTTTAACATCAATGCTGGCAGGAAACTAACGTGGTCGTTGTAAAGAGGGTTGACTGTATTATTTTTCTGTTGAGATTTACAACTTTGGTTGTTACATGTAGAACCATAGTAATAATTTAATTACTGGAAATTAAACCTGAATGATTGACATTTTATTCATAATTTGATAAATTAAGTCTTGAGAGGAATTCAACTTAGTCTGCTTCTTCTACAAGTCGTACTCCTACTAATAGCACTACTAAGACCCAAGTCTAAGCCCCTGACAATTCAGTCTAAGACTGTAAGTCTGCTTCTTCTTACTAATAGCACTACTAAGACCCAAGTCTAAGCCCCTGATGATTCAGTCATAGACTGTAAAAATGTTGTAGTCTTAATTGTCAATGAGACACCTGGATGCAATCTTGTAATTCCAACTCATGCAGGGTGTGTTTTTTTCTCTCTGTTTTGTTTAGACATACCAGTAATAACTATAACTTTTTGGTACTACATGTAATAGAGTTTCTAAAAGGTTTTTATAAAATTTCACGAAAAATAAAACATCAATAAACTTTCCCAATTCAGCTGAATGGCAATTCCCAAATAGGTCAGGAAAAGTCCTCATAGTTAAAAAGTTCATTATTTCTCAGCACTAGATATATATAGCTATCTATAGTTGTTTTATTCTTAGTCATTTAAAAGATTGATAGGCTAGAATTCTGTATGCAGGTCACAGAGGCTAGAATTCTGCATGCGGATACTTACTACAGGTTCATAGACAGCCATTCCGTATGTGGATACTTAAGGGTCTCAGACAGCCATTTAAAATTAAAGTTGTTTAATTAAAAGAGAAAAATCATGAATATTTGATTGAAATTAAGATATTGCATGAATTTATGTTTACTTAAGATTTTATTTATTTTTCATTTTTCACAAAGAATAGTTTTTTCCAACACAGATATTAAATGTAATACATAGTTTATATACCTATTTACAAAAACAATATATTTAGCCCTGTACTAATTATATGGTAGTAGTACATTGGGTATGTTCCACGATTATATTGGATCTTCTGTATTGTATATGGTAGTAGTACATTGGGTATGTTCCACGATTATATTGGATCTTCTGTATTGTATATGGTAGTAGTACATTGGGTATGTTCCACGATTATATTGGATCTTCTGTATTGTATATGGTAGTAGTACATTGGGTATGTTCCACGATTATATTGGATCTTCTGTATTGTATATGGTAGTAGTACATTGGGTATGTTCCACGATTATATTGGATCTTCTGTATTGTATATGGTAGTAGTACATTGGGTATGTTCCACGATTATATTGGATCTTCTGTATTGTATATGGTAGTAGTACATTGGGTATGTTCCACGATTATATTGGATCTTCTGTATTGCATATGGTAGTAGTACATTGGGTATGTTCCACGATTATATTGGATCTTCTGTATTGTATATGGTAGTAGTACATTGGGTATGTTCCACGATTATATTGGATCTTCTGTATTGCATATGGTAGTAGTACATTGGGTATGTTCCACGATTATATTGGATCTTCTGTATTGTATATGGTAGTAGTACATTGGGTATGTTCCACGATTATATTGGATCTTCTGTATTGCATATGGTAGTAGTACATTGGGTATGTTCCACGATTGTATTGGATCTTCTGTATTGTATATGGTAGTAGTACATTGGGTATGTTCCACGATTATATTGGATCTTCTGTATTGCATATGGTAGTAGTACATTGGGTATGTTCCACGATTATATTGGATCTTCTGTATTGTATATGGTAGTAGTACATTGGGTATGTTCCACGATTATATTGGATCTTCTGTATTGTATATGGTAGTAGTACATTGGGTATGTTCCACGATTATATTGGATCTTCTGTATTGTATATGGTAGTAGTACATTGGGTATGTTCCACGATTGTATTGGATCTTCTGTATTGTATATGGTAGTAGTACATTGGGTATGTTCCACGATTATATTGGATCTTCTGTATTGCATATGGTAGTAGTACATTGGGTATGTTCCACGATTATATTGGATCTTCTGTATTGTATATGGTAGTAGTACATTGGGTATGTTCCACGATTATATTGGATCTTCTGTATTGCATATGGTAGTAGTACATTGGGTATGTTCCACGATTGTATTGGATCTTCTGTATTGCATATGGTAGTAGTACATTGGGTATGTTCCACGATTGTATTGGATCTTCTGTATTGCATATGGTAGTAGTACATTGGGTATGTTCCACGATTATATTGGATCTTCTGTATTGCATATGGTAGTAGTACATTGGGTATGTTCCACGATTGTATTGGATCTTCTGTATTGTATATGGTAGTAGTACATTGGGTATGTTCCACGATTGTATTGGATCTTCTGTATTGTATATGGTAGTAGTACATTGGGTATGTTCCACGATTGTATTGGATCTTCTGTATTGCATATGGTAGTAGTACATTGGGTATGTTCCACGATTGTATTGGATCTTCTGTATTGTATAACATACAAATGTATCCTCATATTTTATCAATGCTTGTTGTAGGGATGATGATATTGCAGCAGAAATCGAGACATTGTCAATTGAAGCAAAGAAGGGAGTTAATTCTGACACTGTTAATGAAGACGATCAGGCACCACAAAAGATAAAAGTACGAGTTAGAATGAATCACACAAATTTTTTTTTTCATTAAATACTTGGCTGTGATGATTTATTTATTTTTCTGAAAATTATTTGTGTCTGAATGTTTGAAAGCATTATATTGCGAAAAAATTATTTTCCTTGCACCAAAACTTAAGTTTGATACAGAATCGCCTGTTTACTGGTATATAAATATGCTCCAAATAAGTGCAAAAGAAATCACAAAGGTTTCATTGATTTAACATGTTTTACTTGATTAGCATTTGGTTTGGTTCATTTCTCTGTGGCATTGTGTTTTTTCTCCCTTTCTCAAGAATATATTAAGTCATTCTACAGTGTTGTTTGGGGGGGCCTCGGTGGCCGAGTGGTCAAGGTAGTTCGTCTACTATTGATCACGTGGTCTGTCAACACTGAGATTGCGGGTTCGATTCTCACTGCAGGCAGTGTGTACTCGACTCCAATCTTAATTGACAAGGATTGCCAGTTTTCCTACCGCAGGTCGGGGGTTCTCTCCGGGTACTCCGGCTTCCTCCCCTAATAAAAACTGGACGCCATGAAATAGCTGAAAAATTGCTGAAAGTGGCGTTAAAACACCATTCAAACAAACAAAAAAACTGTTGTTTGAAGTCAAGTAAAAATTTCCAGCAAGCACAAGGAAGTACAAACTTAGTTGAAGAGTCATATTGCTGTTTCTTGATACATATTGTGTCATCTCCTGGTATTAAGTTAGGATAATATACATCTAGCTCCTGTGACGATTTGTACAAAAGATCTTGTTTATATTGACAGAGGAAACACACCAGTTGGTTTTTGTCTCGCCTGCGACGAAAGTCGCTGGAGGCGAGACATATGTATGGGAATCCGGCGGCGGCGTAAACACTTGACATCTTGCTTCATATCTTTGTAAGCCCAAGCCCTAGGTCCATCAAATTTGGTCCAGAGGTAGCTTATGATGAGTACTTGCCAGTCAGTCACCTGTCACCTGACCTTGACCTCAATTTCACGGTCCAGTGACTACGTTAAAGTTTTTGGGTTACGACAGTTCCTCTGTAACTATGCATGGTAGGATGACAATATTTGGTGTATAGGTTGCTGATGACTAGTACATGACTGTCTGGTAGGTGTCACCTGACCTTGACCTCAATTTCACGGTCCAGCGACTACGTTAAAGTTTTTGGGTTACGACAGTTCCTCTGTAACTACGCATGGTAGGATGACAATATTTGGTGTATAGGTTGCTGATGACTAGTATATGACTGTCTGGTAGGTGTCACCTGACCTTGACCTCAATTTCACGGTCCAGCGACTACGTTAAAGTTTTTGGGTTACGACAGTTCCTCTGTAACTACGCATGGTAGGATGACAATATTTGGTGTATAGGTTGCTGATGACTAGTACATGACTGTCTGGTAGGTGTCACCTGACCTTGACCTCAATTTCACGGTCCAGCGACTACGTTAAAGTTTTGGGGTTACGACAGTTCCTCTGTAACTACGCATGGTAGGATGACAATATTTGGTGTATAGGTTGCTGATGACTAGTACATGACTGTCTGGTAGGTGTCACCTGACCTTGACCTCAATTTCACGGTCCAGCGACTGCGTTAAAGTTTTTGGGTTACGATAGTTCCTCTGTAACTACGCATGGTAGGATGACAATATTTGGTGTATAGGTTGCTGATTAATAGTACATGACTGTCTGGTAGGTTCCACCTGACCTTGACCTCAATTTCACGGTCCAGTGACTACGTTAAAGTTTTTGGGTTACGGCTGTTCCCCTGTAACTATGCAGGGTATGGTGACAATATTTTGTATACAGGCCGCTGCTGATATTTAATGCTATTTACGTAATGCTTATGACGAAATTTATTTTCGTTACTGATGCGGAATGCAGGCGAGACATTTTTCTGTGTCCACACTTGTTTACATATTGTAATGGTGTTATCATCTGCTTTGTTTTTGTGGTTTTTAGTAATTTCTCTTTTTTCTTCAGCTTCGATTACACTTTTGCAACACCAAACAGCAGAGGATAAAAAATTGAAAAATTGATATATATATATATGAAAACCCCACCCAGGCAGCTTCATTACCTGGACCACTCTCTTGGAAACTCTGTTAAGATAAAACTGTTATAGTATAACTGTGTTAACAGTTAAGTTGCCATTGTTGTTTTGCAGACCAAGCAAAAGAAACATAAACACAAAACTGAATCAGAAGAGGAAGAAAATAACGCAGAAGAGGAAGAAGACATTGAAGAAATGAAAACTGAAAAGAAACCAAAATCTAAGGCAACATTTGACATGTTGATGATGGATGATGAGGAAGGTGGAAATGACATTCAGTCGGATGTAAGTTAATTGTGTACATGCTTTAGGCCAAAAAAAAAAGTTTGTTGTGAGGAAGCAGATACCCTTTAAAAAGGTTTTTAATTTTTGTGTCTATAGGGTTTTTTAGCTCACCTGACCCGAAGGGTTATGTGAGCTATTGCCATCACTTGGCGTCCTTCGTCGTTAACTTTTCTTTAAAATTCTTCTCCTCCAAAACCACTGAAGGGATTGCTTTGAAACTTTGCACACATCATCAGTAAAATGTCCTCTGCCAAGTTTGCACAAATCATGGCCTCAGACCAACCAACATGGCTGCCATGGCTAAAAATAGAACAAGGGGGTCAAAATACAGTTTTTGGCTTATAGTTCAAAAAGTATAACAGATACAGGAAAACCAAAGAGACTTTCCTTTTCAGCATCAAAAGCTCTACAAAACACTCCATTGTGTTAAAGTTGTATAACGACTCCTTGTAGGAGTTATTGCCCTTTAATTGTCGAAATTGATGATTTTTGCCATTTTTGCCTCAAAATCTTGAAAATTATTAGAACTAGAGAAAAAGTAAGCATTGCTTAATTGTTCTGCTCTATGAGGGCTACAAAATTGGCTTAGAGTCAAGATTGTCTGATTAACTGTTTAAGAGTTATTCCCCTTGAACTGTTTATTTTAATCGGTTTTAATTGATTTTTTTAAATCTTCTCCTCTGAAACCACTGAAAGTACTGCTTTGAAACTTTGTACTCATCATCTGTCAAATGTCCTCAACCAAGTTTGCACCAACCATGGCTGCAGATTATCCAACGTGGCTGCCATGGCTTAAAAAAGAACGGGGGGGGGGGTGTCAAAATACAATTTTTGGCTTATAGTTCAAAAAGTATAACAGATACAGGAAAACCGAAGAGACATGCCTTTATCGGCTCTACGAAACACTCCATTGGGTCAAAGTTGTATGATGACCCCTTATAGGAGTTATTGCCCTTTAATTGTCGAAATTGATTATTTTTGACATTTTTGCCTCAAAATCTTGAAAATTATTAGAACTAGAGAAAAAGTTAGCATTGCTTAATTGTTCTGCTTTATGAGGGCTACAAAAATGACTTAGGGTCAAGATTGTCTGATGAACCGTTTAGGAATTATTCTCCTTGAACATTTTTTAATCAATTTTACTTGATTTTAAAAAATCTTCTCCTCTTTAACCCATTAAAGGAATGCTTTGAAACATTGCACACATCATCTTTAGGACGTCCTCTACCAAAATTGTGCAAATCATGACACCTGACTACCTACATAGCTACATTGGCTTAAAATAGAATATGGGGGGGGGGGGGGGGGGGAGTCAAGAGAGTTTTGGACTGATAGTTAAAAAAGTATAACAGGTACAGCAAATTTGAAGTGAACCTCCCTTCTCCCTCTAAGCATCAAAGGCTCCTCCTTATAGGAATTATTTCCCTTAAAAGGTCAAAATTAATGACTTTTGCAGAAGTGTTGGGCAATTCCTTATAGCAAAGAAAAGCTGGATTAAAAGGGTTGTTTGGTTTCAGGTTCAGGTGAGCGATAAAGGCTCCTGAGAGCCGCTAGTATTATTTAAAATGTAGATTACATTGGGATGACGTGATTGAGAAATTAAACAAAATGATACTTATTGTGTGTCACGTGTCTGTCAACACTGAGGTTGCAGGTTCAAGTGTTGCTGCAGGCAGGTTGTACTCGACTCCAATCTTAATTGACAATTTTCCTACTGAAAGTCAAGGGATTTTGTGGGGTACTCCGGCTTTGTCACCAATACTGGATGATGAGATATAGTTAAAAAACTTGGAAAGTCACATTAAACACCATTTAAACAAACAATCAAACTTATTGAATGGTGTTGTTTAGGTTTCTTTTATCATGTTAAGATTTGTGGTTAACGGTATCATATTAACCCACCAATCCTGTTATAAAATAATACAGAATGAAGAAGAAGAAACTCGTGTCATAGAAACCAAAAAGGAAACAAAAGAAACAAGTAAGAACAAGAAAAAAGACAAAAAGAAAAAGAAAGACCAGGCTGATGAAGATATTGATGCTTTATTAGCTGACATTGATAAACCAAAAGAATCAAAGAAGAAGAAAAAGAAAAATAAAGGTAGTGGTAAAAAACGGTAAATGGAAAAAAGTCACAGGAAAAAAAGTCACAAGAAAAAAAGTCACAGGAAAAAAAGTCACAATTAATAAGTTGTCTTTGCCACATATGTTGTCATAATATAAAAATATGTTTATTTAAGGAATACTTCAAATTTCTGAACAGATTATACGATATAATATGGTTTGGGTCTGTTTACGCCTAATTTTATGAATGGTGTGAACAGACCCAAACCATATTATATCGTATAATCTGTTCAGAAATTTGAAATATTCCTTATAATTTAATTTTAACTATAAATCTTATCAATTTTTGCAGTAAAAACGTTGATGACGTCGTGGAACTATTTGAATTTTAACGGCGTTAGAATAGGTCATAGGTCACGCAAGTTATTTCTTATAATATGGGTTGCCCGATTTGAATTGACCAATCAGATTTCAGCTTACAAAGCAAATTAAATTATGTATTTTATAATTAGTCATATTTTTATGCAAAACTTGTTTATTACTTTATTACTTATTATTTATTTAATATTTAATATTAATAATTAAAATTGTATTTCATGTCCATCAAAATCTAGAAAACATTTTAGTAAAAACACATTACTGTTGACAGCTCTTTTTGTGCTGCTTTAACAGTTAAAAATGTGTATCCCAAAGAAAAGAATAGAATAAACAACTATATTAATACATATATCAAAGCCAAAAACATGGCTTCAACATTTTAGTGATTTATTTATTAAATAATGTGTAGTAAAAAATGAACATGTGTGACCAATTACTGTACTTCTAATTGCTTATTTATTCCCTTGTTTTTATATGATAAAATTTTGTTAATTTGTTATAATTTATACTTTAAAATTAAATGTCTTTAAATATCCACTTTACTTTTTATACTTAAGGATTAACTGCAAAAAATATTTTCTCCATTGAGGGATAACAAAATTTCCGTTTTGCACATTGTATAATTCGCGTAGCAGATTATATTAAATGTGCACAACAGAAATTTTGTTATCCCTCGTTGGAGAAAATACTTTTTGTAGTTAATACTTATAAATAAATTCAAACAATAGAATAAACTCAACAAATTTTATTTTTGTAACTGGTCATTTTTGAAAAAGGATATCAACACAAAAACTGTTAGTTTCCCGTGGAGTAATATATGACGTCAAATGGCGCATGTCTCCATGACAGAAAATATTTTCCAGCCAATCAAAAGTCAGTATTCTCGCAAAATTTATTTATACAAGAATATAAATCTTGCAAAAAAAACTTAAAACACACATTCAATACCAATTCAATTTATTAATTGTGACTTTTTTTTCTTGTGACTTTTTTTCCTGTGACTTTTTATCCATGACTTTTTTTTCTGTGACTTTTTTTCCTGTGACTTTCTTTCCTTCAACCATAAAAACGTTTTACAGCATCAATAATTCACTTTCCATGGAAATTAACTTTAGTTCTGTAGGCAAGCTAAATCTTACTAAAACTAAATAGAATTTCTTAGTTTTATACAATGTGGGTCTGGAGCTGGTTACCTTGTAGAATGTCTGGCAATGTTACATGTCTTGATTGACCAGAGTGGAGTTGTCACAGTCTTTTGAAAACTTTGAAGGTGAAGAAACTGAAGAAGGAAATGAAGCAAATGTTGAAGACCAATTGGTGGTTGATATTGAATCTAAAATGGCTGCTGTAAAGGTTGTTACTATTGATGACTTTGATGATGATGAAGATGACAAAAAGAAAAGGAGAAAAAAGAAAAAGGAAAAGCCTGTTAAAGACGAAAATGATGAGCAGGTTGAGAAGAAAGAAGATGAGGAAGGTGAGAAAGACGATGATGAAGAGGGAGAGGGATCAACAGTAAAAACAGCTGCTCAAAAACGGAAGGAAAAGCGAGACAGAGAAAAGCAGAAAAAATTATTAGTATGTTATTGTTTTATTACTAGAGAAAATTAACAACTTTGCATGCTGTAATTGACAAGTGAACAGTATAATTTGTGTAAAACTTGTGTTTTGAACATTTGTCTTATCACAAAATTAACATTCTTAAATAAATTGTCATGGTTTGGGTAATGTCCTGATAATTTAAAGACATTATTTAAACTGGTACCTCCAGCCATACACAAATTGTTTCTTGCCATTATAAACATTGTTCTTAATCTCAGTAATTACATGTCAATGACAATGGGCAAATTATTCTAAAATAATCTCAAAAGAAAATTCACAATCACTCAAAGATATGACGTTACATTAGTAATAATTCACTAAAAACACAACAAATTCTAAATGGTCTTGTACTGTAACAGGAGAAGAAGAAAACCAAGGGAGGTAATAAAGATAAGCAGCAGACAACAGAAGGTTCAACAGAAACAACAGAGCAAGTTAAACCAGAGGGTAGGTCCAGTACAATAAATACAGTCGAACTCAGATCTCTTGAACAACCGTCCAACCAAGGGCATTAAAATGTCTGTGTAGGACGTAAAAAACTCCCCAAGTCATCTCTTGAACACCTATAAAAGTACCAAACTTTTCCTCTATATAATCAAGGTAAAAATTTCTTCGATTTTTCTAACACTGATTCTCTCAAACAAAATTAGCAGTCCCAATAGTAACAATTTGTTGAAAAAAAACCATGAATAAGACGAACTAAAATTATTGACAGCTTAGGTGATTAATTGGTCATATAAGGTTTGAAGATCGAAGCCATACCTGTAAAATGCCAAGCTTAATCTTTAATGATATAATTCTTAATAATTAACCTAAGTGTCATCAATTTGTATTTGTGTATGCCCTTGTTGGTAAATTTATTGAAATAGGATTACAGGTTTATATTAATTTACAAAAATGTGCCAAGAAATTGGTATAAAATGGAAACAAGGTCATTGATGCAATTACATAATGCAATAACACTTATCAAATACTTGTGCACAAAATTAAACAAAAAAAATAACAGTGAACATTTTTATTTTAACAAAAACATAAATACAAAAACAAGATTTATATATCCAATACATATGAAGAAACACAATTTTATTATCCAATGTGACAGGAAATTAATTGAAATGCATAAACTTATATTGATTCTGGTTCGCTCATGAATCATTTCCGAAAATCACAAGACCAGGTGTCTTGAACTCCGTATTTCTCTAACACTTTTCATTGGCCCCTTCGAGTTCGAGCCATCAAAGTTCGACTGTAAACGAAATTTAGCCATTACAGTGATATCCTGAAAGGTAGGTGTAAGGGGGGAGTAGGAAAATGCCCTTAACCATTATTTCCTGTACTTCTTAAGGCTGATTTTTGTTGCAGAATCCTCTAGACTATTGCTATTTTTGTCTGTACAGAATCATTATCTACTGTATAATGATCTAACATCCTGCAGAAGCAGTTGTTGACTATTTCTTTAGACTATATATTTATACAGTAGATAACGATAATGTACAGACAAACATAGTAATATATGCATTTTAAAAGTACAACAACATATATCTATATACTGAAAGTGAAAACAAAGTTTTACACTTTAAAAATGCTTATAAGGTTATTGAAAGCATGTGGATTTTCTGCCAATCAGATAACATTATCCTTGTAAATAATAAAACTCAATGACTTGGATCATTGTGTACAGATTCGTAATCAGCTTTTGTTAAGAAAGATATTTTATCTGCAATTTTTGGTAATTGTTCATACTGATCGACTAAGTGATTAAAATTAATTTGATTCCCTGGAGATTTAAAAGGTCCAAAGTTTTATTTCATTGGAAGTGATGTCACAATGTGTGTTCTTAATGACATCGCAAGCAGAATGAGCAATAACATTCAAAACAAAGTTTCTTGAAGTTTTGGACGACATATTAAATGTTAGTAAATGTAATAAACGAGATGATCAATCACCCATGCTGAATGTTGAAGAAATAATCACTTGTACCAAAACACAGTTAACTGTTGTGCACAAATATATGGTAAATAAAAGATTGAATGATTGAAAGTGATACTTAATGGAGAAAATCATGATAAAATTTTAAATGTGTTGAAAATGTTAAATTTTTATTTAACTTGTGATATATTTTTTAACTTATGGTATAACTCGTCTTTCAAGCTTAAATTCATTGTTATTTCTTGCTAGTTACAGAAGAAGCTGAAGAAAAAGAAGAAGAGGAGAGTAAACCTGGGAAGAAAAAGAAAAAGAAGGGAGAGGATGAAAAAGAAAAGAAAAAAAGTAAAGCTCCAGTAAGTTAAAGCTATTTGATTTCAAAGCGGAATTTCAGAGCAGGAATTAACCCTTAACTGTTCTAGATATCTTTAAACAAAACAAAATATATCCAAACCATAGTTATCCTAGATTGCAGTAGGTCTCGGTTGAATTTTTTCTATTAAATTTTTTTTAAAACAATTAATAAGGAATCCATAAACCAAATAAGGGTAAAATAAAGGTTTGAAATGAGTGCACTTGATTGAAGTTCATCTGTTACATTTCTAAGGGTCAGTGGAATCTTGTGTATATTATATAACAGCTGGTTGTAGTTTAAGAAGTATACCAACAATTTATGCAATGTTAAATTTTCATGGAATCATATGGTTATGATCTGAAAGATGCTTTTAATGGAGTAGTAACAATGTCAGCCTTGCTTACAGATTTAATTAAGTGTAAATTTAATGTTTTTAAGATTACAAGCATTTACTCTTGCTCTATTCTTCACTGCTGTGAAAGTTTAAAAAAAATCATTAGACTTATAAATACTGTGAGGTTATGTGACATTTATTGTTTTTCGGGTTGTGGCGTAAAATTAAGTTTCTATTGGTTTCTGAGCATGCACTTAAGTTCAAGTTAGATTAAAACTAGCTGTAGACAGATACAATATAGGCTTGGTTACAAGAACTAAGTGGAAAATAATTCAAACAAAATATTCTTTTGTAGGCAGCAGGTGTTCCAGGTAGAAAGGAAAAAGAAAAAATTTATTTCAGTATTTTTTTTTCTTCCATTTTTTCTAAGGCCTATTGAAAATTGGGCTTATCTTTGTATAATTCTTCTGTTTTTAGATTGCTGCTATCAAAGCTCAGTTACAGGCATTGAAAGAAGAAGAAGAGAGACTCCGAAGGGAAGAAGAAGAGAAAATTCGAAAGGAAGAAGAAAGAATAAGACAAATAGAAGAAGAGGTAGGTATGAACAAGAATAAGATGAACAAGTTTAGCTTTTCTAAAAAGCTAACCGTCTCTTAGCTGCATTACAAATTTTTATGGATTTATTACGGTATCTGTTTTTTGTAATTTATCTGTAGGGTAGGTAATCAATGTACAATGTACCTTGTAAGGACATTGTTTACGCTAAACTATTATCCAATGGTGCTTGAGAGATTTAAATGCCTGTCGTCACTTCACACGTGCTTTTTAAATAATAATTAAACAAAAGTTGACTCCATAAACAACAAATGTTCAAAATTAGCGGTAAAAATATGTTTTGTTAAATTTGCATCAATATCAGAACGAAAATAAAGATACAGAACATATAATTTTTTCATAACTCAAACAGCTTTAAAAAGTAGGGAGATTTTGGTACCATGTTTACCTTTTAATTGTTCACTGACCAATGCATTGAATGAAATAGAAGTCAATATGTGGAACGTAACATTACTACACTAAAATACTGATTACAACCCCGATTCAACCTAAGAATATATCGAAATTTCAGTACACATACTAGTGCGATCCTGACGTAAACCAATGAAATGAGAAAAATATTTATAGATTTAGTTAACCACCCAATCAAGTAACAGAGAGTCATTTACTCCAAAGACTGATCGCCATTTGACTATGTATACCGTCTCCCATGGGAGACGGTAACAAACTGTTTACCAAGAGATTGAATTTAAAGATATCAGCTCTTGTATCTTAATTTTAAACCCTGATGTTTTTATTTCTGTGACAGAAAAGGAAAGAACAGGAAAGAAAAGAAAAGAAAAAACAAAAAGAAAAAGAAAAAAAAGAAAGACTGAGACAGGAAGGAAAATTATTGACTGACAAGCAAAAACAAGATAAACGAAGAGCACAAGAAATGTTGGAGGCAATGAGAGCACAAGGTAAGGTTAATGACAACCTCTGGGTGTCCAATGAGAGCTCAAAGTAAGGTAATGACAACCTCTGGGTGTCCAATGAGAGCTCAAAGTAAGGTAATGACAACCTCTGGGTGTCCAATGAGAGCTCAAAGTAAGGTAATGACAACCTCTGGGTGTCCAATGAGAGCTCAAGGTAAGGTAATGACAACCTCTGGGTGTCCAATGAGAGCTCAAAGTAAGGTAATGACAACCTCTGGGTGTCCAATGAGAGCTCAAGGTAAGGTAATGACAACCTCTGGGTGTTCAATGAGAGCTCAAGGTAAGGTAATGACAACCTCTAGGTGTCCAATGGGAGCTCAAAGTAAGGTAATGACAACCTCTGGGTGTCCAATGAGAGCTCAAGGTAAGGTAATGACAACCTCTGGGTGTCCAATGGGAGCTCAAAGTAAGGTAATGACAACCTCTGGGTGTCCAATGAGAGCTCAAAGTAAGGTAATGACAACCTATGGGTGTCCAATGAGAGCTCAAAGTAAGGTAATGACAACCTCTGGGTGTCCAATGAGAGCTCAAGGTAAGGTAATGACAACCTCTGGGTGTCCAATGGGAGGTCAAAGTAAGGTAATGACAACCTCTGGGTGTCCAATGAGAGCTCAAAGTAAGGTAATGACAACCTATGGGTGTCCAATGAGAGCTCAAGGTAAGGTAATGACAACCTCTGCGTGTCCAATGAGAGCTCAAAGTAAGGTAATGACAACCTATGGGTGTCCAATGAGAGCTCAAGGTAAGGTAATGACAACCTCTGGGTGTCCAATGAGAGCTCAAGGTAAGGTAATGACAACCTCTGGGTGTCCAATGGGAGCTCAAGGTAAGTTTAAAATCAGAACAACCTCTGTGTCTAATGAGAGCTCAAGGTAAAGTAATGACAACCTCTGTGTGTCCAATGAGAGCTCAAGGTAAGGTTAAAATCAGAACAACCTCTGTGTCTAATGTGAGCTCAAGGTAAAGTAATGAAAACCTCTGGGTGTCCAATGAGAGCTCAAGGTAAGGTTAAAATCAGAACAACCTCTGTGTGTCCAATGAGAGCTCATGGTAAGGTTAATGACAACCTCTGTGTGTCCAATGAGAGCTCAAGGTAAGGTTAATGACAACCTCTGGGTGTCCAATGAGAGCTCAAGGTAAGGTTAAAATCAGAACAACCTCTGTGTGTCCAATGAGAGCTCAAGGTAAGGTTAATGACAACCTCTGGGTGTCCAATGAGAGCTCAAGGTAAGGTTAAAATCAGAACAACCTCTGTGTGTCCAATGAGAGCTCAAGGTAAGGTTAATGACAACCTCTGGGTGTCCAATGAGAGCTCAAGGTAAGGTTAAAATCAGAACAACCTCTGTGTGTCCAATGAGAGCTCAAGGTAAGGTTAATGACAACTTCTGTGTGTCCAGTGAGAACTCAAGGTAAGGTAATGCCAACCTCTGTGTGTCCAGTGAGAACTCAAGGTAAGGTTAATGACAACCTCTGTGTGTCCAATGAGAGCTGAAGGTAAGGTTAAAATCAGAACATCCTCTGTGTTCAATGAGAGCTTAAGGTAAGGTTAAAATCAGAACAACCTCTGTGTGTCCAATGAGAGCTCAAGGTAAGGTTAAGATCAGAACAACCTCTGTGTGTCCAATGAGAGCTTAAGTTAAGGTTGAAATCAGAACAACCTCTGTGTCTAATGAGAGCTCAAGGTAAGGTTAAAATCAGAACAACCTCTATGTGTCCAATGAGAGCTCAAGGTAAGGTTAAAATCAGAACAACCTCTGTGTGTCTAATGAGCGCTTAAGTTAAGGTTAAAATCAGAACAACTTCTGTGTCTAATGAGAGCTCAAGGTAAAGTAATGACAACCTCTGGGTGTCCAATGGGAGCTCAAAGTAAGGTAATGACAACCTCTGGGTGTCCAATGAGAGCTCAAAGTAAGGTAATGACAACCTATGGGTGTCCAATGAGAGCTCAAAGTAAGGTAATGACAACCTCTGGGTGTCCAATGAGAGCTCAAGGTAAGGTAATGACAACCTCTGGGTGTCCAATGGGAGGTCAAAGTAAGGTAATGACAAC